>JAXDDX010000168.1:0-600000 GCA_034670405.1 Hoplostethus atlanticus | reverse complement strand
CAGCCCAGAAATGCTGAGTCAGCGTGGCAGATAGTGAACACGCTTTGCTGGCTTTTCAAAAGCAGACTTATTTATTTTGCTATGTTGCAGGGTCACTTTGACTTCAAACTGATGATTAATATTCTCAAAGTTGCTGATGACAGCAGGACATAATGGAGAGCGAGAGGGGTGGGATAGCTGAGCTAAGTTAAACACTGAAAGTAGCACTTATTGGCATTGTTATATCAAACCTTCTCAGTAACTAAAAATGCTTTGTACATGTGCGATCACCCATTCTTAGAGTTAAGATGAAACAGGCATATACTGTATTCATGAAGTGATGAAGCAGGTAGCGTAGGCTGTGGGGCCCTTGGGGCAAAGGGGCCCCTGAAAAGAAGGGGGAAACTGTGGAAGTGGTGACAAAATACAGCAGCAAGTAGTAGCAATTTATAATTTGTGACATTTTCTTATCAGTAAATATACATTTTGCTACTCTCTATCGCTGATTGATATAACACAAGTTCATGACCGCTTTTACATTTCCCATTTCCAACAGCAGCAACAGCAGTGGTTTGTTTGGAAGAAAGAGAAGAAGAAGAACTGGAACCAAAGATGTCACCAAAATAAAACCAAACCAAACCAAACAAACCAAAGTTCTCGAGGATTATCACTTCAAGTGTTAGCAGAAACATTTGTGAAATGCTCAGCTTAAATGTAATATGTGGAGGATTTTATCAAAATAGATCATCGTCAAATTAACTGTGATAACGATCATCTGTCTAACACCCTTTGATCCACTTCATATCGACATCTTTAATTATTTCCTTTTGCTGCTGCTTTTGATGTTACTATTACTACTGGGAGGAAGGTACCAATGTCTGCTATTTTAAATTAACTATTTTAAATTAAAGCTAAACTGAAGTAATATTGGTGTCCCATAGTCAGCTTAGTCAGCTTTTGTCATTGATACTGTTGATGATGTTGATAATAATGTTGTTAATAATGATGCTGCTCTAATCAAATCACATTTTATTTGTATAGCCCTTAATCACTGTTACAGTCTCAAAGGACTTCACAGTGCCCAAGGTGTGAAATCAATAAATGGTTAGTACACAACATCCCCCAACCTTGGACCCTCACAGAGGACAAGGAAAAAGTCCCAAAAAACCTTTTAGGGAAAAAATGGAAGAAACCTTGGGAGGGGCTACTCAGAGAGGGATCCCTCTACCAGGACGGTCGGGCGTGCAATAGATGCCGAGTTTGGGCAAGCAGCGTATACACAGTGCTTAAAAGTTTATTTGGATGGTTTATTTGAATCCAGATCTGATGTGGGGCATCACAGCAAACAGCAGCTCAGTCAGCGTCATCGTAGGACTAGGGGACCACACAGGCGCCAACACTGCCCAGTTGCAGCCTGGGAGCACTGCCCAACGTCCACAGCAAACACCTGCTCAGTCAACCTCGTCCTAGGAGTGGGGGACCACGCAGACACCAACTCTGCCGAGCTGCAGTCTGGAACAGATAGGTGACACACCCACACACACCCATACACACACTCTCGCTCACACAGACAAACTGCAGCATCAGTGGACAAGAGCAGGTGGACCAACAGAATAGGACATGTAGGCAGGATGCTAGTATCCATCGGCAGGAACCTGAGCTAGGGTGAGCTAACTGATATAGCCTTACTCTGAGAAGAGACTGAGCCACTCCCTCAATAAATAGGTTTTAGCCTTAACTTAAAGACTTCGATAGAGCCTGCCTCTCTGATTGAGGAAGGCAGACTGTTCCATATAAGAAAAGGCTCTGTTACCTGCAGTTTTCTTTTTGACTGCTGGGATAGAGCGGTAGCCAGCGTCCTGTGATCTGTGGACGCGTGGCGGTTTAAATGGTTTGATCAGATCTTTAAAGTAGGACTGTGCCATCCCATGTAATGATTTATATGTAAGTAGAAGCACCTTGAAGTCACACCTGGCCTGAATTGGGAGCCAGTGTTATGTGGTCGAATTTCCTAGTTTTGGTCAGGATTCTGGCAGCAGCATTCTGAACCAGTTGGAGGTTTTTAGTGCGCCCAGTAGGTAAGCCTGAAAAGAGGACATTGCAATAATCAATTCTCGATGATACAAAGGCATGTACTAAAATTTCTGCGTCTGCCTTTAGCATGGGTCGAATCTTGGCAATATTGCAACTTGAATGAGAGGGTAGGGTCGAATTTAACCCCATGGTTTTTAACGTATGCGCTCTTGGAGATTACACAACTATCAAAATTTAGAGTACTATTCTCAAACAGATGTCTATGTATAGCTGGTGCTACAATCAGCATCTCGGTTTTGTTGCCATTAAGAAGTAGGAGGTTTAGCGACATCCAACATTTGACCTCCAATAGGCAGGCCTCTAATTTTTTTAATTGGGTGTTATCGGTTAGTTTGACGGGTATGTAAATTTGAGTATCATCGGCGTAACAGTGGAAGTTAATGCCGAATTTGCGAATGATTTCACCGAGTGGTAACATATACTGTAGATAGAGAATAGTAGTGGGCCTAGGACAGAGCCTTGTGGCACACCAAAGTCCCCATTGCAACACTCGAGTTGGGGTCAATAGCTAACAGGAGATCGTTGACCACTCTTGTGAGTGCAGTTTCGGTGGAGTGGAAAGATCTAAAGCCAAATTCAAAGGGATCAAATAGGTTGTTTTTTGACAAGAAATCCGTAAGTTGGTTGACTGTAGTTCGTTCAAGTATTTTGGAGAGGAACGGCAGATTTGAGATTGGTCTGTAGTTCTGAAGTACTTCACAATCTTTCTGATGGAGTTGATGGTGAGAATGTTGATTTTCTTGTTGATGATGTTGCTGTCGATGTTAATGATGATGATGATGTTTTTGATAATGATGATGTTGTAAATAATGATGTTGTTGACAAAGGAAATTCTGACTGCTTGTTGTCTCAACGGGAGTTCACTGTAAATACAATTACAAAATAGGTGTCCTGTCATTTCATTGCTAAATGGTATAGAAGCAATATTTGAAATTCCAAATGTATTTTGAAGAGACATTATTGCAAGAGCAACATGAATCAAGAATATTGTGTGGGCCTTCTTTGAATGGAAGAGTGGAGCAATTGGTTGGGAATCTTACTGATGTAAATTGATGAATGGGCATTGTGGGAACCAGAAATGAGTTTTAAAAGCATATTTTCAAAAATGTCTTCCTAGGGAGCATCATGCCCCTGGAACCCTCTGGCATTTAGGGTGATGTGCCCTTTTAAATATTTCCATGGTATTTCTGCATTATTAGATAGTTCACAATGAAGAGAAACAGAAAACACAAGAGAGACACGAAAGGTGACATGGGGCAAAGTCAGGCCGGATTCAACCCCAGGTCATCACAGATTCAGCCAATTGAGCCAACAGAGCACTACATTTCTAGAGCTCAGTCTGTGTACACCACTGATCTGCAATATCTTGCCAAACATTCCCTCGATGAACATTGCAGCTCTTTCTTTTTCATCGTGAATTGATATTGCGCTTGATATCTTGGGTTTGTGTGTTAAAGCCATGAAAGCGCATTTATCTTGATTGCTCGGATTAAATTAGACTGATTAGCTGCAAATTGAATTCATGGAACTGCTTAATCTGGAATTTGCTAGGTTTGTTAGGTTAACTCAAGTCAGGCTTTTGATACTAAACCATTACAACGTTCTTGACCGCACATATCATCGATTAACGTCCATATTAATACCTAGTGTGCAGCCTGAGCAAGGGTGTGCAGGGACAGAGGGAGGGATGGATGGAGGAGGAATCCCAGGCGGCTGAGTTGGGGCCGAGCAGTTTTGATTACCATGCCTCTGGTCGAGTCGCCTCCCCTGGGCGAAACACAACAGTTGGGAAAATTCAGGATCAGATCCAGTGCAGCCAAGCAGAGGCTAATAGAGATCTCTGTTCCTGTCAGTCAGGCTCATTTAGGCTCTGCATTGCACATGGGACTCATATCTATCATATCATCGCGGGCACTGGGTGACAGTGACTTAATAACTCCATGAAACCACAGAATGGAAATGAGTTTAGAGCTACACTAAGTCTCTGTGCTCATTAAGATTCATGCAAGGAAAACTATACCATACGAGTAATAAGTAATGCTTTGCTTTAGTGTTGTTGTGATAGCAGAATTCTGACTTTTGATACGATACCACAGCTCTATAGAGATCTATAGAGTTCCATGTTTGACTCCTGGCAGATTTTCCAACCAGTTCAGGTGGACTGTTTGACGCTATTTAACTGCTGCAGTCCTGTCAAGAGCCAGACTGCAGCTATGTCTGTTCCAATCCTCCATCTTCTTCTTTAAACTATTCCAATCTGCACATATACATCCTCTAGAAGTGACATTGAGGAGGTATTGAAGTCGTATTGAAATTTTGGTTATCGTGACAACACTATTTTGCATTACCCTAATGACACCTCTCACACTCCAAATTAAGGCCGTTGTCTCTTAAATGTCTCTTAAATTGTGTACAACCCCATTTATTCTGCAATCATACGAGTCATTGACTTATGCTATCATCCTAATAGGCGTAATTAGTGTCTCATTTTTATGGTTACATAAGAGAACAGAACACATGATCTATGAAAGTGCCTACACAAACTCACAGTTCATTCAAGTTACACCAACAATAACTGAGAAGCACAATCACTTGGACAAGAAATACTGCTGGTAGTACAGCTCAGGTAGTAAAGTTGATAAGTTCAGAAGAAACAACCAATTGTGGTATGTTCACTATACTAGAAAAAGTGGCTCTGGAGCAGCAAGACGATGAGCACAGTTAGACTCCTAAAGCCTAAAGGTGACGCTGAGCTTAAAATGATGTTGAGCTTGCCTGAAACAGAGTCAAACAAGCCTCTGCGTACAAAATTGTGTACCCTTGCTGCGGCAGTGCTGCTACCCTTGCAGTGGGAGTGCGTGAAAATGAAAGAGGTAACTGTAGTAGTGTGATAAAAACAACAACAAAGGCTGCGGCCGAGGGAATATGACAATGTAGAAGCCATTTGGTCGGTCGTAAATGTGCATATGTCCTCTAACAAGCTCACCGAGCCAAGCCTCCAAACCATTCGTTTAGGAGAGTCGACCGCAAGATGTTAGCACGGAGATGGAAACAAAGCCAATGAACAGGAATAGGAAATGGGAGACGCTTTTCCACAAGTTAACACAACCAATCGTGATATTCTAGACCAATGGCAGACAATATAATGCCCTGTGGATTAGTTAGGCTTGCAAGCTAGTGCTTCAGCTAGCAAGCCTATGCACTGTAAAGCCTGTGCTTCTTTTCTTGTCCTTTCGTTTGTACAAACCTGGCAAAATTAGTTTCTGCCATGGCCTTAACACATCAAAAGATGTGGTGTACACAGTAGTGTACACACATACATATTATATTAAATTAATTATGCACATATAATTTCAAATGCACATTACTTATGAATCCCATTCCCATGTGTGATATGTGTGATATTAGTCAGCAGATCTGAGGTATTACAACAGCAGCCTATTGGGTTTATGTGATGCTAAATCCTCGTAAGGTAATGCATGTGGAGGTTGTCCGTTGATTACATCCACTTCTACATTTTGGATTGCTGTTGATGGCTGATCTTTATGATATATGATTGGTCTACAATTTCTATAATCATGTTTTCTGGATTGCTATCTTGATTAATCAATGTTTCATATTCATATTCCAAGATATTAAATGTCCAGTATGATTTGCATCTACATGTCTTGGAGGCATAATGTGATCAAAGCAATTTAAGAGCTTGTAATGATTGGAGAGCTTCTGTTGTAATGTATGTTCATGCATATTTTGTTACCTACCAATGGTGTCACCATTGCAACAGCCTTGTTTACCTTGGCATCAGGTTCGATGCCAGCTTGTGTATTTGACCTGCTGCTTCCATGGGCTCACTCTGGCTTTATTTAGCCCCTTTCTTTGTATTCTTTCTTGTCAAAGATCAGTGGGGTCTTCCAACCACGATGGTGAGAAATACAGATGACATCAACAGACTTTAATCTGCCTGTAATGTGACTGTGTGGCTGTTTATTGTCCTCTGTGGAAGAGGATGGCTCGTCGTCTGCAAGGGGAAGCCAGTTGATGCAGAAAAGCAATTGAAAGGAAAGCACTGCACAGCAAGCCACCAACAATGACTATGATGACACTGATCTTCTGAGGAGCTATAGGATAAATGGAGCATACAACCAGTCTGGAGTGCATTTATACCACAGTATTTCCACTATATGTAGGCTATTCAACCCTAGTGCACATGCCTTACCTCTCCATAAAATCTTAACATGCTTGCCTCTTTCTCTTATCCAATGTGTGCAGGTAAAATATCAAGCTCCTTCAGGTAATACAACTGACCAAACGTTGAGAGTTGCCAAATTGCATTGAGAAGCAGCTATTAGGGGTAGCTTGTAAACACAATTTTAAACCTGGACCTACATCTGAAATACTTTTGGTCTAAATATGGACCATATTTTGTTTTTAAATAGCATGCTGATCTATCAAGCAAGTGATTCTCAAAATGCCTCTTCACGTTCAGCAGACTAGATTGAACGCTTTTTTATCTTGTATAGAAACGTAATTTCGGTTGCTGGAAAATGGAAACTAGATTGCTAAACAAAGAAACCTTTGATACGGTACTATTTCATATTTCAAAGTTGTTTCATTTGCATTTCATCTGACATGAAGCTGACATAGAAGCTTCTACTGGCGCTGAATCCTTGTCATTTTTGGACGGGAAATTTGTCAGATTGAAAGATATTGATTGTTGGTACAAAGATTGATTGTTGGCATCGTGATCGGCCTGGAAAAATCCACAATGGCTCAAACCCGACTGGTTAAATTTAGCTCCGGCGCTCAGATGTCCCACCGCCAAGCAATTACCGCGAACGGTTGGAGTCTCTCCATCCACCTCCTCCTCTGTCACTCACGCATGACTCAGCTGTGATGGACTAATCCACGGTGTCAGAGGTGGCCGTAGATACGCCTGCCTCCAGAGGGCTTCCTCTTCGCACCTGCCTGAATGAGTGTCTGTCTCTCACTCCTCGTCTGGCTGAGATGAAGCCAGCGTGTGGTGCGGGAGGCTGCCCATTTTCCCCGTGTTAATCTAAAATCTGTGAAATCCCATCAGTTCTGAAACACACTCCACGAGCTGCTGTGGAAATGAAGCATCAGTAAGGGTGGAGACATGCTGGAGGATTATAGAGGTTTATATACACTATTTGTCCATCTGAGGCTTGGTCCGGACCGATGGTCCACACAGATTTTCTGGTAGTGTGAGGGGTTTAGAGATTGAGAGTGGGGATGCCAATAGCCAATGAGAGCCAATGAGAGCCAATGTGTTTTTTCTGTTTTTTATTTCCAGTGCATATAGGGTTAGACATATCAGGCGTTATTTATTAATTTAATTGTTTGATGTTTTTGTAAATTAATTCCTAATTTGAAGCTAGTAATGTTTCCCCTGCCATTGAATAGACACCCTGCTTTAAAGAATGGGTTTCAGTGGAGGGTTTTAGTGCCCCATGACGGTCTACATACTGTTTCAGAGGCTTTTCCACCCTGACAAGAAAAATATTCCGTGGCAAAAGCTGAATACTTGCAATTTTTTAGCATGAAAATGGAAAAAAATGAAAGGTATTGAATATCAGCACAAAATATCAGCTATTGGCAGCTTCGACGCAAAAATATCAGTATCGAAACCCCATAACGGTCAAACCCTATAGTTTTAGGAGCCAGCAGGAGAACGTGTGACACCCGGTCCTTGTTTAATCACCTAGTGTGAGCATAGTTATGACTTAGAGACAAAAACAAAAATCTGAAATCCAATGTAAAGTGTTGGATTTTAGAAGTCTTCTAGCGTGTACTCAGCCTAGCTGAAGTGCACCAGCAGCAGACGGGGGCAGGATCACCAAACTGCGAAGGGGTGTAATGCTCATTCATCCGTGGGGGTTTTGGAGACACACTTTATTAGTTCTTCCTAAATTCTGCTGGTGAGCAGCGTGGCTGATTTACTGGGATGTGAATGTTTCCAGGCACATTACCCTTATGTCGGCTTGCGTGACATCTCCATTCCTCCCTCAAGTATTGGCAGCTGAGGTAATGCATTGAGGCCCACAGGCTGCGCGGCATGGGTTCACTTGGGCTGAGGTTGTGTAACTTGTGTAACGTGCAGTGCAGAGCGGTTGCGGTCGTATTGCTATGAGGTTGAGAAGCAGCAGAATGAAAATATTTCATATGGATCCAACTGTTTCAGATCACATCGCCAAGAAAGCATGTCATTTGTGATAAGCTGCAACCTATTTGGCTCTATGAAATTGTGTTATCAGTAACAACTTTAATCTTTAGGCAAGCATGGAATCAAGATGAATAAATGAAATAATAAGCGGCGTGATTTTTTTTAACAATAGATGATCAACAAAGAGCCAGGGAAAGGGAAAAGGAGCTTAAATGACATCACAGATCAATAGGACACTCTTGAGTTCGAGGAGCCATCACACGCCTCAATGCGGCTTCAGTATTGCTCTCCTGAGTCTGACGAGATCAATAGATAGACAATCGCACATCTCGACATGACTTCAGGATCAATACAGCCAAAAAAGGGAGGAGGGGAGGGCTTTTGACTTAAATTACGTAATCAATCAGGATGGGAAACCAATGGATGAAAACCAGCACAAATTTGTAAAACGTTTTTGTGACGGACAGACGGACCGACCTATACTAAAAATAATGCAATGTCACACAATATAAAACCACATAACTGCATAAGTACAATTAAAATACAGAAATAAAAAATGACATGAGAGGCAGTAATAAAAAGATAATATAGCCTCAGGTAGCCAAAAATAACCACGCCCACATGCACGAATTCCAACCAAAATTAATATTTTGACTAATACTTGTGCCTAGAGCAGGGGCCAAATGTATAAAACTCTGTGTAGATTTAGGTGTAGAAATCTGTGTACGCACAAAACAGGAAACATGCATACGCTCAGATGTATAAAACCCCACGTACGTCTGTTCCCACGTGTTTTTTCTTCATACATCTCAATCATCCTGAAATTGTGCGCACGTGCACGAGCCTTCTGACCATGCCCACAATTTACTATAAATGGCTTCCAGCACACCCCCAATTGCCTGGTTTGCATATAAAGGGCCAGCATTTAGGCCGAATCCCAATTCACCCCTTAGCCCTTCCCCTCCGTTTTGTGCGTTCACGTGTAGGGGTAGGGTGTCCCGATTCTTGTTTTGATTGAGGGGTAGGGCGAAGTGCTAGGGCTACATGGCCCTCCAAACGGAGATTTTTCTGGGGCACACTACAAACCGAGGGTTAGGAGAAGTCTCCCAGAACGACCAGCGAATCAACTGGAAGATCATGGCGAACGCTACACTATCATCCAAAGTGATCACAGATGTAGTATTTTCTTCGTTAACAAAGATTTAAAAAATATTCTAACCGTGGTATTATCTGAGTTTAATGTCGTTTCAATGTATTATAGACCTTTTCTTTATAACAAGCATAACAAAAAAATCGCTAATATGCCGATGTCTCTACCTCGCTAGTTAACTTTACAACATTGTTTTTAGGCTGATTTCTGCATGACAGTCCCGCATTTTGACATATTTCCATGTCGCATTTCCCCCCTTTGATGGCATATGACGCCCTGAAATATAACTAAAGTCCAGCGGCGAAGTTGCTGCACTTGTTACGGCTCCTCTAATATCAGTGCAGACTACAGAGCACCGCTAACGCTATTCTGTCATGAAGTGGCCCGGTAATGAAGCAGTGGTCTTTTTTATTTGATGACTTGTTTGATCGATTAGTAGCGTGAAACGTATAAGTTGTGAACGAATCGCGAGTGTCCATGCTTTTGTATCTCCATCAGATGAATGGCAAATGTCACTGTGATGTGTGTAATGTCCGATGACTATGGAAACAAACTCGTCGCGTCTATTTACGTAAACGTCATCGATGACGTATCAGGGTCTTGAAGGGTTGTCCCATTTCATAGGGGGAGATTTCAACCACTACCACTTGTAACTCTGTTCCGAGGGCCAAGCCGAAGGGCGAGGGGCACTCGAAAACGAGTCGTAGGGGTGAAAATGAGAAATGGGATTCGGCCTTAGTTTAGTTTTGAGGAGAAACGGCGGAAGCATTTAAGAAGCAATAGAAGAAGAAGAAACGCAATTTACGGACTGTGAACTTGAAATAATGGTTGATCAAAATGACAGAAGAAAACCCGTATTATTTGGAAGCCTAAGCTCTGGCATTACCAACCAAATGAAACAAGTTGAATGGCAGAAAGTAACCGAAACCATCTCCTTTTTAAAAGCCCAATGCAACGCTCTACCACAGAGCGCACGGCTGTGCACCACATTATAGCGCGTCTGTTGTGCGCTCTGGGGGTTTGTAAATGGCATAAGTAGCCATGGCTTCAATGCATACCCGTTGTCACCTGAGGGTATCAAATATTATATACATAAACAATATTATATACATATATTACATTTGGGAAACCGGACATCGCTGCAAATTGCATTTTGATGTTGGCCTGTTCAGCTGCTGTGTAAGGGAACCTGATGATCTATTACTCAAAGTAATTATGCCACCCCACACCATGGGCATGACCCGGCTCAGGGCAGCTCAGGATATCCCTGATCTGTCCGCAAGCTCCCGCTGAAACGTCCCTGTCGCTAAAAACCCGATTGTTGTCAATACCTGTAGATGCGTATGCATGGTTTATACATTTGGCCCCAGGTGTACCAAATTTCATAAAATTTGATTGAGATTGACCTATTGGTCAATTTTAAAATACTACTGCATTCGTTTTTTCTATATCTGTACAAAGTTTAATGAAGATTGGAAACACAATCGTTATGATGATTTTGAGATAGGCCACGCCTGGCATGGCAACTGCTGTTTCAGACCGGAAAGCACTGCAGAGGGTGGTGAAAACCGCCCAACGCATCACCGGTACTTCACTCCCCTCCATTGAGACGGTCCAGCACAAGCGGTGTCTGCGAAGGGTGCGCAGCATCGTCAAGAACTCCTCTCACCCCAGCTACAGACTGTTTGCCCACCTCCCCTCTGGGAGGCGCTACAGGTCTCTCCGTTCCAGGACCAGCATGCTCAGGAACAGCTTCTTCCCCTCAGCTGTCACCTTGCTGAACTCTGCACTAGTGATGGCCGATTCGCGAACGAATCGTTCAAAAGAACCGAATCAGTTAAGTGAGTGAGTTGATTCGACTCGCAAACGCGACTGAATTGATTCAGCAGCGGTTATAGCAGCGCCAGAAAAAAAAAATGTATTTAAAAAATCACCAGTTAATTTATTTAAACAATCACCAGTTAATTTATCAAACAACATCTTAAACATTACAAAAACTGTTGTCAATGTATATAGAATGTAATAGATCGCTACATTATTACATTGGCCTTTTTCATAATCCAATATGGCTCCTTGATCCGGCGGGTAAGCGGAAGTAGTCTCTCTCGTTCATCAGACGAGAACCGCTGATCCGACTGAGCGGCTCGCGAACGAGTCGAGAGAGACTGAGCGGCTCGCGAACGAGAGAGCAGATGAACGAGAGAGACTGAGCGGCTCGCGAACGAGTCGAGAGAGCAGATGAACGAGAGAGCAGATGAATATCGGACTTCTCGGACTCAATCGGACATCTCGCGAACCGAGAGAGCAGATGTCCGAGATGTCCGAGCGGTTCACGTCTGATGAACGAAAGAGACTACTTCCGCGTACCTGCCGGATCAAGGACCCATATTGGATCGTGAAAAAGGCCAATGTAATAATATAGCGATCTATTCTGCACACATTGACAACAGTTTTTGTTGTTTAAGATGTTGTTTAATAAATTAACTGGTAATTGGGTAAACTATAAGCCATTTAACATTTAACATTGGTCAACAAAACTGTCTCTATTAGAAAAAGAAAGTCAAGAGCACACAAAATAAAATGAAATCAATAGCAATACTCTGTGTAAATACTATAAATATTATTATTATCATTAACCTGTGGTTTAGTTGGTGTTTTACAGTTGGTTACACATCTGGTTTGAAAGGGGTGGCGCTCATATAATCCCTGTACTAGTATAGCTCAGTTAGTAGAGCATCAGACTTTCAAACTGAGGATTGTAGGTTCAAACCTCATGTCGGGGTGGTATGTTTTTGTTGGTGAATCATAATGAATCGATTCAGAATCGATGCACTTCTATCGGACGGCTCGAAAGAATCGAGTTAGTTAAAAGAGTCGGTCTTCCCATCACTACTCTGCACCACAGTGACAGCAGTTTATACTGTACATATCTAGAGTATTTCACACTGTTCATACTGTCAATATTGTCCATACTGTATATATCTTAGCATATTCATATCTATCCCTCACTGTTTATTTAATATTTATTAACACGATACATATGTACATACTCTGCACTTTACTGCTATTTGCACTTCTGGTTAGATGCCAAAACAGCATTTCGTTGTCTCAGTACTTGTACTCTCTGCAATGACAATAAAGTTGAATCTAATCTGAATCTAATCTTCTAGATAAACTTCATTAATTAATATCAGCCAAACCATGGAAGATATCATAACAGGAAATGCAGTTTTTGATGAGTCCATAGATTGAGCTGGGGCTCATGACAGAGAGCCACAAGCTGGTGGCCTGATTCTCTCCTGCATCCAGCCCACACCTCAACACCCCTCCCCACCCCCCCACCCCCCCACCCCCAACATCAAGTCTGCCACAATGCTCATTTGATTTTCCCCATGCTTAGTGTTGCAAAAATGAATTACGGCATAATAATCGTAAAACCGTGAAACTGATTTTTCCTCCTCCGTACCATAAAAACCTCACACCGTTGCATGCCTACTGTGGAGCGATGCGATTAGATGTGAAACAGCTGTCTAAATGATAGACCTCAGAAGGCCTTCATTGGACAATTGGAATTGAGCATTACAAAAAAAAGGCATGTAATAATTGCTGCCATTGTGGATCACCGTGCACCTCTCCAAACAGGCTATTGTGTTGCTATACATATTAATGTGATGATGCACTTACCTTGTCCTCCCAAACCCCAAACTTCCCAACCATTTCTATATAGGAATAATGCACTGAACCCCCCCTGTTTTTCCTAACCCCATTCCCCTGTTTAGTCCTCCTTTCCTAAGCCCAACCCTCCTCATACATATCAATGAACAATCTACATCCATTTTTAATTCCAGCCCCAACTCCCATATGGAGTTCCATCCTCCATCCTTTCTTCCTTTTTTCATCCCCCTTTCCTTCCATAGGGAGTAGAAAGGTATATTTGGAGAGGGGTTCCATTCCCACGTCATTGCTCCCTTTCTGTATTTTCTGGCCCTTGGAACTCGCCCCTACCAAATAACCGGGCTCAAGGTGGACACATACATATTAAGGACCCTCCTTAGGCTCATTTTCTTTGTTTCATAGTTCTCTTAATCATACCTTTAGGCAACCATGGTGGCAGGACAGGCCTAAACCTGTAGGTTATCCTGTCCCCTACTGCACCAACCGTCGGGTTTCTCTTTTTTCAACCTGGCTAGTACCAGTTAAACTGACTAAGCTCACACACACACACACACACACACACACACACACACACACACACACACACACAGGTTTGAAACAGGCTTCCTGATGTCTTTTTTATATGCCCACAGAGACCAGAAACAAAAGTGGCATATTATATAGCATTTTGTCCCCTGACTCTCCAGACAGGGGAATCATACACTGAACAGCATAATGAGGCAGCAGAGTGGAATTACAGGCAAGAAGATGCCATAATTGAGCTGTTGGTGGGTGATATGGGTATTATGAGGTCTAGTAAATTGTCTGGAGCTTTGCCATTTCCCCCCCGAACACTTTCTCCAAGTTTGAAAACACACTCTGCGCCTGTAATTCTGCCCGGTGAGTGCGAATGACTGGCTTGACATTTCATTCTGAGATAACCACAGAATAAGAAAGCAAAAGGCACGCTCTGTCTTAAAGAGCGGCGTGGAATCAGCGGAAAAGCCACAATCCATCTGAATAATAGATAAAAGGCCATTTCCCCCCTTACGTAACACAGCACCTCATCCACGTCCCCACCGTGAATGAGAAAATAAAATGTCACCGCTGTTTTATGTTTTTGTCTTTTAATCACCTGTAAACTGTGACCCAAGCTTTTACGTCATCAGGATTTGACCACTGTAACTCCCTGTACAGCTGTCTTAGCCTGCAGAGTATATCCAGGTTACAGTTGGTTATTACTGTGTTATTACAAACTAACTGGAATCCAACTGTAACTGCACCTATTCATTCAAATCTATGTATTTGTAATTCATTTTTTTATTTTTGTCAAATGGAAGGTGGTTCATACCCTAGATATTTATATCTATGTATGTAGTTCTAGAAAGGAGACAAGCGTTTCAAATAAGTGTTAAAAAAAATCAAGATCATAGTCTTGCTTCATAATCTTGGATAAAACGTCAAACCAACGTGCCTTTTTCAAACCATTTCAAATGACAGGGTGGTTTTGGGTGAACATTTTGCAGTCCGTCTCGCTTCCTAAAATCCCGCTCAGCTGACGTTCAGGTTTTCCCTTTCCCTGCCTTGCTCTCCATACGGTATCCAATCTCCACGTTCTTCTCATCTGCTGAAAACAGCACTCAGCCAGACCATATATCTCCTCTCACTTCCAATCACAGAGATGAGAAGAGTGGCTTCGTCGAGGAAAAATAAAAATAAAAATCCAGATTCCTCCTGTCTCCTCTGCAGCCCGCGGCCAATGAGACTAAAAGCCATGCGTGGTACCTTTCGCTACGGGTCACAAACTTCACCCCATCTCTCGCCCATGTATAATGCAATAGTTGGACAGCGGGAAGGGTCAGCCCAAGGCGGACAATGTTGGAGACAACAACGCAAAGGAAAAATGAATTGGGGGCAAACAAATATTGTCAGACCCATATTTGACGTCTCACCCACTGACTAGACCTGATTCCACTTTTAATAAAAGACCAATATCGGCCCAGTGTACTTGAGTTTGCTGGGATTCTGGTTAAATAAAAAAGAGCCACACTGTGCCCTATCAGTAACAAAACAACATGAAAAAATCAGCAAAATGAGCAATATTCCACAAGTTCATTTCAACAGGATCCCACCAGCCCAACATTCCTGTTGTCTATTTTAGAGCGGTGTATCTAATCCGAAGCTTTCGGATTGCACTCTCATTTGCAAGCCAGGAGGAGGGAGCATTTTAACCTCACACATCTCCACACCCCATAATCACGTCTCACCAAGAAACGACAATTGGCTTTTAATTCATCCCTCCCGAACAACGCTCTCATCTAGGCACCACCGTTTTTTCCCCACGACTAGCAATCAGCTTAGCTGGTAATTGGTACCTGAAGACAGAAGCAGGAAGAGAGAGACAGGCATGACAAAAGGGATAAGGGATCTAAACAAGAATAACAACAACACAGACAGGCAGGCACACCTCCAACCCCCTCACCCTGAACACAGGATCCCCCCAGGGTTGCGTCCTCAGCCCCCTACTGTACTCCCTGTACACACATGACTGTGTGGCCAGGTTCAGCTCCAACTCCATCATCAAGTTTGCAGATGACAGTGGTGGTGGGCCTGATCTCCGATAACGACGAGAAGGCCTACCTGGAGGAAGTTGCTGATCTGTCACTCTGGTGCCAGGACAACAGCCTCCTCTTGAATGTCACCAAAACTAAGTAGCTGCTTGTGGACTTTAGGAGGGCACAACAACGGAGGACGTACTCACCATTGGGGATTAATGGGACTACTGTGGAGAGGGTGAGCAGGTATAAATACCTGGGAGTCCACATCACCGAAGATCTTACATGGTCCACACACACTGACACACTGGTGAGAAAGGCAAGGCAGCGCCTTTACCACCTCAGGCAGCTGAGGAAATTTAAAGTCTCCCGGAGGATCCTTCAGTCCTTCTACTCTGGAGCTGTAGAGAGCATCCTGACAGGAAGCATCCTGCAAGCGCCTCCGCAGTCACGCTGCAAAAACAGAGACTGAGACGGAGTTTCTTTCCTCAGGCCATCAGGACTGTGAACTCCGACCTCACCAGGGCCCCCACTAAGACCCACACACTGCCCCTCTTATGCACACACACACACACACACACACACACACACACACACTAAGGTAACGACTACACATAATTTATATTATATTACATACATACAATTTCCGATATTACTATATTTTTATAGTGCTCTTACTGTAAATATTGTGTTGTTTTTTTTATATAAGAGCTCTTACTGTAATACTGTAAATATTGTATTGGTTTTTTATTGTAAATAGTGTGAACTTGTTGCCCTTTGCACATTCCTGTTGAGCATTGCCACTTTTTCATTTCACTGCACACACCGTGTGTGTATGTGACAAATAAACTTCTTGAATCTTGAATCTTGAACAAGAGAAAGCTCAGACGGCTACAAACCACCACTGGAAAACTGATATCTCCATATTAGCCTTTAATACTGTAATGACAGCTGATATTGCCTCCTACATGTAGGAAATATATTAATAAGTAGTAGTAGTAGTAATAAGTATTAATAATGAGTAGTTAAATATCAAACGTTTTTAAGAATTAAAGGAAAATATTACCTGTTTTTCTTAATTCCTAAATAGTTGACCTTTATAGATAGAGGAGCTCTCATTTCAGGTGTTCAGGTTAATTCTGAGCTAATTTGATTCCACTGGACTCTCAGATACAACACTAGATTATTACATTTGGGATGTTTATATCGTCCGAGCACAAGCTGCAAGTTTATTTGCCTGTAAATTTGTTATATCTTATATAACATTTCAGTGTAAAGTATCAGGAAATAAACTTTTGCTCAGTTTATCTGACTGGGAAGCAATAGGAATGAATGGAATGAAAGTGACTGTTGTAAAGACAATGGAAGTCTGTTCCAGTGATCACCACGTTTCTTCCAGCTCCCACAGTGAAAATAGTAGAAAGAGCTTGAGAACTAACTTCAGTCAATACAGTGAAACCATTGAGCTCCATTCACCACCATGTAGTTCACAATGTAACTAAAGAAAAAACATTACGAATGAGCCTAATCTGCTTGATATTAGTTCATCAAGCCTGTGGTGAAATGGCTTGTACATAACAGAGTTATAAATAAAATGCAGTGTATTTCTATAGCTCCCAAAGGATTACTAGGATTTACCTTTTGTTTCATCAAATCACTTTTTTTGATTGCCAAATGATAATATTTAGGTTACATTTAAATTCTGGTAGCACTTTACATTACAGTACACCAATTACAGGGAAATAACTGTAATTACATAGAAAATATCAAAAACACTATTTCTGGTAATAACAAGTAATTATTTGTCATGTAATTTTTTGGTTAAATGACGGTAAGTACAGGTTCACAGTATAATTAGCAATGTTACGCTGTAATAATAGCATAATAACAGTACGACTCTGCTGTAGAAAGTTGCATTATGGGGAAATGACTAGCTAATACCAGGGAAAAAATCGCTTACATGTTCTGTTAGTCTCCCTTAAATGGAACTTCCATATTCTGGTTCAATAGAGAGAAGAGGTTATTACAGTGTTATTACCCAAAGTGCTAGATAACGCCAAGGGAACTAAAGCCCATTTCATATAATGATGCAACTCAAAATGTGAAACAAACAAAAAATTGACAAAAACATTTGAAAGTACATTAGAAAGTACAAGTGTATCGTTAAAATAACCAATTAATCAAATACAGCAGTAAAGTTGTTTTAACTTTCTATAAAACCATCCCAAGTTTCAGTGTTTGTGTTTCAGAGGCACAAAGAATACTTTTAAAAGTTATTTTGGAGCTGATTGGGTGCCAATAATGCAATTGGTGTAATATGGTCTGTTTTCCTCTAGCGTGTTAAAAGCTGATGCACAACACCATTTGGACGTTTTCCAGGCACTGCTTTATTCTCTCACAGTATATTGACTTAGTAACCACGACACAATATGAACAACATTTAGAGAGAATGACATTATATGCAGATGACAGACACGTTTATATATGGCTTGAGTTGAATGCAGTACATAGCATTGTTCCAATCATTAGCAATATCCAGTTTGGCAGACAACCTTGCTAGCATGTTCACACGATACCTGACCATGTCTTTGAGGTCGAGTGTATGCAACATAATTCATGAGACGTACTGTACATGAATAGACAAACATGAATACTTTGAGTTACACCTTAAAAAGAATGACAGGCGATATAATCTCACATATTTCTTTAACGTGGACATCATGGAACCAATTATTATTATGAAGAGAGAGGAGTGTAAAAGACAGGGAATAGAGCCTAAGACTCTAACAAGAACCTACCTACTATACAATTATGTGCCGGCTGAAGCGTCAGCGCTATCCACAACACACAGCTTTGCCAAAACGTGCGTCCTCGGCTAACATAGTAAGCAATGTAGTCACAAGACCTTGGGCTATTGAAGCATTTCTGAAAAATAAACGGTGCTTGCATTTATTATGCCTTCAAAAACCGGCGTGTTATAAATATTAAGCATATTCAGTTCCCCAAATATTAGCCAAGAAATGCATTCAGTAGACGAGTAAAAATATCTTTAGAACAGCACTGTGTTAAAATGTAATACACTATATCTAAAAGCGCTGTCATGGCAAGAGTCTGCCTGACATGTTGCCACCCATGTATCTACAGGATTTAATTTTGGTACAGTATCAACAGCCTGCTGCGGCTGTGATGGATGCTACATTAGATGAATACTTCTGTCATTTGCATAACGTGTTCAATCATTTGTTTTTGCCACTAAGTACTAACAGTTTAAACAGTGTGTTCAAGAGTAGTGTAGTGCAAGTAGAACTGTCTGGAGTGCAGCAGTGAAAACTTCATGTTATGTGAAAGGTTGCTAGATGTTGTGAAATCTGATGGCCAGCAGTTCCTCCTCTTTGCTGTAATTTGCTGTAAAGCACTGGAATCCGATTTGTTTGGACTCCTCCTGCCACCAAAATCTCTAACCTTGTAGGATAACAGGTTACAAAATCTCTGTCTAATTAACAAGCTACTTGTGAGTGAGTGACTTTTTATTGTGAACCTAAACAAACCCAATACAAAAATGCTACCAAAGTTAACTTTTTCACTCTGGTTTGAACCAAAGAATTGTAAGTGTGATTGCACCCTTAGAAAGCAGACAGCAACTTAAAACAAGTTCACCTTTGCATAGGTGAATGTGGCTTGGTATTACATTCCTTGTTAGATATTTGAATGGCTAAAAACAACTTAGGTCTACATTTTGCTCATTGTAAAATCAGTACGGTCAGCTCAGACATTGTTTTCTGACACACAGCTTGGTTCCTAATAGTGGCTTGAAAAATCATAAGAAAACATTTGTGAAATCTTGCACAACTGAGAAATATGGCATGTCTGTTTTAGTGTTAGGATGACTCTGTTCTTTATATTTTACATACATTGAAACTTTACGCAATTGGAATTAAACCTGAACATGACATTTATACATGCTACAAAACTGTATCTGACAGTTTCTTTGGTGTATGTGAGAATTGTATTTAGCTTATCTAGTTTTCTGTCGTATTTTCTGTTTTTAATGGGCAAAAAGTAGCATCTTTTTTGGTTACATTTGTCTGCATATGTTCCAGTGAGAACTATGGTAGTCACGTTTCTACAGCTATATTTGAGAGAGCATGAGGAATATACTTGCATGTAGTATCATATCCCCAACCATTCTCATTGTCTTTTCTCATTGCAAAAAGAGAAGCCAAAGATTTAGAGATCTATATCAATACACAGTATACTACTGGTGAACTAACAGACCTAAAGCAGTGCATGTGTTTTAGAGTTGGAACTGCTTATGTTTCAAAGTACTATTTACATGCAATACAGTGACTTAGTAATAAATATTATCTAATATTAGATAGCTACAGATACATAGTTTATTAATTTATGGAGGAATTCTGTACTGA
Source organism: Hoplostethus atlanticus (assembly GCA_034670405.1). Classification (NCBI taxonomy): domain Eukaryota; kingdom Metazoa; phylum Chordata; class Actinopteri; order Trachichthyiformes; family Trachichthyidae; genus Hoplostethus; species Hoplostethus atlanticus. The sequence goes on along the minus strand of JAXDDX010000168.1, from coordinate 579,963 downwards.
TGTGTAGTGGAAAAGTAACATATATCTATCTTCTACTCGCAATAAGTCTATCCTCCAATTTTTTTCTGTCAATAATTTATTGCTCCTTGATGATACTGATATATGCTATTGACAGCTGCCATTCAGTGACTATATCTATTGAAAATTTCATGTACAGTAGTTTCCATAAAAGGATGCTGGAAAAAAAATTGTATGCATGTAAAATTTGTGTGGTTCAGATTTTGCATTAAGCCAAGAAAAGTCTGTGGGAAGGCTAAAATATCTGTCAACAGAGAAATTAACAATTTCTTTTTTGTACATGCAACAGAACTATATAAAAGGAAATTCAAGTACTTTATGAGCTTCATTGTAATGGACATTCTTTATGACAAACCTGTCCAGAATGGAAATTTACAAGAGGAAATACTGCAATTTTAAGCCAAATCCTTTCAAAGTGAATCAGCATTTTTCTGAACATTGCAGCAATGACAATTCATTGCATTCACTTTAAATAGATTCTGTAGCTTAGGATACATCAGAGTATAAAATCTGTCTGCTGGAAAAACAACCATCTTTGTTCATCACAATTCACTGCTTCACAGAGGTTACAAATGTCTACCATGCAATAGCTTCTGACCCAAGAGTGTCCCAGTTTGACCTCACTAACTATAATGCTGTGAGGCGTTGCCTAGAAAAATAGAACCCTATGAACATCAGAGGTGGTTAAATATTTAAGGGAGGGTACAATATTACCCACCCGATATTACTCCAGCTACAAAGTGCAGTGCACTTCCTGTTTCTTCTTTTTCAACAATATCAAGAATAGCACAGCGGCAGAGTAAACAAACATTTTGACTTTTTTTGATGGCAATATCTCCTTGTTGTGCAGATTAGAGCTTTAGTTCTACAAACATTCCTCAGAGGCAGAGCTGCCCTGGAGGCTGAAAGTATCTCATTGGTTGAGTTAAACCTAAGTGGGCGGGGCCAAAGAACCACTGTTTTTCTGGCTAAGTAAAGTAACATTAGACTAAAGCCCAGTGAAAAAGGCAAGAGGTAAGAGAGGAGGTAGCTAATACTATGAGGCCTAGTGCTCTTGCTGCTAACTGAAAAAAATGCAAACTATCCATACCAAGTTATCTAGGTAGCTAGCTAGTTAGCCTAGCTGACCTTCCAAGTTCAACCTAACTGTACTAGTCTATAGCTATCTAGGGAAGCTAGTTAGCTGCTGACATTCCAAGATTATGAATGCCATGGTAATGAATGGATGAAAACAGAAGTCATTGCCATTTTCATTTTTTTAAATTTCATTTAGGTCCTTCTTTGCTATCCAGTTAGCCAACTTGAGCTCTTTGGTTCCACCGTTGAGGTTTAACTCAACCAATGAGATTATTTCTGCCTGTAGAGCATCAGAAATAATCTGAGAAAAAACTCCAATCTGCCCTTTTTGTGGCATTGGTTTTATAGATACAGATATCCTATCCAGTAAACCAGGTTGAAAAGGCCAAAGGCGGTGGGGAAGAATATTCGTGAGTAAGAGTCAATCTTAGAAACCTGTACATGCATCCTGTTTTCACGCCAGGCACCGGTGCGGCAGTCGTCGAAGCAGCAGAAGAAGCTGGTGCAGTCTTTCCCATCCAAACACTCATAAGCGTAGTCATCCTCCTCGTGATAGGGCACAATATTGTTCATTTGGAGAAGGGATGTCCCAGGACGGATGTTCACGAGGCTAGAGGATTTCTGCTGGGAGGAAAAACACACTTGTTGGTGGGTTTGCTCTAATTTCCATCTTTAGATGTGAGATGTGAGATGTGAATTTTCTGCTGTGAGAGCAGCACTAGAAGCTCAGTGATTTCTTTCTTTCATGTAGTCATATATTAGCTTACAGGAACGCTGTTACTAACTAACTGTGAACTTCAACTGTGTGGCTGATCTCTATTAGAAGGCACTGTGAATTGGCATCATACATCATGTCTGTGGCAGTCACTCCTGGGCTGTGGGAACTATCTATTATGACCACCTTGAGGACTTCCGCAACAAGAAGTTCAACCAGGAAAACTCTGTGGCTCACAAGGCTCTTCTGAATGTCATCCTCAACAAGTGTTGGCTGAAGGATGCACACATATATCTTCAGATAAGTCTTTGTGTTCATAAACACTCTCCTGTCAATGAAGCATATTCTACGTTCGAAGTTTCTTCCATGCAGACACTTCTTTCCACTCCTTGACCCCATCGTAGCCTGCTACCACCATAATTGACTAAGAGCCTGTGGAAAACAAAGTACAACCCATCAGGGAGAAATGAATACATGTGCTTCATAATTTCTCTTAACTTCTTCATAGATCTACTGCTGACCTTGAGGCATTCAGAACTAGGGCTGTACCCGACTCAGAATTTTGTCAGTCGAATCGGATTCGGCCGTTCAATACGTCGATTCGACTATTCGTTCCCTTTTTTCCCCTTTTTTTTTAATATAGATATAATAATATAGACTATCTGGCAATCAGAAAATCCATTGGCATAAGTTTCAGTGATGATTTTGACCACATTAACATAGTCAAATGCAACAGTCAAGGGAACATATTTTTGAGCATTTCAAAATCAATAAAAGACAGCTGCATATGATGCAAGATTTGAATTGCGGCCTATTTGAATTGCCGACATATAGGCGTAATGCCGGGCTACCATATGGATTTGTCGGAATAATGAGACAGACAGCACACATGTGTTTCTGTTTAAATCAAGCTCTTATAGCCTAATTTGTTTTATTTCACTTCAGTTTAAACATGAAAAACAACGTGTAAATGAATAAACAAATAAACCAAAACCGTTTTAAATAAATTCACGGCATTCACGGCGCTTTGAAATAATAACTTCTCGTCTTCAGGCTTATACAGTAGCCTCTGTATTTCTCTTTAAACATAAAATAAATAAATCTTAAGTGTAAACGAATAAATAAACAAATTAAACACTTGCAATTTAAGATGAGTGGTCTTACTTTCCCATGTTATGCAGTGTTCTTATTCAGCCTTGACATGTTGTGGGAGAGGAAAACTAGTTTGTCCACATTACTTGGGAGAAGTGAACTTTGGGTCTTGTTAACGATGAAGCCGGCCTTTGAGAATATTCGCTCCGATGGTGTAGACGTGGAGGGGATGCAGAGTACACGTTTGGCTGCTGCGGACAGCTTTGGATAGCGGTCGTCGTTTCTTCTCCACCAGTTCAGTGGCCCCGCATCATCTTTTGTTTGATCCTGCAAGTATGTAATAGTAATAGTAATAGTAATAGTAATATTTATTCAGCCATCACACATAATACAATAAATATAAACAGTATAAACAAAACAGTATAAACAAAATCAACAGTCTATGTATTAAGTAGTGACTGAACAGGCTAAGGCAGAAGCAAAATGCTTATCTATGCCTATCCTATATACTTCTCAATTTAAGCTACCCTCCAAAAATAAAACAAAACACATTCACACTTCTAACCCACAAAATAGCTTTATAAACCATTGTCTTGAAAACCAAAAGTGAATTACTTGTTCTTAGATTTAAATCAGCAATAAAAGATCATTCACACTTATAACTCTCAAAAATAGCTTTGTACACCATTCTTTTGAAAACCAAAAGCGATTTACACATTCTTAGATTTACATTAGCATTGTTCCATAATTTAACCCCAACAATAGAAATACATCTCCTTTTAATCCCTTTTTTAGCTTTTTGTACAGTAAACTTACAAATACCTCTCATGTATCTCAAATATGTCTTCATTTCGTTCTGAATCAGTGACAGTTCCTCTTCTTCTTGATCAGTTGACATCATCAGCAGCATGGCTATCTCCTTCTCCTTGTCATTTTTTTTCTTTTTTGGAGGAGGCTCAGTTTCCGTGCTGCTGTCCTCGCGTTCCATTTGTGCTGGGCCTTGCGCAATGTTTTGATACAGACTCTTGGCCAGATCTGCCACCGTTTCATATACCAGCGCATGTTTGTCAAATGGATTGTTTTTATTTTTTAATTAGAATATAAAAATATAGATTCCCCTTATTTATAATTCCTCATTGAAATGTTATCCCCATGGATTTTTGTAAGCTTCTATCTGTTTTATCCTGTTATTTTAATGCACACTGACTGACAAAAAAAAAAAAAGACTGCTCGACTTGAAGAATCTCAGTCGACTGACGGGTCCCCGACAGATGATTCGACTCGTCGACTTTCAGGGGGCAGCCCTATTCAGAACCACATCCTGCTGGATGCCAGCAAACTCTTCTCTTTCACACCGCCAGTCTATGAAGCAAGAGTCGCTACCCTAGAATTAAACTTTCACCGCCACCAAAGTTGACAAAAGATGGCACAGAAATGTGAGTATAATTTGAACTCATCAGAAAGTAAAGTAACCCTTAACTGGCTAATTCTATGTTATGCTATGTTATCCTGAAAGCGCTGTGCCACTGGTCAGACACCTCCCTGCAAGTCCATCACCTGGCTAAACTATGGGAACATCTCTTGAGAAACCAGCCTACCCTCCAAGCCTGAACCCTCAGCATGGCCTGTGGACTGAGCCCTCTACCTCTTTACCCATCACCCCCTCCTCCTCTCCACCTTCTAGCCCCTGACAGGATGATCTGATGTCTCTACACCACTTGTGTCTGCATACAGGTATACCAAACGCATTGAGTTGTTAAACAGTTACTTGTTTCAGTCTGTATAAATAATTTAAAAATATATTTGTGTTTGTGTCTTCTCAACATGCACAAATGTGATATATATGTGTGTATGCATGAATACATTGCTCTGCCAAATAAAGCACAATAACAGTACAATATAAAAGTGTTTGTCCTTATGCAGTCTTATTTCTCTCTCTGATCTCTGATTCAAGTGTTTTTGTTAATTATTTATTTATTTCTATTTTCACCATTACAAAGAGACCTACAGTATGTAGATCGGTTCAAAAGTCCAAATCATGTGAAAGTGGATACCTGTGTGTTGGCCTTTGACTTCTTGGTCTGTCTGTTGCTGGTAAAGTAGTGCAGAGTGCCGTACTCCATGAGGGCAGCGAAGGTGAAGATGAAGCAGACAGAAACAAACAAGTCCATGGCAGTGACGTAAGACACCTTGGGCAGGGATTTCCTGGAGATGGTGCTTAGAGTCGTCATGGTGAGCACCGTGGTAATGCCTAGAGGAGACATCACAGAGACCAGTGCTTTCAGTATAATATTAAGTGAGTTCTCCATGACACATTTCACATAATATCTAATGGCTGAAATACAATTCATAGTCCTGATAGTCGGCAATTGAAATGGACAGAGGCGTCCTTCCCCACCCCTGAGTCTTTTGCTGCACAGCTGAATAGAATTGTGACTGGGACTGGTGGAGATGGTGGATTGGTGGAGATAAGAAAGAAAAAATTGAATGGGATAACTGGAAGGGACTACCATTGTCAATAAGTTTATACAGTGAAATGGTTAACATTTGAACAAGAAGCAGTTTGATAGTCTAACTGGCAATTAATAAGGTCACAAGGCAGACTGCCACACTGCTTCAATTAAACTTTGAAGATATGAGAGGAGATCAAACCCAGAGATGTACGGGCTGGGACCGCATCCTTGTTGATCCAGAAGGACACCCAGGACAGGACCACGATCATACTGCACGGGATGTAGGTCTGAATGGTGAAGTAGCCCATCCTCCGACTCAGGTCAAAAAAGATCGTCATGATCACGTATTCCCCTTAAAAAAATAACAATAAAGATAAGATGAAACTTTAATGATCCTAGTGGGGAACCCCACCCACTGAAGCACACCCATAGCCATAATCTCTCACCTGACTGGGTGTGCGCCACGTCGGAGGTGTTCCTCAACCCTACGAAGGCAAACTGGTAGAGTCTCCAGTAACGCTGGTCAGCCACCTCTACCGAGCGCCTCTGCCAGCGGTACATGATCTCATCCTTGGGATAACCATCTACAGATGCCCACACACAGAAGGCGAGTTATTAGGACCCCCACTGATCTCTCCAATATCCACGAGGCAGCAACACATCTGCCTGTGCTATACATCACATGGGGGGGGGGCATTGCACTATGGCAAGGCAAAGGGGAGCATTCAAGATGGAATTGGCCAGCCCGGTCTCATGATATTTCATGAAATTAACATGAAAGAATGTTCTGTGCGCAAAGTGAGAGAAATGCGTTTCTCCACCACAAAAGGATTACGTGGAGGACATTGAGATAGCATGGTGGAAAGTAAGGCTGTGGGGGTCGGGGGGGTGGACGGGTGGTTCATTTACCTTGAACTCCAACGACCTGGGTTCAATTCCCCACTCCATGACCAAAAACGTATCATATCCTTCACCAAATTGTTTTAGTTGCATATCCTTTGCCTAAACCTTACTGTAACTTTAACCCTAACCTTGACAAAGTTGTTTTACCTGCCTAAACATAACTCAAACCTAAATTTGTGCCATTACCGCATAATTCCATCATGCTGTAGGAACGAAATCCTCCACATTAGGTCGTTTCCGCGACCCATAATCTGCGTTTCATGCTCATTTCGTGAAACTTTCCGAGACTGCGTTAAGAGCTGGCATCTGTCCTCAACCCCATGGAATGGTCTTGCATTTTTCAAGGGTGGCGATCATGACAAGACATGGGAAGCTAAAGCACAATGCAGCAGACGGATGAGAGATGACACAGACGGCATGAATCAGATCGAGGAAAGGGTACATAATTCATTAGTCTGTCAGAGAAAATGGGACTGGGTGACCTCGTTTCTCCACCGGTGGAGCAGATGATAGATCGGTACAGGCTTAGAGAGGGCAGCCTCAAGCAGATGGGCCTTTTGCGGGGTGGTGGTGGGGGGGGGGGGGGGGGGGAGAGGAGAAAGACCGGGGCTTAGCAACTAACACTAGCCCGCGCAGGAACCCCTCTCCCTGGGCAAGTTACTGAAGCTGAAGTCGAGATGACAGATTAAAACATGGGAAGGGAAAGCGTTTTGAACACCTACAGCTTGAAAACTCCAGTGGACACGAGTGCTCGTCCATTGGAAAGTTATGCAGCTTAAGGTAGCACTCCGCATTAATAGTCAACCTGACAAAAACAGAATTGTGACAGAAAAGAAAGCAAGTCTCAGCGTGTATTACATTGATTTTCCCTCCCAAGTGTGATCGAACATGAGGTGTTTTTCCGACCGCAGGAACTATCCATGGATTTAGTACTATTGGTACTCAGCCCAGGAACTTTGACCTTTCCGACCAGGGGAACTAACCCCGAAAATAAGTTCCTGCTAGCGAGGTAGTACTTTTCGGGGGACCAGGAACCATTGGACAAACAGTCGGACATTTGATGCGTCACATACTTATTTGCATAATCTCCCCGGTACTTTGGTGCAGTGGGAAAGCATTCTGGAAGTCTTTTGGGGAACTAAAAAGGTTCCTGCTGAGAAGGTTCCTGCTCAAAAAAGGTTCTAGTTCTTGCAGTCGGAAAAAGCCTATGGTAAACATGTACTGTGTGTGTTTCTATCTCTTGTAAGTATACCAAGAAATGCGGGCCACCTAAAAGAGGGCTACACGACAGAATTGAGATGCACACACTAAAGCTGCACAAACAACAAAGATTTCTGAGGAGCTGATAATTAAAAAAAGACACTAGAATGGCTACCAAAGAGGCGACTCTCTTACCTCAGTGTGTACATCACCCTCCCGTTGCTCCACAGTCTCAGGAGGCGGTTTGGAGTCGTGATCCAGTGGGCGTCTGATTTCCGGGAATTCCTGAAAAATGTGTCAGGAATCCAGATTTTGCCTACCATGTTGCTGTTGAGCATGAGCAGCTTCATGGAGCTGTTGAACTTAAGCCGGCTGTCGTACCATGTCTGGGCAAAGAAGATGTCAATGGTGTATTCCTGCAACAGAGTTCATAAACGCATGCAAATACAGTTGATAATAAAAACTGAGGATACTAGGGTTCAACTGATATGGGTTTTTGAAGGCCAATACCAATATTGTAAGACTGAACATTATTATATTTGGTGCTGATATTCAATATCTTTAAATTTGACCATTTACCTGCCATAAAATTACAAGTATTCAGTGTTTCCCCCAGAATTTTGTACTTGTCAGCGTGGAAAAGCCTATGAAATAGTATTTAGACCATCATGGGACACTGAAACTCATGATTCTTTTAGGGTTAGCAGCTCTTTAAGGCACCCACCTATTCAACTCTTACATTACTGGTGTTAAATGAAGAATTAATTTACAAAAAACATTATTAAACAATGAAATGAATAAATAAAATGTTCAAAGTAAGTTTTTTGCAGGATTTCCAGGCTGTGATCAGGCAGGAACCTCCATCATATCACAGTGTAAAAGGCCCCCCCTAAAGACAAATCAGTCTGGCTCACCATGTTAATGGGATCCACTGGTCCAATGCTGTTGACATACACGGCTGTTTCAATAACTGTTGGCCTCACTGAAACACAACACAAGACCATCTTTACAGACATAGCTAGCGGCAGCTGGGATAGATGTTTCTCAACAGTTCAAGTTCAAGAGTTTTATTGGCCATTTGCTAGTACAAGTACAGGCACATTGGAATTCTTACTCCTGATCATTCAGCCAGCACACACTATACAAATTGAAATAACACATTGAATAAAAAAAGAAGATATAAAGAATATATACAGAGTATATACATGGTGACAAGTCCAGTGTTAAAGTGATACAGTGCTAAGTAAAGTGAAGTAAAATGACTGATGCTGCAGATAGTCCTGAGAGAGAGAGGTTACAACGGTCATGGGTCAGGGGTGACCTTTTAAGCTTTCACTAGTTAATTGTGATGTTTACCAGTCAATTATGATTTAAAATATGATTTTCTATTTTATTTATTTTATTTTCCTTTGCAATATTTTTTGTGTCTTTATTTTCACATTTAACACCTTTATAAGCCCTTGGGCTTCCTGGTTCCTCCAGCACATCATGTTTCATTTCATCTATGTTCCCCATTTCTAAAAATTATACCTTTTTTGTGCCCGTGATGAACACTTGAGACCTACTGAAATCAACCAAACTACTACTGCTACTACTACTAGAGGAGTCTACCAAAAATGTCTTTAAGCAGAAAAACTAGATTGATTGCACAATTCCTTGCACAAGAGCAAAATCCTGATTGTTGATAAGAGTGTTGTGAGGACCACATTTCATTTTAAGATTGAAAGATTGAAAAGTGAAATCAAAGTGTCTCCTAAACAGCAGTGAGCTAGTTCTCTGTCCAAACCTCTTCAGCACCTCCACTCCATCACACACTAAGAAGAACTTTAGTTTCCTCACATCGGATAGCAGCTGCTGACTGGGGCTCTCTATTTTCATTATTTAAATTTACTAAATGTAATTTAAACTATGAACATTAAAAAGGTTATCATGTTGGATGTTGTCCCAGAGTTCAGCACAATGGAATTAGATGAAATGGAAGAAAGTCAGCCAATGACGCTGCCAGATTTAACGAGCTCAGCCGCTGCCCCCCTCAATACAAGGAAATACATCAGCTTCCCATTTGTGGTGGAGACATGTGGGGTGACACTGGACATGGAGAGCTTCAAGCTTCTTTTCATGTAAAAAAAAAAATACCCAGAGGGGAGAGAGAGTCAGAGAAGAGATAAAGAAAGACATATGGGGAAGGTGGGGGCCGGTGGGGGCCGGTGGGGGCCGGTGGGGGCCGGTGGGGGCCAATGATTGTGTGGCGGACTGGGGGGGGAGGGGGGTAGGCTCAGGCAGGACTCAGCGGCTACGGCCAATTAAGGCTGACTGCAGCCGGGCCTTTTTAACCTGTGTGTGGATGTGCGAGCGAGAGTGCACCAGTGTGAGAGGCTGGCGGCGTGGATGCAGGAGCCGGCAGCGATCGGGAGGATCGAGGGCCGGTGGACTGGAGGAGCGGAGAGCGAGCCAGCAGCAAATCAGTAGTCTGAGCGGGGTCCGCGGCTGGAGTGCCGGGACGGAGGCGAGGGCGTGAGCTGGAGAGGACGGAACGGGAGAGCGCTCCCTCCGTGGCGACAACCGACGGAGGTCCCCGGGGGTGCAGTCGGGAGCCGCCTGCAAGAGCTGGTGACAGTCGGGGTTGGGGCGGGATGCCCCTGGAAGCCTGGCAGGCTGGCCGGCTTTGGGGTTCCGTGGCTGACCTGCCGGGGAGGACTGAGGTGCGTCGGCGGAAGGAGTTGGCGCCAACTGCCGTCAACACCGGGCCGGGTTTATTGTGTGAGCAAATAAAACGGCCCTGCTGGCCATTTGACTCTCCTCATGCCTTGTCTCTGTCTGTCACGAACCCCGGTACGGTGGCAACTTGCCACAGTGGTTCCCTGACCGGGAACCTGACAGACAGGGACTGGGTTCTCCGGGGAGGAGAACATCGTCGTCGCCACGCCGTCCTTCACACCGCGGACCCCGCTCAGACGCAGCTGCTGCTGGCTCGCACAGTCTCGCTCGCACATCCACACACAGGTTAAAAAGGCCCGGCTGCAATCAGCCTTAATTGGCCGTAGCCGCTGAGTCCAGCCCGAGCCTACGCCCCCCCCCCCCCCCCCCCCCAGTCCGCCACAGATTGGTTGGGATGAGTTTGTATTGACACTTCTCGCATCTCTGCACTGGCTTCCAGTGTGTCACAGAATTGATTTTATACTGCTTTTACTCGTCTATGAATCACCCAATGGTTTAAACCCGAAATACATCTTGGATTTGCTTTGCACAGCTACTTTTAAATCTACACTAAAAACTTTGCATTTTTATTATAACTTTTGCCATTTTATTCCTCTTCCTACTTTAATTTAATGTTCTTTTATTTATTATAATCATTAATGCCATTATTATTATTTTTTTCTTCCTCCTTTAAGTCTCTTTTATCAACTACGTAAAGCTCTTTGAATTGCCGTGTGCATGAAATGTGCTATATGAATATAATTGCCTTGCCTCCTACGAAAAGACTACAGGGCAATCAATACAACAAAGAATATAACTAACATTTTGAGACAATGACCTTCCCTTTATTTCAGTGAGCTGAGTGGACAGCTAACATAGTGTTACCCAAAAGAGATTTTCAGATGTACTTGCCTCCAATGTCAGGCCGTAGCTTGTTGTCGTAGCCCAACAGCAGTTTATTTAGGATCAAGGTCACATCGCTCTCGTAGACCTTGGGCGATAAAACCCAGGTCTTATTGATGGGGACGTCGTCATAGTCCTCGTCTTCCTGTTTACTGGGCCCAAACGCCGCACTGGGGAGGAGAAGTGATAATGTAAGGGAGAGAGAGAGTGGACAATATGTGCATGTGCATACCAGACAACATGGGGGAGTGTTAATGGAGGAGTGGAATGGTTTGCAGTAGGCTTTTTGAAGGTCGATACTGATATTTTAAGACTGAAGTAGACAATATTTTCTATGAAATGTGACCAAAAATTTTAAAGCATTCAGTGTTGCTGTATTTTTTTCAAGGTGGAAAAGCCTCTGAAACAGAATTTGGACCATCATGGGACACTAAAACCCAAACTAATGAAAATCTTGTGGGGTTAGCAGCTCTTTAAGATTCACTCCACCTATTCACTGGCTCCTTTTTCATTTTCCCTATTTCTGTGGGCTAATCGAAAAAGGAAATACCACAAGGAAGCATTTTTGAAATTACCCACAATTCAAAATAGCTAAGGTCTGAGTTGCAAAGAGTGTGAATGAAAAATGTTCTGAGATCCCATTACAGCAACAAGCGCACCAGAAAAAGAACTGAGTCCTCATTCAAGTGAACGTACAGTGTGGATGCAAAGGGAGTTCTTTTTCAGTTGGTTCACTTTTTTTTGGTCCCTTACTGGATTTAGGGAAGCAATATGCTTAAAGAATCACACAGGGGCTTTTAGGGTGTCATTTAGCGAATGAAATAAAGCTGTAGGCTGATTTGTGGGTCTCCTTTCAGCTGCTCTGCCATGTTGTTTCTCTAACAGGCAGTTACACATCGCTGAACTCTCGGTCTGTGCCAAGGTGCGCTGCCGCCGTTATGTGTTAATGAACGTGGATCTAATACTGTTGAGACCTGAGGACTTGGCGTCCAGCCCAGGCCATTCAACTGCCCTTCCCAAGACGGCTTCTGATTACAAAGGATACAGCCAAAACCATGGCAAAATAACCCAGTACAGCAGCAACCTAGCCTTGTGTATCTGAACCCCATCATGTCAGAGTGAGCAGTCTATTGAAGGGGCATTGTGGCCAAAAACTGTATACTTATGTATAGTATGGCCTATCTAACAGGAGATGGAAATGTATGCTAGTTAGCTTGTATGCTAGTGCTAGCTTGTTTGTATGTATTTGGGTTGGTATTGCTGTTCTAAGCCGAATATTTTTGAGTAGGAATATGCTGTCTGAAGCTAGTATTTAGCTAGTAGTCGGTGCACAAAATTTGTAAATTTCACTTTTTCTTGACTGGGAAACCTACTGCTACCGCTATTTTCTCTCCACCTACACATATACAGCACAGAGAACTCTCTTCCCTGGGGGTTATCGAAAGACATTCTGGGAAATGTAGGAAATCACTAACTGCAGCAGAAGTAGAGGCAGGTTGAGGGAAAGTGGATGCAATAAAAAAGCTGATTTACGGCACGTCATCACAAAGTTACTCCTGGAATGCATTGAAGATCATAAACTAATGATATCTAACAGCGTAGGAGCATCCGAGGGGAGTTTTCCTTTAAAGTGTTTATGGGCTCTTCTTATTGATGTATGCAATAAGAGGCATTTCAAGCATGAATTTACACCACTCAAAGTGGTGAGGTGGGAACATGAATCACTTGTTCAATAATTTAAAGCCATTTTTGCCCAGATACAAATTCCATTGTAAGAAACAAAATTCCCCTCCCATGAGGTTTGGCTAAGCTAAGGGTTTAGCTGCTTTAAATAACATGTTTTGTTCATTGTTAAACTTTGCTTGAGCAGTTTACGCGTCTGGACAGTTCCACTGACGTCTCGAAGCATATCATCAAAATTGGTAAGTCAGGGTTTAGCTGAGTCTCCATGCTTTTACGCTGGCGTGTTGATTCAAGTGGAGCCTTGGAGACATTTTGCGATGACTCACCGATTCCCCACCGGTTAAGTCTGTCTCAGCGTGTTCTTTCTCGGGGATTTTTTCCCCCATCGTGATCTGTTCTTGCAGTCGCTCGACAAGCTAGACACCAACGAGGCACTTGCCGCCACTGCTGATCACCAGGTCCAAGGACCGGCATTGACCCTGAGCTCCTGGTTCAAGTGTTATAAACCAGAGTCTGACATTCTGTAAGCTGCCTGTTCACTACCTGTACACTGCATTGCATTCACCGACAAATCGCATCATGCTACAGGATGTTTTTTGAGGTTCTTTAGAGAAGGAATGAATGAACAAATGATCAACAGACATCATTTTTGTGAAGGAAGCTGTCCTATATATTCCGCAAATGGTAATTTTACCAGCTCTGGACAATCATTAGTTTCTCTGCATGACATGACAAATGTCTGAATGAAGAGTGTAAGTCACACTTTTATAACATACAAGAGTTTATATCATTCTTTTTCTTGTATATTCCTTTTAGTATATTCCTTGTTGAAACAATGACACAACAGTTATCAAAGATAACTGCCTTTCGCCCAAAGTATGTTGGGGATGGATAGACCAATAATTAATATAATAATAATCAATCAATCAATAAAGCCAGTATGTAAAAATGTGTTTTAAGGTTTTAAAAAAAAACAAAAAAAAAACAACAACATTCTATAGAGGCGCTGATCTGACTTCCAGGGGGAGGTTATTCCTCAGCCTGGGTGCTATAACAGCACTTTTTTATTTAATGTCAACCGAGTGCCAGCAGCCAGAAGTCCTTGGTCCGAAGGCCAAAGTAATCTTTCAGTTTCATAAGCGGTCACTGATATATGACGGTAGCAATGTAGGTGATTAGGAGAACTTTAGCCAATAAGGATGTCCATATGGGGGTGATGTGAGACCGGCAAAGGGTCTTTGTTAGTAGCATTGCAGCTGAATTTTGCAACTATTTACCACATATATTGTACATTCGACCGCTGTCCATGAAATGTCTTGTTTTTGCTGGCTTTATTGTAGCACTAGACCTACAGGACTAGCATTCGTAAAGGAATTATAGCACTGAGAACATAACTTTTCCACTGAATTTTAAAATTACGACCTTAGTGGTAAGATAAGTTGCTTTTGGAAGATCTAGCAAAGATTACATTTTCAACATTTATCTGCCCAGGTTCCCCAGACGTTTTAGCATGTGGCATGAAATGCCTCTTATCGCTGCTGATCCTGGGTGCATGACATCTAGGTGTGATGGAGCACTATCTTGCTACACTGGCTCTATGGTTATCGTCATGGATCACTATCTTGCAACCTTGGCACCAGTCCAACTGGCGTCACAGATCACAATCTTGCTACATTCCGAGGTTGCTGGCTCTATGGCTACCGTCATAGATCACCATCTTGCACAATCTTGCTACGTTCTGGGGTTGTTCAATGAGCAAGAGTAACGCAATGGTGACTTATTATGGACAGTATGGTCTATCTAACGGGATGTGTGCCACCTAGCTAGCGCTAGCTTGCTAAGTTAGTTTCTTATTGCTGTTAATGAATATGGAATATGCTGTCTGAAGCTAGTATTTAGTATTTATTTTACACAGGGTTCACACTGTCTCCCAAACTATTTTTCCTTCCTAGTTGGTTATTTTTTCTTTTAAGCTCAGAGATGTTCTTAAGGGGTGAACAGTCTGCTTTCCTTTTGAGTTCAGCTTGTAAAATTCCCTGATATTGCCAGATAATTTAGCATATTCCCTGACTTTCCATATCTCCAAACTGGCCCATTTAAGTAGTTTATATACAGTAGGATATTCATCATCACATCAGTAAGGTTTTTTTTAATACCTTCACAGTATAATTATGTCCTTCCTTGCTATAATGGACCTCAAAGAAAATGTTTGACAGCTGAAACGCCACATGATTGGTTGACAAAAGAAATAGTAGGTGGATATTTCTAGATTCTTTACCTGATGGATGCAGCTGTGGGAGTCGGCCTGCCCTAACAGGGACTAAACCCATACCTCTGTCTCCATATTACACTGGCAGAGATACACAATTCTATGATAAAAGGATGAAAATCACCCGCCATCCATCCATCAAGACCGAGGTTATCGCTCTGACATTCCGCTGTTGCCTTCAGGCTCTCTTCAATTGATGGGGAAAAAAATATTAAGCCTACAATAGTCCTACTTGGCAAACTTAGCTGCAGATGTTGACTTTTCTTTTCTTTTAATTGTAATTCATAAATGATCAGGATGTTTGTGTGATTGCAATGCACAAAATCAATAGTTTTACCCGGGGAGTGATGCTGACCTGTACTGCTCAAGGTTGTCCTTTGATTCCAGGGACATTGCCCTAAGAAATACATAGGTTACCTCCCCATAGATTTTCCTATAACCCCCACCCCCCAAACCCCAAGGCCTAGCTGGTGAAATGACCCGCTGTAATCTGAAATAATAGCGTATTGCTCATACGTGGGGCGAAATGATTGAGGCATATGTGGAGGCGGCAACATCTGTCAGCCGTTTATTCTCACTACTAAAACCAGCGCGCGACTGCGGTGCCTTAATTCAGCATCACCGGGGGGGGGGCGGGGGGGGGAGCTCCCCGGTCATTCAATGCGAACTTACCAGAGTCCGAGGAGAGCGAACAGCAGCCAGAGATTCATCGCTTTGCCTCTGACATGTTGCTGCAGAGCCTTTGCCAGAATAGCGAGAAGCCCCCGGTTCATTTTATCCCGCGACAGGAAAAAAAAACGACCTGTACGGACAAGTGTCGGGCGAAAACAAAAAAAACACCGAAAAAAACAATATCCTCGTTGTCGCTTTTCTCGCTGTGAATTGTACCGGTAAATTGTACCGGTCGTTGCGTTTCAGAGATGCACACGGTGTGTTTTTGGGGAGGCGGAGACCGGAGACTCGCTGACTCCACTCGACTGGCTCTGCAGTGCCTCAGACACACGGCGCTTTATCTTTCCAAGGTGGCATTCAAACCATTTGCCTCTGTCAAAATATAATCAGTAATGATTGGTTATTATTTTTAATTCTACCTGATGTACAAAAAAAGCTAGACAGTCTCATTGTATATTTTTATCATCTTTGATTTGATTTTTGATTTTTTTATTTATCCAAGGGGAAGACTCTTTCCCAGCAACACACATGGTTTCACAAATTCACACTGGGAGCTGACCAGTACAACCACAGTCTTCTACTGGTACTGACATTGCAGCAGTAGGTGCCTTGCTCAAGAACCCAGCACCTTGCTCAAGGACCCCATGACCTTTGCCGCATGTCATTCCTCCTCTCTCCCAGTCTTATCTCTCTCTACTTACAATAAAGGCAACATTTAAAAAATAAAAAATAAAAATACTTACATTAATTTGATAATAATAACTTTTTACACTCTTTTACTATGATTTATACTATGAATTTATGACATTAAGATGTATGTCAGGCTAAAACGGTGGTAAAGTCTACTCAGCAAATACAAAGGTGGGTGATCTGAGTTTATATGGGTTTACCCTCTGTCTTCATCACTACAGTAATGACCCTTCATTATGACAAGCCTCTTAAATCACATCATTTAATGCCATTTTAACTGTCCCTAAATTATCCCACAAAACAGTGTAACGATTATAGGCTAATAGAGGCACTCCAGATGTTCAATAAAGCAATGCTTCAATAGTTTCCTTGTGTTTATGTGAGTCTGTGTGTGTGTAGAATGGCTATAACAACATTATGGAAATATTCACTGTGTAACACGTAATACTACAAAGGTTTACTTTGTTGTATTACGTGTTTAGGTTTTGGTTGGGTATTTTTCTTGTCACAATGTACGGGTGGAGGGTTGACATTTTTCCTCCAGCTACCCTAAAGAAACCTAAACATATATACCTAGTTGTTAGCCTTCCTCATTACAACCAAAGGGAAAAATGGCAGAAAAAAGGCCGGGAAAATGGCGGAAAAATTGGGGATTTTGAAATAATTGGAAAAATATGTTTGAAGAAAGCCTGGGTCGTCCTCTTCTCTTGGCCTGTTTCAATTCAGAGCATCCATTTTTATTAATCTCAATTGCTCCTTCAGTGCCATTACCTGAGAGAGCTTGGAAAGTTCTGGAGTCAGTTTGGCAGTCAAGAGCCAGGACAGCTTTGCTGTTTTTGCTCCCTGGGCATTGTGAAAGGCATCATTGGTATTGTCAGCAACATCCTGGACATTGCCAACAGCATCATTACCATTGCTAATCACATCCTAGACATTGTCAGTAGCGTTTGGGGAAGATGTCATCACCTCCAGTGGGGCAGTAGTCATCATTATCCAGTCCATTTCATCATCCAGGATAATAGTAATATAATGGTAATAATTTGCTACTGGAATCACATAAGGTTTTTCATCTTCTTGACTTTTTTGTCTGGTGAACCCTCTGAGGTGAAGCCGAAGTGTTGGCAGTTCTAGTGTGCACCGGGGAATTTGTTTTCTTTCAGATTAGAATAGAATAGAAAAACATTATTATCCATTTCTGGAAAATTGTATTGTTTTGAGGTTTGTGGTTTACCTGTTTGAGCTGTTCAGATGAATCTCTACCAGGAGAATAACATGCATTCTCTGCTGCAGAGCTGGCAGTGCCAGTCTCTCAGAAACAGCCCCTCTTTACCCGAAAGTGGTAGGAAAGAAGGCCACTGTGACTTTTTGACGTTAGAATAACGTATGATATATGATACCTTATCAGTCTGTGTCTGTCCGTGACTCTGTGTGTTCTTGTCTAAGGTTTGCCTAGAAATGGGCTTTTCAATGATGTTGGGGGCGTTTGGGGGTGTATACCAAACTGGAAAGATAAAACGCACCACTTTCTGTGCGCCAGTGGATTTTTCCCAGGTATTTAAAACAGTAAATGTAGCTTTAATGAACCGACCATAGGCTGAATCACTATTGTGTTATATCAATCGGCTGAGAGGATAGCAAAACAGACATTTATTTATATGAAAATGTTGCTCTACCAAGGGAGCAAGGTGGCGACCCGATGAACTTGGAGGTATTGTAGCTCTGTATCCAGCGGCTGTACATTTTGGGACAACCAACCAACTGACAGACAGCGACTTATACTAGCTGCTGGTTGCAGCTAAAAAGGAACTCACACACATCTTTAATCTCTCTATTGCCCTTCTATTTCTTCTGGGAAGTGGCTTTTCAGGATTTTCTCTATGAGTCTTTGAATTTCCGCCTGCTGTCTCTTAGGCCTTGAGTGCGTTCACAGCTATTTTATATTGTTTTTTGTTTTTTAAACATGCCCCTGGTTTACCTGACCTGATATTCCTATATTTCTTGCTGGCGATTATTACATCAAATTGCACTTAGTTCCCTTCTAATCCAATATCCAGTATTTTGTGTGTGTGGGTGAGTGGGAGTTGAGACCTGTCTATGTTTATTTCCTGTGTCGCTGGTATAAGTTAATAAGGTAGGTAATAAAAGTCATAGATTTCTTAATGCCCCTTTAATACTTAAGATGTTAATTCATTCTGACCTGCCACTGCAGTTACTGGCGATACAGTATCAGACAGTATCAGACGTCTCCGTCTTCAGGTTGTGCTGAGCTCATCTTGAAGCACCTATTTGTATGAAGAAATATTCTCCGTGGAGATAAACAGATCATCGGGGCTTTTTCCTCTTTCTAAAAGTGACCACAGGCCTTCGGATTGATGAACTTTGCTTTAAAAAAAAAAAAAAGGTCCCAGGTATCCATTGGGAGCAAATAGGTCAGAGAACAATCGGTACAGGCATACAACCTGTGAGGCTGACTATATATCAGTTAGTCAAAATAACAGTTGAATATCATATGTCAGTGTACCTTCTATGTCACCCTTGCTTTGCAGAGAAGCCGTACACTCCTTTTGTACGTTGCATAAGACCTGTGAAATAGAACATGAAAGGAGGCATGAAAATGTACTCTCATTGGTTAAAAAAAATGTTTTTGTTTCTTTTGTCCCTAATGAACGCTACGATGGGCAAAGCAGACTGAGGTGGCAGTGAAATTAGTATGCCAGAAGAGGGGAAGTCACATGAAAAGACCTGCAATGTCACCATGGAGATGCTAAATATTAGTATTCTGAGCTGCTCTCTGTTTGAAGACCAGCATCTCTGTCTCTTCCAATAAGTGTGTACAATTGTTTGCTTGTTTATGAAGGATGTCTTGTGTTTTGTCTTTCTTTTTGTCTTTCTCTTTAGATCCTAAGTGGAGGGAGGCATGGTGGCTCAGTGATTAGCACTCAGTGCAAGAAGGCCAAGGGTTGAATTTGATTCTCAAGTGGATGTGACACCAGCAACTTAACAGCGTAGTCGATTTGTTTTTTTAACAGAACTTTATCCATCACCAGGCAATATTCATTTCATTGCAGTGATGACCCCGGAAAGGCAGGTCAGGAGAAACACAAGGCTAAACCACTTCTGGGAAAAAGTGAGAAGAAATGATCATCAACACTCTTCAGGAGGCACTCAGCAGCACAATTGGCTTCTTTGATGGGCCACTTGTAGTCTGTGCATCATCCCTTAGTTCTTATTGCAAGGAAAGATCCTAATAATAATCCAGAGAAGACAAATCGCGCTTGAAAGGGCTTCATAGACTTTTAACATCAAAACTTAGAATGGTAAGGGCGGGCAGGGGGCACCCTCTGTTGCTAGGCAACTGTATCAACACCTTGTTTACGCCTGACTGGCATGATCTCATCTCCTGACTTTCTTCCTACTGTTTCCCTCAGCACAACTACCTCTGTGTGTTCACTCTGCAAACACCGGCAGTTTGTGTAATTCAATGTATTTCCGGTTGAACAATACACTTCACAACATCTTGCCTACATTAAATTAAGTTTTTTTTTCGATACCAAAAATAAGTTTATATCAAAGATGCTTTCTACTCTACTCAACTATAAACCACTCGTCAGTTGCTTTGGTCATTGCATTGAAATTTTGTGCACTTATGGTCATGCTTGTATCACATACCAATTGAATGTAGCATGGAGTGTTGCTTTTTTATATTCCTAGAATTTGCTCTTGTCCGCTCTGAAAGCAACACGATTTTATTTGTCCTTGATTGTACTTCTTTGCAAGTCATTGTCTGCCTGATACACATCTATATTCAATAATATTAAGAACTGCACCAGGCAGCAGGAGACAGAGGACTGACATTTTCCCACAACATCCAGGAACATGTTACCCAAAGTAACAAGTTATCTGGAGTGACATGAAGGGATGTCTACTGTGTGATCTGGTCTGCAAATCAACATTCAGAAGACAGTACAGCTCAGTGATGATGGTCAAGCTCCTTCCCCAACACTTGTCACTCAACTTGTTGAGCTGTCTACCTTGAAACAGCATCTATCCTGAGGCTGAGGTAACCGACATCTGTAAAGTCACCACAGGCGTTGAAGAAGCTGATGGCGAACGCAGTCAATCTGCAATAAAAAAAAAAAGCACTGCTGATGTTCGTGTTTTTGAGTGGATCTTGTCTGCTGCAAGTTTAGCTTCACTGTTGGCTTGTCTGCCATGAGCACTGGGCCGAAACTGTGCCAAATGTTCAGTGTGCGCTCATGATGACCTCACTGTGTGTCTGATGTGGATATGGGCATTTGTAATAGTTGACAGAGCTTGTATCTTGTTCGGTGGTGGAAACGAAGGATCATTCCTTTTTTCATGTAAACAAAAATGTTCTGCAGCTTGGCTTGATAAAACAGGCTTACATTTGACTAAATACTTGTTTGGGTAGGATACGTTCAAAATACAATCTGTTACAGAATATTGATTACTTGTGTACTCTATAACCTAATCTAATCTGTTTATATTCAATTTAACTGGCAATTAATTTACAGACTACAGATTATTATTATTATTATTATTGTGCAACAGCCAATGGGAGTTTAGCTCAAGGAGGAATAAAGGAATGAACAGAAGCACTTTTAACAACAACAACGTCCACTACGTCCACGTAGCTAGTTCACATGAATAAGATTCCCAACTCCTCTCGCTCCACTCTTGATAAGTTGCTATACATTTGGAGGAATAAATCTCACACAAAATGGTATAAAATGGCAATGTGCCTGGATCAATACACATAATGCAATTACAAATTAAGGGAAAGAAGTCTCATACACAATTTTTCATCAATGTTAACCTTGTAATAATGTCACTTCAACATACGTTTGTAATGTAAATGTAAACTGTAGCTTCTATTCCATGAAGCAAGACAAAATTAAACATACATTTTTGTATTTGTATTTACAATGAACTATTCTGGGCGAATGGGAATGGGTAGTGTGTGATCCCTTGTCTTCATCTTTGTCCTGTTGTTTTTCATCTGACCGAGGCTTTATATGATTTCTCGGTATTGAAATTCTAATTTTCGGACAGCTGGTCACCAATGTGTGAAGTTCCCCGGGGCAGCTTTAATCGCTTACTTCCATCTAAGAAAAATGTATTGATTTCTAGTTCTTAGCATTGCAATGCCATTAAAGTAGCCAAGTAACCATTACTAGGCTACTTGTGGTTAGTGAAACCATGACTGTGGATTTCTTCTACTGTTGCATCTATTGTCAGTTGCTCTGGACACACGCGTCAGCTAATCGCCTAAATAATGAGTGTGACAAATTTTGCCCTCATGTTAGTGGAGGCAAAATTTCAAGCCTATAACTAGACAGCAGCAAAATATCAAAATAAATGTCACTGCTGAATTATGAATATGAAATGTTTAATGGTTTATTATTCCCTAGGTATAAATTATCCCAACAATTTCACCAGCAAATATTCAGTCAAGTGAATAACAGGCTTATTGATAACAACCATACATTTTGACACATTTTTACACTGTAAAATAATCTTTTTATAGAGTCAGATCTTATTGCTCAGTCCCTCCTTGCTGACTACAGCTATAGAAGGCCTAGAGGGGAGAGAGGAAAAAGAGAGGTAGATTATGCATACACGACAAAACCATTCTTGCCATGCTTCCCTGCTGCCAAAGGCTAAAGCTATAGCTGTAATTATACATTAGATTTGAGTGATGCTAACCAGTCCAAGTTTGCAGATCATCAGCAGTTGGTAAGTATGTGATGAGAAACCAGTGATGTGGTGGTAAACAAAAAGGAAGGTAAACTGACCTTACGTTGACGGTCATCATAACACAAACAACCACCAATAGAAATTATAAATTTCATAAAAATGTTCATTTATTCTTTATTTTCCCGTAAAAGACCCTATCTTCGCATACCTCATGTAAATGATGTATACAATACATTTCTGTCTGGTCAAGATACCTTACAGGTACAGGGTGAGAATTTGGTAATAAGAAATAATACAAAGTAAGTATTTTTGTAAATATTAAACAGTTACCACTAGGGTAATTATTAGAGTACTATAGTAGTATAAGTAGTAGATACATTGTAGAAGTAATGGTAAGAATGTGCCGATATTTTACAGTACAATAAATACCTAGTATGTGGTAAGACAAAGTAATTTGGTAATTATTTTTTCAAGTGAAAGCGATATCGCATTTGACTTTGATATTGTCAGTACAACGCTTGAGTTAGTTACTCCAAAAATGTGAAAATATTATAATTTTTCCAGTCCTCTTCCCAATAAGAGATAATGCCAATTCATTTATGTGATTATCAAACAGGTCCTTAAAAAATAAAAATTATTAATTCAAATAAATTATCTAAATTTAAGGCCTTAAAATTATTGAAATAGCTTGAATTCAGTTATTAGAGGTATTTTCTGTTATTAGAGGTCGTTTTGTCACCATGTAATAATGGCAGTTTAAATGAATGTTATTTTTGCACTGCGTGTCCACTCTCAGATTAATACACAACAGGGCTAGTAATGCAATATGAATCTGCTTTTCTAAACACAATTGACACATGTCCTTTAAAGGTGCTATGTGTTACATTTTAACATCCATAAATCATTCCGACATTCATTTTGAGAAATGAGTATAATTAATTTAAACAAATAAAACCATCGGTGAGACAATTAGCAGCCTCTGCAGGCATCTATGTTGCATTTTACATTGTATGCCACGGGGTTGGATCTGGCAGGAAATCGGCTGGATTGCTTCATGGCACAAAGGGAGATTCCTTTATGGCACAAAACAGGAAGAGGGCGCTGTTCTTCCAGTGGTAACAGAGCTAAAGCTTTCAGAGTTTCTGGCAATGGCAGATGGTGGAAGGAGAGAAAGAGAGATGGAAAAATCACTTCCAACATCAGTAGAGACAAAGAGAAAACCTTTTATCAAAGAAGCAACATCCTCTTTACGACAGGAAGCAACTGTTACGGTATCACAAGATTAGGACCCAAAAGCAGAACCGAACTCAGAGTAGGATGAACAATGATTTATTGGGCAGAGGTAAACCGGGGGGTAGGCTGGAGCGGAGACAGGGGAAGGAGCTGGAGGCGGAAGCGGGGAGAAGCCGGAGGGATTGGCGGCGAGCGTGGCAGGCAGATGATGGGCAGGTAGGCAGGCAGGGAGAAGAGCGGTATGGCTGGGTGATGAGTTGAGATCCTGGAGTGAAGAGAGACACAGTTAGATGGAAGGAATACGCAGAGCTTGGAATACTCGTAGTAGTTGAGGCCGGGAACGTGAGCTGACCACACTGGCTGAATCAACGATCTGGCGATGAGTGGGTGGAAAGCCGGGGTACTTGTACTGAAGGTGATGGTTGATGAATGGCAGGTGTGCGGAATGGAGCAGGTGAACGGGAGATGGTGATGAGCCGGAGTCAGAAGCCACGCCCGCCAACACACACAGACAGACAGAGACAGACATGTAGACCACACTGGAGGCACGGCCGAGACCGTGACAGCAACAGGATTTATGGGGAATGTGGTCTTAATTTTAAGAAGCACTGACAATACCCCTGGCATGAGATAGAGGCTTTGTTTATACCAAGATGTCACAATTAATTTGAAATGATACATTGATATACACTTAGTGGACAAAATATTAGGGCAACCTGTTCTTTCCATGAAATAGGCTGATCAGGTGAATCCAGGTGAAAGCTATGATTCCTCATTGATTTCACCTATTGAATCCACTTCAGTCATGAATTGTGCACAATAGGGTGCAGCTCAACAGCAGCAAGGAATTTGTAAGATTTTGTACACTTTAACAGTTAAATTGCTGTTTCCCTGTTTCTTATTCTGCCCATTCATAGTTTCATAGCTTTCATTATCAATCAGAAATAGAATGGTTCTGTCAGCGTTGTTTCTTCATTAAGGTTTTTAAGTTGGTCTTAAATCCAATTCCAGGCAGCATTAAAAAGGTCTTAAAGACTCTTAAACTTGGATTCCTGTAACCTGCAGATAGACTGTCAGAATTGTAATCTCCATTGAACCCTACAGCCATATGAGTCTGTCCTCACCTTACTTCCTTTGCTGTTTAGCTTGTGTAACCGAGTTGAGGTCTAGCTCCCCTGACATGTGCTGACAGCAACAGGGCTGACCAGCCGAGGCTATAGAGAGGGATGCAGGGAGGCGGGGGTTTGGATGTGTGTATGTGTGGAAGGAGGGGGTGGGTTGTGATGAAAACTGCGATGACTGTGGACAGCTCTGGCCTCTGGCCATGGACGGGCTGGTGTGTTTATGTGCCGAGGCTTTGTGTGTGTGTGTGTGTGTGTGTGCATTTCTGTGAGAAAAAAAAGAAAAAGATATATACCATGTTTACAACCTTTGTCTCAGCTTCCATGGAGCTGCAGCATCCGGTGCCTAAATTGTAGACAGACTAACACGAACTAGACTATACTGTCTTCATCACTTAGTGGTAATATAATTTATATATCAGAAGGTTGTTGGAAAAAACAACAACATTTCATTATCTCTTTTCAGTTGTTGGTAAAAAACAAAGTTGAGATTTTGAAAAAAGTTGAAATTATTTAATGGCATGCATCTTGACTTGGTGTCTATTTCTTGTGTAGCTGATGTCTAAGAAGCTTCTAGGGGGACCCATTCAAACGGTTGCCAGCCGTGAGAGGGATAAGGTGGCGTTGCTGAGATTAAAAGCGAGCAGAAGGTAAAGTGCAGATGGAAAGGTAAATGTGCTGATGGACTGTGGATGCCTTGCTGGGACTTGCTTATAGCCGTTTCAGCAACACTCGCCATTCAGCAGGGTTCTGCTCGCAGAAATACTGTGGATCTAAGCAGCGTTAGGATTTGGATGCCACATGTCCTGTGTGTGTGTGTGAGCAGGGGGTGTGTGTCTGTATATGTGCCTGTGTACCAAAATATTAAAGCTACATGGACACTTTTGTGAGGGGTAACCAGACTGAATCTCAGACTTCCAAAGAGATTGGTTTAAAGCTGCACTAGTCTAGAGAGAAAAAACATTTTCTTTTCCAGTTTCTGAGTAATGACTAATTTAAAGTGGCGCTAGGTAAGATTTTCATGGAAAGATCCAGCTGCCTTATCAGCATAAATCACAAAGTGAGGCTGCAACAGAGAAGAGCGTCCCAGCCCCACTTGAGATAACTAATTGAAAGAACTGGCAACCTTCTGATCACTAGCCTGCTCCTTTAACCTTTAGGCTATTACAGTTAAACTGCCCCAGCTACATTGCTTTGAAATTAGATGTGGTGATACAAACTCATAGAATAAAAAAACATGATTGGCACTGTGAAAAACAGCAATTCCAGTTGTCTGTTTGGTAGTTTTATATGATTCAGTTTTCTCAGGATCAATTCCTTGAGAAAAGAAATTCCTCTGCTCGACTGTTAAGTTCCATATTAAAAGCAGTGAAGACTATGCCAGTAGCAATCAGTCCATAGGGGCTAGAGTTCATTTGTGTTATTTGCATTGGCAGACTGAAACGCCAGTGACAGCCTAGTGATATATTACATTACATTACATTATAGTCATTTAGCAGACGCTTTTATCCAAAGCGACTTACAATAAGTGCATTCAACATAGGTAGGCAAGAGAACTACTAGTCACCAGAAATCGTAACTGCATTTCGTTCCTAAACAAGCATCTAAGAGCAGAACGAGTGCTACGGTAAAAGTTCAATAAGTTAGCTACCTACTTTTTATTTAACAAGACAAATAAGTGAAGCTAATAAACAAGAGCTAATAAACAAGAGCTCAGACAAATAAGCAAGTGCTAAGAGGAAGGGTCAGGGTAGTGTTTCTTGAAGAGGTGGGTTTTCAGCCTGTGGCGAAAGATGGGCAGCAACTCCGCTGTCCTGACATCTACCATATAACCATTTAAGCAGCATTCAAGCCATATTTGTATCTCATCATTCTTCAGTGATCATACGCTAGCTTTATTTTCTGTTGAATACATGACGTTTTTCCATTAAGGGCATAGCAGATTATCTAAGGAATATTATGAAAACATGCCATGGATATCAATTTATGTTTTCAGGCATAACATTTTTTTCTGGTAAAACATTGTGCAAAACAGGAAAGAGAACACATTTCACCCAGCGAGATGTATCCACCTGAGGGCCACAATAGTTGTTAAGATAAGCGGAGAAAAAAATCAAGTTGAAAAGCTGTAGGCGGAAGTAATGCATGACCCATTTCTGACTAAATTAAATATAATATATAATATATAAAATAATTTGGTTAATAAGATTCATCCCATGTGGGTGTTTCTTTGATGTGCAATGTAAATAATTACATTTCCCACACTATCCTGTAATACTAATCTGTCCAGACAGGACAGGACAAGGCTATTTTTCAACTGCCTTGTCTTTTGGCAATTCTTGTCAATTGTTTGATGCATGTTTCCAATACTATAGGTATACATTTTTAACAAAAAATAAATAAATAAATATATATATATATATATATATATATATATACAAAAAATGGAATGGAAAAAAAATATTCCATTTACACATGGTGTATATGACTAAGCTGTGTGCTTAGTCTGTCAGTGCATTGAGAAGTTGTAGGCAGAGTGGCATATTGTGTGTTAAATATAAATATACATTTTTACTTTATATGAATAGGAAATTAACAACTCCTCAGTAATTTTGGGGAATAATATTGTAAAAGATTTTTCTGATCAATCTCTCCTGTGCAGATTGTTCATGCAATCTCTGACATGCATTGTAAAGAATTATATAACCAACATTGCGTGGTGATACTGATCCTATCTGGGAAGGCTTGGGTTTAGATTTAGTAACCACAGTATGGTCTGGCTGCCTCTCAAGTCATACAAGACAAAAAAAATAGATGACAGGAATTTATTCAAATTTGGTGTATAGATTTATTTAAAAATAGTGTAATGTGACTTTCACAGGAATAACACAAAGTGACTTCAAGAAATCTGATATAAGTCCATGAGAATAACATATAATAATTTTCTGAGTGTGCTATAGTAAATAATTCTTTGTATTTTTTTTATGCCATATGTTTCAACATACATATTCAATGCACAACACAATAACAAACCCCACTGAACTGAGTATTACAAACAAACACTGCCACGGGAAAAAAAAAAAAAACGGGAAAAAGTCGGAAATGGAGACCATGAGCAAAGCAAATATCTCACACGCTTCTATTACGTGAATTAGGAAGAGCTTCTCCAAACTAACCTTTTCCTCACTTGAAGTTAAAAAAAAACAACCTTGGAATTCCATACACAAAAGTCGGAACTTGAATGGTGCATTCGGAACTTGAATGGTGCATTGAATGGTGCATTCAAGTTACGACTTTTGTGTGTGGAATTCCAAGTGTCAATGCACAGCAGATTTAAGAGGTTTTATAATGTGTGAAGCGTGCGAGCAAACAGTATTCGCTACATTACCGGATGCAGTGTGAGAAGCCTTAGTCTATTTCAACTAGTGGGAAACTGAAACTCTTTCATGTATGATCATATTCTTTTAGTAGTTACATTGGCTCCATATAAATTTACTCATTCCTGTCATTTATAAATATTTTTGCTACCTGTAAAAAATTGTCAAGGTAAAGATATTTTTTACACAATGTCCACTTCTTTTAGGTTGTAGCTCTTAGGTATGTAGATCGTTTGCTACATTGCATATAAAAGGGCTACAGGAAAAAAAAAAAAAAAAAAGCTAATTTAAACAAACATATAAATACATTTAAACACAGCACTTCAAGACTTGGTTAATAGTTCATACACACTGACATACATTGTCTCACGTGTCCAAGTCCTTTCACAGTGTATTTGAGTCCATGTAGAGTGAGCAAAGTGAAAACGTCCGATCTAAAAAGCAGTACAAAAGCTACAGTGAGAGCAGCAAACCTCCGTTTAGCCCTGGATGTGGATAAGTGGCGGTGCTGTGGAGTACCATAGTAAAACCAAAAGCAAAAAAAAACAAAAACAAAGCAAACATTTTCACTTTAAATAGATGCTGATATGACAGCTTCTAACCTGTGCAAATCTGTTGCCAAAATAAAAGCTGAGATGTCCGTACTGATCCATCGCTGCTACCTGCATTGCTTTGTGGAATTGGGACCTAAATATCTTTCTGATATCAGTTCAAAAGAGTTTCCAAAGCTCTTTGAATATGCATTTTGTGCTTGTTTGCGTTGACATCGAACCTGCGTGTCATGTAAACGTAACTGTGCGTTCACACTGCAAGCAACTTGCTTGATGGGTTGCACTATTCTGACCAACTTTGGGTGTTGCAAGAGGCTCCAATTACACCTGTGTAGTGGTCTGCAGCAAATCATTTATTTTTTGCTGCTTTGGTATTGCCTTTCATAATGTTACATCATTTTGATGAGTTAACATAGTTAGCTAGCAAATGCTAATAAGGTAGAATTCATTGAAAAACACTGGCCAAGTTTCACTAGTCACTCAGCTCTATAGTAAATTAATGGAGTTCTTGATCATGGTGCTCACAGTGTGAATGCACGGTCAGGGTTTGGGCTCGGCCTCCTCCCGCACGTCGCTGCTTGCTTGATAATTTAGGATTCTCAGAGGGTCTTATCGCTGCAGGAGCTCTGCGTACTGTGTTCACTTGTGTGTGTGAATGCATGTGAGTTGATGTGTTTTGTGTGACCTCAACTCATGCTCAACTGATTCCAGAAAAACTGTCGAGATTAAAAGGAAGTGTTTTAAGACGTGTAGAGTAATCGAAGCGAAGAAGCATGGTGAAGTTCATGACAGTTGCTACAAAACTTGCTATCGGTCTTTCCGTTTTCTTTCACAGGTGTCTTCATTGCAAGGATCAAAACTCGATACGGTTATTTTAATGGGTTAATCAACTGAATTTATGAATAGAAAAAAGACAAAGTTTAAATATTGCAATTTCTATCCTCATTTGCTCATTTTCCTCCTTGTAATCAATCCACTGTGAAAGAAAGCACTCACACGTAGTCCAGTTACGGGCTCAATTTGAACAGTGACTATGTTTACATGCACGGAGTAACCTGGCCATTGGCCATACTCTGGTTAAGGTCTTATTCAGGTTAAACTGTTTATATAAATCTTTGATGCCCTGCAATTGAGTCATGAGCCATTTAGCCATGAATAAACCAGTTAACAGAATATTTTACCTGTGGTATCCTGCCCACAGATAGAACGGTCTGCTTGGATAAAAGACTGGCCCACCACAACCATCCCACATATACTCCACCTTATACCCTGCTCCTCACAATATGGACACATGTAGAACAAAGTATTACTAGAGAGAGTCTATTTTTTCAGCACAATAGCTAGAATGGGGGAGCATCTTAGGCCTATGATGCTCTTACTTATGACCCCGCTCTCTCTATGTAGCTGGTATGCCAGTCTACAGGACTACTAAAGTAGAAGTACTTCTTGCTGCCATGTTTTTGTTAACATCAAAATGTACCCATAATGCTGTGCAAGTCTAAGTTTGACAGACGGTGAGATGTTTCCATGTCGCAGTAACCCGTTTAATGAGTAAGCCAGGCATCTTACCCAGGTTTCTCATTGTCAGAGTATAAACTTACCTGGGTTATTCTAGCCAAGTTATCATGTTTACATGCATTGACCCAAATTCGGGATCCTTGAGTAACTGGGTTAAGAAAGGAATTCTCTGTGCATGTAAGCGTAGCCTTTGACTCACAAAAAACGAACATCAACAGATCTATCAAGTCCTGAATGGGCTGTACTTTGTTCATTTGGAAGGATCGAGATCTTTAATCACTGGCTCTCTGTTCAGGTAGGTCGCCCAGTAGACCAGGTTGAAGCTGCCAAACAGCACGGGGAACATGATGCGGGACATGCGGTCAATCTTGCTGACGCTGTTGAAGGTTTTCTTGTTCTGCTCGGGCTTGGCTTTGGCCGCGGTCTTGTTGGGATCTGTGGAGGCGAACTTGGTGATGGTGGGCAATGTTGAGTCTTTCGTGATATTGGGGGCGTAGTTAGCCACGGCCACGGCGTAGGCATTGTTCTTCTTCACGATGGACGCTTCCTTCTTCTGCAGGGAAAGAGGGCTTGGGGTTAGAGGCCTTTTAAAGCAGATAGTGCTACTCATCCATTGTATTTATCGTATTAGCATGGAGCCCATTATCACTCAACATAGTGCATGCTAAAGTATTAGCATGGAGCCTATTATCACTCAACATAGTGCATGCTAAAGTATTAGCATGGAGCCTATTATCACTCAACATAGTGTATGCTAAAGTATTAGCATGGAATCTACTATCACTCAACATAGTGTATGCTAAAGTGTTAGCATGGAGCCTATTATCACTCATGTGTTACATGGAGCACCAAGGCCAACAATCTACTGAGGACACATGGATGATTTTGGTATATATGTTATCAATTAAGTTGGGAGACTTAAAAGGCCAACCAATCAAGTGAATTTTTGAATTCCATTGAATTAGAAATGCCTGCCTCCCACTGTTAAGTGACATCCGGCCCTTAGATACAATATAAAGTATGACAAGTGAAAATTAAAATGAATGAAAAAATGATGAGTGGATTTAAAAGGGGCCAATGAACTACACAAAGCTGGTCTTGATAAAATGATGATGTTGCTTGTAGTCATTTTTTTGCCTGCTGCTGGCTCAGATGATGACGACTCTGCCCCTCCCAGACTGTATTGGCCATTGTGATGGATAGTGAACAAGAATGGTCACTCAAACTGTAGGTCTGTGACTATGGTGGATGTGTGACAGCTTGCCTTAATGAGAAAAGCCATCATGAACAATACACTCTACCTTTTCATTGACTACACTCTTTCCATCCCAGGCCCAACCTCGCTTGGTGAAGTAGTTGACGGTAGCGAATTCAATGAGTGCAGAGAACACGAAGGCGTAGCAGACAGCGATGAACCAATCCATGGCTGTAGCATAGGCCACTTTGGGCAGTGAATTGCGGGCGCTGATACTCAGGGTTGTCATGGTAAGCACTGTAGTTACACCTGAAAAGAGGAAACAGGACATGTTTTTAATGTTTTAGTGGCTGTTTTTAATGGATCTTTTAGCGTGACTCGGTCGCTGCAAATCAGACTTGCATTAAGTCCATGCAGTCAGGATTTAAATCCAAAACTTGCTTGCATCAGTATTCAGACCTCGGTCCAAACTTGGGAGTGTAAAGCACTCCCCAGGCAGCTGTTTGGATTTCACCAAAACAGAGGGCAGCCCCATGTAGGACAGGATTCAGATTCAACTTTAGGTTTTTCTCACATCTCAGTATCATGTAAAGTCTGGTGAACCTTGTGCTATTTTGAAGGAACACCGCATCATAGCTTTTGGAAATGAATAATGAATGACTACTTGGTTAAATAATAATAATAATAATAATAATAATAAGCTAATTTAAAAGCTAATTATTCTTTCATTCAGTTGGTATTAACAATTTTAGTTTTTCCCCAATGACATACACCATAGCAATAATCCAATAAAAAACATAATTATTTTGATAATACTGCACAAATCTAATTTCAGTGTTAAAAAGAAAGGTATATTGATATTTTGTATAAATACCGATAATAATTTACTAGTAGCCAGAAGCCCATCACTGATGATAGATTCAGAAATATGTAAGCACGCTAATCTGTATATCGGTGCTATATTTATCTGTTATTATGAGTTGCTATTAGGCTATAGCCTTTTCCTCCACTTAAACCAAACAGAAACAGATTTGCTTAGCCCATCTGTTGAAATGAAACAAGCCACACAAGCATTATTTATCCAGACTTCAACCTATATTGTAATGTATTTTCTAATACTTTAAAAGGGAAATGGACTGATGAATGAAAAGAATTCACCACTTTGAATCTTTGGCAGAGCTTATCCACAATAAACACAACATGGTGTTTACATGCATCGGCTCAAACAGGGAACACCATAGCAGCCTGAATATTAGGGGGATACTGGTGTACATGTAAACACGTTCATGAAGACTCTTTATATGCAGACCCAATATTGTGTTGCAATTTGGAAATGTAAATTTTCATACAAGTGGATAATGAACTACTCCACTACAAGTAATTGTTCAAACACTTTTAATTTCTGGAGCACTTGGAATGCAAAGCTATGTAATACATATAAAACCCTCAAGGAATCATTTCTGCAATTAGTCAAAGGCTACAGAAGCTAAATTCCTATTTTAATATGGAGCCTCTGAAAAGAGATTACTGTTGACAGTCTCATTTCCTGAGGTTGTGAGAGATCATGCTACCTTTGTAATGTACGGCATGAATACAAATGAGAGGGAGGAGTTCCTTAATGCTCAGTGTGTAGGCAGACAATAGGGAAAAGATGTGTTGTCATTGGCTTTCATAATGTGAGGAGAGATATTCTGTCATCCGAAAGACAGGCTGATGAAGGGATTTTGGCGTGAAGAAAAGTATTAGCCCTTCCACTGATATGAGCACATGCACATGTGCGTGCGCACACACACACACTATCTGGTGCTGCAGGTCATACTGAAATCCCACCCTATCACACCTCGAACACATCACTCCCACACTGTGAGAGGATAATGCGTTTTCCTTTTGATGTTGCCTTGCACACACACACACACACACACACACACACACACACACACACACACACCTTCCACTTCCATACTTGCTCAAGCATCAACGTTGTATCTCCTTTTGTATTCTTTGCCTTCATTTGCGGAAAATGGAAACCGTTCAGTCGGCACCTTCCCTCTGATCTCAGTGTCATTCGTATATTGACCGAGATACTGAATTAACTGCAACAGAGGCTTTGCAGTTGCAAATCTCAAATCAACCAGATCTGCCATCATCATGGAGGTCCATTGGAGAATTGTCTGTGTGTAAATAGTAGCTAAATATAAAACCAGATTAGAAAAAAGAGAGGTATCTGTAAAAGATTGTTTGTTGTGGGCGTAAATTTGTTCAGCAGTGTTATCAGGAGTCCCTGACGTGGCGCAGACATAAAATGCCATGACTTTTCCATGACTTCCCCTAACTAACTCGGAGCATTTCAATGGCCTAAAATTGTTCTTCCTTCCTGGTTTGTTAATGTTTTTCTAAAGCGGTGAACAATCTGGTTTCCACTCAAGTTAAGTTAAAAACCACCATGTAATGCTATGTGAAACAAGTCGTAAAACGCATTCTGCTATATTCCTGTAAAGTGACCCATTTGTAAAATTCCCTGATATTCCCTGACTTCCCCAGAGAATTTATCAAATTCCCTGACATTCCCTGTCTTGAATACACCTCTCAAAATTCCACGATATTCCACGACCAATGGGAGCCCTGAGTTATAAGTAAAAGTGAATCGTGTGATCAGGTAGATTTGTTTCCAAATGTAGGTTACTGTGACTCAGTAAACTGTCTTGTCTTTAGCCCTAGTCTCTACTCCAAAACACTCTGAGTTGGAGCTGGAGAAGAGTCAGCTCAGTTAACCTGAACACACTGTTAGCTAGCTAACTAGCAGGTTAATTTAGCAAAGCAATCAATATTAATGTTAACATGCTAGTTCCTACTATATGTTAGCTACATCTGATGTGTTCACAACACAGTGATGGTTAGCTAACCAGATACTATGTTTAGCTAGGGTGACCAGACGTCCCCGTTTTCCGGGGACAGTCCCCGTTTTTGGTGGCCTGTCCCCGGCTGGAGCTAAAAACAGGAAATGTCGCGGAAATGTCCCCGACAGCTAAAAACAGACTGCAAAGTGAAATAATATTTTACGTGGCAAGAAAGACGGGGCAGATTTTTACAAAGTCGGCCTGCACCATAGCCTCCCGGAACGTCCCTACTCCAGAGTCTCCCGGAAATGAGCCCAATCTCCCTGACTCCCGGAAAAAAGTTAATCTCCCGACCAAAAAACAAAAACAAAAAAAACAACAACAACAACGCACTTCGGCACAACAACAGCGCGGAATGTGATGTTCGGTGATGTGATTTCGGGATTTAGCGAGCCAAATGGAACACGGAGACAAAAAAAGAAAATACTCTACACTGTTATCATCAGACCACCATGGATATGTTCGTGAGGTGAGAGGCAGTAAAAAATAAGCCGACTATGGCACACTGCACTGTGTGCAATTCTAGCTTTCTAGCTTTTCAGTCGCGGGCGGAGGTTGAAATGACTGCAAAAGATATGTTGAGGTAAACTCAGTTTAAGCTAGCCTAGGTAGCGATACACATTGCAAAGCAGCCCGTTAGTACAGAGGGAGGCTTAAATTAGCCAATGTCAATATAATTTATCTAAAACATTTTTGTCTGTAAATCTACAGTGGGTCAGTGGGTATGTGCAGGGGTTAAAGTGGGCCGGAACGATCCGGAACGGCGTTCCGGCACTTTCGATTAATAAGTAAATAAATCTGATCTGGCAGTTTCATACATAATAATGTCAAGCGAGTTCATTTTCGTGTGCTGCAGCCTGGCGTTCCTTCCAGCTGCCCCTCCTCTCCGTGTAGCCTCCTCTCTGATGCTACATCCACAATAATACGTTTTCGTTTTTTTTTTAAAACTAAACAGTCTCGGTCCAAACAAGTGTTATAGCACCGTTTCAGAAATTATCTCCGTCCATAAAAACGCATATCACATTACCATTCACCTACACTGGGCATGCGCGTGCCGGTGTAAACAGGAAGCAGATTGTCTGCTCTGCTTAGTTGCAGAAAATATCGTTATGCAGAACAGCAATGGCGAAAAGTAAGAGCAGAGATGTCTTTGTTTGGACGGACGACGAGGTGGAGCTGTTACTGAAAGTAACAATGGAGTAGAAGGCGGTAAATATTGTTATTTGCCACAAAGTACTTGGCAATTAAATATTTAAAGTGGAGCACCCTAGTATTATTTAATAATTAATTTAAGAAAGTGTGTGGGGGCCCCCCCAACCGGTCAGCTACCACCACAAATATAATCTAATTCTGTGGGAAACACTGTGTACACTATGTGTTGTTGAAGTTATCTGATTCATCAAATGTCTTAAATAAATAATAAATAAACAATAATTATTATGAGGTGAGTCATTTTTCGCCGCTGCACCACTACACCGGATCTTAGGGTTCCCCCACCTGCCAAATCCCACTTTAACCCCTGGGTATGTGTGATATGATTAGATTACCAGGCTATAGGCTGCTGTGTTGTTCTTTATGCAGGGACAACAGCACGTTAGGGAGGCTAAACGTAGGGAGAGCACTTAGGACATCGGTCAATTCTTTGATACTGGACGGGATAGTACGCGGGACCGCGTTACTAAGGCAGGTTGGTTTAGAGTTCAGTCAAGCTTCAGTTAAGTTAATAGACATAAGGGGAAATAATAATCTACTCGTTATAAAATTAACGATTAGAATAGTGGTGTAGTTTTCTTGTGATTGCAGTATTGACGGTGGAAGATGGTGAAAAGAAGAGGGTGATGCACTAAAGACACAGTAGGCTAAGTGAGAGACCAGAAAGCCGTGAGTATTAGGCCTGGTTGGTTTAAAGTTCAGTCAAGGTTCTTTTAAATTAATAGGCATAAAGGGGAAACAATAGCCGTTATGGATTATAAAATTAAAGTGCACTGACAACAAAATGGCTGCTAACATGGATGGTAGGCATATAATATATTAGTTATAAGTCATTCTTATTTTTGTAGTGTCATCAGGATCAAACATCAGGAACAGAGAGATTTCATCAGTCACACAGAGAATGAGTAAGTGATTTGTGTCTTATGATCCCCTAATCAGGAGTAATTGAGGTAATGATGAGAGAGTAGTTCTCTTATAATTGTGATTGCAGCGCGAGTCTGGCGCGTCTCCCTGAAACCTTGCCCAAATCTCCCTGAAATCAGTTCTGTCAACTTGGGATGTCTGACAGTACAACAGTGGTCAAAATACATGAAACTGGAATTGTTCCCCTTTTTTATTTCATAGATAATAACGTTGCATATTTTAATGATATATTGACCGCCGAACTGGAAATGTCCCCTGTTTTCATTTCAGAAATCTGGTCAATTATGGTTAGCTAACATAGCTAACAAGTCGACATTAGCTAAACACAAAATCAATCAGATGTATCTGGCAAAATTATCTGTTTTAAGTCAAAAACAGCACCGAAATAAACCATTTCTATTTTATTCTCTTGATACGGCCAAATGATACGTTTAGAAAGGCAACCAGTTGAGGGTGCGTTACGTTCAGAGGAACAGAGGAAGATCATTGATTGTACCTTTGCCTAGCAAACACTATGCTGAGCACACAGACCCAACATAACAAAGTTATTATTACTTCTTTCAACAAAGACGATCCTCAGGATGAAAGGATGTTTGCGCCTGTCTTTTTTTCCACTGAACGGCTGTCAGAGAGTATGATATTCCCGTCCTCTTTCATTGCATTTGAGGATATATCAAACTACATCAAACAATATCAGGCGAACAAGGACGGGAACAAGGGGAAAATAAGGTAGAGTGGATAGAGAGGTTGAAAGGTTTTGATGGGAAAAGCTTCTGGAGGCTGGGTGTAACAGCTGCATTAATAATTAATCAGTGGGGACAACAGCCCAGTGCATGTGCAAGAGATGTGTTTTCAAAATAAAATGTCACACACAGGTTGTGTTTTAACCAATACAATAATATGCATCATCAGGTTATCTGCAGATGTTTGTAAAAGTCTTAAATCAAATTACCTTAAAAATGCATGGCCTTAAAAAGTATTAAAATGTCTTAAATCTAGTTATTACAGGTCTTATTTTTTCACCATACATGATGCGCTGCATGTCCATTCTTAGATTAATACAGGGTAGTTTTAAAACTTAAATGAACT
The DNA here is from genome assembly GCA_034670405.1 of Hoplostethus atlanticus. Taxonomy (NCBI): domain Eukaryota; kingdom Metazoa; phylum Chordata; class Actinopteri; order Trachichthyiformes; family Trachichthyidae; genus Hoplostethus; species Hoplostethus atlanticus. Next base: position 542,756 of record JAXDDX010000168.1, on the reverse strand, counting down.
CTATTCAATTGGAAATAGTATTCTCCAGTTTTTAGTTTAGTTTAGTTTTTAATTTTGGTTGTTTTTAAAATTGGTCTTAAATCCACTTCCACGCAGCCTTAAAAAGTATTTAAAAAATACTTAAATTTGGCTTTCTGAAACCTCCAGATACCCTGTTTTATCCAAACTGGTTGGCTTGACCTGAGTGTTAATAAATGGGTTTCCAACATCTCAGCCCATGAAGATCTGCTGCACTGCATATTTTACCGAAATACCGTGTGTTTACAAGCAAACTGGAGGACTGGAGGAACACGATGAAGCCATTTGAAGATAATGATTACAATCAATGACACATTTCATCGGTTCACCACTGGACGAAAAGGTGAAAGACAAAGATGGAGTGGAGTGGAGACCAAGCAGTGTGTTCTAATAGCCCTGATGTATAAATAGCTGATTGAAATGAACAAAGATGACCCTCTGACCTGACCGCGAGGAACAGTATTGAAGCCCATGTTTGACCTGACAACAGACAAAAGCTGATCTGCGCATCTGGGAACGCAAGCGTGGCTGACTGCAACATTTCATTCATTTTTAGAACTAGAAGATACAGTAGAGAAAAATATGTAACAGATGTCATGTAACAGATGTACTCTTTGGAGTACGTACTAGAAGCAAGTACAGTACAGTACATCAAATTGTATTTTGAGAAGAATGGCATTATCTAAACACAAAATCCATCTGATTTATGATTGATGAAATGATCAGTTGCCAGTCAAAACCAGCACAGAAGATGTGTTTTCCAAACTGTTGATTACTGTTGTTACATCACCTGAAACCCCTCTACAGTTCCTCATTGGCCAGGGAATCACTAACTAGTGGAGATCATTCAGCTCGCCATGGCCTCTTACATTATGTAGGAACCTGCTCTCAAAAGCAGAACAGATGATTTATAATCCTGGCCAGCGGGGTGGCCTTGTGATTAGAGAAACCGATCTTCAAATGGATGACCTGTATTCATGCCCTGTGTCGGCAACCAAATGCCCTATCACTGAATCCCTACCAGCTCCAGTGATGTTCTATATTTGATCTATATTTGACCCCGACCTCTGACCTCCCAATGGAGGGAGGCAAGAGAAAAGAGAATTTCCCTTCAGGGATCAATGAAGTGTCACATTATTATTATCCTCTCCCAGAATGAGTTGTGAAGGCAGGATGAGGGTAACATGAGGGTTAAAGCTTGAATGTGCCATCACCTGATGCAAGTGCCACAATTACCAGCCAATCAATCGAAGACATAATGCAATGAAAGCCTCTGAGTGTTATGTATTTAGAATACATAACACCGGTATACGTATCCCATCACTACAAAACCCTTGGTGATGCCCACAGCCACATGCATGAATCAAAGCCATATAAACAGTATGTACCAAAGCTTGGACAAATGGTTGTGGAATTATGACCAATTTTGTGATAGGCCACATCATTATTGTGCCCCAGACCAATTAGGTCATGGATTCATTTTTGGCCAACAGCATTCTGGGTTTAATAGCTCCACCTTGAATGGTTGTCAAGATATCTTGTTGGACATTTGTCATTTTGGAATGAAACTCTCCATTTGACAGCTTTAAGTAGAGTTTGCTATGTTAAAATTGAAAACTCTCACCAAAGACAGTTCTGGCCGGCACAGACTCCCGGTTGAGCCAGAACGAGACCTGGGATAGGATAACAGTCATGATACATGGTAGATAGGTCTGGATCACAAAGTAGCCAATCTTCCTCTTCAGGTGGAAGTGGGCTGTCATGACGGTGTATTCACCTGAGGACAAGGGAGAGAACATACAACTCCGTCAATTGTGCCTGAACATCCACCTTCCCGTAATTGTTATGTGTGGTAATAAAGAAGCTGATGAAAACAAAACAAAACAAAACAAAAACAAAAATTCTATAATTGCACAAGGGGTTCACAAACTTTCAAGCATGACTGCATACTGTAGGTATAATCTGAATCACCAATTGCTTTAAAGTGGCATTGAGTAATCTATGACCTTTATGTAACTCTAGTGGAGACCAGAAGGAACTGTAACAACATCAGTAGAACTTATCTCCTCCTACACAAGTCTTTGGCACTAGGTACAAAACATGACTCCACATGTAGTGCAGGCATAATGTAACAAACACAGTACAAGTACACATTCAAAGCTGAAGACTTATTCCAGTGTAGCAGCAGTTGCAAAGTCACAGCAAAGTACAACTAGGTTGATAAAAAGATGCATAAATGACAGGTTTGCACAATAGTGTATTTATATATAATGCATTCAACATGTTAAAAGAGATCTAAAGAAATATGTATTTATAGTCCAGTATAGAGAATAAATCCATCATCTTTATTTACCAATATAGCAGTGCATAGTGAGATGGGATAATCTAAATATACATCTGGCATTGTATTTTAAGACAAACAATGTTTCAAGATGCATGTACTACATTGCAGAAGCCTGTCAAACTTTGCTTTGATAACGTAGAGTGTGCTGCTTTAAGCTCATGTTGTCTTAGTCCGAGTTGTTTTGTGTAAAATTGACTTGCTGTTGCTTGACTGCATTTTTGCCCATGTGATGCCCAGGTGACTTTGATTTACCTTGAGGCTGAAAACAAAAATGTCAAAGAGGTATGAGTTGAGTGGACTTCGACGCAGAAATAAAGTAGGCATATTGATCCTGAGACACAGAATAAAGTCTCCAAAATGTGTTTCACAATTCCGTCTTTTGAAGAGCAACACAAAGATAATCAACATTTGTGTAGATGGTAGTGAATGTAGGGCTTAGGCTATATGTTCAGACAGCAGGCAAATCTGATTTGCTGTCATTTTGCTCACCAGTGCTGGATTTGATGGTCTCCTTCCCCACGGTTTGGCCCACCAAGTCATACTGATTGAGTCTGGATCCGTCGGCTGCTACATCCACTGACTGCGAGGCGTTACGAGTCCAGATGTAGGTGACCTCTGTCTTGGTGTAGGCATCTGACACAAGGAAGAACAGACCGGTAGACAGCAATACTTGATCACTAGACACTCGTAATCAACAGAAAGTACACAGAGAAACGAGGGGAAATCCACTGGGGATAGAAAGCAGATTTTAGTTTTAAACAGCAAGACTCATCATAGGGTATGACAGAATGCAGAGAAGTTCACAGCTGTCTTTTTATAAAGGGCAATTCCAGTATTAATTGCTGTGTCCTGATGCAGTTTTGTTGAAATGTGATAAATACTGTGTGTGTGTGTGTGTGTGTGTGTGTGTATGTGTGCGTGTGCACCCATGTGTTTTGAAGTCGCTCACACTTACAGCTGCCAAACTTGAGAGGGCACGAGTGAGAGTCCATTGGAAAATCTTCAAGGTGCATGGGACACTCAGCTTGAACTGTAAGTCTAGCATTATACACGCACGTGCACGTGCACACACACACACACACACACACACACACACACACACACACACACGTTGTTAATGTTTCTAATAACTAAAGTACAACAGACCTGCCATTGACGTTTGAGTTTCTGTAAGTGGCACTCTTTGTCTCTTCAGCCATGGTGGCTATCTATCATGCTAACTACACAGTTATTCTTATGTTTATTCCAAACAAACAAACCCGAAATGTAAAATGCATCATTTCCTGTGCGCCTACCTGACACCGGGTGTTTAGAACAGCAAATGTAAAAACTTTCATTAACTGGCAAAAGGTTGAGTAGCAAAAGGGACATTTACTCATATGAAATTGTTGCAGAATAATACTTTAAAGAACAGCCACCTCATTGTGTACAGTAGGGTTCCATCCTCCATGATCCTCAGCAACTTGTTGGGCATGGTCATGTTGTGGGCCACGGACTTCTTGCCGTTGTGGAAGAAGGTGTCGGGGGTCCAGATCTTACTGGCCATCAAGTTGTTGAGAGGCAGAATGTTCATTGGTCCATGGAACTTTAGCCTCTCGTCCTTCCAGCTCTGACGGAAGAAAACGTCCACAGTGTATTCCTGAGAGAGAGAGAGAGAGTCAGACAAAGAGAGAGAAAACAAAAGTATTACTTGTTGATAGAGGGGTCTTTCAAATGCATCTTTATGCTTCAAAATAACATGACAATCAAATAACAATCAAATAGTGAATGCAATTCTGGACATTTTGGAAGGTGCTTGTTTTCTAATACGCAATTAGACCATACCTGGAAGGATTTAAAACTCTTCTAATCTCCCTGCAACCTGTTTTAGTCAACTTGTTAACAAGTAGGGACAAAGAGGGAACATGGAAATGGAAATGTTTCTGTGTCCTGCTACTTTTGCCATGTGTTGTTGGTTGGGCATTTCTAAAGCTCCAAAATAAGCCCAACCTAAACTTACTCAATACCTTAAGTGGTCAAGCTAACCATAGCCCTAATACCTGACTGTCTTTGTCATGCCAAACTCAAATATGTTACTCTCATTATTATGGCCATTGTTATGTGAAATACATGGCCAGTTTATTGCCACTTCCTGAGGAGGAAAGCAAAAGGCAGGAAGCATGGTTCAAGGCTAAGCTCGAGTCCAAGAAAAAAATGGTGGACAAAGTGAAACAATGGCTGTTTGATAATAATCACCCATTTAATGATGATGGTTCCACATGTGGTCTTGAAGATGATGTTCATCCAGAAGACAGTGTATCTAATGTTTTTCACTAAATATTCAGAAAGAAATGGCTGTCGTCCAATGTTTCCAGCACTTCTTCTGCTCGTCTAAGGGTACAAGCTGAGAAACCAGCCTTACTTCGGCATGCTGCTGCCCTTGAAGTTAAACACAGGAAACAGTGTCTGTCTCCAAAAGGAAAGTTCGAGGAAATGGTCATATTTGACATGGTGCAAATCCATGAGATAGATGCAGATGTCCATTAGTTAATTGGCCAAAATTCTTCAGATCTCTTGGACCCTTGGGAGGTCAGCAACAATCGATAACAATGCTGTTTGAACCCAGTTGGGATGGGTAGTGAACGGACCATTAAGAAGTGGACATGACAATGGCATAAAGAATGACGTAACCACTGTGTCGGTGAACAGGATCTCTGTTGCCAAGATTGAAGAGCTTTTAGTGGCACAGTATAACCAAGACTCCAATGAAAAATCCAATCGGACGAGGAACTGGAGGAGGGTCATTACAGCCTGGACCTACCAGAGTGATGACATCACTATGCCTAAAAACCACAGTGATGCTAGCAGCATGATGCTGAGTTTGAAAAGGTTCAAGAGGAATCCAAAGTACCACGAAGAGAACCCAGCTTTTCTCAGTAATGTAATTAACCAAGGTTAAGATGCAAAGATGTCTTTTCAGCAGTGTTGAACACTGTTCATTGGAATATCCATGTGGATGATTGTTTGAAATCCTTACGAACAGAAGAGGATGCTGTGCAGATGGTAGAAGACCTGACTGCCATGCTTGTAAGGGGTGGATTTCATCTATCAAAGTGGATCACCAACAGGTTTTAGGGTGAACCCCAGATCCAAACTGACCAAAGAGCTGAACTTGGATAAAGATCAGCAGCCAATGGAAAGAGCACTTGGTGTGTAGAGACACATTTCAGTTCAAGTCGTCTGAGGCTCAAACACAAGACGAGGCATCTCGTTGGTTGTAAGCTCAATCTATGATCCCTTGGGCATCCTATGTCCTTTTACTGTCTCCAGAATTGTTGCAACAGGAGATGTGCAAAATTAACATCAACTGGGATGAAGACATTCCATTAAATCTCATGAAGCAACGGCAAGGATGGATGGCGGACCCGGGAAGGATTGCGGAGCTCAAGGTTAGGCGATTTCTTGAGCCCCAGGACTAGTGCACACACAGAGTTAGATAATTTTTCAGACACCAGTGCATATGTTTATAGGGCTGTGTCATACTCAAGGCGGGTTTTCAAGAAAGAAGAACATGTGTCATTCATGCTTGGAAAGGCAAGAGCTCACTGCTGTTGTATTGGCTGTGCGATTTGATACGATGCTTCGAAAGAAACTCTCTCTTCCATTGGGACAGTCAAGATCAGTTAGGATTTTAAAAGCCTTCCGGTGCAAGATGGAGGCTGGTGTGGAATCGGGGCTCGGCCAACGCTTGACACCTGGCCGGGTTTGGATCTGCCTGTCAGTCTCTGAGACAGCTGCTCCCCAAGGCTAGTGTCAGCCATGGTTTACATCAACACCACTTAGCCCTTCAGTCCTTCAAGCCAAGTGGAAACATCTCATACATCTCTCTCTCATCACTCTTCGTCTCTCTCTCTCTCTCTCTCTCTCTCTCTCTCTCGCGCGCGCATTACCCCGGGGCATACATACACCCCATATTACCAGGCGCCACATGGAGTAATACAGGAAGGTACATGATTTTATCTGTAGGCACGGAGCAAACAAATTCTCTGAAAACAACCGCTTATGAATTAGCTGGTCCTTGTCAGAAGTCTGAATTCACGATTCTGGTGTTGCAAGCAACAATCTGCTTATACCTTCGGGAAAAAGAATGTGGTAAGTTTTAATATGGTTGACATATGTAAGTAAGGGATAATGTCATCACGGTCATGATCACAGAATAAGCCCTGAATCTGTTATGGATGAGAGCATATGGATAAAGTGGTGAGATGTAAATATGACTTTTGCTACATAAGGTGATTTCATCATGGTAAAGATGTCATGATGCTTGTATATACATGGAAGTAGATACATTTGACGCCTTATTATATTATATTATATATTCATCTAAGGTTTTATAAGGAAAGTCAATTCAGCCAAGCAAGAGAACAGAAGATAGACAGAATGGCTTTGAAGAGACAGACTTGACAAAGGAGATGTACCATGAACAGGCTATCTCACACACACACACACACACACACACACACACACACACACACACACACACACACACACACACACACACACACACACACACACACACACACACACACACACACACACACACACACACACGTTGAGGCAAATCTTTCGTTAGTTTAGTTTGATAACTTTAACTAAGCTTCAGTAGGCTATAACCTAATAGCAATCAAACAATCAAAATTAGAAGAAGAAGCCAGCATAACCATGAAGACAGGACACATTATACTCCGGTGAGAAACGTCCACAAATAACAAGGCAGAGGGAGCATGTGTGTGTGTATGTGTGTTGGGTGGGTGTGTGGCGGGGTGCAGTATCAAAAGCAGAGAGAGAGAGAGAGATATACACAGAGTCCTGGAGTGAAATTATCTGCTGCAAGTTTGATGGAGACATGGCATGAATTATACATGGGACCATCTCTCTCCTTTTTTCTTTCTTTTGAAGGCGACGTCTCGATCACGACCACTTCTATCCTGGCACTCTCACCCCCGTGCCCCCTTGTTTCTATAGCGCTTAAATATTTGAGAGGAGCCCTAGGTGGGGCGGTCGGGGAGTGTGATGGAAGAACGGTAAAAAGCTTTTTAGCGAGGAAGGAGTGGACGGAAGATGCAAGGAGACGAGAAGAGAGGGGAAGAGGGTGTAATAGAAAAAGCTAGAAACAAAGCAGGAGAGGTGTGTGTGTGTGTGTGTGAGTGTACAGAGGCGAGTGCATGCGTGTGTGCAAGCTTGTGTGTATACAAAGTGTGTGCATATTTGTAAATGTATACAATATGTACGTAGGTGTGTGTGCAGTATGTGCTTGCATGTGTGTGCGTGCATGTGAATGCATTTGTGTGTGTGCGCCACATGGAGAGTATGGAGAATTCAGGTTGAGGGCTTCCCATAGACAACCAGGGTAGTATTCAATTCTTCAATAAATATGTAATCAATCAAACTGCATCATATCCTTGATAGAAGAAGAACACTGACTGGATCAGATTCTATTTTTAATAAAAGACCAATATCTGTCTCATGCATCAATCCAACCCTCACCGTTTCACCACCCTCCTCTTCTGAACGGAGTGTCTGGGTTTCCAATGGCAACAGACAGTGGTGATGACACTGACCTATAATTAAGTAGACACAGTCAACTGGGGTCGGCGCACAGGCGCGAGTGAAGCCAATTCTTCTTATTACTTCCCATAATTCTCAGGGTGTGATAGCTCTGCACCATCGGTAGGATTCCGGGTCCCACTCAGCCAATCAGATGCTGCTACGTGAAAGCCAATCAGGGTCTAGTTTGCGCTCCTTGCTTCATTTTGTTATGCTAGGCTTTCCAAGCATGAGGAACTGCTGGCTATCATATGTCAACATCCGTCTCCATATACCCATAATCCCATGTGTTTTGGAGTTTCCTGTAGTTGGTTGGTTGGCTCTTTGTTTTGTACACAGTTACAGGACTTTAAGGGTTTCGGCATCTTTCCAGCGACTATAAACATCCATGAGGTTTCAAAATCATGAAATGTTCATAGTCTGAATCAACAGACTGACAACGCAAGCGCGGTGGCGTGGTCAATTTGCCGTTGATGTGAATCTTTCCTCGCTGCCTGCCGGGTCGGAAACGTCCCCCGCATTTCCTCAGCAGTAGCGGAGGGATTTTGATTGTCGAGCTAAATTAACTCAACCCACCTGATTTATTTATTCTCCCAGAGACATTTTTTCTCTGACGTTCAGAGGACTTTTTCATCATCATACAGTGCATGGGAGAGGGTGTTGCTTTGACAAGTTCCTTGTACACACCCGCAGCTCAAACCTTTTAAAGCCTTTTTCAAAACCAAGTGATGTTTGAAAGTGCCCCTTTGGTTCAACCCCTTGAAGTGTGGAATCCAGGGTTTCAAGGGGCAGAAAGATTATCAAAATACATCAAAGTTGTATTTCTTTGTGTAAGGGAAACATGCCCATAAAGAGGGAAAACCTTGGTGGTTCCTTGGTGGAAATCTAGTTACTGGAGAAGATGATATACAAAAAAAAAGAGCAAATTTCAAAGCAAAGTTCTTCATTTATATGTCTGTTAAATATTGAACACCTTGAAAAAAAAGAGAAGATGATATACTATTATATGCAGTATAAGCATGAAACATACCATATCTGTGTCGGATACTGGACCAAAGCTGGTGACATAGATGTCGGTCTTGACCTCCGTTACCCGGTCTGTGAAAACAAACAATAAAAAACAATCATAGAAACACCAATATGCAAGAAGAATGACAAAAAAAGCAACCGTTACAAGTCACAGAGGAGCTCAGTCTAAGAATGTGAGTTCAAAATTCTACCTTCACCTTTAAACTGTAAAGGTTTCAACATCAAAAGCAGATTTTACATTGTTATAAAGCATATAAGGAATGTTGTCATGACATGAGTCAGCAATGTAATAACCGGTCAGTAATGTAATAAGTTACTGCGTCATTGAGCAAAAAGTTATTACATCATCGTTCCCAGATTTTATTACATTATTGACATTTATTATAGACCTCTACAGAGGGTGTACAGAGGTTAAATGGCCTTGCTCAGTGGCTTTACAGTATTGGGTACCGTTGCTTTACTGCTTTAAATACTCTGTGGTGGTTCTCAACCATGTGCCGCGGTTGGAGGCTCAAGAGTCTGCAGGTTTCCATTCAAGCCAGTCACTGCAGCAGCTGATCAGTTCCTCCTCTGTGGTTGAAGGTGTGCAAATCGGTGAAATCAGCTGCTGTGGTGTTAACCTGCCCACTCTTGGGCGTCGGTGGCACATGGTTGAGAGCCACCACAGTGTACGGCCTAACCTAACCAACATGCAGACTTCAGCCTACCTATGCGTCACCTATCTGACTCCATCCTCAACTGCTTCAACACACTGATGCTCCGACACATGACACACAACATGCTTTCTGGCAGTACAGTGGAGAAGCACCTTTACTGCTGTTGCTGAGGTTTAGGACGACTGTTACTCAAGAAGAGAGCAGCCTCCATAATAAACATCATCTAACGGTATAGATTTGACATCTTGCCTTGCTCGGTCTGACTTCCTCACCTTCCTAAAAATAAGCCGCATCATGTGGTTTGTTTAATTCAGTGAATGAAGCTGTGCTGGAATGAAGACTACAGCCAAGCAAAACGTCACTCTTTTTTTTTTTAACCTGGAACTCTACAACTCAACTGTCACTAAATGTTTCGTCTCTTCTGTTGAATTTTACAGTCCATCCTGTGTATTTTTTATTTCACAAGGGACACTCATTTTGCTGTCTCATAGCTAAATCAGAGATTCTTGCAGATGCATATGCACATGCACTCTTTGCTATCTAGTAGTAGCCAGCTATTAGGTATTCTCACTTGACCAGAATTGTCAGTGCTGATTTGTGAAAAATAACGTCTACCATACACCATAAACAAAACATAGACAAGGCGTTCTCTTTATGTGATGAAATTGTGCATCTGCCTCAGTTAGATTCCAGACAGCCTAAAGACGCCCACTGCCATGCTCCCATACTTTTCCCATCCTTACCCTCCATGCTTAACAAGGTGAGCATTAACATAAATCATACCACCTTTGAGGCTGGGCTATTCTAGGAGGCTGTGAGAAGCGAGGGAAACAATGAGCTCTCATTAAAAACAGCGCATTTAAATAAATATATAACTATGAAATAGTGGGATAAGTGAAACGAGACGTAAAAAGGGCCTAACTACTTCTGAATTGTATTAACGCTAGGAGAGAGAGCTGAAGTAGTCGGCGAGGTGATCGAGTATTCTTGTGTTATAGTTAAAAAACAATGCTTTTAGATAAAAAGCAACGTTTGAAAGAATCTTACTTTCTGTGAAGGCATGCGTCTATAACTCAAAGCAATTCTTCAAACATGACATACATACAACATAACTCACAAGGGATCGTAAGCCTGTCCTTAGCCAGCCATGTGTGTACACAGCCATTGTATAGCACTTGCTTTTCATGCATATTGCAATGCAGCTTCATAGACAGCGTTTGCCATCTGGATGCTTACAATCTCAATAACACAGCACGCTACAGTACGTTCAAACCCCGAACCTCACATTACACCAGCCGACTAGTAAGTGAGGATGTAAGATTTACTGGCGTGCAACATGGGTTTGACTCCCAACCTCTGGTGTCAGTGCAACTACATTAGACTCATCAAGAAATTGATGAGTTGATCTTAATCTAACTTTAAAATAAAATTGATAGACTTATGATTGAAGTTCAAGCCAATTATTGATAGTGTATAGAAAATTAGAATCACTCAACATATTATATGCTAAAGTGTTAGCATGGAGCCTGCTATCACTAAACATATTATATTCTAAAGTGTTAGCATGGAGCCTATCACTCAACATAGTGTATTCTAAAGTGTTAGCATGGAGCCTACTATCACTCAACATAGTATATGCTAAATTGTTAGCATGGAGCCTACTATCACTCAACGTAGTATTAGTATATGCTAAATTGTTAGCATGGAGCCTACTATCACTCAACATAGTGTATTCTCCAGAATAGGATTAGACCAGCATGCAAAGTCAAGACATGGACGTTGGGTAGGTATTCAATCAAGACTTTGAATCAAAGAAAATAAAAATAAAATAAATAAAATAAAATGTTCTTCTACTGCTCAAGAACATCCAGACACATGACATTTTATCACTTATACAATTTTATATACAAATAAATAAAATATAAAAAATGATGATTACCAAATGATTACTCGTGTTTGACATGAGATTCTTATGTAATGGCAATGACACTCCACTACTCTGCCAGAATAACCTAAAGTGTAGGAAAGACCCTGCAATGGAGTAGCTTTTCTGCCCAATGACATTAAAGTACGTTGCTCGCAGTGAGAAGTGACAATTCAGTGAAAATAGGCATCATGGTACAGTTTTAATCATTAAGAAAATAACTTTTTAGACCTCAATTCCCTGAGAACTAACTTTTTAGGAGATACAATGTTTTTATTCAACAGCAGCTTATTTTATGTAAGAAAAAAATGGAGATGTTTGCATGTCCAACATACTGAATTTGACAGAATGTATTCACATCTAACATGAATAATAATGCCAGTGTGATTTGTCCACACCTACACAATTGCATGAGAAACAGGGGGCACACACTGGCATTATTGACTGGCAACATTTTATAAATATCTTCGGTATGAGCATATGTAGCATATCATTCAGTGCAACCATCCATTTTTAGAAAATTGTTGACTGCCAAATGAAGAATTTCTCCTTTGATCTCACTTGAAGAAGCTCTTTTTTTTTTTTTTTGGCAAAAATGGACAAATGATGAATACCACAAAAAAGGGGACTCCATGCTCAGACAACACAATTACAAACCATTTAGTTCTTTGAAATTGCATGTTGCGTACTGTAAAGGAAAGTGGCATCTACATCGACAGCCGCGTTCCGCTCTCCTTATCAGCGTGTAGTTTAGCTGTGATGTTTGATCTGTGACAAGCATCAATCACAACCAGTCACACTGGCTTTGGTTGACACTTCATCAGCCCTATTGAAACCGAAGAGCCTGACTGCGATGTCTAGAGGCGAGATAGGAAAATGAAGCGGGTAGAAGCTGTTTGGGTTGAACTACATTTCCACATGATGAAAAACTGAACATAAATAAATAGAACTTTAAAGTGCATGCATCATTCCTACATAACCTCTCCTTAGAACGGCATTTATGGTTATTCAGATAGTAGTCACTGTTAGGAAAATGTGAGGCACAATACACATCCGAGCATAAAATTAATTTTGACAGCCCAGGCTACATTTCAAACAAGCTTCACTTCAATGAATCGAATACTTCGGTGCAATAATTTGCCGTTTTACACTATGAAATATTAGAAGCATCTCCAAACAAATGTAATAAATCAAGTCCTGCTTTGGCATTGTACTTCAAGGGACTGGCTTGCACTGTGAAGACCAAATGGGAATTTCTCTTCTGACCTCTATTCTGCAGCCAGCAGCTCCCTATCTGCCCTGTTCTTTACAGTGGCTTCGTGACAAAGCACCGAGCTTTGATGTCCAGCCCAACTCAAGGGGACTGGCCAAGCCCACTGAGCTCCCGCCCAATCAGGAGCCCAGTCACCTTCATATATAAATGCACTGCATGCAGAAGGGCTTGGATTCGGTTGGGTGCGTATTGGTTGGATACTATTTCACAGTTAGTTAGAGTTAGTTATATGTTAAGAGGGACAAATGCATGGAAATGTGTGCAGTGCAAAGAAAGCAACATTGTAAAACAGCATTAATAAAAAGACAGTAGGCTAAAGGGTTACTGCCCAAAAAATTCAAAATAATTGTAGTTTTTTTTTTAAGGCTTTTGCTGACTGTAATTCACTTTTGCAGTCTGGATCCTCTGTAATTAAGAGTGAATGATGAACTGAAAGTAATGAATTTTTCCCAAAATGGACCAATAGCACTTTAGCAATGGACTCAAATGACATTTTGAATTTCACTATTTTACTATTTTTTTCTTTTAGGAAAATTAAAATGTAATGTCACAATATTCCTTTTACGCACAAAGCAATAACACCAACAAATATACAAGAGCTGATGTAAAATCCCTTATCTGTGTTACGTATTATGATGTGTTATTACTGTATATTGTCATTAATGTGAGTAGTAGCGATGGTCTGATGAGGATGTACAAAACAGAATATGATCATTTACACCTGGAAATGATATTCCAAATGGTTTACATTTGTTTTTCAGCATTTTACATTGATGCTATCACATACACTGCAGATTGTGTTGGCTCACAATGATCATAAGTGACTACTACTATCACTGTATTTACGGATACAAAGATACTAGGGTTAGACCAATATAAAAGTTTTGCTGATATCAGCCATTGAGTAGCTGCAGTGGGTCACCCTGCTATAAAGAGCTGCAATGGAGATGATGGATTCAATGGGAATGCTAAATGCTGTTTCAATGCTTTTCCACTCTGACAAGAATAAAATTCTGGGGGGAAACACTGAATACTTTGGCATTAAAAGATATTGGATATGGCATTGGCCTTCAAAAACCCATATCGGTCGAGCCCTAAAAGACACAAAACTGTGATTATTGCCCGTTGAGTGTCTCACCTCCCAGGCCAGGTCTCAGTCTGTTGTCATAGCCATCCAGAAGACTGTCCAGAATCTTGGTGAATGTTGTGATGCTTTTGAAGGCATTTGTTGCATTGGATTCTGCTTTTGACCTAAATGGTGGACAAATGTGAGAATATGATAGAGAAACAGAAAAGGAAAGATAAAAACTACATCAGACTACTCACTTACAAAAAACAACTTATTCCCTCTGCATCACGGGTAAAGCTCTTTTAGGAGTCTTCCCCACCGTCCTGAAGTGTTTTTATCTATGGTATTAAATCCACTTTTTCCAATAAGATTATTTCATACTGAATAGAAATTAAATATAGGGTGGCATTACATTATTTTGGTGCTTAAAATTATAGTACATATTTTAAATGCAATGCAAATAATTTCTTAAATTAGAGATAAATTGAAATCGATATTGCAAGAGGCAACAAGAGGCAACTCATAAATTTCGACAGGGATTTATTTTTCCACAAATGGAAAAGGATCATCTAGAAAATTCTAAATTTCCACTGTTAGTTCTTTCATCTTTCTTCCTTTTGAATGTATTCGTCTTTTATCAGAGGAATGAACGCCAATATCAATACTTTGCGTCAGTTTTTCCGTATGTTTACTATATTTCCACTAGGCTCCATTCCAAAATCTGACAATTTAATGTTTCCTTGTTTATAATCAAAGCTACATACTCGGTGAAACCTCTCTAACGAATCATTAGGATCCATTCCTTAATTCGGCATACATCTAATCCACCAAGCAACACTAATTTCAGCACAAAAATCACCTTTTAGAATCGGTTCGCCTGTTATTACCACAATATTCTTCATCAAAATACGCCATATTTTGGGGTAGCAAGCAACAACCAATTGTTAAAAGTTGAGATTTCATTGAAATAAAGTGATGCTTGTTAGATTATCTATATACCGAATATACCAGAAGGCTATAAGAATTCATAAAAGGTCTCAAGTCATGCTCTACGAGGTGTGTATATTTGCCAATAAACCAAGCTACATTAAATTACCAGATTTTTGAATGGAGTTTGACGTGACGCGCTTTCCCTATGTGGGAACGGAGCGCATCTGGGCTGTAAACCATTGTCTTCGCGCACGAGGCACCCTCTGTCCAACAATCATCTAGTGTTATTGTCACGTTAACACAATTCTCGAAAATTGCCACTGATAAAACTGTTGTGCGCTTCAGTATTGCTTTGCTAGCCATTGTTTTACGAGTAAGTCCGTTCCATTGACGGAAGAGCCGGAGCAACAGTGCAACAGTGACTGCGCGCGGGGAAACTACCGTCCGAGCGGTCATTTTTCCCAGTTAAATTCACTTCACGATATACACAACGGATCCAAACTTACCGCGTCTGCCACATTACGATCAAAGAGAAGAAAAGCGCTGTGGAACATGAGCCCCATTGTCCTCTCATCGCTGAAACCTACAAGACGGGGAAATGTTGGAGCTTTCAGTGCGTGTAATTACACCCCAGAATCACGGCATTCAGCATCTCACAGATGTTAAGAGCAAATGGTGTCTCGATAGACAAATACATTCCAACTGTCAGGTCTGATCACAGTCTCTGTTGTGGGGTTCAGTTAACCAGAAAGGCTCCGTAGCCCAACTATCTGAAAATGACCAAGGCAAAGCTTTTACAGAGCTCTTATTTGTACATTGTGTCCAATGTGCCAAGTGTAATTCATTGCATTAACGAGACAGTTGATACGCTGCCTACCTGAACGGAGACAGGTGTATTTGGTTTTCCCGATGCCAAATGAGAGATTGGACACTGACCGAACGCAGTTGTCAATGGTAGATAAAAATGTTACAGATTGGGTCTAGTATCCAGAAAGAGAAACCCAAGCGCGTTTACTGTCCGTCCATCGTGCCCACTCTTCCAACAGGGAGTCCCCATACATACGTCTGATCAAACCGCTAACCTGAAACCAAACTACGAAGGGGAGTCCGTCCTTAAATCAATGTGGCACATCACTCACAATAACGCCTGTTAATACGGAGCCCGGGAGTGGTCGACCTGTAGGCAAACATGTATTTCGTGGTAGTGAAGTATTCATTAGTGCGGAGAACAGGCTGCCATGTACGCACGACATATAAATCGTGCGTTCAAGCTACATAAAAAGCGTGGAATAGGTATAACACGGACGCACTAATAATATACAGAGAGCGCTTTTCTGAGGTGGTGGTGGGCAGCTACAAGTGTTGACCAATGCAAATACTTTAGTTGGAAGTGGTCGACTACAAAGTATATAACATCCAGTGGTAAATAAGGAGGGAACTATTCTACAGTTATTGTCATCATAGGCAAACAACCACCACTATGTATACAAATCAATTATTTATTGAAAATTGTTAATTATTTTCAGAAAACCATTAATTCATGTTTTTTTCTTGAAAGAGCCTTGAGCCTAGGTTATAACTGACATTAGTTTTATAATATTTATACTACTATATATAGTTCACATGATAAAGATTTATGTCAGCCTATAAACTGAGTTTAGGTGGGTTCCACTACATCTTAATACATTCCAAAAGCCTGCATATTGACAACAGCTCTCATTATCAGTCAATAGTTTCTTACTAAAAATAACACCTTGCCTGCAAGCTTTGTCAGCAGGCAATGTCTTCAATCAAGCAATCAATCAATCTTTATTTATATAGCACATTTCCTACATTATGCAATGCAATGCGCAAATAAAAAGTGCACAGATTCAAAGTGGAGAAAGATAAAAACTAATACAATAAGAGATTAAAAGAAGAGATACAAAGCTATTACAATTTTAAAAATAAAAATAAGATAATAATAATAAATACATGAAATTAATAAATAGTTAAATGCAAAAGAAATTAATAAATAGTAATAACTGTCCTTAGGTAGGTACTAAAAGCAGCTTCAGAGTCTGGCAGGGACATATTTTGGCAGCATATCCTTAATGTAATCAGGGGCAAGTCCATAGAAAGATTCATAGATAACTAAAACAATCTAAAAAATCGATTCTAAAACTAATTGGCAGCCAGTGCAGGGACTTTAATGATGTGAACTCTTTTCTTTGTTCTGGTTAAAACTCTAGCAACAGCAATTTGTACACATTGTAATTGACCTAAAGTCTTCTTCATGGCAGACCTGAGAGCATGCCCATGTTTCTCTGTATATGGGGGAGAGAGAAAAGGTCTGACCTTTGCAATATTATTTAAGTGGTAGAATGCAGTTTCAATTATGTTCCTTGTGTGTGGTTCGGAAGTTAAATCAAGTCAATGATACCACCCAAATTTCTTGCCTGAGAGGTAACGTTTTGCGATAGTCCAGTTAGTTGTGAGGTCACTTTTTCTCTCTAGCCCTTTGGACCAATTACTAAAACCTCTGGTTGAGTTGGAGGGCGTTTTGTGTCACAATCTGCAATTCATGAGACCATCACGGGGGCTAAGACTTTCTGTTGAAACCACTATGTAAAGTTGCATGTCATCTGCATAACAATGAAAATCAATATTATAGCTGTGGATAATGGCCCCCAGTGGCAGCATATACAGAGTGAACAGTAGTCGACCCAGACTAGAGCCCTGTGGCACTGCACCTGGGATGTTCATTCTTTCTGAAGAGAATTCACTGATTGAGACAACAATCTTGATCCGTTAGATAGGACTGAAACCACTTAAGTGCTGTGCCAGAGAGGCCTACCCACTTTTCCAATCTGTCAATACGACAGTCGTGATTGACGGTGTCGAAGTCTGCACTTAGATCTAAAAAGGACAAGAATAGTTTTGTTTTTTTTTAAATCGCAATTGATTCTGAGATCATTCACAGCCTTCACCCAGAGCAGTTTCTGTGCTTTGCATAGCAAGGAAACCAGATTGGAACTTCCCTAACAAGTTTAGATAGTCTGTCAGTTGAATGTAGACCAGTTTTTCCATAATTTTGCTGAGAACTGACAGATTGGAGATTGGTCTATAGTTGCGGAGGGTGGAGTCCAGAGTGCTCTTTTTCAGGAGTGGTCATACATCAGCAGTTTAAATGGATGGAAAACAGCCAGTCTGTAAGGAATGGTTTATAACAAAAAGCAGACCATCAGAGAGACACCAGTAAACTTTTTTTTAAAAAGTAGTTGGGATGGGTCACATGTTGAAGATCTTAGCTTACTCACTACTTGGTGTAAGTATCTTCTTCAATATTACTAAAATGTTGTAATGATACCGCTGGTGACAGGATCGACAGTGACTATGAGTTAGGTTTGGAGCATATAGCAGTGATCTTTTCTCTGAAAAAGAGATCAAAATCATTACATTTGGATGGAGAGAATAGTTCAGGATCAACCATAGGGGGAGGGTGTATCAGTCGATCAATGGTTGAAAATAACTTTCTGGGATTGTCATAGTGGTGGAGGTGGATGGGAGCAGCGCCTGCCACAATATGTAACCCTCCGAGCTACAATTCAAGGCTCTGTCCGGGATGGCGTGGAGCTGACCAGGGCCTTGGGTCTTGCTCCCAGCTGGGTCCAGGGGTCTTCAGCATGGGTTGGGGCAGCGTCTAACTCTTAACAGTGGAGTCCAACTCTTCAGCAGTAGTAGCAGTGGGACCTAGGGCCACCAAGGAGTCGAGGAGCTGCTTATGCTAGTATGCCAGCTAGCAAAATACAGGGTAAAATAGTGTCACGCCCTTCACTTCTGCCTCCTAACAGCATCTCCCTGTCTGTCTTGTCTGTGCGTATGTGTAGGTGGATGTGGCTCCAGACCCTCCCTGGTTACATCATCCATCTCTCTCTCTCTCTCACCTGCTCTACCTCAGCCATCACCTCCAGTATATAAACCCCGGCTTTCCACCCGCTCATCGCCAGATCGTTGTTTTGTACTACTCAGTCAGTTTCGCTCTTGGTCGCTTTGCAGTATTCTTACTCAGAGTATTCCTACGTCTTCCTACTAATGACCTTCTCGTTGGCCAGTTCCAGTCTCGGTTCCCTGTCTGCCTACCCTGCTTGCCTGTCGGTTTCCCTGCCAGTCATCCTGTCCTCCCTGCTCCATCCACCCTGCTCCTACACCAGCCCCATCTCCCCTGCTTGCCATCCTGAAGTCCCTATTCCCTCATTAAACTCTGGTTACTTTTCATACGTCTCCCGTCTGTGTTCTGCACTTGGGTTCTCTGATACGGTCGTAACATATAGCAATCCATCTGCAATCTTGTTTGGCCAAAAAGTATTGTTAAAAACTGACTGAAAGGTTCTAAGAACCAGCTGAGATAGGTCAAGGTTGTGTGCACAATATAATAAAAATGAAGGTATTAATTAACCAAAATGAGGTAATGATATGCATCTTGTGGACACACACACTTTTTTTCTGTGGCTTCTCCTTGGCTCCATATATTTTCATCAAAATCAAAGTTGGTGGAAAATCCCAGATAAAGTTTTCAGCAAAGATCAGTTGTGACTATATTGACAGCAGAATTACATTTTGGCTAATAGGGTGAATCTATGACAGCTCAATTAGTGGGGATGGTACTCCCTTCTCTGTTGCAGCCCCACTTTGTGATTTAGCCTGAGAAGGTGTAGTTTTACAAAAGTCTTGTCTAATGTAGCTTTAACTGAGGAAGCTCAACAACCTATTGACGATAGATAGATAAGTTCAGGTTGGCAGAGGTGTTAAACCTATCAATTTCTGGAGCAAGAGCTTTAGCCTTTGCAAGGAGTTTAGATGAAGACATTCACCAGGAATCATCAAGAATAAGGCTGCCTGTGACTTTGTAATGCATCACGATGAGAGGAAATCCCAGGAGGACTGGGAGTAGTATTTTCTTAACATTCAACTCTGCATTGAGTTTGAGATTCTTAACAGCTAAAAGTCCTTCCTGGTTACCTAACAGCAATGAAGGTTAGCACTCCTTCTCAAGCTCCTCCCGCTTCAAGTCTTCTGTGCCTTTTTGTCCACCAGACCAATTCAACAATGTAGAGTTCATGCAGATCCATCTTCTCTGCTATTTGGTAGTTCAGGAATCTCATCACCAGCAGCCATGTTTTTGATGGTGTTGTGGAATGGGACATCACCTAAATCACAGTCATAAAGTTGAGGTGCATGTGTTATAGTTTGAACCAATGAAAATGATTGACTTGCCTACTGATATTTCTTTAAGTGCAGGTCCTTACCTCTATTAGCAAGCATGAGTCAGGTGGCAATTCAATTAAGTGTGGAATGTCCATTTTGGATACTTGGTTATATCACTGGAGAAACCAGAGATCAGCATCACTTTCAATAAATACACAGTAATGTTTTGTAGCAGTAAGTTTACAAGTGAATGGAAAGCAGACATTTTTTCTACAATAGCAGATAAGCTATAGAGAGGCACCAAGCTGGTAAAGGTCATGATGTCTCAAGTAATAGTCACTGACAGCAGCAACCTTCACAAACAAGGAAGGACTATCTTCAACTCAAAAAACTATGAAGTACTTTGTTGGTGCAGCAATCTCTAACAGCAAGGCAACAATGTCTTACACTAACATGTCACAAGAGGTGGCTGCAATGAAAGAACAATGGACCACTGTCAGATCAAAACCTTGTATGTACAAAAAGTCAGGTTTTCAGAAATTTAGAAAAACAGCCTTCTTTTCACAGACAGCAATGCATCTTTAAACTTTCACGGGGTCTACAGTCATGAAATTTGCTTAACTCAAAGAATCACATAAACCTTAAAAAAAAACACAACAGCAGCAAGTGACGCCAAGGATGCATGCTGTCAGAGTGGTAGGCCATGATCTGGATGCAGAGATACATACAGTAGTGGGCATATCTTGGTTGGATGGACTGATAGTGAGGTTACAGGAAATGCCCTCTTGCAGCAGCGCATGTGCTGCTTCATGCTAGCATTGATGGCTGTTAAGGGGTCATCAAGTGGATCCAGGCATTAAGTGTGAATGCTTGGTCACAGCAATCTGGCTCTAAACACTTCTAAAAGGCACAGCAGGCACATGTGGGGTTCAGTATCTTGCCCAAGGACACTTAGACATGCGGACTGGAGGAGCCAGGGATCAAACCGCCGATCTTCTGATTAGCGGATGACCCGGTCTACCTTGTGAGCCACAGCCGCCCCACAATATTCATATATATTCCCCTATTGAATGGATTGTCAAAGGGTTATACCACCCCTTTCAAATCATATTCATTCAGATTGGGCCAGTCTGTTCCAATTGAGGTGGTTACATGAGACATTTTGATTCTGATTGGGATATGGTTCCACTTAACAGAATATTATGCTCCATGTATACACAGCTGATGTCTCAGGTCAAGTAATGTGAGATCCACCATATCATCCATTAACCAGATATATTAAATAGAAGTCATACAGACAAACATTTTCTTTAAAAGTAATTTGGATTAAAATATTTCTCAAACCAGACAGTGACTAGATCAGATCTGCATCAAGAACCAGCCAGATCCTTAGATGGCTTGAGTCAAAGGATATTTTGCGATACACCCAAGACGTGGCAAAATATTGTCCTTCATCAGACCCAACACAATCACCACGTGCTTTCGCTGTATCTGAAGTTGGCAGCCAGATGAGTTGTGACGGGTACAGTCCAGCATAAAAATTCCATCTGAGGCTATAGAGACCTCCATCTTGGGATCAGCCTGACTCTTGAAGCTTCTAGCAGGCAGACTCAGTGACACAAGAGTGGTGGATAGTCCTACATATTCACATCAAGCCTCAGCTCAGAATTCACTTTGTTTCTGGATAATGGTCCAGATACTAATTCAGACTAACTCAGTCTGTTATCTTGCAGTTTTTCCATCTGTATAGCTGCGTTATAGGTCCATGACAATGCAACTTTGATTCATGATTTGACAGCAGGCCAACAAGGACGTTCCATCATGTTTCCTCGCTCTTACTACACACTAAATTCATCATCATTTTCCCTTGTCCCTCCTTGAAAAATGATCACTGTTAGAGGACTCACACATTCACATAATGTTGAATCTGGTGTCAGCCCCCATGAAATGTTCTCGTCTGTTTGGAAGGGTTCATTTTTCTCATAAACCAATATTCATTACTCAGGAGAGGATGCATGGACAGCAACTGTACTGCAGCTTAACAAATCATACAGAGAATGACAGTGAACAAGTTATTCTACAAAGGACTGTTTTTCATATCTGCAGTCATCTGAAGACATAAATATTGGGACCAGCGTTTATCAAGAGGCGGATTCTTGATCGGATATCCTTTTGCCATTTTAGATCATAATCAGTGAAAAATGTCAAGGGGCTTCTTCAGTGAGCCCAGCTCAAGGCTGGATGATTGCTAATATTCCAATTACATATGACTGGAGGGGGAGGGGGCCCAGTGGACGAGCTTGCCCCAGGGCCCCCAGGTGGGTTAATCTGGCCATGGCCCACATCAGTATGCAGGAGTTCGCTCTAGAGACATGGAGCGACTGTCACTGCAAGGAGGGTGGTCTCGGTCGAGTGACCCACCTTGACTGGTGGGGGTCCAAGAGGTTGTTCTTGTGGAGGTACAAGGACAGTTGATTAAAGACAGCATCTTCAAGAGTTTTGGATAGGAAGGGTAGAAAGGAAACTGGTCTGTAGTTTTTGACCTCAGAGGGGTCAAGTGGTGGTTTCTTCAGAAGGGGGGGTGACTCTGGCAGAGGGAAATCATCCAGACACCAGAAATGTGTTGATGAGGTGGGTCAGGAAGGGAAGGAGTTCAGGTGCAGCAGACTGAAGGAGAGGGGAGGGGACCGGGTCAAGGGAGCATGTGGTAGGGCGGCAAGATGTAACAAGGTCAGAGACCTCGTTTGGGGAGAGGGGAGAGAAATGGGGTAGGGCAGGAGGTGGGGAGGGAAAAGGTGGAAGAGAGGGAGGGGTGGAAGTCAGACAGGTGTGGTTGGTGCGCGGGGCACCAGCCAGGGTGGGTGAGGGAAGGAGGATTGGATATTGTTAACCTTCTTCGTCAAAGAAGTTGGCAAAATCATCAGGGAGGAGGGGGTGGGGGTTGGAGGAGGGAAGAGAAAGTTTCGAAGGGTTTTTTAGGGTTGGAAGCAGAAGTTTGTATTTTAGTGTGGAATAGATGGAGAGGGATAGGTCGAAGGAGGAGAGGAAAGAAAGAAGAGAGTCAAGCTTCTCAGTCTGGATGTTGAAGTCACCGAGAAGGATGAGTCCAGAGCCATCGTCAGGGAGGTGGGAGACTAGTGTGTCAAGCTCCTCCAGGAACTCACCAAGAGGGCCTGGTGGGTGATAAACAACCGCAATGGCGAGCTTGACTGGATAAGAAACAGCACCCATTCTTTGAAGGCCGTTGAAGAAGTCGGACTTGAAAAAGGTCGCCTGCTGTCTTTGTTCGCCCTAGCCTTCATTTGCCAGACGCTTGAAAGCTGACACTTTCAAAGCAACAGTGGTTTAAGAGTCTCCTCCCAGACAATTAACAAGGCAATTGGCCTACTTGGGTGAAACTAACTTCAATTGGGGGTATGATGCAAACAGAAACTGACCAACTAGCAGCTAACAATAGACTTGATTCAAGCACTAGTACTGAAGCAGTCTAAGTATGTTGTGAATTTTATTATTTGTCATGATTTAAGTCTAATGTTGATTTGGGAAGCAAATGGGCCTATGGTCTGAATATTTCATTTGAATGTTAACAAGGGTCAAATAACAATAATATGTCAATTGTTATGCATATACACATTTGTATAGGGACTACGTTACCCATAAGGCCTAGAGAGAAATAAAAAAGTTCAACAGTCAAGTTTGGTGTGCGCAAGCGGCGCTGTTGTTGTACCACATGTGCTAATGTTCAGTAAAAACTAAGTTCGGCAAAAAGAACGTTTCCTCGTCGTCATTGAAGGTAGTTATTCTACAAAGTACAGCTACTAGCAATTTGATAAGCAAGAAAAATATACTCAGCCTATTCTAGATGAGTCAAGCACTTCAGAATCCCTCCAGAAGTTAAAATACACACTGTATGTCAAAGTATGTATCAAATTTATAAGACATGTCGGTGTAGGTTTTTTATTTCTTTAACATATTTTTACCTTAAACAGGCAACAGCAGGTAAAAACATAGTCAGGAGAAAGCAGGCTGGAGTCCAGAGCAGGCGGACAGGATCAGTAGGGAGCAGGCAAAAGGCTGGTCAGAAAACAGGCACAGGTTCAAAAGGGGTTCAAAAACAGGTCTCTATTAATACTAAATGCTGATTACAAATTGCATTCAGGGGTGGAGGCTGGAATTGAGTGAATCCTCTGATAGGCTGGGTAGGAACAGGTGACAAGCAGGAGGGGGAAACTAGGTCGGTGGGCAGAGACAGGAAGACAAGCTATGAGGAAGAACTGCTGCCAAGATCCATGACACACAGTTTCTCAAACCCAATGTTGAAATTCTACAGATGTAGGGTTACAGCGTATGCGACATAAAAACCTATGCTGTAGAGAAATTCACCTAAAATTATCACACAATAATTCAGTTGATACTCGCACTATCAATTCAACTCCAATTTGTGTGGGTGCAGATTTCCTTCGTTCCAATAGAAGCAGTCGCTAGTATTGTTGTGTTACATGTAAAGGTGAATTCCCCTACTCTCCTGATATATTCCAACAATCACTTTAGACCTTGATATCATCAACTTGGGTTTCCCATGTCACTCAAAATGAGCTATTGTCAGATCCCTGAGGGTGTGGAACGGCCAAATGAACTACATTAGATTGGCTGACACGTGCTCTTTAATGATCTGGGCTTTCGATCCTAAATGAGCCCCTTCCTCGTGGGAGTCCATTGCTAGATAGAATCTGTATTGACAGATGGCTGGACTGGGACCAGTAAAACAAGTCCTCTGGTTGTAACGACTTTGAAACTGAGGACTTACGGGGGTTTAAATCACTGGATCACAACTCAGGAGGGGGATAACTGATGTTAATGGGATGGACTCATGTGTTACATCAATAAGACGTGTGGCAGAGAGGTTGATGTTCAATGAAGGACAATGTTCACGTCTTTTTTGGCATGGTGGATTTTTTTTGTCAAGATTAAGCCGGTAAACACGGAAGATTCTGTTTTTTATTTCTTATTCAGTCTCCATCATTGGTGCTAAGCGGTCACTGCTGTGGTGTTTCTGCATTGCTCTTCCCAGAGATCACCTGTCAATCAAACAGCGTGTCCAGTACTGTGACGTCTTTTTCCTTGGATTTTCTGTTGATGAAGTTTTCTGTATGTGGCGCTCTTTTCTTTGTCTGTTCAGCCATGTTAGCTATCCAATGAGGTTTTGTAGAACTAGAGGATGAACGGGAAAATAGCACATATGCCAGTTTTGTTTTTCTTTTATCCTGGTTTACCTCGGTGTTGTGTGGCCGATGGCGCGTGCGCATTCATTTCTTCCATGTACTGCCCCCAGTAGCAGCAGCACGCAAACAAGCGAGCCCAGTCGCGCTCTTGCCATCAGGTGAGCAGGTCGGGCGCCGGCGAGCCTGCAGGCTGGAACAGTCAGTCTGATGGGGAAGGAGCAGCTGTGCAGTCATCGTTTATCAGGAATCTGTTAGAGCTAAATGTCTACACAGTGGAACAAAAGAACCTGTTTAGAAGCACATAATGTAATGTGACTGGTAGCTAGGCACATAGTACAGACTACAGGATGAATCAGGTTAACTCTGGTCTGAGAAAGGAAGTTATATTTTAAAACATGTATTTGAAAATTTAAAGAACATAAAGATTGCAAAGGAAATTCAAAGTTTATGAATGGCGTTTAATGTTAGATGTAAAGCACATCAGTTCCTGCACACTCAAGTTACTCCCACCATTTCTTTATTATTCTCTCCAAAAACATTGTACTCTAACTAGTTCTGCTGTCTTCTAGTAATTACCCAGCAACCACCTAGTAAAACCCTAGCAACCAACTGGTAACACCCTAGCAATCATTAGGAATCACCTAGAAACCGCCCAGTTGTCACCTAGCAACCATCTAGTAACACCCTGGCAACCATTAGTAATCACCTAAGTACATAGTAACACCCCAGCAACCACTACGAATCACCTAGGAACCGTCGAGTAACACCCAACACCTACTAATCACGAAGCAACCACCTAATAGAGTGGTGCAGGAATGAGCCCTAAACCCGGAAATGAGTTAGCATTTTTGCACTTCCAGTTCCCTCGTCTCGAAGTCTATGGGTTTTTTGAATGTGCTTTTGGTTAGATGCCTGAAATAAGGTCTGTGGTTAACACAAGCTTAAGAGGTTTTCACGTTTTGTTCTACGACATAAAATACGTCAGTAAATACCCCCGTGAATTTTGAAGCTTTTAAAAAAGGCGGTTGCTAACAAGTGGCTAAATGAGACTACAGAGGTTGTTTCAGGGACATTAAACGCCATCACGCTGAATATCTACTCACTAGCCCGCCTTTACAGCCTCTAGTTGTGTTTATACTCGCGCTCTTCCAAAGTATTCTAACTCAAACTTTCCATCTTGTAGATTTATCAATTTATAGTATTTTCAGTATTTTTAGTGGTGGTGACGTTGAAGTCATGCGACCGTGGTGTAGTTCGTTTATAGCTTAACATTAGCTTTTTATTTCTGGCGATTGCATTTACTCTTCAAAAATCATAAAAGTGGTGTTCATTTGAATTTTTCTTCAATTCAAAGTCTGTATTCTTTTAGTATTAGATATTCTTCTGTGTATTGATAATCAAATGATTGTTTCTCTAAGAAACGTATTGCATTAGCAATATTTCAAGCTACTTACAGACAGCCCACATAGGAAAAGTAGTACAGGAAATGTACTTTTTCTAGTTAAAGCTACTATTTTCATTGCCCTTTCAGACAGAATATGATGGACTACGATGCAGCTCAGACACCATTTCTCACCAATGTTTCATTGAATATAGGACGTGGCTTTGTCAAGATGAGATGCTCTTGCAGTATGGGTTGACTTTGGCTTATTTCGCTCCTCATTATTCACAATAAAAGCAATAATGAACGGTCATTCGGGGCCGCCCATCAATTTACAAAATAATCAGTATCTCTGTCACTTCTCATCAATGGGCAAATCAACTCCTTAATTCCATCCTCCATGGTCATTATTTCTCTGTGCTGTAAGGCATAGTTCATATTTTCATCCCCATATGTATCTGATGTATTTGAAAAAATAAGAAACAAGGCCCCCCACACAGACTAAAGTTAGTGTGCAAGTCTAGTCAGGCAGTTTTACAACCAACCTTACAGTGTTGACGTGGAGAAAAATAAGCAAAGTTCGCCATCTTATGGTGGCCTTGTGATGGGGTTTTTGGTGATTATAACCAACTATACTGATTTGATGGATATGCATCAGTATACTAAAGATGGTACTCTTCTGCAGAGCACCTTAATCACACTCTTCATTGTTCCCTACCTTGGCATTTGTTTTCAATCAGTGACATCTAAAATCAACCAGTAAAAACTGGTAAGATAAGAAAAAAATGTCTTATCTTTGTGCCCACATAACCATATGTCTGCCCAACTGACCCATGATTGAACCTTCAATACATTCCTGTCTAAATAAAGAATACAAACACTAAAGGTGACTCTCCTTTGACACAAGAAAGGCCAAGCCAGTGTAACAAAGTGAATATAATTACACCACATCTCCCTCTTGTCTCCCCCTTCCACACATAACCCCCCACACACACACACTCACATACAGACAGGATGCACCTTATTTGGGTAGAGGACTGGGTCACCAGGTCACAGTTTGAGGGGACTTTATTTATTTTCTTTTATTTAATCATATGGGTTATAACATGATGTTTTACTTTTAATATGTTTCTGCATTGCTGTATAGGAATATGCAATGGTTTCATATGTCCTGCAGCTTCTAGGTTGTGCACTAAAAAATATATATATTTTGGTTGAATCCATGCCCCGCGAACCTGTTGTCACCCTCCATTGTTCGTTCTCTCTTGTCCGGTGGTCTCAATGTAAAGACATTTGCCACGAGATCTACTGTCTCTCTCATTCTATGCGGAAATTAAACCTGTCGCCAGAGAACAACACTGAGTCCTGCCCATTTATTAAACACAATGCAGAAATTAACCGGTCACACCAGCATCAACTGACTGCTGTTTGTATTTTAGATTTGAAATATGTCGGCATTCACATTGTCCCTCCATGATATTTTAGACCCACTTTCTGTACAAAGATTTTCAAAATTGTGCAAAGAAATAGCTAGAACTATATTTACCCCTTTCAATTGACAGCTTGTTGGCCTTCACTTCACAAATACATTGGCCTTTTATAGTGTTAAAAAATCATCTGACTGACTGAATCACCCCTGTGCCTCGCATCTCTACTGTCTTTCAAATCCAGTAATTATGCAACCAGATCACAGGACTGCTTAGTTTTAGATTCTGAACTGGGCAAGATCTGGTTTCTGCTACAATGCACCACATAAATGGAACAGATTGCTGTGAAATTAGAATTTCTTTTCCCTCAATGATTTTAAAGAAATGATATCTTGCATTTTCTGTGATGTCTATTCTCCTCATTGTGTATGTCGGTGCGAACACACACACAAACAAACACACACACAACTCACACTCTCAGTCTTTCCAGAGTGACTCATGTGTTGCCTGGTGTCAGAGTAGTTGTCATGGTGACAGGGAACACACTGAGACTGGGAGAGCTGCCATTGGAGATGTTGTCAGCTTCATATAAATGTGGAGATGTCATCTCTCTCTCTCTCGCTCTCTTGCTCTCTATGTGTTTGCTTGTCAGTAAGAGAGGGAGTGATGACGTCTCTATGTTTATTGTGGTGATGGAGAGGGAGAGGAGAGATAGCATGATGCTCTTATGAATGGGATGTACAACACTTTTTTAACAGAATACAGGGAGATTGTCCTGTTGTCAACAGTTAAGTGATGAGGACACAGACACCAAAGTCATCCATGTATCCCCGCTAGATAATTGGCTCCAGTGCTCCATGCTAACACTTTAGCATACACTATGTTGGGTGATACTAGGCTCCATGCTAACACTTTAGCATACACTATGTTGGGTGATACTAGGCTCCATGCTAACACTTTAGCATACACTATGTTGGGTGATACTAGGCTCCATGCTAACACTTTAGCATACACTATGTTGAGTGATGGTAGACTCCATGCTAACACTTTAGCATAGTTGTGTGATAACAGGCCACTAGCATTTTCTCAAAAGTGAGAAACCCCAAACCTTTCCTTGTAAAATTGAAGCACAATCTAGGCTGTTATGGAATATATAGGTATGGTTAAGCATGTTTATGTCTGTTTACCCTCACGTATTTCATTGTTTTAAAGGCTAATTCTGGTTATTTTCAACATGGGCCTTATTTTCCTAGTTTTTGCCATCATGATGAACAATTCTGATCATATTTTGTCAAGTACTTCACTGTCGAGCTCCGTATGCCTCCTCAGTTTGCAGGGAGCCCTGCTCTCCAATACAAATCAATAGGGCCAATGGAAGTCAAACAGTTGAACCCATAACTGGAATGATCCTCCAAGTTGGTTTCTCTTATCCTGTTGAGACTGATACAGTCACCTGGATGCTTGTGTGCTATGAATACTACACTTTACCTTTTTCCTATGGGTGTGTGCTTTTGACTTAAACATGTGATCTTAAGGAACTTGCCCCATGGGATAGCCCCATATTCCTCCCTTCAGGCAATTAACTACCCCTCCTGGTAGGTATACTGTATACCCCTCCCGGGCTAGCAACCTTTTCTTTAGATCAGAACGACTTGTCAAGCTTTTAATTTCTGTTCATTTGCTTTTTGCCCTGACCCAGGCTCATTTTCCTTGCTTCTGGTGGTTCTTTTCTTTTTTTTCCAACAATAAATCTTTGAATCCTGGCACTGTGAGAATTATTTGGGTCAAACTCCTAGGGTGGCGTTGTATCTTGTTTCTAAAGATTTTCAAAGCTTTCTAAAGATTTTCAAGCCACTCTCAGGTGTGTATACCTTACCTTTGCACCTCTAGTGCAAAAGGTTAGCTTCTCTATATAGACATGTCAGCATTTTCCAGTGCTACCAGCTTAGAGAAGCCCATATAGCCAACACAGTTGTATAAATCACCGCCACTTCAATTTTTATATTGGTTCACATGAAAGTAATGACTGTTTTTTTGGCTTTCTTTTTTTCTTAGAAACAATGTCAAGCAGTTGAATCAATCCCAGACAGAAACCCAATAGAAAAAGATGGTGTACAGAATGACATAGCTGAGTGAGGCAGGATCTGATTATGGCCTGTATTACAACATTAACTTTCATTGCAACTCTGATTCACAGACAAAATGTTTTCATCAAAAACATTTATTTTAATTTGATAATCATGCAAATGTAATCACAAGTGCATAATCCATAATCATAGTGACATTTGTATTACAAGTGTACGGGTTCAATGCCCAAATGCAGCTGCAACATCTTTAATACGGGCAAGAAAATAAGCTATAAACTTCCATTAACATTCTAGTCCCATGTGCCTTCATGAGCCTGATCAAGCTGTTAAAGTGTGTTTTTCAAATATATGTGTGTTTTTGATATTTTGATCATTCATATTGGGATTGAATTGCATAATCCAGCGTTAATCAACCTTAAATGTTGTTTCTCCATTTTTAAAAGCCCAAAGGCTAGGCTAGGCTAGTTTATGATGCCAAAAATCAGGATTATTAGTGGAAGGGTGGATTCAGAGACACGAAGGGCATTATATAGAACCAAGAAATAATGATGTAACTGGTGAGGGGAAAATAAAGCCTATACATCAAAAATTGTATTTATTGTTGGTGCTTTATTAAAGGAATAAACTCACCCTGAAACACTTTAACACTGTTAAAAACAGCTGTTGATGTACGTGGCATTTCTGGGCCCATTTTGTTGTTCTTATTATTCCTGTGGATAACTGGCCAAACATAGACGTCCAAAAAGCATAAATCTCAGTGCCTGGCCAGTGCATTTGATTTGTATTTGCTTTATTGGGCATTATTATTGAACCTGTTTGCAAATAGATACGCACATTCCTACACGCTATGTTGCTGCCCTCCAGTGGACACTGTACATGATAGCAGCGGCATAATGTGGAAACATCACAAACAATCACAGTTACAGAATCAAATTTAAATCGAATCAAATTTGTTTTAGGATGATGAAGCACACTGAAGCATTCTCACATTGGTTATTGGTCCAATTTTAAAATGTAATAATATTATTTAATATGTAATTTACTGCTTATAATACTTGTACATCATTGTGTTGACTGTTTAAACTGAACTATGGAATAATATTTGATTAAGATGGTAATCACCGCTTGACATTAAAATGATGTAAAGAAGTGCTCTAGACCATCATTATCATCATTATTATTATTGTCATCATCCCCATCACCTTGATAGCTTTCTTTACTTTACTTTTGCAATATTAACCCCTAAAAACGCAAAAATAGCATACTGTTAAGTAGACAGGAGTTACAGAGTGTGAATACCTTCTACTGGAAATATTGTGAGTGAATACCTGTATGTTATATAAGCACTGGATAAAACTTATGCTATAGATAGATAGATAGATAGATAGATAGATAGATAGATAGATAGATAATTCATCATTTTTAGGTTTCAATCCTCTGCCTTTTGACATACATACTCGGCACTGCGTAGGCAGCCCTATGACGCACCCACCTGGCCATGAGCAATATCCACAGTGATATTTTAGATGAAGCTGACGTTCGTTCCCCGAAGAAAAACCTTCATCACGCGCACAACCGTTTGATCTGAAGGGTCAAGTGATGACTCTCTAATGAGAAATGTAGACGTTAAGCACCTTGGAGAGCGACAAGTCTGTAAAGGGAAACAAACACACATACACACAGTGGGTGGAACTAAATGAAAACAGAAGAACTTATTTCATTTCAGCTATTTCATTCAAATAAAACTCTAAATTGTCTATTGAGGACTGCTATACAACAATTTTCCTGAAAGGGAAAATCTAACCCCCCTTCCAAAATACACTTTCAACATGCATGCTTTGACCCAAACCCAGGTTACTTGATTAATGGGGTTAAGATGGGAATTCTGAACATAGCCAGTGTCAGCATATGTATACATAGTCAAACGCAAATTTTCCCAACAATGTGACATAATTGCAAGCAATAGGACTGTGAAAAAAAAAAATTTTTTTCAAACTTCTTTTGCAAGACCTCACTAGTAAAACATATAAAATCAGTAGAAAGTGTTACTTCAGTTTGTTTAAGAAAAACTCTATGGCCTTTAATACTTGCACATATCAATGCACATATCAAGATTATGGCTCTGTGAGAGATTGGATACCTGAATCACTGGAGCCGCCTAGTGGATTCAATAGATCCTTATGGATCTTTGGTGGATAGAATTGGGTGAACTGGGTTTTCCTGCAACATATACTTAAATTCATTATTAATGTGGCCATCTCACAGTGTCCGTTTCATGCCTAAACTTGAATGTTGGGTCTGAAGTCAGTGAATAAGTAAATCTTCCATACTCATCACTTCTTTGAAAGCCTTTCTCTCTGACTCCAGGAGATGTGTGCACAAATCGGAAACATCATGTACAAAAGCTTTCTCCTCACTCACACATTACCTATAGCAGGAACAACTTTTTTTTAACTTTTTGGTTTAAATGTGCAAGGTCTGATACTGGTTGACTTTTTGTGATGTGCCTTGTGTCCACAGCAATTTGAGCTCTAGTAACCCTTAGTCTAATACTCCG
The DNA here is from genome assembly GCA_034670405.1 of Hoplostethus atlanticus. Lineage (NCBI taxonomy): Eukaryota > Metazoa > Chordata > Actinopteri > Trachichthyiformes > Trachichthyidae > Hoplostethus > Hoplostethus atlanticus. The sequence continues at coordinate 510,066 of JAXDDX010000168.1, read as the reverse complement.
GTAAAACATGTTATAACTGATTAAAACCAAGGTTTCTTCCATTTTTTCCTAAAAGGTTTTGTAGGAGATTTTCCTTGTCCTCTGTGAGGGTCCAAGGCTGGGGGATGTCATGTACTAACCATTTATTGTTTTCATACTTTGGGAATTGTGAAGCCCTTTGAGACTGTAACGGTGATTAAGGACTATACAAATAAATGTGATTGGATTGGATTGGATTTATTTGTTTTATTGCCAAAAATATCTTTAGAACTTATTGACATAGATAGAGAGAGAGAGAGAGAGAGAGAGAGAGGTTAAAAGAGGTTAAAAATTAATTTAAATGGCCCTTGACACTGAATAATAAGATGATTATTTGGTGAAGCCAGTTATATGGCCAATTATATCATATGCCAAGTTACATGTAACCCCTAGAGAGCTCACTGCATGGTTGATCATAAAGGCATGTCAGCTCATTAGCAAACAAAAAGTTTTTTTTATGCTTCAGTAAGAGGGAGGGATGCTATTGGTAACAAAGAGTCAGTAGTTTAAAGAAATCTCATTGGTTCCTCATCATCTCCTTGACTAGCTTGCACACCAGCACCTTCCTGTTGAAGAAATGTCAACATACTTCTCCCCCTGAAGTAAGCCCTGCCCCCCCCCCCCCAAAAAAACAGCAGTTTGCAACACTATTGTAGCTGCGTTTCATTTTCTCTCATTAGCTTGGGCTAACAAAAGGTCAGTGCCCCTGGAAGGTTTTTTTCAAATGGGTTTCAATTTAGGGGATTGTTTAATGATGTACAGTATATATGATGTATTTGATGATGATACGATTTAATGAACTCTCACTCAAAAATATAGGTTTTTGCAAACAAAGTTGGCTGTTTGTTGACAAAGTAAATATTGTGATATTATAAAAGTCATATCCATGTGTTTCTAGAATGGTTGCCTATGGTAGAGGATTGCAAGGGTGAAAAAAAAAAAAAGATCCAGGGAGAAAAGGGAAGGTTTGATGAGCTGGAGACTGGGATACTACATATTATGCCTTATCATGTCCTCTATTTACCACTAGATGGCAGTACAATGCAAATGTCATGTTACAGCTGTAGAAAAAGCAGCAAATACCCCAATTTTCTGCAGCATAGGACCATTACTTCCTCTCACCTTAAAGCTGTTAGAGTTAAGCTGTTTATATGAACCTTTGAACCCTGAGATCGACTCTCCCTGTTGCCATGAATAAACCGGTTGACAGAATATTCCCCGTCCCTGTTTGACTGAGAAACAGCAGCCAACTTCTAATCCTGGGGAAACAAATGATGATGTTACAAGCAGTTAGAATTTTAATCAAAAGTGTACCCATAATGCTGTGTGGCAGACAGAGTTTGACAGACCAAAAATGAAACCAGCATGATGTTTCCCTGCCACAGTAACCTGTTTAATATGAGAGTAAGCCAGGTGTCTCAACCAGGTTTTTCATCATCATAATATGAGCTTACCCGAGTCATTCTAACCCAGTTATGACGTTTAACATGTCAACCCAAAACCAGGCAACTTGGCTAACCAGGGTGCAATTCACTGTGCAATGTAAACACAGTCATTGTCACTGACACAACTAGGACATTAGCAACGGTTATGTCTTCGTGTCTGTGGGATGTGACTTCATTCATTCTGTCTGTATCTCTTCATCACCAGGGATCTACTCTAGGAAAAGGATGGAGAGTGAGTGCTACATTTTGGTTGTTTTAATGGGGAATTAAGTAATCTATGAACTTTATGAGCCTCTTTGTGTCTTGAAACTCCAATGGGTGGGGGAGTATGGGCTGGAAATTAAGAAGACAGAACAATCAGCGCATGGCCAAGTGATCATTGACTCATTGGTATTGATCAACAACCCTATTAACCCTCTGCAGATATATTATTGTCATTTTGTGATATGGGACTGGAAAAATATTACTTATTGCACCTTTAAGTCCTAATTTGGAATTAGTGTATAGCTGTGTCCGATGTTGTTATTTCTAACAAGCGTGTGCACTCCATCCATCCATTCGTTTTTTGTGTTTGTTACAATGACAGTACACAGTAACGTTTGCAGGGAGAGAGATCACAAGTATTCAAAGCCATGCTGTCAGCTCTTCGGTATCCACTATAGCAGACTTAGACACTGGCAACAGCCCTATCTCACTGTTTCTAATGTTTTTTTTCATGGTGTCAGTATATTTCACAGGAGCACGACAATATTGTCATATTCCTGTGAAATATACTGGCTGGTTAAATAAAGACACAGACAGAAGCAAATCCAAGCAAAGTGTTGAGGGTGGCTGTATGTGTGGGACGTAGATGTTGGACCCTGGTCGATCTGGGATGTAAATGTTGGACCCTGGGCGATCTGGGACGTAGATGTTGCACCCTGGCTGATCTGGGACGTAGATGTTGGACCCTGGCTGATCTGGGACGTAAATGTTGCACCCTGGCTGATCTGGGACGTAGATGTTGCACCCTGGCTGATCTGGGACGTAGATGTTGGACCCTGGCTGATCTGGGACGTAGATGTTGGACCCTGGCTGATCTGGGACGTAGATGTTGGACCCTGGCCGATCTGGGAAGTGGGCGCTGGACCCTGGCTGATCTGGGACATAGATGTTGGACCCTGGGCGATCTGGGACGTAGATGTTGCACCCTGGCTGATCTGGGACGTAGATGTTGCACCCTGGCTGATCTGGGAAGTGGGCGCTGGACCCTGGCTGATCTGGGACATAGATGTTGGACCCTGGGCGATCTGGGACGTAGATGTTGCACCCTGGCTGATCTGGGACGTAGATGTTGCACCCTGGCTGATCTGGGACGTAGATGTTGGACCCTGGCTGATCTGGGACGTGAGTTTGGACCCTGGCTGATCTGGGACATGAGTCTTGGACCCTGGCTGATCTGGTTACGTAGATGTTGGACCCTGACTGATCTACAATGTGGGTGCTGGCCCCTGGTGGATATGGCGTGCTAATATTGGCCAGGCCAAAGTGGTTTGTGGACCCGGCTGTCATGAGACGCAAGATTTCATCACCGGATCTATCTCAATCTATTCAGCCCCTGGTGGACATTGACCCACATGGCCTGCATTACATACACTGACCTTTATGGGCCCAGGCTGACCATCACCTTAGTTTCTCAGAGGAAAAGGGCAAAACTTGCATAAGAAACACTGTGGCACGGTATTCATGATGCATCACACGTATGTGGAAAAATCAATGTGAAGTAGCAAGAATAATAGTTTACTCAACTGATTCTTTTACAACCACAGCAAATATCGAAAGAAACTACAAGCATGAAACATCAAGTATAATATAGGCCCTAATAGGGTGTGCGCACGTATACCTGTATGTGTGTGTGTGTGTGGTTAGGATTATGTATTTTTCAATGGCTGAATTTTCTTTCATGCACAACAGAATTCTATGATAAATGTGAGACATTTGTACGTAGGTACAAATACACTCAGAGGCCACTTTATTAGGTACACTTTTCTAGTACTGGGTAGGACCACCCTTTGCCCCCAGAACAACCTGGATTCTTTGTGGCATAGATTCAACAAGGTGCTGCAAACATTCCTTAGAGATTCTGGTCCATGCTGACATGATAGCATTGCGCAGTTGCTACAGATTTGTCAGCTGCACATTCATGCTGCGAATCTCCCATTCCACCACATCCTAAAGGTGCTCCTCAACGTGTTGTGCGTTCAGAGATGCTCTTCTGCATACCACTGTTGTAACGTGTGGTTATTTGAGTTACTGTTCCTGTCAGCTTGAACCAGTCTGAGCCAGTCTGGCCTCTGACCTCTCTCAATAACAAGGCATTTTCGCCCACAGAACTGGATGTTTTTTGTTTTTCACACCATTCTCACCAAACTCTGGAGACTGTTGTGTGTGGAAAAACCCAGGAGATCAGCACTTTCTGGGCACCAACAATCATTCCATGGTCAAAGTCACTTAGGTCACATTTCTTCCCCCTGTTCTGATGTTTGGTCTGAACAACAACTGAACCTCTTGACCATGTCTGCATGCTTTTATTCATTCCTTGAAAATGGCAAAACTAAATGATTAAAACACTTACTGGAAAACACCAACACACTGGTTAAATCAGGTCCAGGCTGCAGTTGTCCCATTAGCCTTAATTGGCTGCAGCCGGTGTTGGATGCAGGGAGAACCAGCCTACCAGCCTCCAGCAATATACCCTCTGGCTGACTGCGGGTGTGGTTGAGGCGTGTGCTGGATGCAGGAGAGAATCAAGCTGGTGGGCTGGTTCTCCCTGCATCCGGCACCAGCTGCAGCCAATTAAGGCTAAATGGCCAACTGCAGCCGGGAAATGGGTTATAACCTATGTTTGTCTTCCAGTCGAGAGGAGAGAGTGAACTGGACCGGCAAGCAGGTGTGCCGACCCATGGGGCTCAGCTGGAAAACTGACCTGCTAGCTTTGGAGCTGAAAAGCTGACCTGGTTTTGGAGGTGGAAGGCTAACCTGCAGAGCTAGCGCGAGGCACGCTGACCAGGAGGCTGAGCTAAAATGTGGCAGCCAAGACCTGTGCAATTTATGTTAAAGATAAATAAAACGGCCCGGTGATTTCATTGGTCATGATTGAAGCCAGGCTGAGCACACCTGCTAGTAATGTAATTTCACTGAAACCAAGCCAACTTGTCCAACTGTGCCACAGGTGCGCTGCATGCCTCTGGCCACAAAATTAACAAAAATCATTTGCCACACCCTGGGCGCTCACAGCATGCCCTTATGATCGCGCTTTTTCCAGATTTACTAGCGCCACCTTGTAGCAAAAAGACATTACTGCTTAGTTTCTGCAGACAAACACTTGGCTAACTGGCTAGAAACATCCAATATTACTTTTGCTTTATTCAGAGAGCACAAAACATGATTGCTGGTTAGAGGCTGAATGGCAATCTCACCCGATTTTGTTTACAGTGTAGCCATGGGTGCTAGCTACAGATGATTTTGTGGTTTCAGTCCTGCTACAGTGAATGCTAGCTGCAGATGTTTCTATAGTTACAATTCTACTATTGTAGCCCAAGGATGCTGGATTCAGACGTTTCCATGGTTACAGTTCTGCTACAGTGTAACCATGGATCTTATAGCTACACAGCAAGGAATGCTTAGCAGCAAAGATGGAGACAAAAAACAAACAAACAGGAGTTGCAGATCCATAGCATCTCCATCCAATTGACAGCAAGGAGACATGACAAATATGGTTCTAGCTCTCTAAAGCACATTCTCAAATCAAGGTATGTCCAAAGAGTTGCCAAACTCGCAACTCCTAACATTCATTCATTCATTCTGCGTTCTTTCCCCTCTACTCTTCTCCCTGTACACCAACAACTGCACCTCCAGTCATCAGTCTGTCAAGCTCCTGAAGTTCGCGGAAGACACCACCCTCATTGGGCTCATCTCTGGTGAGGATGAGTCCTGCCTACAGGTGGGAGATTGACCATCTGGTGACCTGGTGCGGTCAGAACAACTTGGAGCTCAATGCTCTAAAAACAGTGGAGATAGTGGTGGATTACAGAAAGAACTCAGCCCCACCCGCCCCCATCACCCTGTGTGATTCCCCAGTTGAAACTGTGGACTCCTTCTGCTTCCTGGGTACCATCATCACCCAGGACCTCAGGTGGGAGCTGAACATCAGCTCCATCACCAAAAAAGCACAGCAGAGGATGTACTTCCTGTGGCAGCTGAGGAAGTTCAACCTGCCAAAGTCAATGATGGTGCACTTCTACACCGCCATCATTGAGTCCATCCTCACCTCCTCCATCACCATCTGGTACGCTGCTGCCACTGCCAAGGATAAGGGCAGACTGCAGCGTGTCATTCGCTCTGCTGAGAAGGTGATTGGCTACAATCTGCCATCTCTCCAGGACCTGTACGCCTCTCGGACTCTGAGGCGTGCAGGTAGGATTGTAGCCGACGCCTCCCACCCCGGACACAAACTCTTCGAGTCACTCCCCTCTGGCAGGAGGCTGCGGTCCATCAAGACCAAAACCTCACGCCAAAAGAACAGCTTCTTTCCTTCTGCTACCGGCCTAATCAACAAGGCCCGGGTCCCCCGCTAACATGGACTCCAACCTCCAACCTTCATGTTGCCCCCCAGCCTCCATGAAAATTGCTATTATCCGTTTATATGCATGAATGTGGAATTTGACCAGAAATGGCCTAAGCTGAAGAATCCTTAGGCTTATCCTTTCATTTTATGGAGCAAATGTGTGAACTTTTTTTTGTGTTACAGTGCTGAACAAAACCTCGCTATCACACACTAACTATCGTTTTAGAAGCATAGACAGCTCCTGAACAGACCGGATTCTTGTTTGCAGAGTCACAGAGGCAAGTGTGAAACCAGAGTTTGCTTCATTTCAGCGTCAGGGACAGTGTGTTACTAGTGTTGCTTGGGTTCAGCTGCTCAGACCGCTTCCAAACAGGCCTGCTGCTTTCTGGGAAACTGCTGTTGTCAGAAGCTACGATATTTCAGCACCATGTATCCCAACTCCTAACCAGACTGAATGATGCTGCTCTACTAATACTGGGCATCACTTGGTCATTAGTACTGAGCTGAGCTGAGACACATTCCTTATTCATCACCATTGCAGACAATCAACATTGTATGTCAAACTTGAGGTAACACTTTTTCATTGTTATGTATTTTTTTACTTCATAGTGAATAGATTTGAGCTGATACAGGGGCTCTAACCACCACAAGATATGAATCTTTTAACTTCTCCTCTTGTGCATCTACAAAGTATTTTACTGCTTCACTGTTTATTTTCCCTCAGAGACCATCTGAAAGCTCAACCAGCAGACAGACAAGACAGGTGAAATGTGCTTTTCCACCGCTACCATGTGATTATCACGCATGCATTACGTATACGCCCCCCCCCTCTCTTCTCCACACACACACACGCCAAAGTTTGTTCAATATTTGAACTGGACGAGACTCAGTAATAACGTTATGACGCTGACTAATTCATTCCTTTAAATCGCGACCTATCAAATGCCCATTCTAATTATAGCCAGCTCCCATATAGCGTATCTTCTCTTTCGTTTATCAGTCGTGCATTGGGTTTTTATGCATCTTCTGTTTGTTTTGTTTTTTTGATTAAGTTGGTGTGCAGCCCGTGACGCGCGCCGAACGGGATCTGCTCCGCGGCAGAGCCAAGAAAATGCGCAGCTCCTCAGACGTGCTTGTGTTGCACGATGATGCCACTCTTCCAGCTCGCTAAGGGTGATCGGGGGAGCCGCGCTCAATGCTTATTTTTTATTCGTATTTATAATTTTGAACATCTTCAAGTCGAGCAACACAAGGAGACTTGAAGCTTGAGGCAAATCTGCTCCGGACACTGCTGTGTCTGCTGAACTGCTGGAATTAGCCCGAGAAGAGGAGGAGGAGGAGGAGGAGGAGGGGGAGGAGGAGGAGGAGGAGGAGGGAGGGTTTTGGGGTGGGGGGGGGGCGGGGGGGGGGTATACGGAGCATACTGATATCGATAAGGTTTGGGCGACTGCGTGTATCCAACGCTTCCTGCGCCAACCTCGACTCTCCAGGTGAAGCGCCTACACCTAGGCAATTTTCCCCCCCCTCGCGCCAATTTAAGTGACTGTATTTGCTCTTCATTCGCTTGTTTCTTTTTTTTCTTCTTTTTGTTCCCCACCTCGCAACGAACGCTTTGATGTTGGTAAAACGAGGTGCATGCGTTGGTCTTGGGAGTAATTGTGCAGGCTGAGACTACTAAATTGCATCTCTGAGAGGAGAAAAAAAGAAAGAAATCTCCCAGTGTCAAAGTCGTCGCCGGGATCAAAGTTAGTGATGTGGACTACTCTGGACCGCGGACGCTGGGGGATTTGCTGCCTGTCCCTGTTGGTGGCCATGGTCTGCGGGGCGCAAAGGTGAGCTCCCGTAAACCGGACTGGGTGATGTCTTATTTATAGCCAGGCCCCCTTAGTAGCCGCAGCTATTTAATGTCATGATTTCATGATGTCTGTGTTCTTGTCCGCAGCGCCAACGAGCCCAGCAACATGTCATACGTAAAAGCCACGGTGGACAAGCTGCTAAAGGGCTATGACATTCGTCTGCGGCCTGATTTCGGAGGTAAACACGTTTTTTTTTGGGGTGGGGGGCAAAGCCAACAGCGTTAGGCTGTGTTCACGACTTAACGTCTAATGCTTTAGCCCGGGGAGGGGGAGGGGGGGGGGGGGGGTGGGGGGGGGCGAATGCTTTAGTAACGCATCTCATGTTGGATTTCCCAAGGTGCCCCTGTGGATGTTGGCATGAGCATAGACATCGCCAGCATTGACATGGTGTCGGAAGTCAACATGGTAAGTCATCCTATACCCAGACTCCGGTGTGTGTCACCGGAACGTAAACGGCATGATGCAGCACAGCGCAAGGCGGCGGACACAAGTAGTGGGGAAAACACGTGCCGGTTGTTTGGGGGTGGTGGTGGATTGGGGTTTTGTACCCGTCTAGCCCCGGCTTTCTTCGCTCTCGTCACACTCTACCAGCAGATAGAGATGCTAGAAATCCGCCCCCCCCCCTTTTTTTTTTTTTTTGCTTGGTGCAGCGCTGCTCCTGAAGGGAACTAAAAAGACCCCCCCTTACCTTATTTCAGCACCAAGGAGAGATCCCCCTCCACACACACACACACACACACACACACACACACACACACACACACACACACACACACACACACACCACCACCCCTCCTTTCAGCACCAAGGACAGATCCGCAATGTGTCAAAGCCAATCCGTATGCATCAACTACCCCCCCACCCCGCGGTGTCACAACCGGTTGAGGCTGAGAATTAACGAGAGAGAGAGAGAGACCTAGGCAATGACACAGAAAGAGAGAGGATGTTTTTACCCGCCGATTAGTCGTCCGCAGCCCCAGAATGGCGTGGAGAGTGTTGGAGAAAGCCTCAGCCTCATACAGTATCTGAGGATGGGACGTGGGTGACTGGGGACGCTTGTGTGCATGTTTTTTTGCCGGGTTTTTTTTGGCCTCTATGCAGCAATTACATAACACTGTCGGTGAGGAAGTGAGGCCCAGAAAAGCCCGGCGGTGTCGCCAGAATATGATTTGACCACTTAGTGAGCGTTATCAGTCAAGGTGCTGAGGGGCTCCATCGTGAATCACCATCAGAGTCTTTTAGCTGTCTTAACATCAGAAGTAGGCCTGTGTGAGGTGACGCGCATGTGTGTGTGTGCGTGAGAGAGAGAGAGAGAGAGAGAGAGAGAAAGAGAAACTGAAACAGAACACACGTTATTGACACATTTTCAGATAATGTCTATTCTGGTATACTGTTATAAAGCTTAGATGTTGGGGAACTTAGAAAGTCTATTAGTCCACTATAATACTAGCCACTAGCCTATGAGGGTCCCAAACTGGGGTTCTGGGACCACCAGGTGTCCTTGGGTGAATTACAGGGAGCCTTGAGGGGTTCCCAGGGGTCCGTCAGAGAGTTCCAGGGGTCCTTGAGGGGGTTTCCAAGGGGAAGAATTGTTTAATGTCATTATAATTTCTTTCACTAAAGGAATGATATTAATAATAATAAACTTGAAATAGCACTTCAAACAAGTTGCAAAGTGGTTAGCAAACAGGCAACAAAAGGAAACAGCAAAAAAGCAGTTAACGATGAGAGGAAATATAATACAAATAAAATAAAATAATACAATAATAATAATAAAATAATAAAATAAAATAATTACAAATAAAAGGATTAGGATGATGAGGATCGGCCGTCAACAGCCAATCAGATTTCTGGGCTTCCTTGTTCCCCTACTGATGTGATGTGTTGTTTCATGAACAATCTTTCTGACTGGCAAGTACAAAATGGATGAGAAGTTGATTGCATCCATTCAAAGCTTCTCCAGTTCTCTCCAACTTTAATTTGAAAGACTGCGGGAATAAACGTCTCAAAAGCAGTGCTCATCCATCGTCGGGGTGATTGATAAGCTCTAAAGTCGTTCTATTGAGTTTTTTTCCCCCTTTGACTAATGCTACCTAATTAGTGCTCGCCGGCTAGCTGTGTTAACTTGTTCAAACAATGTAACGTTATGAAAGGCAATATACCAAAGCAGCAAAAAATACATGATATGCCTGTTCAAAACTTTGTAGCTGCCGGTCGCTACATACAGTAGATGCAATCACAGTCTCTCACAATGGCCATAACAGGACCCATCAACTAAGTTGCTCCCAGTGTGTATGACCTGTTATGTAACCAGTCTAAGCTCCCCAGGCAGGGCATACCAAACAAATAAAACACTAAATATAATATAACTAACACCACAAAGATACTAGATTGAGGTGGGTGACTGGGAGGCCATGGTCTAAGAGTTATTTGTGGGCCCTTGACATGGGGCCCCCTGGTCTAATCCACTGTACTGTTGTGGAAATGTACAATGACATTTTTCTTATGTGAGTTGTTTCTTGTCAGTAGTTTACATTGGGGTGTTCGTATTCTTGCCACACACAATCAGAGCAGAATAGTGCACACACACACACACACATGCATGTGCACACATATGTGCATTCCCACGCAAACACACACACACACACACACACACACACACACAGTGTCACACTTGTGCCATTCAGCTTGCAGAATGTCCGTGATGGAGTGGTGTCACTGAATGTTAACTTGAAACTGGAGTTTCTCGCATTTCTCTGGACAGTGCTGTGTGTGTGTGTGTGTGTGTGTGTGTCAGAGGCCAGGCCAGCTATGTGTATTGAGGCCAGTATGATAGTCAGTCGTTCACTTTTTCCGGGCAGCAAACCAGCTTCCCTGTGGCAGGACTTGGCAGGACGATGGATGTGACACTGTTTAGTATTAACCTTAACATTCCTGACAGAGTTTCAAATAGAGTTCGACCTACATAGGTTTTTGATGGATAGTGAATATTTTATTTTGTGTATTAAATTTGTATTCTGTGTTTCACCCAGAATTGTTATCTTGTCAGGGTGGAAAAGCCCCTGAAACAGTATCTAGACCATCATGGGACACAACTCTCCATTGAAAGCCATGCTCATGAAATTTGATAGGGTGGGTTAGCAGCTCTTAAAGAAGGGTGAGGCAGGTCAATCCTCCTACACCACGCTGGAATGATTTCTCTGGTGTCTCCTAAACAACAGTGTGCAAGAGCTGGACTCACCAACAATGGCTGAACCTCTTCACCACACACTGAGAAGACATTTAGTTTACTGATGTCACCAGGATTTCTGGGTAATGATGTCTTTCAAGCTTTCAAAAAATTCAAACAGTTATCTTTAGCTGCTGCTTGTGGTTGCCAAAGTGTGAAGTTGCTTAGTGGAGATTTAAATCCCCATTTGGTTATTATGCGATTCCAATTACTTGGTTCATTTATTTTGCCTGTTTTCTTGCATTCATTTGAAGCAATTTAAAGTCCCTAAACGCAACACTGTTTATAAACAATAATGCTGCGATATTATTATTATTATGGAATATAGGTGCCTGCTTGTTTCTAGTTGCTTATCAAAGTAAAAACCCTCTTGTTTAAGTGAAACATTCTATATACAGTATGTGACTTACGCAAAAGCATTGCAATATTTGACTATTTATATATTCACTATATTTGTATCCCAGAAAGACTAGTGGTCACCGAGGCATCAACTAATGGGGATCCTAATAAACAAATAAATAGGATGTTATGCTAATTAGTCAAAGGAAACTGTGCTCATCAGAGTTAAGCATGGCAGCAACCTAATTTATAATTTCAAATAATAACTTTTTAAACTTAAAGGGGCAATAAGTAATCTATAACCTTTATCAAACTCTGTCAGTGACCAGTATGAATTGCAATAACATCAATAGATTAAATAATTCCTTTATAATAATATAATAACAATTCCCCTTGAATTATGGTGGCCTGTAATTGACATAACCCTTTGCCCCATTTTAAGCCCCCAGATTTAAGTAAGACTTCAATCTTATTTATTACCCCTTTAAAGGGTAATTCAGGTATATTTAAACCTGGGCCTATTTGTACATATTTTGGGGTCTAAATAACTAATAGGTACAAAAGGTTTTGGAATTGGTCCAGTAGATCGCCTCAGCCGGCAGTCGCGAAACGGGCTGCAATGGCTGCAACGTAATCCACTGGGGCCACTGCACCCGATCAAAGTACGTCCACTAAAAGTGCTTGTTTTTGCCACTGACAGGCTCAGATTGTTATTCAAAGTGACTGACAACATTACGGAAAGGATCCCTACAGAGATAGACCTTTGTTTAACCAGAAACAGAAGTCTCGCTCAAGGAGAGGTCTCGCTTGCGAGAGGTGAGTTGTTGCAGGAAGAGGTTAAACAAAGGTTTCTGGTTAAACAAAGGTTCAATCACGAGAGGCTAGGATTATGAACATGAGAGAAGAGTGTGTGCGTTTGGTGTAGACTCCAAGAGGTAGGGTGAAGCTTCCTGGGGGCAGATAGATGAAGATCTGACCCTTCTGGATATCTGATGGAGTTGTGATGCTGGTGGTGGTGGAGGAGGAGGTGGTGCGTCAGACTGGTGTGGTCTAGGCAGCTGAAATGACAGGAACACGGAAGCAGCTGAGGGGGTACAAATAGAGGGAAATGGTTAGTGAACGGGGTTAGGGAAGTGGTTTCTGGAGAGCATGGGAGGGGAGGAGAAAGGAGTATGGGCTAGGGTGGTTGGACAATGCAGAGCCGGGCCATGTTTTGCTCCAGGTGGCAGAATTATGAATGAAGGTGGTAGACTTCCTGATTGAACTTACGCTAAGATCTATTCCAAATAACGAGAGGCTAGGATTACGATTCAAATAATTTATTAACAACATGAGAGAATGTGCGTGCGCATAGGTTTGGCGTAGACTCCAAAGGTATCCAGTGCTAGGGTGAAGCTCCCTGGGGGCAGATAGGCAACAGGAGAACCCCCCAAAACAATAGGGAATACGGTGAGGAGTGGGGTGGAGGAGAATGAAGGTGAGAGGGGTGCGGGAGACCTGACTGACTTGAACTGACTGACTGGGCAAGATGGCTGCCGTGAGCCAGCGTACCGGCTGCCGGACTGGGCAAGCTGGGCTCCAAAAAAAAAGTAAGAGAGAAGCTAAATCCGGCAAGGAATGATGGGAGCACCAGCGTTACCAGCTGCTGAAGCTGGGTGAGCTGGCCTCCTAAAAGGCTGAAACTGGCAAGGAATTATGGGAGCCCGATTGAACTACACTGGCCTACTACTACTCTAGCTAGCTGGCCACAGTGGACCTGCATTACCACCTGCTGGGTCTGAGTGAGGTGCCCTCCTAGCTAGCTGGCCACAGCGGACCTGCGTTACCACCTGCTGGGTCTGGCTGAGGTGGCCTCCTAGCTAGCTGGCTGATGCGGGGCAGAGCTGGCCATCAGAAGGTGGGGACCGCCGGAAGCTGGCGGCAGACTAGAGAAAAGATAGAGGCTGGGCATGAGAGGGAAGGGATAAAGTGGGTTAGCATCACCACCACCAGCAATATGCAGGGCTTACCAAATGGTTAGGGATGAAGCGATCGGATGGCCTGATGTATGGATGCAGCGAAGCGGGGGAGATTCCCTGCATGGCAGCTGAAGTGGCTGCGCCGATCCCGAAATAATGCCCTGAATAACTGGGGTGCAGGACCAATCTTAATTGGGTGTTGACCCATGATTTGGACGTAAGAGAAAAGGAAGGTGTCAGGAAATGAGTAGGGGTGGGAGTAAAGGCAATCTCGGCGATCCGAAGAAAGCCGTAAAATGCTAGTAGGAATGAAATGGAGGAGAGGGTGAAGAGGCCCTTCTCGAGAGCAGACAGCATTAGATGCAGGAGAGGTAGCAAAATGGTGAGCGTAAAATCAGCAAAGGGAGGTGAGGCTTGATTAGATTTGTGGACAGGAAGTGGTGACCCCACAAATGTTTGGTCGGGGTGACGCGGAGTTGGGCAGCGAGAGCTGGGGGGAGCCGGGGCGGAAGCGGTGGTGGCCCGGTCTTGGAGGAGGAAGTGATGCAAACCTGACTCCGGGGGGACATGCCCGCCTTGTGCAGACAATGATCTGGGCCGTAGGAGAGTGACCGAGCTCGGTCTGGATGCCGGTGAGATGGGTGCTTCGGCGGGATGGGGCTGGGTAGGGGTCGTGCTGGGACTCTGGGATTGCCGGGCTGCTCCCGAGGAAATCATCGGAATCCGACAAGATGGCTGAGGGGCGACGGGTGAGCAATACTTGCAATATAATTTGTTTTTAAAGACAGCGCTTGTTTTAGCCGTCAGACTGGTGCGGTTTAGGCAGCTGAAATGACAGAAACACGGAAGCAGCTGAGGGGGTACAAATAGAGGGAAATGGTTAGTGATTGGTTTCTGGAGAGCATGAAAGAGGAGGAGAAAGGAGCATGGACTAGGGTGGTTGGACAATGCAGAGCCGGGGCATGTTTGCCTCCAGCTGACAGAATTATGAATGAAGAAGGTAGCTTGCTGATTGAATTTACGCTAAGCTCTGTAGGGATCCTATCCGTAATGTTGTCAGACACTTTGAATAACAATCTGAGCCTGTCAGTGGCAAAAACAAGCATTTTTAGTGGATGATGATCGGGCGCAGTGGCCCCAATGGATTACGTTGCAGCCATTGCAGCCCGTTTCGCGACTGCCGGCTGAGGCGATCTACTGGAGCAATTCCAAAACTTTTTGTACCTATTAGTCATTTAGACCCCAAAATATGTACAAATAGGGCCCAGGTTTAAAAATACCGGAATTACCCTTTAAGATTGGAATAGAATAGAATAGAATAGGATTAAAAAAAATGGCATTCTAGGAAAGCTGAGTGCAGGGTAGCCCAGACTTTTGAAAGAGTGACGTTATTCTTGGTCTGCAAATGGCTTTATTGAATTATAAATTGGAAGTCACAGGCCTGTATCAGGACAAAGCCTTCTACATTATTTACATTCATAGCAGTCATGCATAAGTCATTTTCACATGAGAAACTGAATTTGCCTGAGTAAATATAGACAGCGTTTGTGGAGTTAATGATGTGCTGTCATTGTGAGCCCAGGTTATGAATTGTTTATTAGTTTGGCTTCCAGCTGACAAAAGCTCCAGGGGGAAATGGAAGGAGCTCAGCACTGATCTGATTGGACTGTGTTATCCATGCTTGCCTGGTTGGGTCATTGATTGGGCCTTGGTTCCCTCTCTCTGTTTTTGCATCTTAATGGGACAAGGGTGGGGAGGGCTAGTTATTGCTCTGTTTGATGGAAAGTATTGGCACAAAATGCCAGTTCAGGAAGAGCCAAGCAAAACCAATAGCCTGGATGGTCTCAGGAGGTACTATGTGTATTGATAAGTAAAAAAAGGGTTTTATCTTTTACGCTCAAACAAATTTAAAGCTGCACTAGATAAAAAATTCCGTCTTATCAGCCCAAATCAGTAAGTGGGGTTGCAACAGAAAAGAGCATATGGTATGGTCACTAGTGGGAAAACTTCTCCACACAGGAAGTGATGATTTAAAACTTAAGAGTGAAATCCAACACTGTCTCCTAAAGAGCAGTGAATGAGCGCTCTGTCCAGAGAAAGCTGGACTCACCAACATTAGATCTTTTGCCTCTCTCATCCCTTTGGTGTCCTGGGGTATAAGCTCTGCAGTGCTGTATGCAGTTTATTGACATCTTACTGGATTTTTTGTTTTTCTTACCTTTCACTGCCATTTGGAATGAAAGCTCCTGCACAAACCACTGTGGTTAGATTTTCAAAAATCATGCAAGGAAATAATAATTAGATTTACTCCTAGGGCTGCACAATTAAAGATAGATAATTATTGCACTTTTATGTTTCCACAATTAATAATCATGTCATTTGACAAATTGCTTTTGCTTGCTATCGTTTAAATTCCCCTGAAAGTCCCTATTTGGTATATCAAGCACTTCCATTACACGTGACCAACCACAACCTTTGACTGCATAACGTGCACCCATGTGACCAAAATACCATACCATTGGAAAAAAGTAGCAATGAGCAAAGTGAGAAAGAAGTTTCAGTTTCTAAAAGTGGACCATTGTCTGTCATTTAGAGATACTTTGGTCTTAAACCAGATGATGACCAACAAGTACAGATTCTGTGCAATTAAGTGCAGTAAGTTTGCCTTAGGTTTGTAGATTTATTTATTTCTATGTTTATTTTTTAAAATGGAAGACATTTTAATATATACTGTACCCTGGCCAAAAAGCACCTTCTTGACCTAAGTTTTACTAAGATTCCCCATGTAGTACTCTCTACCATTTGCTATTTTAGTAATTATTTATTATTAAATAAGACAGTAAAAGTGAAAAAAAGAAAAAGCTAAAATATGTGTTGCTATAAGGTGCAAAAGTGCAACAAAATAATTTTGTTTGCTGAAACCGAGACAAATAATTGTGATTAATAATTGTGACCACAATAGAAAAATTATCAGGATTATCATCTTTGCCATAATCGTGCAGCCTATTTACTCCATTCAATTGACTGTTTGTTGGTCTCTTAGACTGCCAAATTACATTGGCCTTTGTAGTGTTAAAGAAGACCAGCCAAAGTTCTCATATAAATCACAATGGTGAGTGTGAAATTTATCACCTGTAATAAAATGCAAGGCGCTGTGGTAAACTGCATCCAGTCAAGTAGAAGGTGCCACATGTGAATACAAAAATGTCTCCATAATCAAATATAGCCATGACAATGGGTTTTTTCTGTTTTCAAAAGAGATACATGCTTTCAGAAGTTAATAGAAGAGCATTTGTATGTAATGTGGGATCCGGAGTGAGCAGCTGGCATCTTCCTCCCCACTGTCTTGGAGATCTCCTGGGTATCTGCTGTTTCAGTCACCTCCCTTATAGGGCAGTCTTCAGTCATCTGTCCCATGATAGGCCATTTCTCAGTCGCCTCTCATCAGGTACATGCCGCAATCATTTTTCCTCACCTACCTTTCTCCACACCCATCCCTTAATGGGGTGTACACTTCATTCTCCTCGCTTGGAGAACAGGTATCTCCATCACCCTCGTACCATTTCAGTTAATTTCATAGCGCTTTTATGACACCTTTTATCATCTGCAAGAAAACACGACTGACTCACCTGACCTCGCTAAACTGACTCAGCTCTCCTCGCTCCTTTCCTGGATTCTGATTGGAGGGCCGATCACCTCTCTGACAAGAAGTTGTCTTAGAGTTGTCTTGTCTCGTTCACACCGCAGGCTCAATTCCTGTCGCTGTTCATATTTCTTTGGATGACTGTTCATCTATTCTTTAGTAACATTTACATATTGTTAGGGCAACTATGACAAATTCTGATTTGAGCATTTAAATACAAGTTGAATTGAAAACTCCATGTAGCTTTTTTCAGTTTACACTGATAACATAACACATAACATCTGTGTCACGTTAGGGAAAAAAAAAAGAATTGCGAATACTTTGAGCTGCAGAGTGAACGTAGCCTAAAACAAGTCAGTTTTCTGGGTACTTGATCAGCTTGTCTTTCCTTAATGTTGGCAACATCACAACTTTCCGGTTTGTTAATATGACTAACTACTTCATCTTCATCTTCATCCGCTTATCCGGGGTCGGGTCGCGGAGGCAACAGTTCCAGCAGAGAGCCCCAGACTTCCCTTTCCCTGGCCACATCCGCCAGCTCTGCCCTGGGGATCCCAAGACGTTCCAAGGCCAATGCGTAAATGTAATCACGCCACCTGGTCCTTGGTCTGCCCCGGGGCCTCCTCCCCGTTGGACATGCCTGGAACACCTCTCTAGGGAGGCGCCCAGCAGGCATCCTGACCAGATGCCCGAACCACCTCAACTGACTCCTTTCGACGCAAAGGAGCAGCGGCTCTACTCTGAGTCTCTCCCGGATGACTGAACTTCTCACCTTATCTCTAAGGGAGACGCCAGCCACCCTCCTGAGGAAACTCATTTCAGCCGCTTGTATCCTGGATCTCGTTCTTTCGGTCATGACCCATCCCTCATGACCATAGGTTAGGGTCGGGACAAAGATTGACCGGTAGATCGAGAGCTTCGCCTTCTGGCTCAGCTCTCTCTTCGTCACGACAGTGCGGTAGAGTGACCTCAAAACCGCTCCTGCCACTCCGATTCTCCGGCCAATCTCCCGCTCTATAGTCCCCTCACTTGTGAACAAGACCCCCAGATACTTAAACTCCTTCACTTGGGGTAAGGACTCATTCCCTACCCGGAGTGGGCAGTCCACCGGTTTCCTGCTGAGAACCATGGCCTCAGACTTGGAGGTGCTGATCCTCATCCCAGCCGCTTCGCACTCAGCTGCGAACCTACCCAGTGAGTGCTGGAGGTCACAGACCGATGGTGCCATCAGGACCACATCATCTGCAAAAAGCAGTGATGTGATCCCCAGCCCACCGTACTGCAACCCTCTCCCCACATGGCTACGCCTCGATATCCTGTCCATGAAAATCACAAACAGGATTGGTGATAAGGCGCAGCCCTGACGGAGGCCAACCCCAACCGGAAAAGAGTCCGACTTACTACCGAGCACCCGAATATAGCTCTCACTTTGGGTGTACATGGATTGGATGGCCCTGAGTAGTGGCCCCCTCACCTCATACTCTCGCAGGACCTCCCATAGGATCTCCCGTGGGACCCGGTCGTAAGCCTTCTCCAGGTCCACAAAACTCTCCTTGCGAGAGTGAAGAGCTGATCGGTTGTTCCACGACCGGGACGAAATCCGCATTGTTCCTCCTCGATATGAGGTTCGACTATCGGCCGAACCCTCCTTTCCAGCACCTTAGAGTAGGCTTTCCCAGGGAGGCTGAGTAATGTGATGCCTCTATAGTTTGCACACATTCTCTGACTATATTCTATGACTAACTACATTAATGACAAAAAGTATTGGTCTATCGTAAGGTTTAGATTTAGGTAATTAGTGACCGAGTTGTATTACAAGTTGGGGCGGCTGTGGCTCAGTGGTAGAGCAGGTTGTCCACTGAACACAAGGTTGGCAGTTTGATCCCCAGCTCCTCCTGTCCACATGTCGAAGTGTCCTTGAGCAAGACACTGAACCCCAAATTGCTCCCGATGATCAGACCAGCACCTTGCATGGTAGCTCACTGCCATTTTCCAACCTCTTTTCAAACTGAGCCAGTAGGCGATCAGAGAAGCACAACAGAGGTCAAATACAGTTTTTTTCATAATTGGACATATAGGACCATCCAACCTCTAACCCTGTGGTAGTAGTATCCTAACTTGGTATCAGATATACTGTATATTAGATCAAAAAGGTGCCTCATTCCTAAGTCTCTTCACAATAATGTCTAAGACATCTGACTATCCTCTAAGATTAAAGGTGCTCTGGGGTGTCCTAGTGGCCCGGGAGAGTAGGACAAGCAGGAAGCAAAGAGTTTCATGGGAAATGTGGTAATTTATAACACTAGCACTGGTGTGAGATAGAGGCTACCAATGCATCGTATAGCACCTTTAAAGATTTCCACAGAATGTAAAAGCCGTAACACCACGCTGCAAACCACGTTGATCACTTGAGATGTGATGTCCCTGTGCCTCCCTGTTAGCTTCCACCTGCTTAAACATGGACACAGAGTCAGACAGGCGAAGTGGCCCACCTTCAGACTTCTCTTAGGAGATTTCCCATGTCACTTTAGCGACGAATCAACCGACCTTGCGCTTGACATTGACGCGAGGCCAAGCAGACGGGGCCTGTATGCTTGTGAAGCGCTAGTGAACTTGGCAGTTAGCGAGCAGATTACAGGGAGATTTCAGATCATTGTCAGGCCGGTACCGGCCTTAGTCATCAGACATGCTGCACTGTCAGAGGCAAGCGGCTGGTGAGGCAAGGCAACGGTGATGCGATGTGAGGTTTGGTGCTCCGTTGTTGAGGTCCGGCTCCCAGTCGGCAGTGGCAACATTTCTGCCTGAGTGATGCAAGGCTCTCATTTGAAAAGGGGCTAATGTGTGTATGTGCGTCTGGAGATACATTATTGTTTGTCTTGTGGATGTCAAATGCTGGCAGCGCAGCAGTAGTTCAGCCATGTAATATCCCGGCATGCTCTGCAAGTACAGAGGTTCTCCCCTGCGCCCTTTGATGACTCATCTGACAATGGGCCAATTAAAGCCATTCACACAGTGGGCCAAATGACACCATGAGGGGTTTTGGCAGATGGCATAACCATTTGCGTAAGCTAATGTGCATCTACCTTGGTTTAATTAAAGTGAAAATCTGTATATATTCTTTTTTTAAAAAGAATGTCTCCATCTTTGGTACTCAACGCTCATCGCTATGGTTTCTGCACTGCACTTCGCAGAGACCACCTGTCAATCAAACAGCGTGCTAACTACCCAGTTCTTCTATGAGTTTCAAACTAGAAACGCAAAACGCATCACTTCCTGTGTGCCAGAGGAGTTTT
This sequence comes from Hoplostethus atlanticus, assembly GCA_034670405.1. NCBI lineage: Eukaryota > Metazoa > Chordata > Actinopteri > Trachichthyiformes > Trachichthyidae > Hoplostethus > Hoplostethus atlanticus. Next base: position 489,679 of record JAXDDX010000168.1, on the reverse strand, counting down.
CCCAGGAAAGACCTACCTGACAGAACAGCAATTGTGAAAGCTTTCATGAACTGGCTATAGGTTGAATTACTGTTGTGTTATATCCATTGGCGATAAAAAGAAGCAAAACAGACAAGTTAAAATCCACCCGAAAACACCTCACAGGTATTTTATTCCTATGATCTGATAATGTTTGAGTGAATATACAAGATCCACAGGGAATAATCCACAGCTCCACTGTCACAGTGTCCACAACATCAGTCTTCTGTTCATTCCCACTGGAGCAGCTCCAGAAAGTGCCTTCCTAATGATATCATCAAGATTTCAAGATTCAAGAACTTTATTTGTCACATACACACACAGGGTGTGCAGTGAAATGGAAAGTGGCAATGCTCAACGGGAATGTGCAAAGGGCAACAAGTTCACACTATTTACAATAAAACAAAAATGACACAATATTTACAGTATAGCAGTAAGAGCACTATAAAAAAACCAACACAATATTTACAGTAAGAGCACTTATCATAGATAAGATCCTTGGTTTTCTTCTCTCTAACTTTAAGAAAGACTTGAAGAGATTTATACACAGATTTTGACTAAAATGTCCAAGATCATAGCAACCCCATATCTGAATTACACAAATTTAAAAAAAGCTTCTGTTGCCTTTTAATTTAAATTTATTGAAAAAAAAAAACTGGACAAAATGGTGCTAAAGAGCTACTCATGAGCTGGAAGCAACTTTGGGTCCTGTCTTTAGTCTCCAATTTAAGGTGTGATTCTCCACGACTGCAGCATTGGGGAGATTCGAGCAGCCTGGCATTCTACTTTAAGACTTTTCATGGGGCTTAACTAAAATAGCAGGTCACTCCACCCTGGTGGTTGGCTTGGCCTTTCTTCACAACGCCAGAATGAATCGGTCCACTGGGCTGGACTGGGAATTAGGCTCTGTCTTACTCTGAACCCTCCCACGGCCCTTCCCATTGCATCGCTTATGGGGGGGTGGGGGGGGGGGGGTGGTACTCTCTGCTCTCAGTACATATGCTGGTGATAGTTGGCGCGGTCCAGATGAGCTACGCTTTAATGGCAAATTTAAGTTGTGTTTTGCCGGCGATGTGCAAAAGCAGTGTTGTTATCATGGCAACCACAATGAAATTGCTTTGACTCAGTGTCACAATCTATTTCCTTGGAGATTTTTTGTTCAGATTTGAAAGCAGCAGTGCTGGTTCTCAAGGTTAGAGTCTCTCTCTCTCCCTCTCTCTCTCTCCGTCTTCTTTCTCTTTGTACGAGCACACATCCATGACAGTGGTCACACCGTCTTTGCATGAGTTCGCATGTGTGTGTGTTGTTCTGTGAATGTGCAGTCGCACTTGCATAACGGTAACTAAAAAGCACAAAGCCACATATCTAACATAATGAGAGCCGTCTTCTCATAGAAAACCCTTTCCCTTGAGGCTCTAAAAGGCTTGCCGCTGCCAAAATCCATCAGCAGCGTCAGCAGACAGGCATTAACATCAGCTGTTAATGAAAATGCGCACGCCGCCCTCGCTCCCATCAACATGTATCTTTGCGTTACACTGTCGGGCCAACTAATAAGATTATATTCTAGTCAATGTATTTGATAGCTTTGTCTATTAGTAGTCATTTAATCCATCTTAATAACAGCCAGCAACTACCTTGTGGAGGTTTTAGCACAGTGGTTATTAAACCTTTCCACAGGAGACAAATTATAGTGAGCCAGTATTATTTTTCTTCAAATAAACACTAATTTTACAGGCTATTGTATTGGCTAATATGAGAAAGCGTGCTGTTTTTAGACCGCTAACTTAATATCCTACAATATTTATTTTCACTCTGCTCTTATTTTGTATGGAACATATGTTTCTCCAGAATAGTTTGAGGGCCCATTTGAATTATGAAATTTCAGGGATTTATATTATATAAACTCCGGAATACATTGTGAAGTGGCAGAAGAGTCACGTGTTTTGTGTGTGTGTGTGCGGGTGTGTATGTGTATGTGTATGTGTCTTCCTAGCGGCTGTTTTACCGAGCGCCTTATGAAGCCCTCATAGTGGCCGGTGGTCAGGGCTATTGATTGGCCGGGGAGAGTGATGTGTCCGGCACCTCCTTCGGATTAGGATATATGTGAGGCTCTGCCGATAGCATTTCATCTCAGCGCTGGGAAAAGATACGTTCCGGTTTCAAACAACTCATTTAGAGCATCGTCCGTCAAGCTATCGCAAAGTTCTAACACACCGCAGAAGTACGGACAGTTGAACCTTGAAGAGGCCTATAATGAAATAACTACCTTTAATGTAACAAATGCTAATAGTGTAATAAAACTAAATGTAACAAAGCGTATAATGTTATGAAAAGCCAATAATGTAATAATATCTTGCAACAATGATGTAATAGAATTAACCATTACTTACCTTTATGACATCACCCAAGATTAACTGGATGACATTTTGTTGACCTTTTCTTAAAAAGCCCATTTTAAAGAAGAGGTTAGGAGAGGTTATTTACTAAAAAAAAATAAACATTTAATCCAATTGAATATTACTGTTTGCTTCTCTTAGTTTTTGTTAAAAAAAATTTTTAAAATACATTTTACATTTATTGGTTGACGTTATTCCATCATTAAGCCACAAAATGCTGAGTTAGCAATATGATAACCAGTCACTAACAAGTTTTTACATCACAGGCTAAGATGTTGTTTCATTATTATTTCTATTATTTTTGTATTATATTATTGGCAGTTATTACACTACAAACCTTCCGCTTGGGTGTTTTACAAAAATTGTGTGTGCTTTGTGATTTGCTGCAATGGTTATAGTCACGCCACCAAGGGACATTATAGAGATGACTTGTTTCCACCAGTTACTAGTGTCACAGAGTCAGACTCACATTTGTTGATTGATTTTCATGCATGAAAAATTTGATCGTGTGGTTGGTGTCGACAGCAACATAAAGACATAGCTTGAATAATGTATAGCCGAACAAGAAATGCAGATAATCCTTATATTTAAACTTTCTCATTTCTTTAATTATGGTGTTGCAGCCCCACTTCCTGATTTAGGCTGATAAAATGGCTGGATTTTTACATACATTTTTTACATAATGCGGCTTTAAATTTGTTTGAGCAAAAACAAATGATTTTCTTTTCTTTTTTTTTTTAACAAGAAAATTCTTACTTATCAATACACATCCTGGTGAAAATCTTGCCTAGCGCAGCTTTCACTTAGTCATTACTCAGAAGCTGTTAATACAAAAGAGGCTGGACAATGTTTTCCTCTATAATTAGCAATTTTTCCCACAGGACATTCAAATTCTACAATCTTACCAGTGAATATACAACCAGTCAGGTGAATGATGAATCATAGAACCAACTGTGTCAAATTTGGCTCAATTTTGTCAGTAATTACACAGCAGTCACAGGAAAGTGACGCTGCGGTCTAATGTGTTATGAGGTGGTGTAGTTAGAGTGGGCCAGATATTTACAGATTCATCTTAAGGTGAATAGACAAAGGCTTTAAAGAAAAATACCACCCTTGAATACTCTTACATTATTTTATATCATCTGAGATGTTCAATGCATTCCAGGAGTAATTTTGTGATGTTTTGTAATTGACCTTTTTGTTTTATCCACTTTCCCTCAACCCTTACTCAAACCCTTTGGCCAGTTATCCATGGGAATAAGAAAAATACTATCACTAAACAACAAAATGGACCCAGAAATATAACATACTTCGCCATTAGCTGTTTTTTTTAAAGGGGGGGTATTGTACTCATTTTGGGCTCCTGGGGGTCTTTACAAGATGTTTGTGAAGTCTATATAAAAAAAATCCTAAAACCAGCTTCTGTGGTGTGTGTTTCAGTCTCTCATTTTCTCCATTGTAAAGAACAGGCTGTTTTGAGGGCGTGGAGCACTGCTCTGAAGGCGTGGAGCACTCATTACATACAACCTCCACGCAATCGCCTGGCAGAGGCGGAGAGCAGAGCGCTCATGCTGCTCAAGGTAAACAAATAAGCTTGATGCAGAAATTTACCATAACCACGGGGGCCGCTCCAGAACACTGAGACCGTACATGTTTGAGCCGGAGTCTGACCCAGAATGGGAAGAGGTAGCTGAGGCGGTTCCACTTAGTTTCTCAATGATAACAATTCTGTGTAATATTGTACTTTCGTGCCTTGTGCTTGTGTATGTGGATGTGTGAGCGACACTCTCTGCTGTAGCCGGTCTGTTTATGGCTCATGTCCATAAGCTTATTGAATACAACTTGCAGACAAGCTAGGATTGACAATTTTGTTGAGCTAGTTAGCCAATATATTATTGGATGCAATCTATTTGCATCCAAACAGCGCAACGCAAACAACCAAACGTGATTGTACTAATGGTGGCTAAAGTTTACCGAGCCTGACACGTTCGACAGACTTATAAAACAGACACTGGTCCCAACAAATAACTTTAAGATGAGTCCTGACTCCAACCAATAACTTTACTTTTACTTTACTTTACTTTTAATGACTCCAGCTTTAGTTTTCTTACTTCTTCCACGCCCAACAAGCCCGTGGCTAGCCCCGCTAGCTTGTTAGCTAACCAGCAGTCGAATATACTAACCAGACTAATTTGGTAAATTAAATCAAAACATGGTGACACTTACAGCTTCCAATTTTGCAGATGGGTCACATACCTTATGAATTGCTCCATCTTTAAGCTTCAATTTAGATGCTAATCCTGCCGTTGCTCAAGCAGTCCGAGGAGTGATCATCACACACAGAAAAAATTAGCTACCTGTAACCTTGCTAACTGTAGCCGGGACGTTGCCGTTAAAAATAAAATTAATCTGCTCTGTCCTAGCATTTTTGCGTGTTGGGAGACTGCAGGGATCTATGTTGCTGCCTGCATCCTACAAAATAATAACTGGAGAGTTGATATATCGCCGTAGATATGTTGTTGTTTTAGCTTCCCTGGTCGCAAAGTAATGGTGCATTCCAGTGTACTCGGAAAAAACGGCGTCCGAATGTGATATGCGCCAATTCTATTCACTAATGGCGCTGTAGTAGTTGATGTTTAGTTTAGATGCTTGTAACATTCTGAGACTTGCCATACAAACATGAGTTTGCTGCGGGCGATTATGTTTTCCCGAGCAGATGCACTGAAACACATTTAGATTGGAAGTTAGGAATACCGACTCGGAATTATCGATTTCCGAGTACAATGGAATGCACCATAAGCAACGGCTTGCGGCACTGCCGTGAGCTGCATTTTGATACGAGGTAAATGGGATTGGTTGCTCACCTGGGCGTGGGCATGCTCTGAGAGGGGCTGGATTATGTTAAGAAGCGCCCGTTATGACGTCCAAAGGGGCTACTTTCTGAAACGGCCTGTTTTTCTCCTATCTTTAGCACCGTTTTTGGAAAAAGGAAAATACAGAAAAACGGGTTGACTTCCAGATTTCAAATTTTCTCAGCTACTTAGGTAAATGATTTCCTGTGGAACATGTATAAGCGCCAGGAATAAGCCGTTTTCCATAATATGACCCCTTTAACAGTGTTAAAAGCTTTATAGGGTGGATTTTTCCTTTAATATTGAACAGTTGTATTGTACCCTGTGTGTTGTACAGTTTCAAGCGCTTCTGCCTCCAATCTTAACCAGAGAACAGTGGAGATCCACAACAGAGACGTGAGGTTCTGGAGCCCGCTCCTTTTACAAATGCTGACAGAGGACGAGAAAGGGCACACTTTATGTTGTTACAAGGGTAACAACTTCTTTTAGACTTACCAGCATGCATTTCATGATGATGGACAGGAAGGAATCCAAATCCAATCCCTATAGGGTTTGCATGAAGTGCAGGTTCAACATCAACATCAATGTCGACCCAACATTTTCACAATGTGATATTATGGCACAGTAAAAAAAAAACATATTAAAACAACTTTGGAAACTCTTTTGAATGAAAGATATTTCGGCCCTGAACTTTTTTTTTTTAAAGGGTGGGGTATTGTACTAATTTTGGGCTATTTAAACTGTTCCTGGGGGTCTTTACAAGACGTTTGTGAAGTCTATATCAAAAAAAATCCTAAAACCAGCTTCTGTGGTGTGTGTTTCAGTCTCTCATTTTCTCCATTGTAGAGAACAGGCTGTTTTGAGGGCGTGTAGGTTGTATGTAATGAGCACTGCTCTGATTGGCCGCCTCACTCACGGCGTGAGGTGGCCAATCAGAGCAGTGCTCATTACATACAACCTACACGCGATCGCCTGGCGGAGACGGAGAGCAGAGCGCTCATGCTAACCATGGCGGCCGCTCCAGAACCAACACTGAGACCGTACATGTTTGAGCCAGAGTCTGACCCAGAATGGGAAGAGGCAGCTGAGGCGGTTCCACTTAGTTTCTCAATGATAACAATTCTGTGTAATATTGTACTTTCGTGCCTTGTGTTTGTGTATATGGATGTGTGAGCGACACTCTCTGCTGTAGCCGGTCTATTTATGGCTCATGTCCATAAGCTTATTGAATAGAACTTGCAGACAAGCTAGGATTGACAATTTTGTTGAGCCAGTTAACCAATATATTATTGGATGCAATCTATTTGCATCCAAACAGCGCAGCCAAACAACCAAACACGATTGTACTAATGGTGGCTAAAGTTTACCAAGCCTGACACGTTCGACAGACTTATAAAACAGACACTGGTCCCAACAAATAACTTTAAGATGAGTCCTGACTCCAACCAATAACTTTACTTTTACTTTACTTTTAATGACTCCAGCTTTAGTTTTCTCTCTTCTTCCACGCCCAACAAGCCCGTGGCTAGCCCCGCTAGCTCGTTAGCTAACCAGCGGTGAATATACTAACCAGACTAATTTGGTAAATTAAATCAAAACATGGTGACACTTACAGATTCCAATTTTGCAGATGGGTCACGTACCTTATGAATTGCTCCATCTTTAAGCTTCAATTTAGATGCTAATCCTGCCGTTGCTCAAGCAGTATGAGGACTGATCATCACTGATCATTGCTAACTGTAGCCGGGACGTTGCCGTTAAAAATAAAATTAATCCACTCTGTCCTGGCATTTTCGCGTGTTGGGAGACTGTGCAGGGATCTATGTTGCTGCCTGCATCCTACAAAATAATAACTGGAGTTGATATATCTCCTGATATGTTGTTTTAGCTTCAGTCGTCGCAAAGTAATGGTGCATTCCAGTGTACTCGGAAAAAACGGCGTCCGAATGTGATATGCGCCGATTGTCTTCACTAATGGCGCTGTAGTAGTTGAAGTTGAGTTTAGATGCTTGTAACATTCTGAGACTTACCATACAAACATGAGTTTGCTGCGGGCGATTATGTTTTCCCGAGCAGATGCACTGGAACACATTTAGATTGGAAGTTAGGAATACCGACTCGGAATTATCGATTTCCGAGTGCAATGGAATGCTACCATAAGCAACGGCTTGCGGCACTGCCGTGAGCTGCATTTTGCGACGACGTAAATGGGATTGGTTGTTCAACTGGGCGTGGGCATGCTCTGAGAGGGGCTGGATTTGCACCTTATGACGTCCAAAGGAACCATTTTCTGAAACGGGCTGTTTTTCTCCTATCTTTGGCACCATTTTGGGAAAAAGGAAAATACAGAAAAACGGGTTGACTTCCAGATTTCAAATTTTCTCAGCTGCTTAGGGAAGTAATTTCCTGTGGAACATGTATAAGCGCCAGGAATAAACCGTTTTCCATAATATGGGTCCTTTAATTACATTTTTAAAAATTTGTTTATTGTGCCCATCAGTCTTATGTTTTTATATAATATTTTTAATACTTTATTTGTCCATTGGGACAAATAAGTTGAAAGTTGAAAATATTTGCTGGCTCTGTGTTGAATTTGTGTATGACCATAATTTTACAATAGTCTTGCATACTGTTGATCAGTTGGGGTAAACTAAAAATATATGAAAATATATGAAAAATGAAAAAATATATATAGGTACTATATGGTCACTTTGAAGGCTTTGCGCCAATTAGAGTTCAGTTAGGTCACTATTCTTACTATACTATACTACTTTCTTTTTTTCAGCTGCCACACAAATTCATATTCTTTATGTATATAAAAGGCCATGTGACCTCCCCATGCCCTAGCTCCTTCCAACATAAGGCCGACTGCAGCAATGAAGCTGCTTTGCCTGTTTGTGTTTGTTCACCATTCATGGTGGGGGAAAAAAGAGAAGCGAGGAGATGAGGACAGTCTTGCGCTAAGAGCAATGTGAGATGAATCCAAAATGGGCTCCTTCATTTGTTTAATCCGATCCTGTGTCTTTTGGCCGAACCAATTTGGTGAATGCTTCTATTTCTTTCCTGTGCATCGACACATCTTTGATTTTTAGTAGTAAACCTGCAGCCAAAACAGCAAAAGGTTTTTAATACTAATACTCTCCAAGTGTAGCTGATTTGTGTCATACAAAACTAGTAAGGAAAACCATTTTTAAAGAGGCGTTCAAGAACCTTGCATTTAAGTACCACTTTAGGTTTCGTTTTACCGGTTGAAATGTGCCAGGCAGCATTTTGTCTCCCATCTGGGAGTGGCTAGCCTTTGCACAAGCCTTTTAACAGCTCTGACTTCCAGTCATTAGCTTGTCGAGACAGACATAGCCATTAGACAGGAGGTTAATAGAGCTCCATCCGATCACGTGGCCGATGATGACATTTCCTAGAAGAGAGACGAGGAGCAGGAACGGCCCGGGTTAGCCGTGCAGCCGGGCAGCATCGCAGGGGTGAAATATGAGGCTGGGTGCAAGAGGCTGATCGGGGTTAACATTGGATGTTATTGGATGTTGTGTGAATCCACCACATTGGTCAAAGAAAATCTATTGCACGGATCAAAAAGAACCAAAAGAATGAAAACAATTGGAGAACAATTGTCAAAGCTTTAAAGGGGACAGATATATTTCATCTCCTGTTTGAGGTGAATTCCTGGCAGTGAAAGGAATCCCACAAACATATTAGGTATATTGCATATTTTAAAGTGGCTCTAATAAACATCAAGATAACTCGCTGGTGTGTCTGATCTCGTTGGTATGGCAAACCTCGAGTCAGACCGTGGCTTATTTTGAATTATATGTAAAGTTGTGCTCATATTAACTTGCTCATTCTATTTTAATCATTGCATCGTGGGTATTCTGCAGCATTGCATTGGCTCTCAATTTACCCTTTATATAATCCTTCACATCCGTTTTAGACTCACCTGTGTTGATCAATTCAAATGTGGAACAGCAGATGAATTGCACAGGAATTTGAAGGGGACTGATAAAATTGATGGAAAAAACCCTTGAATAGGAATAATAAAACAAGGCTTTATTGCCATGCAGTATTGTGTGTGTAAGCAAGAGATGGAGATCAACTTCCTGTCAACTTAAAACAATTTTGAATTGAAATGGGCGATAATGTAATAAATGCTGGATAATGTTATGTTGCGTTAAGATGTAATAAATTGCCCCTCTGGGTTCAAAATGTAATATTCTATTCTGAGAGAATGTAATAAAATCACATTATTACATCAACCAGCAATTATTACTTCATAAGGAGTGCAACATATTACAAACCAATGGCTGTATTCTGGATAACCCTGCCGGAGGCTGTTGCGGATGAATCACGTTGGTTGTTACATATTAAAGCTTTGTCACTTGATCTCCAAGAGCTCTGGAATCCACCACAAAGAAAAGCATCGCCAGGGAAAGAGAGAGAGAGAGAGACAATCATCCCTCTTGTCTTGCCGCACGGCCCTGCCAGAACCCTGACTTATATTGAATTGTCACTTTCTTACCTGTATGTGAGCGCATGCCACGGTTGGCATGGAAACAAGGGGTGGGATGGGAGTGCGGCGGTTGCTTTGGCATCAGGAGGAGGAACCTGGAGAGGAAGGCCTAATTGGTGGAGGACTATATTATGCCAGTGTCTGTGTCCATATGAGTTATTACTTTGTTATTACATTGAAAACATGTTACACCACTTATGAGGTCATAATTGCTGGTCAATGTAATAATGAAATGTTATTACATTATCTGGGAATTTATTATTTATTATTTATTAATTATTAACAGATTTGATTACATTTTTAACACAGAGGGACAATTTATTACATCTTGACATCACATTAACCAGTAGTTATTACATTATTGTCCATTTAAATTCCTGAATTGTTTTAAGTTGACAGGAATCTGATCTCCATCTCTTCCTTACACACATAATACTGCACAGTTACATATAAAGCCTTGTTTTATGTATTAATCAAATCCCTGTGCAATTCATCTGCTATTCCACATTTGAAATGATGTTTTTTTATGTCTTTGCCATCAGTCAGGAAACTCTTGCTGAGGCAGTTCACTAAGTGTTCGCCGTACGCCACCAATCACACCGCACTACACAAATCACGCGGGATATTTAACCTGCATGCTGCATTCACCCAGTCTGCTGCTCACTCTGCATCTGTTGCTGCTGTGCACAATGTATGCAAATTCTACTCCTTCTGCTCAACCAGTTACCACCTGCTAGGATCTCCTTTTATGTACCGGGGGGGCGGGAGGGGTTCCTGTTGGCCTACTCCCCGATTGTAGCTCATTGCACCGGTAATAAAGGGTAAATTGAAAGCCTGCAATCCTGCAGAATGGCCATGATGCAATGATGCATCTTCATGTAACTTTACATATAAGTCAAAATAAGTCTGACTCAAAGTTTGTCATACCAATGAACACAGACACACCAGCGATGTTTATTAGAGCCACTTTGAAATATGCAGTGTGTAGTGCTTCCTTTCACTGACAGGAATTCACCTCAAAGATCAAATGAAACGTGTCTCTCCTTTCATTTCTGTTTTTCCTTCTGGGTGTCCATTCTTAAAACTTTCGGGCTGAGCTCCGACTCGTGGTTGCGCTATATATTGAAACTAACTAACTTAGAACTAACACAGACTCCAACCTCTTGATCTCCCGTCTTTTCTTTACCTTGTCCGTCATCTGTTGTGTCATTGCTGCAGTACTGCATTTGTCAGACATTCAAGTAAAGAAGGCAATGTAGGCCCAGCCAAAATAGTTTGTCCAGGAAGTAAAGACAATGAAGGAAAGGTGCTTAGAAAGATGGACATGCAGGCACACACACATAGCACTTGCTTCAGGAAAAGGCATTAAGATACGGGACAGACTAAAGGAAATGGTCTTTTGGAGGAATTTTGTATTTTGGAGTGCAGGAGTGTGTGTGTGTGTGTGTGTGTAAAATGTGTTTGTGTGTGTGTAGTTGTGCAACAGTATGTGTATGCATGCACACATCCACATTAAAATGCCCTTTTGCACGGCAATCTTCAACATGCATGGATGTTTCCGAGCCAGCTCGACAAAATAGCCCAGTCAGTGGCTGAGCACTGCAAACCTGACTGCTGACTGTGATTTTTCTTAGATCAGAAGTTTAACTAGGCTGGAGAGGGACTGCACTGCCCCCCCTCATCCCCTCCACACTCCCCGATCCCATCACCACCTTCCCTCCCTCGCTCCGTCCTATGTCGTCTTCGAAGGCTGCACCCGTAGATGGCTATGGATCGAGGGAAGAATTAGGTCAGGCAGCAGCACACTGCAGTGGGGCTAGCATGGCTCCGGCGTGCGTAGGTGCCCACGTTTGTCGCGCTGCTCCCCCTGTTTGCTGCAGTAAAATATGGAGAGAGAGAGAGAGAGAGAGAGAGAGAGAACGAGAGAGAAGTAAGAGGAGGGGAGAACGGTAGCAGAGTGGAGATCACCTATCATACATCAACAAAAGAGAATTGGAGGGAGGAAAGAAAAAAAGGAAAACGCTCCAAGGGCATCGCCTGCCCCTGTTTTTTCCCTACCGCCTGCATGTGGAGTGCAGTGCGGTTTGGTGCAGCGGCGGCACTCCGCCTGCTGCTGCTGCTCTCTCCGGCTTCATACTTTAGCGCAGCTCATATGCATAACGGTATTCAGCTCACGTTAGCGGCCACCGCTCTGCCGCGGAAACGCTGAGGTGCCACGGCGATGATGGCAAAGCGGGCACCGGGGGGAACAGCTGTTTCTAATAATAGGCTCCGAGGAAAGTGTTCATCCCCAATGAGGCTGCAACCCCCCCCCCAACGTCCCCCAATCATACACACACACTTATGTTCCCAGTTTTATGAGGCAGCAGTTTCTCACTCGGAGCGATGTCATCTCCAGTTTAATATTGGCCACTAACAGTTCCAGTGGCTAAACCTTCTGTCTTGATAACCCTTACCGCTACTGTACTATCTAATATGTTCTCTGTTACTGTGAGCAGCTTTTTTTTGTGACAAGCAGTTCCTTTTCTGATACAATCCTACAGAGTATTCCTAATGAAAAACCAATTAATGAACAGAGATGCAGAAATGTAGAGTATATGATGTCATCAAGATGGAATATGTGTTTAAGTCCAGAGGGCAAAGGAGAGGCCAGTATCGCCTCCCTGTCACCTAGATGTCCATGTCTGCAATTGTGAATTCAGGGGATGCATAATCTGAATATCTGTAGCCAAGTGTCTCATCGATCTAATCTAATTGATTTAAGACACACCTCCCTGTGGATCAGTGGTCTTTAAGGCATATACCATGTAACTGCGGCGTCCTGGGACCGTCCAATAAAGGCAAAAAAATCTCCCAGAAATAATCTCAAAAAAGAAAAAGGTGGCCTCCTTGTCACCGTGTTGTTCTTTGAACTCTAAAATGTACCTCCGATACGGCTTGCCTTTTTTCAGAAAGTTTATTTCCCTCCAGCACGTTGGGGAAATGCGTGCATAAGCATTCTTTTCAAACTGCAAAGAATGCTGGAAAGCAGGAGCGCTGTGAGTGGAATCTTAACTGCAGCTTTGCAACTCAGATTAGCCTGATAGAACAGCAGTGATGCAACCTTCCCCTTGCCATCCCTCTTCGGGAAGGTTAGCGGCAGTCAAGTGAAGCATTTTTCAGTGCAGCTCATCAAAATGCCTACAAGGCTTTTAGGGGCATGGCTGATATATATGATCTCCATTAATTTTTTAATTCTGTTTTTTTTTTTGTTTGTCCCTTGTTTCTGCTTACTTCTCAAGCACAAGTTGAGAAAAAAAAGAGTTGCCGCAGTGCTGTCATTTGAATCAAACTGCAGTAGTGGATCTGAAGGCAGGGAAACTATAGACAACTGAGGAGAGTGCCCTGGGGAACTCCTTTCACTTGAAATCAGATAATAAATAAAAAAAGGAGAGGTATAATAACTACTATTATGATCTTCAAAGGAAATGGTAGATTATTTTGTACATAACAAGGAACTTTGAAAAGAGCGAATGAAAAAAGTACATCTGGAATTAAATGTTCACAGGAATACGTTTTTATTTGTTGTCTTTGCTGCTCTGGTAGCGATGCCCATTTTGTTCCTCATGACCTTGAGCAGATATTGAGGACCAACTACCTTGGCAACCAGTCCCATTACCTAATGATCAGCTCTGTTATTGTTATTCTACACCTCGCTTACTCTCTTACACTGTGATGCAAATCGATCAATATGCAAAGGGAAGTCCGCCTATGGACTTACGCTGAAAACAATAGGTCCTCTCGCCGCACCTTGGATCTATTGACCGATCAGCTGGGAACCTTTCCGCCCCGTTTTGAATGTCACCTTTCTGATGGATAGTGTTATGTATAGCAAACTTGCTGAAGAGAGCCGTCACAAACTCTGACTTCACACACATAGACACTTTTGAATTACTTATTGATTCCCACAGAAACAGCACAGCTTCATCGTCAAGAGTATGAGCCCCGAAGCTCAAATTCGAGATTTGCTCAGTGTGTCAATTTTGCCTGGGCTGATATACCTTGACATTTTCAAAGGATGACGTGGAAAAAAACAACTTTTAACAACTTTTTCATTCCACTGTGACCAAATAAACAGATCCATTTTACAGTCAATATTATGACTTTGACTCAATAGAACGTTCTTTGTTCCCAAATGGGCAAATGCTCACATGGCAGTGGAAACAGAAACATTCAAAATGTCTTAATAAATCATACAAATTCTTCCAAATTTTCAGACTACATTTAAAACGAATGATTAGCTGTCACATGACATCAGCACTAGCATCAATAGTAAATTGTAAGAGATACTATAGATTGACCTTATTGACCATATTCTGTGGTCAGGTTTGGAGAGCTCTCCACCCACAGGAAGTGATGAATCAACACTTCAGAGTGAAAACCAATAGCGCAAAATTTCCTCGTGCAGCTTCAAAATGATGTCCCTGGATCCCCCCTGGACCCCGGGGGGGGTGCAAGCCTTTTCAAGATTTTTACCCCCGCACCTGAGAAAAGCCTGTTCACACCATGACTTAACTAGCTGCTTAGCTTCACCTCTAGAACACCATCTGCAAGCCCTTCACCGTTAGTCTTTGTGCATGAAATATAAAAAAAACAACAATTACTTGCACCTGTACCCCATTTGTAAAATGACCTGAGTCATTAGTTGGTACATTAACAGCGTGATGAAAAAAGGCTATAAAAAGCTTTAATTAATAAGAACAGCTTCTCAAATCTGAATCTCTGTGTTGAATATACTTTATTAGTACTACACAACCAATAAACTGTTTTATGGCAAGGTGCCATAATTGTGCGCATGCAACATCGTGATAGTTCTATAAATAAATGTTTCAATGCAATATTTTCTGGCATTTCTACTTTATTTGAAAATGTGCAGTGAAGGACGACAGTACAGATAGGGAGTCGTAGTTTGATGATGCGTGTTGTGCAAACAAAAGACAGCAGCTTTGTTGTTTGGTTCATAATGACTGGAAAAAATCAGATGGCAATGCCAAAAGCCCCATGTGTGCTCATCGCCTGCGCCTGGGTAAATTGTGTGTACAGCGAGTGGAACGGAGCTTAAGATGTGGGGAGGAGGAGCAAAAGTTCAAAGGGGGATTGGCGTGGAATTGCTGACCGCAAGGAAACAGCAGGACGGGAGTGGGAGGAGGGGGATGGAGGTGGAGTTGGAGAGTAAACACCGATGGCGTGACAGAAGTAACTGTAGAGCAGGTGAAGCGAGGAGCTCAACGTCTCCGAGGAGCAGCGGTAAGAAGTGGAGCGAAGGGGGGGGGGGCGACTGTTCCCGCCGCTTAATAAGAACTGACGTTGCACAACATAATCCACCTCAGCAGTATGTGTGGCTTCGTTGCCGAGGCCGTTGTCGCACCGGGTTACTTTTTGAGAAGACGTATGCGGTGACTCTGAATGATAGTTTACAACTCGTCTGTACACGTTCTCTCTCTCTCTCACACACAGTCAAGCGCATGTGCCCTTTGATGAAGATGCATGCACAATCACAAAGCAACAAACAAACACTTTTGTCTTACTATACTTGTGAGGACCTTCCTAAAACACTTACCCTAAAATGAACCTAATCCCAATCGGCCACAATGTCACTCTGAAGGTCTAAAAGTCAATCTGGTTCTCACAAGCATAGAAGTGCAAGAACACACACACATGCACACAGAGGAAATTGCACAAGAAATACCCATGAGTCACGCAAAAAACAAAGCTAGATGCCCCGATCCTAACCTAACCTAACCATCCTCTCGCTCTGTGCCTTTCCCCACAGGACTACACCATCACCATGTACTTCCAGCAGTCGTGGAGGGACAAGCGCCTCTCCTACACCGGCATCCCGCTGAATCTGACCCTCGACAATCGGGTGGCCGACCAACTGTGGGTCCCCGACACCTACTTTATTAATGACAAGAAGTCCTTCGTCCACGGGGTGACGGTCAAAAACCGGATGATCAGACTACACCCAGATGGAACTGTGCTCTACGGTCTCAGGTGAGAGGGTTTTTTTTGCTGTGTCTTTGGATACACCAACTTATGTGTATCCCCAGGTGGACTAAGCGCTGATTGCTGTTCTCCTTGGATTTTCTGTTGATGAAGTTTGAGTTTCTGTAGGTGGCGCTCTTTTCTTTGTCTGTTCAGCCACAATGGCTATCACTCATGCTAATTGCCCAGTTTATTCCAAACAAACCGGAAACTTAAAACACATCATAGGAAAGACCTACCTGACACCAGGTGTTTAGAACAGCAAATGGAAAAGCTTTCATGAACTGGCTAAAGATTGAATCACTATCAGGTATCATTTATACTCTGGTGAGCCTGTTATGTTTTTTTTTACCAATGCTCAACTCGATGGGCACTAAAAGTTGTAGCCCTTCCCTATAAAGTTGCATATAAGGCATAGTGCAAACCCATTGATGATGAAGAATGTTTTGGGTACACTTCTGCACTGTCCAGTGGTATATGAGGAGACAGGTGTGTGATCCCACCCATTCTGACTACTCCACAGTTTTGGACTGTCATAAGAACCCCTCAGCAGTGAATGCAGATTGTCTGCACACTTTGCACGAAGCTCTTCTAAAACGACATCTGTCAACATTGACTTCCCTCAGTTTCGTTTGGAAATCATGAGCAATGAATAATAATCATTAAAGGGGGGGTATTGTACTCATTTTGGGCTATTTAAACTGTTCCTGGTGGTCTTTACAAGACGTTTGTGAAGTCTATATCAAAAAAAATCCTAAAACCAGCTTCTGTGGTGTGTGTTTCAGTCTCTCATTTTCTCCATTGTAAAGAACAGGCTGTTTTGAGGGCGTGGAGGTTGTATGTAATGAGCACTGCTCTGATTGGCCGCCTCACGCCTCACTCACGGCGTGAGGCGGCCAATCAGAGCAGTGCTCATTACATACAACCTACACGCAATCGCCTGGCGGAGGCGGAGAGCAGAGCGCTCATGCTGCTCAAGGTAAACAAATAAGCTTGATGCAGAAATTTACTATAACCATGGCGGCCGCTCCAGAACCAACACTGAGACCGTACATGTTTGAGCCGGAGTCTGACCCAGAATGGGAAGAGGCAGCTGAGGCGGTTCCACTTAGTTTCTCAATGATAACAATTCTGTGTAATATTGTACTTTCGTGCTTTGTGTTTGTGTATGTGGGTGTGTGAGCGACACTCTCTGCTGTAGCCGGTCTGTTTATGGCTCATGTCCATAAACTTATTGAATACAACTTGCAGACAAGCTAGGATTGACAATTTTGTTGAGCTAGTTAGCTAATATATTATTGGATGCAATCTATTTGCATCCAAACAGCGCAGCGCAAACAACCAAACGCGATTGTACTAATGGTGGCTAAAGTTTACCGAGCCTGACACGTTCGACAGACTTATAAAACAGACACTGGTCCCAACAAATAACTTTAAGATGAGTCCTGACTCCAACCAATAACTTTACTTTTACTTTACTTTACTTTTAATGACTCCAGCTTTAGTTTTCTTACTTCTTCCACGCCCAACAAGCCCGTGGCTAGCCCCGCTAGCTTGTTAGCTAACCAGCAGTCGAATATACTAACCAGACTAATTTGGTAAATTAAATCAAAACATGGTGACACTTACAGCTTCCAATTTTACAGATGG
Organism: Hoplostethus atlanticus; assembly: GCA_034670405.1. Classification (NCBI taxonomy): domain Eukaryota; kingdom Metazoa; phylum Chordata; class Actinopteri; order Trachichthyiformes; family Trachichthyidae; genus Hoplostethus; species Hoplostethus atlanticus. The sequence goes on along the minus strand of JAXDDX010000168.1, from coordinate 472,220 downwards.
GTCACGTACTTTATGAATTGCTCCATCTTTAAGCTTCAATTTAGATGCTAATCCTGCCGTTGCTCAAGCAGTCTGAGGACTGATCATCACATACAGAAAAAACTGTAGCCGTTGCCGTTAAAAATAAAATTAATCCACTCTGTCCTGGCATTTTCGCGTGTTGGGAGACTGTGCAGGGATCTATGTTGCTGCCTACATCCTACAAAATAATAACTGGAGAGTTGATATATCGCCGTAGATATGTTGTTGTTTTAGCTTCACTGGTCGCAAAGTAATGGTGCATTCCAGTGTACTCGGAAAAAACGGCGTCCGAATGTGATATGCGCCAATTCTATTCACTAATGGCGCTGTAGTAGTTGATGTTTAGTTTAGATGCTTGTAACATTCTGAGACTTGCCATACAAACATGAGTTTGCTGCGGGCGATTATGTTTTCCCGAGCAGATGCACTGGAACACATTTAGATTGGAAGTTAGGAATACCGACTCGGAATTATCGATTTCCGAGTACAATGGAATGCACCATAAGCAACGGCTTGCGGCACTGCCGTGAGCTGCATTTTGATACGAGGTAAATGGGATTGGTTGCTCACCTGGGCGTGGGCATGCTCTGAGAGGGGCTGGATTATGTTAAGAAGCGCCCGTTATGACGTCCAAAGGGGCTACTTTCTGAAACGGCCTGTTTTTCTCCAATCTTTGGCACCGTTTTTGGAAAAAGGAAAATACAGAAAAATGGGTTGACTTCCAGATTTCAAATTTTCTCAGCTACTTAGGTAAATGATTTCCTGTGGAACATGTATAAGCGCCAGGAATAAGCCGTTTTCCATAATATGACCCCTTTAATGTTAGTCACAGATCCAGTAAATCCCTTTACCTTATTAATCACACATGGACAGTTACATCACATTTTAAAGCGTATTGGTTTACCCAAAGAGTGGCAGTGACAGAACATTATTTCCAATGTTATATTTTATGCTTATACTTATGCTGCAGAGTGCATAGTCAACCATAAGTATTTCAGTTGGCCATGTTTGCAAAGAATAACACAATGGAAATCACTATGTACTATGATTTGCATGGGGAACGTTCCTCAAAGTCTTCCATCAGCCAGTAAGCATTGCTCTCTGGAGCGTACGAGGGAGAACCAGTCTATCTCATCTATGGAGCCTCTCTTGGCCCAGCCGTGCAATGTACACATGACCAGGGCCTCTGCAGCAGAGCAAAGCTATAATGAAGTCGGTTGTGCTGAGTTCACTGAGGGAACTGTGGGCTGGTCACTGTCAATAATGCAGCTTTCCCAGTTCAAAGGGATTCTGCGCTTTGGGTGGGAAAGGAATGATGACTTGACAGTTTTCAACTGAGAGGCACTTTTTTTTTTTTTTAGCTTTGAGGTAAAGCTGCACATTTTGATAGGGTTCTCACATTGCAATGCGGCAATGGTTGTCCTGGATCTGATCGTGACATAGTTTTGCACTACGGCCTTGCAGCAAGAAGGTTGCAGGTTCGATTCCTGCTCCTTTCTGAGTGGAGTTCACATGTTCTCCCCGTGTTCTCCCGGGTTTCCTCCTGCCAGTCAGTTTGAATGTGAATGTATGTCTGTGATGGACTGGTGACCTATCCTTGCCTTCCACCAAATGCATGCTGGGATCGGCTGCAGCCTCCCACAACCGGGAATAGGAATAAGTAGGTAAAGAAACTGAATGAATGAATGTAACATGTGGCATTCGCAATCAAAGGGATTCTTCAAATATTAAATGGGTTGGCTCATTACCTTCTTGGACTAATTGCTAGAGTGTTATCTTTAGCAAAGAATGGCTCAGGCAAAATGAAGTGAAGTGAATGAAGTTTCTACTCTTACTTTCCAGTTTACCTTCCACACAGGTCGTGTCACTCTCACAACATAAACCAATAAGGAGTTACAGCAATGGTGTGAGTGATACTAATTTGCTCTGAGGTCTAACATCTGGAGCCAGCAGCTGTTTCCAGGTCCGGGGCTAGGTTACACCACCGCATGGAACTGGTGATAGCTAAGCAATAAAGCTCATTAGCAACATTAGTGTGTGATTTGACAAGGGTTGAGGAAGGCTGATTTGTGTTATTGTTGTGTAATTGGGATAGTAGGTTTGACAGCCGCTAATTATGGCTAAGAGCATGTTCGTATGTAGAGGGTGTCTGATGTTCACACTTGGGAAGCGTTCATGCTATGTGTGCAAGTTAATACAAGGAGAATTGGCTGTGTGCAAATAATGGCGGGTGCGGGTGTGGAGCAATTCAGTAATTTTATAAGTAAAAAATGAGGTTTCCCAATTTAGGTTACTGTGACACGGTAAACTGTCTTAGTCCTAGGGATCAATTTTCGTGATAGCACATGGCGCATGGTGGGGCTTTGCACAAACAAAGTGGCATTTTCATTGGGTGCACACAGGTTTTTTTTGGTTGCAGAGCGCACTGCTTATAAAGAGAAGGAAAAGAGGCGATTTGATTGGTCAGGCTCACCACTTTACTGATAATGTATTCCTCCTAATCCAACCAGATTAACAAAGGCCTATTTGTATTCATTTTACAGTCTCATTTATTTACAGAATCTAACACACTTTTTTAAAAATAAAAATAAAGTAAAAGAAGAATACAGTAGAACAACATACATTTTGCATTTGATTCTTAATTTGCTGTTGTGCTTTCATTATATTCTACTTTAATAAACAAATTAACAACGCTGTTTGATGGCAGTTCATTTTTTGTAAATATTTTCAAACAACAATTACTTTGTAAGTAATTTTGTTAATCCTAATAGCTTTTAGCTCAATTTAGCTCCACTATTCAGAATTTAATTTTAGCTTGCTGCTGTGTTGTTTACTTATGCGTGTCCTTCTGCTGTGGCCCATTTTGGATATTTTTGTCGGCCACTTCATGTTGAAGTCTGTTCAAATGCAACTGAGACTGGTACATATCAGATGATCGCTCCTCTCCAATGACATATGCCTCTGTATGTGCCACTGGGGCTAGCAGGTGCCACTCTTCACCAATGTTTGGATACAACCATGATTTGTGAGTCTTACTAGGTCAACAGCATTATTGTAATGGCAAAATGTTTCATGCACATGCAATTTTATTTTTTCTCTCTGAAATTATTTAAAAAATAACCCTGTGAAATGTATCATCTGTGATGTTGATATTTATTAGATAATTTGAGCTAAATTGAAAAGGCCTATAAGTCTCAGTCCTGCACAGTGTCATAAGGTTTGGTATATTCATTTGCAAACATTACATGTGATGTGAAATGGACGCCTAGTGTAACATTACCTAATTCTATAAGAATGCTAAAATCTATGATATAAAAAAACAGACAACATTAAGACACCAAGGATTTTCCCGAAACCCGAATATCCCATTTGAATTTACAGGTGAATCGTAGTTTCTGTCGACTGAAGTACCACTCTCCAACATTGCAGTGCCACAGCATGTTTGGCGGCATCTGCCATGGCATCTGCCGGTGTCACTGAAAGATCTTTGTCTTACTGCTCCAATATGGCCACCAGGGAGTGTGCACTACAACAGCCCAAAGCCCCTCTATATGGCTATACTATTTGTGTTTCAACATCTATTTTCGGTGCACATCAACAGTTGGCGTTGAGTGTTTTGCCGGCTTGCCTTGGTCCGTGCCACCATGATTCACAGGATTTGGTTGTCGTGTGGCAGGTGGCTGAGCAGCATGCCTCCGATAGTTTACCAGCGCAAAAACAACACACACACACGATTATCACGGCAGCACTTAATTTAGAATGAGACACTGTGGTGACACTGTGGTGAAATCCAACTGCAGACAACACCTGTCACAGCATCTTATGGCAGAAAATGATACATCGAGGGTAGAGAGGGGACAACGGATTATTTTTTGTTCCACATATAGATAGAACTCATATCAGATTCTACATAATTATAGGTACTGCATTCAAACTAGATATATTTTAATTTTGTAGTGATTCTTAGAGTTCAAGCACAAGTGCACAAACCATTTGAAGGCCCATTGTCCATGTGTCCAATGTGCAGAAAATATGGCTCAAAGTTTGAGCACTTAAACAAAATGATGCTCCTGACGAGGCAGGAATAACACGTCTTTGTGCTATATGACAAGATTAGCAGCTGTTTAATGTCTGTGTATTTAGTATTTTGTGCATTGTGATGCTTTTCATGCCGATGCTAAGATAACCTGCCGTTGCTTGTGTCGACTCAACATAGTGTGCTATGTGCAAGTGTTACAATACACCGTAAAGTTAAAAAATGGTGATAGTCAATAGTAAAATTGAATGTGTTTTGAAAATCAGAATTCTTCCATGTTCATCCCAGTAGTCACTGTTAGGTCGTTTTTTCCTCAATCACTTTCCAATATGAATGTAGCCTATTCCACATGCAATTGATCAATATGCTTAGTTACTTACTGTTGACACTCTAGAATTGGAGTTCAGAGATCTGAAATTTGTATTGACCAGATAGATAACGTAGTTGGCTGGGATGGGTTGGTTGGTTGAATGTGCAGCATGTTAGGTTGGTAGTAGATTGGCACGGCCCTGTGTGTGGTATGATAGGTTGGCGCTGGTCTGGCATAGCCATGTGTGTGTTATGTTTGGGTCGGTACTGGGTTAGCATCGGCCTGGTGAGAGCTTCATGGAAGCATCAAGTGAGTCACCCTGCTGAGGGTGGCAGCTGAGAGCCAGCCTTCACCAGATGAACTCAGCCCGGGTGGCACACAAACACACACACTCAAACACACTGAGCCAGTATACCAGGACAGATCTGGGGTGCATTCCATTTAGGCACCAAACAGGAAAGACCATGCTGAAAAAGGACAGATTTGTCCAAAAACAACGCTGGCTGTCCCTGCTTTTATGGCTGAGTGAACACAGGCCTTTTTTTGGGCTGTCCTCATCATTGCCTGTCCCCTCCAAGGTAAACACATCTCTGTGTATCCAGTTAAACAAGGGTTTGTTCCCCTTAAATCAGCTCACACACACAACATATCCCCTACGCCTCTTCCAAATCTCCCTCTATTTGTGGCTTTCTGTCGCTCTTGCTCCCTCCTCTCCCTCTGCACACAAACACAACCCATGTGTGTTTTTTTTGTTTTTTTTTGCTTTTTTTCAAAAACACTGTCCTTGAATTCTCATTCCACCGAGGAGGCTGTTCCCAAATTGGGGGGAAACATAGTGATGAGAATGCAAAAGGCATGCAATCATCCCGGGGCAATGCTGAGTTCTGCTTTGAGCCTTTTTCGGGTTCATTCATCATTTTTTTGGTCTGCTTGACGCATCTATATCTCTGTCTAACAAATCATTCATTCAGTAGTTTTCATGCCACCACTTTGAGTGACGCTTAATCACCAGAGTGAGGCTAATTCGGAATCACGGTGATGTAATTTCCAGTGACACCCGTGAGGTGCCAACATGTTCTGATCCATACAGCATATTCATGAATACAAAACGGTTGTGGAATTATACTCTTCTCATGACACTTTATGACCTTGAATCCCCTGCTTAAAACTGTTATGACTGATATGAACACGACTGTCTCAATTACACAACGTGTGTTAAGTGCTATTAATGCCCTGGGCTGGAGCGACAGTGTGTCATTAGCATAGAACTGTCATATGACTTTGTTCAGTGACACCCTCTGCACAATTTACAGCAGTATGTGTGTGTGTATGTGTATGTGTGAAGGGTCGGGGAGTAATGGATTACACATACTGGGATTAGACAAAACTGATTACAAAAAAATGGAAAAATGGTAAAAATGGAAATGGAAAACTAAAAGCAGACTAAAGATTTTTTGGGAAAAAAGTAATAATTTAACTGGATTACTCAAAAACAAAAAGAGGTATGTTGATCATGACGATATCGACACAAGCATCATTTTAGACGTCTCAAAATAAAAATAAGTGTTCGTAATGGTTGCGGATGATGATTCATATTTCAAATTTCATATTTTAGTCTGTGAATTGGAATAAATTGTCTGTTTGATTTAAATTTTAGGGCTGCATCGTGATCCAAAAAGTAATCAGATTACATTACTGAGTTTGAGTAATCCAGTGCACGCCCAATTAGCGGGTAATATTGTATGTAATCTGTCACAGATTACATTTTGACAATACGTGTTGATTAAGTAGGTGTAATGAGTTTACCACTCTCTCTTCCTCCCTCCTACAGGAGAGCTCTAAAATAGCTTTTTGCCATTGTAATAACTTTTCACTTTGTTCCACCACTTCCTGCACAGATTCTCACAGTTTCACATGGAGCTGGGAAGATTTCTTTCACACTGGCATGCTGCAGAATCATTATCCCCTGCAGACTCCCACAATTATTCATCCAGCGTGCCTGCTGTCGACACGGGCTATATTTAGGCTTCCTACAATGACCTCGCTAGTGACTGGCATGTACACATGTTGGTTGTTAGTGGCTCAACACCTTCTTTCAGCTTTGCAGATACATATGGTGCTTTTTCTCTATGGTCACTGCTCCACATCAGGGCAGCATTAGTTCTGCTCACTTCTGATTGATGGAGGATGTCTGGCCTCGTCGGCGCAAAGGTTAAAAAATGGTGGTGACAGAAGGGGCAGAGTTTAGCTTGTGCTGCTGGCAGATGCAGTTTATTTCACTGGTCATCTGCAAAGAAACTTAGGAACCAGTGGATTCAGGTTCAGAGAGGGTTCATGTTGCCGGCCCTCAGACACAAGAAATGATCAGTCTTTGTCGTGGAAATGAAACCTGGTGTTCTGCATAGGCACTTTAGATAAGTGTCTGCATTAAGTCTGCTGCTCAGGGGATACTATTGCTTTCATGGTGGATTATTATGAGCTTTTTACTCACGACCATGACAATCCATGTCTGATCCTGGTCTTACAACCACTAGTGGAGGGACAGTTATTCTGATGGATGCAAATTCAATGCACCTTAAACCTTCCTGAACTGGACATGCTCCCAGATATTTACTTTCACAGGACAAATTAAATGACCAGCTATTTTTGCAACAGCTTAGCTAACCTCATCTCCAGAAATGGTAGCAAATTGGAGTTTTAGTTCTACCAACATTTCTCGGAGGCAGAGCTGCTCTGCTTGAGTTAAACCTCAACTGGCAGAGGTCGGCAGGCTAGCTAACTAGCTTACTTAGATAGCTATAAGCTAGTGTGGCTAGGTGGAAGGTTAGCAAGGCTAACTAGCCCACCAAGGTAACTTGCATGGCTAGATTGCATTTTTTTTCAGTTAGTAGAAAGAGCACTAGGCTTCATAATATTAGCTTGCCTTTTTCACTGCACTTCAGTCTAACGTTACTCAGTCAGATAAAACATTTTTACTCCGCCCATTGAGGTTTAACTCAACCAATGAGATTACTTCTGGAAATGACATGATTTGGTCAATCTGGTTGTTTTGGTCGATCCAACATATTAAGAGGCCGATTGATTTATTGGGTCATTCAACCATGTAAGCATCATATGGGAGTAATGATTGACATTATGGGATGGGTGAGGTGGACTGTAACAGGGTGCGCACCTTTCCTGAGTGGTTACAGGCCTGATACTCTCTATTTTTACCCCCGCTTTATAATTCATCTAGTACTTCCTAATGCATTCGGTGTGTCCAAGACATGGGTTGACAGCCCCCAGAATATTCAGCAGGGTAAGAAAACGCTGAATATTCATGGCTTGAGGGTTTTTTTTATGTCTTGACATTGTAACAGCTGAATATGTACAGCCGGACACTCAATATCCGTAGAGTAAAGAGAGCTGGCCGTGGGTAGTTTCCATGGGTTTTTACAAGGATGAGGACTGGGACTAGCATTAGTGGACCTCTCATGGATTCCAGTGTTCCCCAAAGAGGTTTTCTTTAGATCTCAGAAACAGTATGTGAGGTAGTTTCCAACATTCCCACCTTTTCTCACCGAATTCACTGTCTGAATTTGCAGACCACCCCACCACACTATTCCAAATAGAATAATCACCCTCGTTCAGTGCATCCTTCACCTCTTCACTCATATCCAGCACCCTAGGGGGCTCTTTCTTGGACCTTTCCTACACTCTCTATACACAAACTCTCTGGTAGTGATGGCCGATTCGCGAACAAATCGTTCAAAAGAACCAAATCAGTTAAGTGAGTGAGTTGATTCGACTCGCACACGCGACTGAATCAATTCAGCAGCGGTTATAGCAGCACCAGAAAAAAAATAATTTATTAAAAAAATCACCAGTTAATTTATTTAAACAATCACCAGTTAATTTATCAAACAACATCTTAAACATTACAAAAACTGTTAATGTATATAGAATGTAATAGATCACTACATTATTACATTGGCCTTTTTCATAATCCAATATGGCTCCTTGATCCGGCGGGTAAGCGGAAGTAGTCTCTCTCGTTCACCGGACGAGAACCGCTGAACCGACTGAGCGGCTCGCGAACGAGAGAGCAGATGAACGAGAGAGACTGAGCGGCTCGCGAACCGTTCAGTCTCTATCGGACTTCTCGGACATCGGACATCTCGCGAACCGAGAGAGCAGATGTCCGAGATGTCCGAGCGGTTCATGTCTGATGAACGAGAGAGACTAGTTCCGCGTACCTGCCGGATCAAGGACCCATATTGGATCATGGAAAAGGCCAATGTAATAATGTAGCGATCTATTCTGCACACATTGACAACAGTTTTTGTTGTTTAAGATGTTGTTTAATAAATTAACTGGTAATTGGGTAAACTATAAGCCATTTAACATTTAACATTGGTCAACAAAACTGTCTCTATTAGAAAAAGAAAGTCAAGAGCACACGAAATAAAATGAAATCAATAGCAATACTCTGTGTAAATACTATAAATATTATTAACCTGTGATTTAGTTGACGTTTTACAGTTGGTTACACATCTGGTTTGAAAGGGGTGGCGCTCATATGATTCCATTACTAGTATAGCTCAATTAGTAGAGCATCAGACTCTCATGCTGAGGATTGTAGGTTCAAACCTCACATGGGATGGTATGTTTTTGTTGGTGAATCATAATGAATCGATTCAGAATCGATGCACTTCTATCGGACAGCTCGAAAGAATCGAGTTAGTTAAAAGAGTCGGTCTTCCCATCACTACTCTCTGGCCATCATTTGTTTTTTTCTTAGCTGTCACCTCCACATCCTCCCCACTCACTAACACTGGTTAGTCCCACTCCCGTCTGATACCATTAATCTTTCTAATTATCGCCCACACCTCTTCCACAGGAGTCTACCTGACGATAAAATTGAAGAAATACCTTGTTTCGCGAGCCTGATGGCCCTCCTTACTACTGCCTGTGCCATTTTATAATCTATCAAGCGCTGAAAGTTGTACGGTCTTTTCAACGGTCTGAAGGCCCCATTCCTTTTCCTCACCGCCTCCTTACACTCTTCCATCCACCAGAGCACTAGCTTCTTTTTCCTTGTTCTTGTACACTTGGGGATTGAATCTAATCAACCCTAGCCAATTCCTGATCACACACCTCTTGGTCCCATTCTGCCATTCAAGACTTGCCTCCCCATTCCCTCTAATGGAGCCAGCTCCTACCTCAAATCTTGCACACTATGGGATAATGATCACTCCCGACAGTTGTCCCTCTCCATACCTCCCACTCAGAGTCCTGCTATTATGTTAGAGGCAAAAGTAGCATCCAGAGCCAGCTCATTTCCTGTTGCTGTATCAACCCTTGTACTATCACCATAATTAAAAAGCGACAAGGCAAAAGAACCAATGCAGCAGCAGAGATGGCTTCTTTTTGGACAGGTAAAAAAATTGAATTATTTATTAGTAATATATTCAGAAATTTGTATTACTATCAGTCATTATTAGCAGTTGACAATTGACTGTTGCTTCATTAGTGTAGTTACAATATGGATAAGTTGTTAGCCTAGCAGCTAACCAATGCGGTTAGCATATGGGTAAGTGGTTAGCCTAGCGTTAGACGTTAGCCAGTCAGGACCATCAGGATAAGTTGTTAGCCTAGCAGCAGGAGCCACCTTGTAGTCTTTCTGGTTTCTGAACGTGTTCAGCTCCTCTCCATGGTGCAAATTTGAATTTCTACGGACTAATCCTGCAGAAAACAGCAACTCCATGAGGTGACACAGGCTTCTTTATAAAGTAAGCCTAGCATTCTCAACTTGGGGTCAAATGCTCCAAGTAAAGTACTATTTATCAGGCTTTATTAGGCTATATCGACATTTTAGCACGTTGAGCTAACTAACTTTAGTGTGTTATTGTAGCGTAGCATGTCATCATTTATCTAAAAATAAATGGTGCAAAGTCTAATGGATTCTGTTTACTCATGTCAAGTCAAGTTTTTCATTTTTTATTAAGCCCATTATCACAAGCCTAACTACAGTAGGTCAGGCTGATAGACAATCAAATTTATGACACAATCAATCATCATTTATCAATCAATTATGACAAATAAGATGTTGACAGAATACAATCAGAACAAAAGCACATATCCTTGTCTAAGGATATATCCTGATTACAAGGAGATAAAGCACAATTTGGAGTGGGACCTGTCAGATGAACCAGCATGTGCAAACCAGAGGGATGGATTGCTTTGTAAATAGTTATATCCTATTGTTTGGAGTGTCTGGATTTATCATTGCCATTGTTTATTTTTGTACATGGTGAAGTGCCTCTCTAATAAAAGCAATTTTTTTTAAACACAGCTAATAAAAGCAATTTTTTTTAACCACAGCTAACATCACACGGAAACAAAATCAATTACAATAGAAATGTTTTTGGGGTTTGGAGTTTGGGGTTGGTGCAGGTCAGACTATTTCAAACCAGAAATATGTATATTTGTTAAATTTCATCCCCTCTCTCTCTTTCCCATCTTTCTTGTCACTTTCCTCTATACATAGACATTGGAAGTAGGGGCGATGGGGGTACGGCAGCAATCCCCTAGTGGCAGCTCCCATTCATTGCACCTGGTCTTATTTTATTAAAATAGGCCATAATGAATGTCCACAGTGACAATTTAGATGAGACTGACGTTCGCTCCCTGATGGAAACCTATTTTCATCAAGCGCACAACCAGGAGAAGTGGCAGTGTGTGAGCCAAAACTGGTTAGATAGGCTATTCAAACATTGGCTTTGAAATTCGCCAAGGCACCATTTGTCGCCTCTTTAGTCAACATTTATGTGCTGTTCTGTTGTGCACCACGGTGCGTTGCTTAACAACCTGCAACAGATTTATGCCACCATTTATTTGATTTTCTACTTGTTGATTTAAATGTTACATATTGTTGCAGATAGCCATGAAATGTTTAAACAGAGTTTGGCCATGAACACAGCTTTAGGGGTGAGTGCTGCTAAGCAACACAACTTCTCAGAGAGTGTAGGAATCCCACTAGCAGGTGACGCTGTTAGCAAAATGTTTGTTTTAACTCGATAATGGTTACAGAATTAATTTCATCCGTCTTTGTCCCAAAAGCTCATTTACAAGTATGTTGGCTCACTTAGAACTGTACAGAGTGCAGTCCAACCACAGACACTGAACCGATTTGAATGGAATGTACAACTAGGGACTAACTATAACCAGTGTGCAATTTTGCATGACTGCACAGATGGCAATGCAGCTTCATTTCTGTACTCATTAATAAAGTGGTTTATTTTCTTATTGGTGTTCTTGACAAGCCTGTCCTGTTCTAAACCCTACCGAGTGAAAACCCAGAATAGGGGAGAAGGCGGAAGACAGGCCATTTTTAAATGCCTTTTCTTGATATTGCAATTTCATGCCCCTAAAGGTAACAAGAGAACACTTTAAATCACAAATCTAAGTTTACTATTGCTTATCTACAAAGTAAATTGTATAGAGCATTTTGATCTATATCTTCCTGTACATAGGAAGTATATCCTTTGTGTAAAATTTTCAGTTTGCAATGCTTGTAATTGCATATCAACAAGGAAATTCCTTGTCCATGAAAACTTAGAACATATTTTCCCATCACTGCACATTCAAGTTAATAATATGCCCAAAGGGTTTTACCGGTGATAGGCTGGGATGGGGTTTTATTGTGCTTGCTGTTTTAAACAAATCATGATGGATGTGACTGACCCTCTCACCGTACAACAAACCCATAATCCCCATTCAGCTGTATGTGGCCATAACCTTGACCGTTTTCTGTCCAGTGGACCGAATGAATGGGCTGGATACAGTATTGGACCACAGCCTCACATGCCTTGCCAGGATCTATTGGTGGCTTTCATCAATGCAAAAAAAAAAAGGAAATCACTTCAACCGCTAATTCAATCCTAAATTGTCAAAATTGAAGTGTGCTCCTTCAAACATAAGACCTCACAATGGGGAAGTCACGGATTTTCAGTCGCCCGATTGCCTGGATTTTTAGCGTTAATTCGTAATTACTCACAGTTGTAATTAAGATGGAACATGGAGCATTTCAAAGGGAAGGGGCCCACAGTCATGACTTAAGCGGTACGGAGGCAATTATGGGAGAGAAACAGAGTTCAGTTCCAGTCGAGGCATAAAGGGATTTGGCTGATTGAAGGCTGAGTAGGTACGAAGTGTGCTTTGGGATTCAACGTGTGTATGTGAGGGTATTGTTCATTTTCTCCCCTCCTCTTATAAAGTCAAATGTTTTCCTTAAAGGGGAATTCCGGTATTTTTAAACCTGGGCTCTATGTGTACAAATCTGTAATTTATACTGCAAAATAGGTACAAAAAGTTTTGGAATTGCTCCAGTAGATCGCCTCAGTCGGCAGTCTCGAAATGCGCTGCTATGGCTGCAACATAATCTGTTGGGGCAAGTGCGCTGATCAAAGTACGTCCACTAAAAGTGCTTGTTTTTGCCACTGACAGGCTCAGATTGTTATTCTTGTGTCTGACAACATTACGGATAGGATCGCTACAGAGATAGACCTTTTTTTAACCAGAAACAGAAGTCTCGCTCAAGGAGAAGTCTAGCTCTGAAATCTGAAAGATGAGGTGAGTTGTTACAGGAAGAGGTTAAACAAAGGTTTCTGGTTAAAAAAAGGTCTATCTCTGTAGCGATCCTTTCCGTAATGTTGTCAGACACTTGTCAGACACACGAATAATAATCGGAGCCTGTTAGTGGCAAAAACAAGCACTTTTAGTGGACCGGCACACTTGCCCCAACAGATTACGTTGCAGCCATAGCATACCTATTTTGCGGTATAAATAACGAATTTGTACACATAGAGCCCAGGTTTAAAAATACCGGAATTCCGCTTTAAGCACAAGGAAATGACTAAGGAAATTTCTACTTTGAAATCTTATGGGTGTAATCTAAGGGCAAACTTTTATTGTGAAATGTCATTAACTGTGTGATGAATCGGAATGAATTTCAGATGCCCCAGATATCAGAATTACCCCCAAATACCCCAGAATTAAATTGAACCCTTTCTCTTTCTCAGGATCACTACGACGGCGGCCTGCATGATGGACCTGCGCAGATACCCGCTGGATGAGCAGAACTGCACCTTGGAGATTGAAAGCTGTGAGTGGCACTGTGTGCAAGTGTGTGTCGGTGTGTGTGCATGGACGGCCATGGTCCTAGCCGAAAAATCTCGCCTCAGGCATCAAATATTCTAGAGACAGCCAGTCCCAGGCACAGATAGTGAGAGTGCTGACATCATATTGAAGGTTTATCTCTAAACCAGTGACACTATGCTTTGCAGTGATCGGCCCATTGTATTTTAATATGATTACTAATTACCACGCAGCTTAAGCGCACAGAATTAATCAGCCACACTGGGGTTTGTTGGATTTATTTGAGGTTTAAATAGCTCCACGTGATCCATTCTTTCCATGAATCTCCCCACCTATTGTTCTTGTCCACACAGCAAGTACTTCAGGTAACAATACGCTTTCCTCAAAGTCTCTGCAGGAAAATCTCCGAGGTCGCTGATTTCACGGAGCACTTTACGCCAACTAATGCAAACTGCCATTTCTTGTTCAAATCGGACCTGGCCGGAGTGCTTCGGTTGAATAATGGATACTACCTACATGCATAGTTAAGTCAGCCCTGCACAAGTCGCACACACACGAATACACACTCTGGAGTGTGTGCCAATCAAAAAGTCATTGTGTCGCCTCTGGATGACTAGATTGTGTTGAAACATAAAAGAATGCCGCTTTCAGGGCCAAAAAAAAGCTCTGTTGCACTGCAGACTCCACCCCAATCGGTGATGAAACACAGAAGATTTAGGAATAGTTTGAGTTGATTGGGCAGAAATTTAAAAAAAAATTGAACGGCCCTTGACTGGTGATACATGGAGGAGAGAAATCCTCCACCTCAAAAGACCCTCCGTCCAGAAAGTGCCCTGAGACTCTCCATTCCTCAACCTCCATTGTGTAATGTGTTAGCTAGCTAGCAGGCTAATCTGCAATACGTCGTCAAACGGATGTGTCAAGAGGTGTGCTCCTCCGGGAGTGTATCTATGTTCCCAAGGCTCTATATTCCTAGGGTCCTATGTTCCCAGGTTCCTAAGTTCCCTCAATGTAATTGTATGTACCCAGGGCCCTTTGTTCCCAGGGTTCTATGTTCCCAGGGTTCTATGTTCCCAGGGCTCTATGTTCCCCGGTCTATGTTCCCACAGCCCTCCACATCCCATTGGTGTCATACAGGCACCAAAGGTCATACCTCCAACCACTCTTGAATGATGGCACATTTGACTTATTGAACACATTGGAATGACATCCAACATACATGTTCTTAAATCTAATTTAAAAGAAACTTTTAAAAGCGATATCCTCCTCTTCACTCAGATACCCTTCATCTTTGTGGACTACCAGGCCAGCTGCACTGTATATATGTTTCTCTGATCCATCTCTACATCACCACTGTCCTCAGTCTCAACATCAGGTGGCTCAATAAAGATGTTTGTATTATTAATGTTCTCCGACGGAACTTACACCTGCACTGTATTGTTTCCTCAAATGTCTCATTTTTCTCCCCACCTTTACTTGGACGTATATGAACGTTATACCTATTTTATGTTGATGGAACATAGGATTGATGGAACATGAGGCTGTTTGCAGTTACATTGAGGGAACATAGAACCCTGGGAACATAGAACCCTGGTAACATAGGGAGGAGCCCCTCCCTCCCACCTCCAGTTTTACAGACACACCTCCATCTTCCCTCGCTCGCCACTACTTAATTTGGCATTTTTCAAAAGTATCTACTGGGCTGAGACAGGCTAAAACCGTGTGTTTCATTACTTTCTAAGCTAAAGGTTTCAAGCTAATTGGAACAACATTTTTTCTTGTTGCCCAATGGAATTAGTCTTCTTGTATAACTCAGGTTCCACTGACAAATATCTTCACCAATTAAACATCTTTCTCTTAAGAAAACCCATTGGAAGACTCTTATTATAGCATCTATGAAGCAAGCTAGCAAATTATAATAGTGTTATTCTCCACAGCCTGTTGGTTGATCTGATGTCTGGTGGTCTTCTCACACATGCATTAAATGAATGGAGAAATTGTACAAATGGACAAAAATGTGATGAAGCCCATCCAGTAATGAGAAGGAGCTAATTCCCTGAAATCCTGCAGCTCCCTTCAGATAAGCTGCGGAATCTGAGGGAAGAAAGACTAGCCAGTCCAATTAAGTTGGTCTAATTACTGAAAGGGCAGCAAAGGCCTGTTTCATTCTGGTTCAGACTGTAGACATAGCCCAGAGACTAGCCAGAGAAAAAAGTAAAGGGAATGCTTTATTACTGTTCCAGTTCAGCCAGTGGGAAAATGGAAGATGCTCAGCAGTTGAACAGGGTGAATGAGAGGCCAGGAAGACAAAACTCTACTATTACAGATTTTGTTGAAAATTAATCTACCAATATTTCTTCCTCTTACCAATCGGAGGACATTAGTAATGACAATGCCTGTCTATAGACTACTCACTAAACACTATTCAATCCCTCTAGGATGTTGCGATCTTGCAAATTCACGCAAGTTCAACTAATTGCCGCAATACTTGCAACAGCTGGCCAAAACCCTGAAATATTCCTGCATAAAATGGTCAAATTGGTACAAAGCTTCCACATTAATACTCCTACGTGTTCGGGAGGTTGTTTTTTTTATTTAAATATGAAATTTGCACCATTTGCTTTCTTGTTATCCTGAGCCTTTGATATGGTTACACATGAGGACAATGCCTGAGTGGCCAATCGGGACAACCGGGACGAATCCTGGTGGGCCGGTGGGTCTGTGGACTGGTTGGACGGGCCTGGCCATGGTGTAGCCTAATCATTTTATAAATTGTTCAAGTTGATTTGCTGGTAACAGGCCGGCCACTGGTGACTAATTAGATGTGCGTTCTCCGGTCCGGACCTCTCACTCCTTTTCTCTGTGTCAAACTGGCAGCACTGACAGACCTGACACGCCTGATAGGGAGATTAGAGCGGGACGTGATTGGTCAACTAATGATGTAATGACAAGCTGTAGATATGCTGCTTCCGCAGCCTAAAAGGGAAAAAACAGACAAAAAATAATGTAAAGAAAACAAGGAATGAAAGAAAAAGGAAAGGCAGAGAGAAACAGAGATCATGTTTAGTAAAACAAGCTTTCAGCCGGCGGTGTAAATTGTACTTCCTCCTCCAGTAATTACAAATATATTCATTAATGCGCTTTTGCTTGTTTGCTTTTCAAGTTATTGTAGCGAATATGCACAGAATTTACTTTACTACAGTCACACACGTTCTCCGGCCACAGCTAAATGGAACAAGTTAACCCCGTTGTGTGGAGGGTGTGAAAAGCCATTCTGGGAAATGTAGGATATCACTAACTGAAGTATCTGAGGGTGGATTCATGTAATCTATGAATATAAATTCACAATAATAATAATAAATAATAAAGAAAGTCACGTTTCATTTTCATAATAGACAGTAAGCTAGCCAATTAGAGCAGAGAGCCAACAGCAATGTCTAGTGAAGAGATAATATATCACCATGCAAAATACTGGAATAATAATACTGCTTTGTCATTTGTTTTTTGGGCTTGAGACTGAAATGTGTTGCAACGTCCTTCACTCACTCGTAGCACCGTCCTCTTTATAACTGTTGAGCTACTGAAAGTGTGTGTGTGTGTGTGTGTGCAGCAAGAGTACAGGCCAGAAAGTGAGTTTTGAAAGCCATGAATCTGAAGTAATCGTTGAGTCACTGGTATCGATCAACAACCCTAAGAACCCCCTGCAGATATATTATGGCTTTTTTGTGCTATGGGCATGGGTATTGCCCCTTTAAAACTGGGGAATATCTACCACTGTTAGGCTAAAGGTGCTAGATGTCATGCTGATCATGCATACCCTGAGAAAGGTCATCTGAGACCCAAAACTCAGCATTATGTTTGGAAAAAAGAATGGATCCACATGTGAACATCCTTATTTCTGCTACAAGTTGACATTGTAATTGTGTTTTCCCCAGATGGATACACCACTGATGACATCGAGTTCTACTGGCAGGGAGGAAGCTCAGTCACTGGGGTGGAGAACATTGAACTACCCCAGTTCTCCATCATGGACTACCAAACCCTCTCCAAGAAAGCTGTGTTTGCTACAGGTAACAGGGTCATTTGGCGTATCATTTTGACATTTAGTTATTTTTCTTCAGGCTCTCATCACACTGTAGGTAAAAGTTTCTAAATGGAGCTAGCTAGCTTGCGGCTAGGATACAGAAACTTTTTCAACTTAATATGACATTTTCCTGGTAAAGATGGAGACTGTTAAATTAAAATAATTAACTAAAATTGACAATGTCAAGGTATGCTTTTAAGTAATTTAATTTCAATTTGTTTTACTTTACCTACATTATTGAATATTCAAATTATTCTTTTCAATTCTTAGATAGTTTAATCTTCTCAGGTATTGACTGAAGTGAGCTCAGTCATGCCCGATAGACTTAAACTTTCCTGTGCATTGTGTTTCCTCTCATAGGCTCTTATCCACGGTTGTCACTGAGCTTCAAGCTGAAGAGGAACATTGGTTACTTCATCCTGCAAACCTACATGCCCTCCACCCTGATCACCATCCTATCCTGGGTCTCCTTCTGGATCAACTATGATGCCTCGGCTGCCAGAGTGGCCTTGGGTCAGTGTTTTTTAAATGAAAATTGCACCCTCAGATATACTGTTGTATATCATCAATGTATTCGAGGAGTTATTTTGTGATTTAACTTTTTATACGCTCTTTCCCTCAAACTTCAGTTAGTAATTTCCTACATTTCCCAGAATGTATTTTGACGAATCCCTGAGAATGGGCATGAACTGTTGCTGCTGCGTTCATCTCATGTCATTGGAAGATTTCCCATTGCTCCGACCTGGAAGCAGTCACACTCACTCCTTGTGAAGTGCTAACCTTGACTATTGCTAACTAGCTCCGTAGCAACAAGTCATTAACATGCAATAGCGCTGGCTGTTTTGGAAAACCAGGAAGTCCTCCTGAGCATGGCATGACACTCATGTTGACATAATTGTTGACAGTTTTATTCAAACACATAAATTCATCATCAACACCCTACCGGGCCAACCATTCTTCAATCTGACCGTTCATTCACTCATATATTTCAAAACACAAAACCTAGTGAGGCTAAAAACAACATCTAATTTATTATTTTGTTCTTTTAAAGCGTGTTATAAATTATACCACTGGAGTCAATAGATGATTCTGGTTTGTGTCAACTCACTGCAAAGCCCCAATGTAGGTGATGACTCTGCATAGAGCCACAGCTGCCCCCTCAAATTGGTCACTTTATTATTATACTCTAAGGTAAGGCAGGTCATACAATTCAGGAAATCCTTACTGCTATAATTCATTTGTCCTCAAAAGACATGCATGAACAGCTAACATTACTTCCTGGTATTGAGAAAGTGGGTGAAAGCCACTAGAAGCATTGCACTATCCCAGCATGCATTTTGCAGATTTTTTTTCTGATTATTGCGGCCCAAAATTTCAATGGAATTCGCAATATTTTTGGTGCTACCTTGTGGTAAAACTGCATGAATGGATGACAAATTCAAGCCCCCCAAAAACTGCCCACTCTGTTTTTTCAGATTTGTTTTTTTAAGGAGTAATCGTCCTGGCAGCACATTATTACCACCTAGAGCTGCAAGCTTGTTTTACTAAACATGCTATCTAGCTAGTGCCTGTCTTTTTCTTTCATTCCTTTTTTAATCCTTGTTTTTTCTACAATGTTTTTTGCCTGTTTTTTCCCTTTAGGCTGCAATGCAGCATACCTACAACTTGCCATTACATCATTAGTTGACCCATCACGTTCACGTCCCGCTCTAATCTCCCTATCAGGCGAGTCAGGTCTGTCTGTCAGTGTGCTGCCAGTTTGACAGAGAGAAAAGGAGAGAGAGGTCCGGACCGGAGAACGCACATCTAATTAGTCACCGGCGACCGGCCTGTTAGCAGCAAATCAACTTGAACAATTTATAAAATTATTAGGCACACCGGGTTTCGTCTCGGTTCTCCTGATTGGCCAAGGCTCAGGATAACAAGAAAGCAAATGTTATATGTAAAAGAAAAAAGCAAGTGTTACATTTGCAAGCATTGTGCCAAGTTGACTGTTTTATGCAGGAAAATTGCAAGTTTTTGGCAAAATTGCAAGCTCTTGCAAGTGTTGCGGCAATTCGTTGAACTTGTGTTAATTCTTGATCACTCTTTATACAAAATGAATCGATGCAGAATTCGGGAGGGCTTTCATCATCTGTCAACCTACATAGTAGGGGACATAGTTAAGCTCATAGACCACCTTGGTAGTGCACAATTCCAACAGTGTCTGAACAAATTGCCTGATTCACAGTCCCTATAGCTATTGCATACTTATATACTTATATACATACCTCTTTTAGCATAATGCCTTTACTGTACACTCCAAATGCACACGCACACACAGCCTTCCAGGGGAACTATTGACTTCTAAACACTGCCAGCCTTGTCTGAATATTCATTTGCACACACCCTCAGGGCAGAGTGTGTACCAACCAGAAGCCCTCAAGGCAGAAGCGAATTCCCCACTCGACAGTGTTATGTAGCACTCACCACTTTGGACGGGTACAGTGAGGATCTACATTATCACACCTTCATACACTGACTGTAAAAATAAAGTCATGTTAGCTCCCCAAGAAGGTCCACTCCATAATTCACTTTAAAAAATATAAAGGTATCCCTGTTGTGGAATACCTTAAACATAGTATCAGGGACATTTCATTCTCAGTGGGCCTAATTCAGACTGTAAATTTGAATAGGATTTAGATCCACGTTTGAGTTGTTCCAATTCAGACTTGGACTATTTGATGTGCACAGTGAGGATTTTGGGATGTGCCTCCATTGATGATAGTAAAAAAGAATTATTATGACAGGCTGTTACCAGTATCATACAGAATACTATCATACAGATTGTTTCTTCTCCGTCTTATATTGATATTGAGATATCAACCCCTGTCATATTTCCTGCTTGTAACAATGCAGCTTGACTGCCTCTGATTCACACATTAATTCAGTTACCACAGGTGTAGAGCTGAAATAGTTATGAAAATGATTGCATTCACTTAGTCCATGGGTGAAGGATTTACCTCAATGCGGGGTAAAATGGACCAATAGGCAGGCCAAACATGCAAGTTCTAATATGCAAGGCTACAATGCATGATACATCATACAAGGCTATGTCTGTTCAATTTATTTGAGCTGCATAGCACTCTTATTTTTAAAATTTCGTCTTGCCGTGCCAGAGGCCACATGGACACGGAGGATGGTGCTTGTGCAGTAAGGCAAATAGTGGACTTGTGCATGGAGGTTTCAGTTTCTGTGAGTGGATTTTAACATTGAATATGATGTGATAGATGTGTCTATTTTACACATCTATCTGCTTTGTGTATACACTCAAGGAGGAAGATGTACTTCAAGGTTGTTCAAGATGCAAAGAAATGCAAGTTAATTCTAACATCTTGAATCCGCTATGGATAAGGATTGTGGTTAATAGATGAGGCATGTAGTTGTGAAGTCAAAGGAAAACTCCACCTTACTCTAACACTGTTAGATATTGTCAGTTTGTGATGTCCCATGCATTCCAGAAGTTATTTTATGATGAAATGTTGTAATTTATTTTCTCGGTGTACCCACTTTCCCTCAACCCGCCTCGTCTACTTCAGTAAGTGGTTTCCTGCAATTCCCAGAATGATTTCATCAACCCCCAGAGAAGGGGCTTGAACTTCTGCCCCTTACTCAAAGTGCAACATATCTTGTGGCTGCATTGAATTATGGTCTACTGAGGCTACTGTCGTGGAGAAATTGGTGTCTCTTCCTCTTCTACAATGGATTTCTCCCTGTATGGTTGTTGAACGTCAGTCTAGAAAGAAGCTCTTTGATTCTGAGAGGCTGACACCAAAACCTGATGTTTACCATTGACGTTTGATAGATTCAACATTTTCTGTCAAACGTCATCGTAGCTGTACTGGTAATATTGACATGATGTCATATCATCTGCATTTAGTTAGTTATCTGTGGGAATAAAAATACACACCACCAAGCAAAATACCTGATATGTGTTTTGATGTGTGCTTTTGTGGCATTTGCCAAACATTTAGCCCTTTTGTTGCTGTCATGTTTAATCTTTGGCGTTTACGGTACGCAGTCCATCATGCTTACAGTGATTGTGCAACGCCTGGGGTGGGCTTTAAGCCACTGTAGCATGCAGCTCCACACTTCTTCTGTAACAATATATGGCTTTCTTGGATAGACGTGTAGGCATGACATAAATAAATGTGCATGAATTTTACTGTATGTTGTAACTTTGGTGTGAGCCACGCATATTACTAAATCATATACCGTATGTCCTTTAGTCACAGGACAAGATTCTTGGCTGATTCTCACTAATATTAGACAGAAAATTGCTTGTAATGATGGATGGAAAAGCCACCTTGGCGATTCCAGGCATGGAAAGGGGCTCTCACTTCAAGGGAAGTGGGCAC
Organism: Hoplostethus atlanticus; assembly: GCA_034670405.1. Lineage (NCBI taxonomy): Eukaryota > Metazoa > Chordata > Actinopteri > Trachichthyiformes > Trachichthyidae > Hoplostethus > Hoplostethus atlanticus. The sequence continues at coordinate 450,234 of JAXDDX010000168.1, read as the reverse complement.
CTAATTTTGGAGTTTAAATTTTAAAACTGCATTATAAAACAATGTGTTTAAAGTACCAGTACATGTCTCTCTCTCTCTCTCTCTCTCTCTCTCTCTGTCTCTGTCTCCCCATATGGAAATGTAATATATGACATATATGCCCCTATATCAGCGAGCGATATTGCCATATATGTTACATATAAGGCGATATATTATTACCACATACATACATCCTCTGGATGTATGACGATATAGGTTTTAACATATATGAAATATCCATAGTAAAATTTGTATATGTACATATATTCAAAATTTGTATTGTATGAATTTGTATATGGTATTATATGTTGCAACCATATATGTTAACAATATATGTTTAATTTATATATTTATATATGTTTATTAAAACAACATATATACAACATATATAACATAAACATAAACATATGCCTCTCCTCGTTAGTATAGTGGTTAGTATACCGAGTAGACCGGGGTTCAATTCCCCGACGGGGAGGACTCTCTACTTATATGGGGTGGCTGTGGCTCAGGAGGTAGAGCGGGTCAGCCTCCAATCAGAAGAGCGTAGGTTCGATCCCCGGCTTGTGTCCTTGGGCAAGACACTGAACCCCACCTTGCATGGTAGCTCACCATCGGTGTGTGAGTGTGAATGGGTGAATGAGAGGCATATACTGTAAAGCGCTATATAAATGCAGTCCATTTACCATCCATTTGTATGGGCTAGACATATATGTACATAATATGCTATGCATATATGTGTAATTTGTATATTATACAAATACATATATGTTATATGTATAAATAATTATATACGTGACATATATGTCACAAAATGCATTATACATACATAAACATATATATTTGTATGGGCTAGACATATATGTCATATATGAAATTGTTCCAATTTCTAATAGGTTTCATATATAGTTTGTACATACATGTACATATATGTTTTTCCTTCATATGTACATATATTTCATATATGGAAATTTACTATATGTACATATATTACATTTCCGTATGGTCTCTCTCTCTCTCTCTCTCTCTCTCTGTCTCTCTCTCTCTCCAAAAAAAAAAAGTTTATGAACCCTTTTGAATTAGCTGCATTCCTGTATAAAACGGTGTCTAAAATACTGTCAGATCTCCATCTAGGTCATACGAATAGATACACAATGTAATTTAACAAATAAAACAAACTTTTACATGTCTTTATTTAACATATTGTTATAAACATTAACAGCTTGGATTAAAAAAAGTATGTGAACCATGAGCTTTAGTCACTGGCGGAACCTCCTTTAGCAGCAATAACCTCTTATTTTGAAGAGCAGACTCTGTTGGTAACCAAACTTTGTGGGGTTTTTATATGACAGGGCACCTTTAACCCACACCTGAATGTCACTGGATTGATTGGTTCACCTGACTTCAATTACCCCCTTTCATAGACGTCATTATCCTAGAGAATGTTAATGTTAATATTTGAACGAAAGTAAATTTGTTATGTGTTATTTGTGTTTATCTATTGTTGTGACTTGCAGGTAATTGAAAAAGTCTTCACAAACTATACATGCTGCAGTCATAACCATGGTCATATGAGAGGTAGTTTCACTTTATCGTATCTCTGCGTCCCATGAAAAGCAGTGTGAGAGAAAGCTGAGTGGTGAAAAGAAAGAGAAAATCAGTTTCTTGCTGAGCCTGAGAAGTCAGAGAGGCAAGAGCCAAAAAGGACTAAAAGGTCTAGCTAATCCAGGAGTGGACAAACTTTTTGATATTGAGGACAGGGTGTGTAAATCGTAAATTCACTCTCCAGATATTAAAGCTGCACAAGACAATTTTGCATGTTGGCAGCTGATGAGATGTAAAAGTGCAGCTTTCAACTAAAGTAATCCACATGTACAATAACTTATATTATCACTCTCTGGACACCTTTGGGGTCGCCAAAATAAAATTATGGAGTTGCATATTTGGCCTCTAACCACATGGTCATCCTGCAGTCACGAAACCTTGGGATGAAGCACAGATGGGGTACAGCAGTGAGGCCGGACAGTGATCATTAGTCTCCATTCCACGGCAAAAGCAACAAGAGTGCAATGGCTGTGAGCTTGCCCTCTGGAAGGGGTGGAATTATTGAGGCGAGAGAGGCATATCAAGTCAATGGCCCATCCATTCCAGTGTTTATAATACCCATTAGTCTCCATTACTCAGGTCATATCTGCGTGTGAACCAGAGGTGAGTGAGAGTCCACAACAACCACTTCATTAAGGCTACTTGGGTAGTTTTTACATGAATTTGTGCTCTTATTAGTAACCACAGCCATCTGTAGCTAGTATATTTAACACATAGTTCTACTACTACTACAATAAATAATAATAATAATAATAATAATAAATGTTATTTATATAGCACTTTCCATACATAAGATGTGGCTCAAAGTACTTTACATGAAATCAATAAAAGCAATGACAAGACAGGATACAATTAATAAAAAAGAATACAAGTAAAATAATTAAAAAAAAAAATAAAAGTAGAATAAGAATTAAAGTAAGAATATTTTACAAACCAATAAAATTTTATGAAAAGGTTTTCTTAAAAAGTATGTTTTAAATTGGCTCTACTACTGCTACTACTGCTAGTGGACCCTAGAGCTATTAACTTGTTGAAATGACTTTTATCGCCCTCTGTTGGCAACCACAGGAACTGCAACAACATTGACAGGGCTCCAGCACACAGATTACGGTGGCCTGTAATTGACACAAACAATAAAGTCACATTTTCACAATAGAGAGGGGTATGGTAGGGAGGGTATTGGGAATGAAACTCCAGTGGGTGGAGAGTTTTTGTTCCGAAACAGAGTACAGGCCGGAAATTAAGTTTTGGAAGCCAGAAATCTCAGCACCTGTCCAAGTAATCGTTAAGTCATTAGTATTGTTCATCAACCCCCCCGCAGATATTATAGTCATTTTGTGCAATGGGGCAATACAAATTGTTTTATTTTTTTATATTATTGCGCCTAATGAGTAGTTCACATCTATGGTCTTCCCTCAGTATGCGGTTGCTAATGCTAATGCTAAAACTTCTAACTTTCCCTTCTTTTCTCCTTTCCCCTCCTGCAGGTATAACCACGGTGCTGACCATGACCACCATCAACACCCACTTGAGGGAGACCCTACCTAAGATCCCTTACGTCAAGGCCATTGACATTTACCTCATGGGCTGTTTCGTCTTTGTCTTCCTGGCCTTGCTGGAGTACGCCTTCGTCAACTACATCTTCTTTGGTCGGGGTCCACACCTGCAGAAGAAGGTGGCAGAGAAGGCCGCTAAGTCCAACAATGAGAATAAAAGCAGATTGGAAAGCAACAAAGTGCAGGTGGGAAAGGGGCATCATGGGGCTACACTTCTATATATAGTTCAGATTCTAGGGAACTGTAGTTTTGTAGTTTCTCAGTTGTTTCCAATCATATGCTACACGAAGATTTTCTGAGTATTTGATCACCATACAGAAGAAACGGCTACATTCGTCTGCAATTTAAGTGTTTAATTAAATAAAAATGATACAGATTGGCCATATGGTGGCGCTATAACAAGCAACTTTATGTTTTAGTCCTGAACCATATGGCATAGAATCCAAAATGTTTTCCTCAAGACAAATCCATTGCACTAACTGGCTCATTGCCATGATAGTTTTTTCGCCATTTCGCTATTTTTCAGTATTTCTCCCACAAGGGTAATTGAAGGTCCATTGAATTTTGCACACAGCATATGATGACGAAGACACGCAAACAGGAAGTGAGGCATAATTCCTAAAGGTTTGATGCCAGAGCATCCAAACCTCACATATATCTTGTCAGACCACATTTGGTCTGTATATTTACGACTTCTTTTTTAAACTTTGCACAACGTTGCACTTTGAAGCAGCTGTGTTTCCATGAATGTATAGGACCTATACTACAATAAATAGCCATCTAATGTAATCTATACAGAGGCGCGATCCGATTGACGGCGAACTAATTCAACCTAGCCCTAAACCCTAAATAACATAAATTAGGCCTACGTGAAAAAATAATAACCTATGCCTACCCGGTAGAACGGGGACTACGGTCCCTCTGGCTCATAGCCGGAATCAGACGAACACTCCTCCTCGCTCCAGTCCACACCGCTCTGAGACGTCTCCACTGTTTCAATAAGTGTTTACCTATAGTAATAAGTACAAACAACGACGTATATTCAAACACTCGACTGATATCAAACATATCTCGGGCAGTACAGCTCTATGACTTCCATTCTTCGACTGGACTCCGCCCCCTGTGTTACTCCCTCAAAGGTCCCACTGGGAAACACGTACTGCAATGTCCACCAACAGATTCCCCTTCACCTAGTTCATGAAACAATGCCAAAGTCTCTTCTACATTTAGTCTTTGGTTTGAACTCGTCATCTTCTCTCTCTTCATCCTCTCGCTGCTCAAATAGCAGGCAATAGTGGACAATCCTGACGCAACTCAAATAGACTACTGCTCTGTGTTTCGGATTGAGATTGTCTTGGCGGTGCTAGTGCGAAAATGGCCTAACCTGGTTCAAATATTACCTAGCTAATTTTTCTAGCTGTGTAAATAACACATCGTTAGCAAAATCAGACGATCATAATTCAAATGTATTCAATCACGAACAACAAGGGGATTATTGGCTAAACGTGTTATGTTTAATTTACATTTGGAGTACTGCTAGCAGACACCAAACTCGTTGGGATTAGGGACGTTGAACGCAGCATTGAAATCACACGCTAGTGTGATTGGCTGAAATGGAAAGAGACGTCTGATAGGCTACAGAGAAAGGGCCTTTAGAAAAAATACATTTGTGAATCTAACATCAGGAAACTCTCAAAAATCCACACACAAATGTAACGAGGTTCACAACTCGTCTGGAGGTTTCTAAACGCAGATTCGACAGTCTGTAAATAAATGTAACAACATTTAAATATGTTTTAGATGAACACTGCAGCTGTTTTTAACTAAGTATATTTGTGGATTTGTTTTACATTTATATAAAACGAGACGTATTTGTGTGTGCATCGGAAACAGACATTTGTGAACACTAATTTATTTGTGAACCTTCTGTCATTTATAGATATATATATTTTTTACATTTATATGAAACGATACATATTTGTGTGTGCATTGAAAAATATATTTGTGAACAGAGACATTTATATATAAATCGCAAAATATATTTGTGAATCGTGTTGTATTCATTTGTGAATTTTGAGAGTTAACTGACCCCATAGGGCAACCAGATAGTAGCACTGTAACAAGCAGCTTTACATACTGGCCAATAATTCCTGAACTGTATAGCCTAGAATCATTTTTTTCTTCAGATTCCTTCAATCAACATGACTATCATTTCTGACTCTTTTTGGCTGTTTCTCCCACAAAGTTGATCCAATCGCCACATTTTGCACAAAGAATATTTGGTCTTCCATATTTGGTTCTTCTTACAGCCGTCACACAGACTTTTGAAATTCCGAAGTGTCTGATGGTGACACACACAAGTTGACCACAAAGATGTGCAAACAGGAAGTTTTTATACACTTAAATCTAGCGCAAACAAAGTTCATGGAGATGTTTGGATGGGCCTTAGAACTTGTCAGACTACATATGATTGCGCTCCATAGCGCCACCATCAGGCCAACCTTGCAATAGTACTTTTTATTACTCCTGCTAAATTGACTCAAGCTACACCAAATTTTATACAGCATATTTCAACAGCCTACATCGTTACTATTCCACAGAATTTTGATACACCTAATCATTTCGCCAAGACACACAAATTAAGATAAAACCTATTTAATGCTGAAGTAATCAAACTTCACATTTGCAAAGGGTTATGCATTTACATTTGGTTATTTGCATAGATTATGTTTGCTTGTCTATAATGCTCTATAATGTTGCTGTGAGGACAAATTGTCAATTTTGCAAAGTGTGACATCTCAGGCATCTGTGTGTGTGGGGCTTGGACCTTACAAATGACCGCATGTGACTATATTTACTATTATATCTATAACCATGACTCACTTTGCAAAATGTACCCAGAAATTGGAGACTTTTGTCACTGTTAGAGACATCCTCAACTTTCTATTAGCAACTTTGTACCTATAACTGTTGAAAAAGTATCTCAACAACTTGCAACAACGTAAATATTTTCTCTGTAACCCATGCCTTTTACAAACAAGGAAGTTATATTTTTCAGTTTGACAGTCAGCATAGTACAGTGGTTTTCGCATGTGGCACATCATGACCCAAGAGTAAACAGGTTTTCATTTCAACCAAACACTATAACTTGAACCAGAGGAGTAAACTGGAAAAAAACAACTGATATAACTTCCTTAATTTTCTTGTTCCTTGACTCTTGGGTCATGATGACACATAATTGAACCACTGGCACTGTTGAAAGCTAAGCATGCATTGAAGCTGAGTGTGTTAAGAAACATGCGTGTGATGCGTTGATTTTTGCAATATAATGGAGTTTTATTAGAAAACTGATTCACTGAAATCTGATGACATCCCCTTTTCAGGTTGATGCTCATGGCAACATCCTCCTTACCAACCTGACCAATGAGATGGGCGGGGGGGATATGATGGGTGCTCTCAACGACCCCAGGGCCACCATGTTCTCTTACGACAGCGCCAGCATACAGTACCGCAAGCCCATGACCAGCCGGGACCTGTACGGTCGACCGGCCATCGATCGCCCCATGGGCCACAAGAAGGGCCGCTTGAGGAGGAGGGCCTCGCAGCTCAAAGTCAAGATCCCCGACCTCACAGACGTCAACGCAATAGACAAGTGGTCTCGCGTCATCTTCCCAATCACATTCACCTTCTTCAACCTGGTCTACTGGCTTTACTACGTCAACTAGGGCGGCGATTGCGCGCCAGTGCGGCAACACCACTGCTAGCGATTTGTTTAGCTAGCTAGGTCTTGTACAGTGAGGGCAATGGAGGGGCATTCTATTCAGCCCGTTTGTATGAATTCTAATGCAGAATGAGAGGAGTCCCAGATGTCTTTTCAATGTAAATACAATTTAATATACAATATATAAATAAATATATATATATATATGTATATATATGTATATATATACATATATATAGAGAAGAGAAGTATAATTTAATAAATTCTCTCACTTTTTCCTGTACTCATCTATACAAAATAGAAATAGAGAAAATTAATATGGAATTTAAGACATGGTTAAGGTATGGCATTTCTAAGTCTGAACTCTATGCCAAATGGACTTTGGTGACTCCATCATTACTATAGGCAGTCTTTCATTTATTGTATCTCCTTTTCTCACCTTATTTTATCTCACTCTTTGCATGTGAACCAAACACTTTTATTTGCTTATAAGGTTAAAAACAAAGAGAGAAAAAAAAGCCTGGTGCAAAAACAGCGGGCTATTAAAACATTTTTTCGCTCGGTTAAAACTGATCTTGCGATCCAAGCAGTTTCTGCCAAATGAAACCTCAACAGGCAGACATTTAGTTGATTTTCATCTTAATGCGGTCGTCCTCATTTGGTTCAGCTCAACGCTACGGCTAAGTTTATTAAGCGGAGGCGGACAGTTGTCTTCTGGTTACACTGCTATTCATGAATGACATGATTTTCATTAGGTTTATGACGAGTGCATGTGCATTTACCGGCTTTTTGCACTGTAAAACAAAGTCTGTTTTTCTTTCTGTATAAAAGTTTTGCAGGGGTCTATCAAGCTCTCCTCTGTATTATAATCATTATACTGTATGCTTTCGAACAATCATTGCATTTAAGGTAAGTACAGGACAGATGTTAATTGGAACTAATCTCACAAACTAAACTTCTTCAAATTTGTATCTACAATATTCTCACAGCGTCTGTGAGCATGTAAAATGTAATTTTCTTTAAAAGAAATCAGGTAAAGAATGACCTATGATGTCACCATGCTTTTGAAAACACATTGAAAATGTCTAAGCCCTGATAATACACGCTGTGGGTGTCGAAAGCATTTGGTTTAGCACTGCATAGAGCTTCGCTGACCACAATCTGTTAGTTTATGAGAGAGCAGTTGGCAAGATATAGAAGAAGGAGGTCAATTTTCCTCTACTTTTGATTTGTACTTCGTTATTACGGCTTGTGCAGTCAACGCTGGCGATCAATTATGAGGGCCAGGCTGTAATTTTCAGAGTGGATGTATTATTTTATCAAGACAAATAAGATAAGTAGCGGGGACAGCTGGAGTGGTAAAGCTGTAATTTCTGCCGGGGCAAAAGAGCAACAATTAGTGTCACAATAGGTGTGCGTAGTATCTATTAGCCTGGTCTGTAGCCGGGAGGAAAGGGAATAACCTAACCCGTCTGATGTTAATGCACATTGAGAGAGACAATCCCCTAACAGGTCCTCTGGCTAGCCATCTATGTCTCGTGCTTGACAGACTTGACAGAAGTTGCTTTCCCATTGCGTGCTGTCATAATCTGACAATCTGATGAAAATGTTTTTTTTCACGTTAGGAACAATATCCATTTGCCAAAGCCTCTTCTGAAAGTTAGTATGCCTACAATGTGGATTTTCTGGATTGGACCTTTGTGTGTGTATATGTGTGTGTATGCAACAGGACATGCCTGAAATGCCAACACTTCCTCAGACCAGATTCATTATAGTCACTTTATGGCATTTTTTTGCCACAAATATGGCCGCCGGTATAGGCGGTTCCAAAATGATTCCCAGTATTTTCAATCATGAAGAAGAAGAATCATATATGCAGCGGTATTTTTTTGTTTCTCTGTGATTCTCCAGTGGATGCCAAAAAATTGTTGTGCTGTAGTAATAGTGGCTTGATGCCGAGTGCAAATACGGACTGCCTGTGTTATCAGGGCTTAACAAAAAAAAAAAAAAAAAAAAAAAAATTAAAAACCAGATACGCTTCTACAGGACACAATAGTAGCAGTGTGCTCTTTCCTCATGGCTGAATATTGTGCCTTTAACAAGAATCTCAATATTTTCACAGGGTTTAACTTATATCTAGTGAGTAGACTTTAAAAACGAATCAACTTGTACTTTTTTAGACGACAAAGAGAAAGAAGAACACAAAACAAAACAACGGTGGACTCTCGAGATCATTTCTGACGCTCTAAAGTCAAGTACCATAATCTAAGAGTAGATTGTAGTAAGACATTCCAGCATTACGATGACAATCTTTGAATTCAATGCTGAAAAAAATAAATCTCCTGCGAGGCTGGGTTTTCATGCCGTCGGCGTTGCCGTTTATGAAAGACTCCCAAAGCAGATGGGACACATGATTTCTTTGGACGGAGGAGCAAATGGAAGCCGCTAAACAACTGGCTTCTCCCCGAAGGCTCTGGAGGGAGGAGGACATGTGCTGAACTCTATTGTGTAAAATTACTGTACAATTTTTCTCTCATGCTCTATATGTGCTCTCATGTGTAATGGTGTGTGTGTGTGTGTGTGTGTGTGTGTGTGTGTGTGTGTGTGTGTGTGTGTGTGTGTGTGTGTCTTTCTGCTTGGGAATGTCTACAAGCAAATATGCGCGAGACGATGCATGAATGGATGTGTGAGTGCGGATGCGTGCTGTGAGCGGGAGGATGTGTGTGTGTGCGCGTGTGAGAGGGAGGAAGTGCAAAATACAAATTCTTTGTTTGAAATTGTAAGGACATCAATGAATAGAATTAAAATAAATTGACTGATATCTCTACCAACTCAGCACAGCGATGTGCATCTCATTTGACTGAACACTTGACACTTTTTTTTTTTTTTTTGCTGGCCCGTCAGAAGCAAACTAAAGATATGACGAGAGAACAGACGTGAAACGAGTGTCATGTTCTGATCTCGCGGTCAAAAGTGGAAAAATGCATCCTTGATTTGCCAATACTGATGGAACCCAGCCAAGACAAACTATGCTGCCCGACAATTCTGGTTTTGACATTTACCAACACACAGGATTTGATGTAACTCGCTTTGCTGTTTTTGGAGAGTAACTCGACCTTGGTTGTCAGAGGACAGAGGTAGGTGATAGCTGATATGTCATTGGGGTTAACAAGTGGGCTCCTCCCATCACAGATGTTTCATTGAATTAGGCCCATGACACCTCCAGAAGTAAAAGTATTCACTTTTACTACTGCAAAATGTCAGCTGTCACATCAGATTTACAGAAATGTGTGCCCCCCTTTTTAAAATTTTATAGATGGAGGTAAGGTAAATACAGAAATAAATCTGGAGGGGCAAATGTACATTGTTAGCATTCACACCAGCTGGAAGTAGCATACATAGAGATGTTTCCAGAATGTACCAGTATGTACATAATGTATCAGCTGATATATATACAGATATATCAGATCAGAACTGTGCATGCAGGACAGATGTACAAAGTAGTCCAGAGCATAGTAACAATGAAAAACTAGTCTAGAGCAATTCATAGAGACAGCGCGGTGCGACCGGGCATCAGCGCCCTCTAATTTGACTGATACCGGGGCTGTCGAGGCAGGTAGCATTGTATAACGACAATGGCAGATGGCAGTCAGCACGAATGAGCGCTTGAAGTGCTCCCTGGTTCACATTGGTGAGGTGAGTCAGTGGCTGAAGGTGCTCTATAGTTGCTCTACTGTAGAGAGGGTGAGGTATTTGTTGTTTTTCCACCGCAGGAACTATCCAAAAACTTAGTACTATTGGTACTTCCAGGAAATTCAACCTTTCCCATAGGGAGGACCAGGACACAAATCGAATGACTTGACTCTCCTCAAGGACTGTTTACTCTGTCCTTTCTTGTAGAGTCCATCTGTGTTGCGAGACCAGTTCCATTTGTTGTTGATGTGAACCTCCAGGCACTTGTGGGACTGAACCATCTCTACCTCCTCACCCTGGATGGTGACAGGAGGTCAATTGGAAATCACACAGATGCAGATGGTTCTCCTTGGACCAGGACCAGCCTCCAAAGTCCAAAGTCTTCCCTGTATGTCAGTGCAATCTGTCTGTGATCATTCAGGACACTGGAGCATCACTTCTTGGGCACTGGGACAATGCAGTAGGTTTTCCAAAGTGGAGGCACCTTCTCAGAGATAGCCAGATGGGCTCAAAATGTCATTGCAATTCATTTGTATTTAGCAGAGTTCGAATGTGACCCATTCAAAACATTCTATTTGACCACATATCGTACGGCAAGAAGCAGCAGGTCAAATGGGTTCTGGTGCCATGCCTTTCTCCCTGAGAATAACCAAAACAGATTGATGTGAAAAAATAGATACTCAAAATTTCAATTTCATTGTTAAACTTAACTTTGAACGTCTCAGGAATAGAGAACCCCACGTCCATGTCCACCATTCACCCAATTGCACAATCACTGTTCTCTGTGCCCCTGTGGCCTCTAGTAAGCCAAGACCAAATTTCAGATGCTGCAAAATGCACAATGCTGGATCATAAAGGCTATTTATTGGGTTTGATTGGTTTGTGTATCACTATCATCTCAACATTTGATCTCAACATTTGATGTCAGAGGCAACACTACCACTCACCATACAGACCCTGAGAAGGGCACTTTATGGACTTGCACACAGTTTTCCATTTCTGAGGTACAGAGCAGATCAGATCCTGTCTTTGACCAGCTGCTTCTTGCCATTCAGTATGTGATCAATATTTCCTCCAAGCTTTTGTCGCGTTCGGACTCGTGATGCAAATACATACAAATGAATGACAGTACCATCTACAGGTTGTTTGGGGCTAAGTCAAAGATAAGTCGCAGAGGTGCTGGAGAACCTCTGTTAGTTTGCTAGCACATGCTTTAACCACCCTAGGGTTCTGCTGTTAGGTCCCACTGCCTTGCCCATGCGGAGCCTCCCCAATTCCCTTCTCAACTTGGTGGCAGTAATGGAGAACGGGGTTGTGGGGTCGAGATGTTGTCAGCCATATTGTCCTCAGTAGGAGAAAAGGTGGGGCAGGAGGTTTTAGCAGGAGGTCATCTCTCTGGAATTCTGAACAAAATCAAATTCTGCCACTCCAACCCAAATTCTAACTGTATTCTGTCTGTATGCAGATGACTGGAAGGGCAATTGCCCTCAAAGAGCTCCAAGGTCTTATATGAAACCGTGGCGACTGGAGGAGAATGCCATTAGCCCAGTTAGCATGGCCGTGTCTGTCAGCAGTCGTACCCATTCTCATCATTAATGTGAAGCTCTGGAGTGAAGAGGAATGCCATTAGCACATTTACCATGTCTGTGTCCGTCGGCTGTTGCGCCCATTCTCATTATTAATCAGACAGCAGGCCGTCTAATCGACTGGGAGGCCACAGCAGGGACGCACACGTCACCTTGACTTACTCATGTACTAACAGAGCACACTTTGACTCATGGGCCTTCATTTGGCTTTAATTGCCATTGTAATTGCATGTGCTTAAGTGTAGACAGAGAGGTGGAGAGAGAGCGAGATAGTCTACTTGACCTCTATTTCCCCTTTCAACCTAAGTGAACATATGGCTGTCCCTGCTGGTCATCCTGGTAAAAGCCTTTATTTTGCCACGTTGACTGTAGTAGAGGTGCTTCTGAATCTTTGTCCCAAGACATTAGGAATCATTCAGTATATCAATAATTCATAGTTGTGCATACTACTCAGAAAATGTCTAGCCAACTTTAGAATTCACCCCTACAATATCACATTATCAAAATAAATTGTAAGTACCCTATGAATTTGAATGTGTATTTTTGGAAAAACATGAAGTACATTATTCTAATTCTGAGGCATATGTGAAAAGAAATTCTTGAAAAGTGAATAATGTGGGACCTTTAAAAATCCACCCAAAACATGAACATTTTTCAGCAGTCTAAAACATCAACAGTAAACGTCAGGTTTTGGAGTCAGTCCCTCAGAATCAAAGAGCAAGTGCTTCTTTCTAGACCCACCACTTTGCACCGTTGATCAATAACCTTACACTGAGAAATCCATCGTAGAAAAGGCAGGAGATGCCAATTTCCCAACTGACAGAAGCCTCAATGACCAGAATGCAATGCAGCCACAAGACTCTCAATCTCTCACTATGCTATTTCTATCGCTGTTACTCTCCCCACCTACACATATAACCCACAGCTGAATGATCATACTTTATAGCAATTTATATGCCTGTACGCCCTCTTTTGATTGAAAACAAGAAGTTCAACACCCCTACATAGGAAGTCACTAACTGAAGTAGAAGTAGACAAAATTACATCACTCCCATCACTGCAGCGACAGGAACCTCTGTGAAAACCTACAAATTTGTCCTTTGCACTTGAATGTTTCAGACAGCTTGTGTGATAAAATCCTTCCAATTCACTTTCCCAGGCCTAAATAGTACTTTTAAAATAGTACTTTTTTAAAAACCCACCGGTCTCCCATGTGAAACAAATTATTTAACATGGCCTTTCTCTGTTATGCAACTCATAAAAATATTAATGTATTGTTGCTCTGCCATATTGTGGGCCAGATGTAATGAAACTGGGAAAAAGTTACTTCCTACCACCCCTCCATGATACTCAACCAAAATAGGAAAATAGTACTCGGTGGTGTCTCATGGCAACACATGTCCTGATGTCACAAAATACTGAAGCAACATCACTACAATGCATCTCTCATCTGTCTCCACACTATTTCAGTGATATTATATCACATGGCATGGCTTTACAATGCTGGGAACGTACCGCAAAGTGGATGGGAAACACATCAATGAAGTTTGATCAACAGAACAGGAGGCAAAGACACATTTATTTGAGCATATTTATTATACAACATAATGCATCACATAACTCACAAAGTGTTCAAGAGTTCAAAGGACTCTGATGGATAACAAAAGACAGGACTGCTTCTCGAAACAAATTACCTCTCAATGGAAACGGTTTTTACTAATACTTTCCATTCCATCTATTGGCCACACACCTGAATCTATTTTACACTGTCGACAGCACGGCCATCCACTTCCTGTAGTCTTGGGTCTGCGATCTGTTGATCACTTCAACTGCAGCACCACCTGGCAAGACACAAATACATATTAATCACTGGCATCAGCAGTGGCCTGGGGTATTTCAAGAGTGGCAGAGGCCTAGAGTGAGGTCGTCTGGCTGCTTAACTGGGGATGATTAGAACTTGCAAAAGAGTGCAAAAGAGTGTAGGTAATGGCCCATTATTTGCCGTGATGTCAAATTTTGGCATCACGGCAAACATTTCAACTAAGGTTCAACCAATATGGGTTTTCCAACGGTATACCATTGTTTTTGGATTGTATCTGCTGAGAGCCAATATAATGTATAATATAATGACGATAATAAACGACAAGAAATAATAATAATAATAATAATAATAATCATGATAATAATTTTAACAATCATGCATACTTGTCTAATCAAAATCAATTCCGGTTCAAGGCTTCCTATGGACAACCAGTGTAGTCTATTGCAGTATCTGTCAATTGCACAATAAATATTTAATCAACCAGACTGCATCATATCCATCATGTCGGGGGTGCACGTCTAGCCGATATTAGAGTTTAATAAAAGGCAAATATCGGCTAGTTTCCAGTGTCATTCTGTTTTGCATCGCTAGCCTAGGTCATACTAGGTCGTACAAACAAGGAAGCCTGTACTATACACAAAATAATTACCTAATACCTCTACTATATATTTAACAATACGGTTAAATATGTAGTGCAGTACCCTTTTGCAATACTCTGCCTATACTAGTTGGAGAGTTTTGAATGCATTCTCTTTTAATGAGGCATGTGGATGTCCACTGGCAACAGACCTACAGTCAGCGGGTCTGACAAAGTGGGAAAAGAGCATCCCATTAACTAGAGGAGAGCAGAACTCAGCACTTTCCCCTGTCCTGTAATCACTAGTGCTTGCGGCGCTAAGAAGAGGCTTTCAATGTCACCCAAATCACACCCTTCAAGGACGATGAGAACACACACACACACACACACACACACACACACACACACACACACACACACACACACACACACACACACACACACACACACACACACACACACACACACACACACACACACACACACACACACACACACACACACACATTTTACTATAGTCGTGAGGACCTTCCATTACTCCTACATTCATTCTCTAACCCCTAATGCTAGCCTTAACCCTCACCTTTCCCTGCCAAAACCCAACCCCAAATCCTAAACTAACATTAATCTTACCCCTTATTCTTAACAAAACCCTAATGGCATATTATAGAAATTTTGAGTTTTTATTTAATCAATCAATCAATCAATCAATCAATTGTCGTGCCAATTTAAGTCAATTGCACTTTGTCTAGTTGGTGAGATCATCTCAATAAAGCTAGAACACAATATTCGCCAGAGACTTACGTCTCTTAGGCCTTTAATGCTTGCAAGCAGAGCTGAAACCACACACACCGAGGTGTATGCAGAATGAGCTGAGGAATTCAGTTCCTCAGATACATTTATACACATGACTGACCAGTTCTACAGACACACATAGTAAAAGGCTAATAAGTGAAGACATTAGACACCATCACCCGGCCGTAAAGAGGTTATCTTCCATGCAATAAAAGTTCTGCTCCAACTCTTTACGACTTGACCTTCCTTGACCCCAAGACCTGCTCATTTCCCAGGTCCAACTTTCTGCCAGATCAAGAGGAAATGAACACACACACACACACATTCCTTTTAGCTCAGTGGTTTTCCACTGGCTATGACTACACATACATATTATTGCAATTTATAGTTTAAGCATATCAAAAACACACTTACATCATGATTTTCCATAACACAATCAATCAATCAATCAATCAATCAATCAAATTAGCCTTTTCTTAACTGAAATAAAGGATCTATACTAACCAATTTATTAGGAAGCGAGTAGTGAGAAAGCATCAGTCTGGAGAAGGAGAACATTTTGTGGCATTCAAACACTGCTCCAGTTTTATCAAGAGGCCCAATGTTTGCCATGAAAACACACCCTGCACCATCACACCACCACCACCACCAGCAGCCTGAGGCATGACGGATGCATGGCCCACTTGTGGTTTCTTTCCATCAGCATACAGCAGGAACTGGGATTCATCTGAATAATATTCAAAAATGGCTGGTGTTCCACTTAAACCCAAGCCCTAACCCTTAAATAACCTAAACATAATTCTAATCTTAATCCTAAAACCAAACCTAAACCCCAAAATAGGCCCTTGAAGAAATGAGGACCAAAATGTCCATACTCTGAAATTCGTACAAACTGGTTCTCAGAAGGATAGAAGCACAAGAACACACACACACACACAGGGTGAGTATTTACCTTATTGGCGGCCTCTAGTGAACTGATGAGTGTGTGTAACTCCTCTCTGTTCATCTCTATGGCGATGGGCCGGAGGGCTCCATTCTCTCTCACATCCAGACTGAGGCTCAACAATGGAGTCTGGAGAGACGAGATCTTATCACTGGACAAGGCTAACTGGACAGAGAGAAGGCGAAACGGAGAGAGCAGGAGAAATAAATAGGGAAGAATAATTCCATTTAGCTTGCAGGACATACCAGAATTGTAGCAACTGAGATTGGTAATTGTATACATTTACCATTTGGGGTCGGTAACGATTCATTCATGCAACGCTACGACATCAGAACTTCTGATGTGAGGAGAGGATGCAATGCAATTAAACCATGCAAACCATTAAATAAAAGTTGAAAATACACTTAAAAGAAAGATTGGCTGTAATGTTGATTTTTTTAAGTCGTTTGATTCAAATATCAAAGCATCACTTGGTTTAATAAAGATTAAATCAGAAGAGATAAGTTCACCTTAAGCTGCCAGTCAAAGTCTTGAAGAGTAGCGCTGGAGATAGAGTTGGTTCTCTCCACAAGAGCTTGGCGGATCTCCTCCCGTCGGGCCCTCAGCACACTCAGCACCGCCTCTCCATAGCCACCGCCCACGTCCGACAACCCTGTCAGCACCTGCCCACAGGCCAAGGCAGCATGCAGGGAGATGGTGATAATCTGACCCCTGAGCATCCATTCACTGGCATTGTCATAAACCGACAACAAGATCATCACAGGCACCCTACATGAATATTACCAACCTCCATCATAGAGGCTATGCATGAATGGATATCTGTCAGTAGAGGTTGTTCAACCATTGTAAACTGTAACTGTGTGTAATGTAGTAAGAATTCTTTTTTAATAAAAACTCAATGCAAAAAAGTAGCAATAACAAAATAATATGTTGCCATAAGTTGACATATTTGATGGAGCCAGCTAGTCAGCTAGCTAGCGAGGTACCAATTAAAATGCTAACTTTTATTTTATTACATTACAAGTTATTACGTTAGTTACTACATATCACTTCATAATTTAAAAATGTATTAGATTATCTGCCAAAAGGTTATTGTGTCATGTGTCAAGCTAACCAACACGCCCTACTGACTGATAGGCACAGACCTAGCTAGCAGTACAAGCTCCAGCTCATTTCTAACATCGCCAGTATCACACAATCACCAAACTCATCTCATCATTTTGGGCAGCAAAATGTCATCAAGTGGTAAGTGTTTGAATTTTGAGGACTTCAATACCCAGAAATCGTGTAAATCATGTAATGCTTTATGCCAGTGGTCTTCAACCCTGGTCCTCGGGACCCACAGCCCTGCTGGTTTTCATTCCAGCCGTCTCATCAGGGGCTGATTAACATGGCTGATTCACCTGGCACACCAGGTGAATCTAATTAACTATCTGGTAGGAAGGAAAACCAGCAGGGCTGTGGGTCACGAGGACCAGGGTTGAAGACCACTGCTCTATGCAGTTTACTGCATAAAGCAGTGGTTCTCAATCCAGTCCTCAAGGACCCCCTGTCCTGGAGGTTTTAGCTCCAGCCTTACTCAGGCACACCTGAACCAATTAGAGGCTTCAGGTTTTCATGATACCTTAATTGGTTCAGGTGTGCCTGAGGAGAGCTGGAGCTAAAACCTCCAGGAGAGGGGGTCCTTGAGGACTGGATTGAGAACCACTGGCATAGAGCATGCTCATGTTGACCAACCCTTGCTTTATACTAAAGTATAACAAAAGGATGCGAGAGGCAAAAGATCTGACGTTTTCAACAAAAACTGAAAGTGTCTTGTATAACTTGATACCTTGTATATCTATATATTTTAATGATACTCATCAATTCCTCACTTCCTGTGTGCAGAGAT
Source organism: Hoplostethus atlanticus (assembly GCA_034670405.1). Classification (NCBI taxonomy): domain Eukaryota; kingdom Metazoa; phylum Chordata; class Actinopteri; order Trachichthyiformes; family Trachichthyidae; genus Hoplostethus; species Hoplostethus atlanticus. The sequence goes on along the minus strand of JAXDDX010000168.1, from coordinate 432,030 downwards.
GATTTACTGCCAGTGACCATACACAACACCAGAATTTCATTTAGGTAATAGGCAAATAGGGTGACTTGACAGTGTCTCGATTGGTGGGGTGGGGCACTCTTCCCTGTTGCTCCACTTTTTTGATTTAAGCTGATTAGTGAGGCATATTTTTACATAAAGAACTGGAGTAGCGCAGCTTTAACCTCACCTCTTTGTCAGAGCTGTTGTTCCCTACGGCCAGTCGGAAGAGGGCGGACAGGGAGTTCTGCAGCTCCAGCCACTCCTCCAGGCTCCAGGTGGCACTGTAGTCCGCCATACGTGGAGGCTCCCGCCCACAAACCCCGTCCACCACCCTGTGACACAACTACGGGGGTGTCAACATCAACTCAAATCAGGGACCAGTACGATATTGATCAAGGTGCGCTATTCCCGATGACTGTCTTCTATCCTATTTCAAGTTGTGAGGGGAGGAAAAAAATCTTTGAGTAGACTAGGGCTGGACCAATATATTGGCAAACCGATATACTGGGCTGATATGGACCTTATATTAAAAACTGGATATCAGCCACCTCTGATATGATGCAGTTTGACTGATTACATATTTATTGTTCAATTGATCAATACTACACAGCTGTCTATGGGAACCCTTTAACCTGAACTGATTCTAATGAGCCATTTTAATCGGATTTCACACACGTATCCATGAATGCTTTATTATTATTGTTGTTGTTACTATTATTATCATCATCATCCTGGGTTTCAGTAGAGTTTTAATGTGCCAAGGTCTAAATGCTGTTTCAGAGGCTTTTCCACCCTGACACGAATACAATTCTACAATTTTGGCATAAAAGTGGTCAAATTGAAAGATATCGGCTATTGGCAGCTCAATCCATAAATATGTATATCTGTATCGGCTTTCCCAAACCTATATTGCTTGAACCCTGATAAAGACATTTGTGCATTTGTAGAGATTTTGTGGGAGGTAATCTAATCAAATGGAATCTGTTGTGGTAATACAAATGAACAGATACAGACAATTTCGATGTAGCATTGGGTTAGGGGTGTGTCATTGAGTGGAATTACCACTCACTAACAGCAACAAAAGGAGCTTTATCGACACTAGATGAAGCTTACTAGACCTGTGTATTATGTACAAAATAGACCTGGGTGTTGCCTTCCTTATCGGTCATGGTACATACCTCGTAGAAAATAAATTAAGACCATATACGAATCTATAGAAGCTACTCTTCCATACGACATACGTATGAACCACTAAACAGTGCTAAACAGTAAAAATTCATTTTTTGTAATCGGTTTACGCTGCCCAGTACTGCCCTAGGTGGGCTATAGAAACGTATATAAGAGTTAGTCCATCGGTAATCAATTTACTACCCGACTCAGATTTTTCATGTAGCCATTTAATGACATAGATAACAAATTGGCATGACTCTGCGCAACAACTCGACGTTTTGATACTTACTTTTGGACATTCTGTAAGCGGTAACCTGCTCAATAAAGCCACCATGTTTTTATTTGTTTCCGCATTTGGTTGCGTCCTGATCAGCTGACGTCAGTCACGTGGCTGCTAGGGGAGCGTTCAACGTTGGAAATTTTCTGTGTACAGTTCATGTATATACACATCACAGACAATATAATTTCTTCGTTTACACTAAATAACGCGAAAGAACCCGGTAGCAAGTTATGATGAGAAGAGTGCCTCACCTGTTGATAACGAGAACAAAAACATCTCCCAGATTTTTAAAATTGAGAAAATAAACTGGGAAAAGCCTGAACCAAACTCCATACACAAAATCTGGCAAAGTAGTGTGACCTTGGTTATCGGCTAATGAACATACCTCGTAGAACAAGAGTTTTTGTGTTTTGTGAATCACGTGAATCTATCCTTCAATTCGGTATACAGCCACATACACAAAGCATCCCTTATTTCAATACATAGTCAACGTATAGAATTGGTTTGCTTGGTTTCCCTTTAATCTTCGCCCATCAAAATACATCACGGGGGACGGCAGCGGACAGCGCGAACCAAAGATAAAAGTCGAAAGTGTATTAATATAAAGTGCTGCTTGGTGGATCACTTACACGCCGAATGTACTAGAAAGACCCAATTACTCGTAAAATGTATTCAATTCTGCTTTCAGGTATTTACGTTCGCCGATAAGTAATATCTATTAAAATGCCAGATTTTTGTATACGGAGCTTTGCATGCAATCATCTCCGGGTGACACAACGGAAGGTATTGCGGCTAGTATTTCACATCCTGCTTTGTGTTTAAGGGGTGTTGCTTTCTCAAGAGCTGCGCAATGTATAACAGTGATCTCTGAAGACAATGTGATCGACGCGAGTCCAGTTATATCATTAAACACGGCAGACGACGTATGGGAATACCGAGCCGGGTAGGTTATCTCCATTTGAATCTTTCATGTCTGTTGATGTGCGTGACAGCTTTATCCTAGGTAAAGATGTGAATCCAGATCAGATCTTTACTCATTCATTGCAGTGATGAGCAAAACATAGAGGCGAACAACATTGCAACAGGCCTACTGTATCATAAATATGACCTACTAACACACAAACTACTTTACGACCCGTTTTGCAATTCACATAAATGTAGTTTTTAATCGATGAGCGCTTTATGAGGGTTTCAGAGTTTATCTTGCGTCATAAAATCAAATTGCGTGTAATAAACAAGCCAAGTTTCCATATAGACCAGATGCTTAGTTTCAGTATCAAATATTTTCAGCTGAACAGAACTCAAGCCCTTAGTATTTTCCAACCTGAGAACCAGAAAAGTTAGTCAAACAGGCGTGGCTGAAACAAAAACTTAGCCTGGTGTTGTGCTAAATGTCCCCAAACTTTCTTTTCCAGCTTTATGCCTGGAGAAGCACTTTTGCAGCAATTCATAATTGTGATTGGATGTAGGCAGTGATGCGGTAGTAAATAATAAAAAGGATGATACACTGTGACCTCCAGTCAGTGATCACCATAAGGCAAATAAGAACAAATACAAACCAATCAATTATACTTTCATAAAAGCAATACTTTAGGCCTTTTCCACAATAAAAGACCCTATAGTCATATAACTTACATGAGTTTGATACTATTTACTTACTTATAATTTACCTCATAAAGATTTATGGCAGCCATTAAAAAGCGGTGAACTCTATTCCACAAATAAGACTGAGTTTAGGTGGGTCTATCGTCCGCTTTATCTCTGGATGTAGGGCTGATAAAGACCTAAATAGTAAAAGCAAATAACAAATGACTTTTAAATAATGTGACAAGTCAAACCCCTTGAGGGAGAATGCCTTTTCTTATCATTGGTTTCACTCTGAGCAGAATTATTTCCCCACGTGCAGTGCAGGCAGTTCCACAATTGGGAAGTACTTCTCAGATGGTGTTATTTAGAATATAATCTGATCCTATTTGGGGTCTGTGTTTAATAAATCAGTCTGTCTGGGGGACCTTCACGTGGAAAAAGTTTGAGAACCCTTGCTTCACTTTTCAGCCAATAGAGTGGTGCAGGAGTGACATATTTTTGTAGGCCAACCCGGAAGTTAGCATCGCCCTGGTTCCCTAGAGAAAAAGCCAAGGGGATTTTTGCATTGGATTTTGCATTATTGCAGAAAATAAGCTCTGTGGCAAACAAAAGTTTATGATACTTACACGTTTTGTTCAGCAACATAATCTTCACAAATGAACACCACTTTTATGATTTTTGAAGCGTAAATGCAATCGTCATAAGTAAAAAGCTAACGTCAGGCTATAAACAAACTACACCACGGTCGCATGGCTTCAATGTCACCACCACTAAAAATACTATAAATTGATAAATCTACAAGTTGGAAAGTTTGAGTTAGAATAGTTTGGAAGAGCGTGAGTATAAGCACAACTAGAGGCTGTAAAGGCGGACTAGTGAGTAGATGAGTTACCGTGTTCGGCGTGATGGCGTTTAATGTCCCTGAAACAACTTCTGTAGTCTCATTTAGCCACTTGTTAGCAACTGCCTTTTTTAAGACACATAAAAGCTTCAAAATTCATGAGTGGGGTATTTACTGGCATATTTTATGTTGTAGAACAAAACTTGAAAACCTCTTAAGCTTGTGTTAACCACAGACCTTATTTCAGGCATCTAACCAAAAACCCATTCAAAAAACCCATAGACTTCGAGACGAGGGAACCGGAACTCATTTCCTGGTTTTAGGACTCATTCCTGCACCACTCTATGGTATGTCAGACGAAAATGGCGTGTACATGCCACTATAAGCTGTCGGTCCCAGTGTAAAAAAAAGAAGAAGGTGGTTTCATTCCTTCTAACTGCCACAGCAAGTGGTAAACGCTTTTGTTGCTGTTGCAAGCCTAAATCTTCATGCATTTTCGATGCGGATTCCAGTCCTAAAGCATTAAGTGGTTCAATGTATATCATAACAAGTGTAACCAACTGTTTCAAGGATGGTGCGAGCAAGTAATTCTGACCTTTCAGCCGTACAAACTCTGTTGTATGTTTTTTTTACATCTGATCCTGCAGATTGTGCAGAGAGTTTCTTGTTGCGCTGAATAGCCTACTTACTTCAATAGCTATGATAAAGGATCAAAAATCCATAAAGGAAAATGACACCGTGCAATAGTTGCACAACACTTGCTACCTCTTATCAAGATAAGTATCATAACATCTACATGCATTGTCTAGGTTGGGCCTGTCACATGACTGTGTGAGGGCCCTTCAAGCAGTTGCTATATTTGAGGAGTTGACTGGCAAAGTGTTCTCCCAGTAAAGTGACTGCAACTGAACTCCTTTAGGCCGTGGTTACACCTGTCGTTTCATGCGATCTCGGTAATCGGAATCTGCTAATCCGAACACACAAGTGGTGCGTCTACACTTGACAGTTAAATGCGAGCTCTTTGGCCAGATATGTGTTCGGATTTCCGGTTCCCGCGCAGTATTTAAATAACCAACCATGTGCAGGAGATTATGCTCCTTTACTTTATGTTAAGAATTGTGTGTAGTCGCGGTAGGGCCCGTACAAGGCGTTTGCTATTGAGGAGACAACAGCAGCGGCGCAAAACTGAAACTGAAACTGTCCAGTCGAGTAAATATTTTGTTTCGGTATTCGCCCAGGCCCTGCTATCGTTCTCGTCATCCATGGCTTTTCCTCCCGGTAAATAACAAAATTCGCAGCAGAACTGGAGGGAAATGGCCGTGATTTGATGACGTGTCCCCGCTGTATGCGTTTTGAGGTGCCTGATTGCGTCTAGACTATTCAGAGTTCCGAACACAAAGCGAGCTCGTCCACCTCGCGAGGTGGCCTGGCTGATCCGAACACAATGCGAGCACAAAGCGACCTCTGTGCGTCTACACCTGTCACTTCATGCAGCCTGGCGTGATCGGATGACCGAGATCGCATTGAAAAGACAGGTGTAACCACGGCCTTAGACCAGGGCTTCTCAAGCTTTTTTTAGAACATGGACCCCCATTTCATCAGATTTAGACCCAGGGACCCATATGGGAAGTTTTTTAGCTGCTGGTTTAGTATTGAATTGTAGAACTGTCTACACTGTATGTGGGGAGATAATAGCGGTAAGAGTGAAACCTAGGATAAGAATGTAGACGCAAGTGGCGATTAAAGGGTTTGTGTGCATGTAGAGAACAAGGGATACAAGGAATGATATTAGTAAAAATATAACCCCGCCCACATGCACCAATTCCAACCAAAATTCATATTTTTCAATTAAATTTCATAAAAGTTGATTGAATGGACAAGACACAGTTTTGGCATTTGTGGCATACATTACTGGTCAATTTCAAAATACCTTTGTATACATTTTTCTATACCTGTACTCAACATATGTACCAAGATTTGTGAAGATGGGATGTATGGTTAATGAGTTATAGCCATTTTTGTGATAGGCCACGCCTTCTAGAAACATCAATGGCTAATATCAGCCAAACCACGTAAGATATCAAAACACTGAAGGGTCATTCCGTGTCAAATCACCCAAAATAACAGACATTTTAAACCCGACCATCTCAGAATTTGATGAAACTTGGTGTACTTGTTGGTTGGGATCCCACAACACCAAATCTCAAATTTCAGGTCAATCGGACCAGTGGTTTGGGAGATACGGACCCCCAAAGTTTGAGATTTTGTGCAAAAAGGGGCATGGCCGCCAACCTTTGAACCCTCATATCTCAGGAACTACTGGGCCAATCTTCAAAAGATTGGTAGCGTTGGAAAGGGAAGATATTCAAAATTCAAAATATGTCATTATTTTTCAGATTTGAGTATATTGGGGTACGTTGACCTCTTGACCTTTGCTATGACCTTGAAATTGACCTTGTGGATCACGAGACCTTGAGATGACCTTTCCTGAAATTCAATCTCCCACATGTTAACTAAAACATATAAAAGTTTCAGAGGTGTAATATTCTTTATTTAGCAGCAATAATTGTTAATTGGTTGTTTCAAATTCATTCATAGTCCTTTCAATGGTAAAGGGTGACAAAGTCAATATTTGCACACGCTCTTGGTAGGATTCTGACAGTTGAATTTCTCTTTTAGCTCCTCCAACACTTTCCTGAATAACTGAAGGTCCAATTTTTCTGATGAGTCAAGGTTACTTTCAGCAGAATCAAGTGGGACATCATAGACTTGTTCAAGCTGTCGTTTCAATGTTACTGTAGCTGATGCTAGTTTTTGCTGTCCTTTCATTCGTCTACTGGAAGATGCTAGTGAATGGAGTTTAACAGGAGTTTCACCTAAACTTGATAGGGTACAATTCAAATCGAAGTCCTTTGCTGGGGAAACAACAACCGGAGGTTCGACTGGGATGTCATCATCAACCTCTCCCATACTCCCACCCATACTACAGCTCTCCTCTGCAGGGGCTTTGATCTTTGATTTCTGAAGGCTAATCAGACAGTCACAGCACAATTTTTCTCCTGGCACTCTTTGGAGGATTCACTAAGCCTTTGTAAGTGTCCATGCTAACAATTCGTAAAGATCTAGTGCGTGCTTTCTTGGGATGACGGTTAAAGGGATCACAACACTTTTTCCGCAATGTTGAAAACTTGGTTAAAAGTTCTTGTTCATGATGTGAACAGATGTTCCTGATGTCTCGTGTTTTGGCCCCACTTCGAAGAATAAGGAGTTCAACTTCTTCAGTTTTCCATACACTTCGCAAGGACTTCTTTCTGGTATGATGGTGTTGATGGCAAACATTTTCAGGAGAGTAAAAGCTGCAGTTAGCCCTTGAAGATTTTTAAGTATCAACCACCTCATTTAAAACCATTGGCAAGGCTATATGACATGATATATATGATATAATGACTTACTTACATATCAACATTTGCCATTGTGTCCAACTTGAAAGCTTCAGATTTTCAAAGAAATGCAGATCAAGAAACTTCTTTGTCTTAAATTTTTAAATGCCATGTGCTCAATGGGGATGGGGATTTCCCAGGGCTGCTTGAACTGAATACTGAAACGTGATTGGTCAGTTCCTTCACAATATAAGGCCCACTATGACATAAGAATAGACCTACAGAGTAGATGATGTAACAATTGGTGCCCAGTTTTTCTATGACGTGACAATCGGCACCCAGCGTTTGTCTCTGACATGACAATCACCACATTCCCATGTACAACGTTATAAGATATGGCATCACTAGACATGCCTGTGTAGAAATATGTGATGCCATTTGGTTTCTTTTTTTTTTTTAATTATTAATCTTTTATTTATACTGAAAGGATACAATAGGCAATATTTTACCTGTTTTCATTGTCCTTCAGTAGCTTGAAATAGTTCATATTACACTTAACATCGTTAGTATGTAACAGCGAACATATGTACAATACAAATGCAAAATTAATATACAGAATATACAAAGATATATGGTTGGACTAAATTCACAATTTCCCAGGTAAACTTTTCATATCCTTCAAGCATTCCTTGTCATGTCAGGTGGATTTTGACTCCCAAGATGGGTTTTGGTCATGAGAGGAATCTATGCATGTAGAAAATATACATTATAATGCATTTTATCAATCATCTCTGTGGGTATGCATTTTTTGAATCTGTATTGCTGCTAAACAAAAAATATTACACCTCTGAAACGTCTGTATATTTTAGTTAACATGTGGGTGATTAAATTCCAGGAAAGGTAATCTCAAGGTCATGTGATCCACAAGGTCAATTTTAAGGTCATAGCAAAGGTCAAGAGGTCAACGTACCCCAATATACTCGAATCTGAAAAATAATGACATATTTTGAATTTTGAATCTCTTCCCTTTCCAACGCTACCAATTTTTTGAAGATTGGCCCAGTAGTTCCTGAGATATGAGGGTTCAAAGGTTGCCGGCCATGCCCCTTTTTGCACAAAATCTCAAACTTTGGGGGTCCGTATCTCCCAAATCACTCGTCGGATTGGCCTACAATTTGAGATTTGGTGTTGTGGCATCCAAATCAACAAGAATACCAAATTTCATCAAAATCTGAGGTGGTCGGGTTTAACTCTTTGGGTGATTTGACCCGGAATAACCCTGAACACAATTTTTGATGAGCTCAATCAGGTGGTTTCTGAATAGTTTGGTGGCAATTGAACCAACGGTGAAGGAGGAGATGTTAAACGTTTGTTGTTCAAATAGGCAAAATTTTGGTTTGGAGGAACGGAGTTTGGACTCAATCGGACTAACGGTGTTAGAATTATGGTCCCCTATGGAATGAGTGTATTTAGTTGATTACAGCACCACCATCTGGTGTAATTAAAAATACAAATAATAAACCTACAGGCTTGAACCCTTAAATAGTCATTACTATACAGTCTGTAATTGGAATACATTCTAGTGAGTGAATTAATAATGAAACTAAACCAGTCCTCCTTCTGCTGGGGACCACCTGGAGCCCCCTTAAAGGACCCCTGGGTTCACCTGGACCCCACTTTGAGAACCACTGTCCTAGCGTAGCATTAATCCTCTAAAGAAGAAGAAGAAGAATGGCTGTGCAAATTAATATGTACATTCAGCCAAGCCAGCAAAGCTAATAATAGGCCTAATTTAAAACAACAAGAGGCATAACACACACATATACATATGCCTTTAATTGACACTTTTACAAGGCTTTCACTAAACATTAGCTTGGTTGCCACCTGGGGGTATTAGACTAGCTTACCAACTAACCAAGACCTCAACTATGACTTGCTCTAATAAGTAATTGCTTTTCTGATGAGGCCCCTCCGTAACATTAGATGGCTTGTTAAGCAAATGTTAGGCCAGGTGTCATCCTGTTAGGGAACTACAGTATAGAGTGCGTTTTGCTAAAATGTCCCCTGAGTTCTTCTTCTGTTACAGTTTGTATTTCCCCTCAGACCTTTGGTCAGGACTTCAGGGAAGAAAAATAAGCTTACTGGAAGCAAAGGAGGAAGAAGCCTGCCTTGTGCACTTACACATTAATCTATTGCTGTTTTTAATATGTGGCAAATCCACATTCCAAAGGAAGTATTTTCCTATGTGAACTTCATCCTGTAGATGAGGTAGGGTTACGCTCACATGCAAAGCTTATAGACTGTGTTGAGTGTGCGGAAGACGTGACCTAGAGAACCGACAAAGGGAGGACCCGTTAGATTCCTTTGGGAGCATTTCAAATTTTCCATTGCATGTCATAGTGAATGGCCTATGATAGTCTTGACAGGCCGGCCCGAGTAGATTTTCTGAGGAGACTTGCATGTTGCTGGCAGTATTGTCAGCAAGTTCGTTTTTAATTGACACTAATAATCAATTATGCAATATGATTATGAAATATGATGCTAATACAGGAAATAATGAGGCTCGGGAAGTTAAAGTTTAGCCTGTTCTTCTTGCATTTCTCAGTCGTCCTATCATCCAGCGTGCATAATTTAGAAGTTGTTAGTCACATAGATTTTAAGATGAAGTAAAGTAAATTTCTGATGAAATATGTTTCGCTGAAATTTTGTTTTGTTGCTATTTTTACATTTTTACATTTTAAGGGTTTAGCTGGCATGCCTACCAGAGTAATAGCATAAGATGAAATTCCTAGATCACAAGCATTACAAGCAACCATTACATTGCATTACATTACATTACCGTCATTTAGCAGATGCTTTTATCCAAAGCGACTTACAATAAGTGCATTCAACATAGGTAGGCATGAGAACTACTGGTCACCAGAAACCAGTAGCACAGGACTGCAAGGGACAGACCACACCACCCTGGAAATAGATGTAGCAAACTGTGACATTGGGTTGATTGTGTGAAATAGAGAAGTGCTAGGAAGGGAAATGAGAGCGAAGAGATACTGCAGGTCTTGTTTTTAGGAAGTACAGGGGGAAGATATGGGACAGGGGAATGCGGAGTATTCAGAGATTTCAGCTTACAGCAGAAGATAAAAATGTGACTCTGCTGGAGTTGGAAGGTGCCTTCACACCACTTTGGAGCCAGAAGGGAGAAAATTCAAACCAGTACTTTATTGAGCCCACAAGGGTGAAGTTCTCCTTGGGGTGCAGAGTCAGTCAGCTAGTGCATGGTCTGGGTTTAGTATCTTGCTCAAGGGCAGCTTGTCTCTGATTGCGCGGGGTCGGGGCCATGACCTTGAAATGTTGTGGTGCGCTTTTCCTTAGCAGCCTTGTATTCCACCAACTGGATTTGGAATTTGATACGAGCGACCGCAGGCAGCCAGTGAAGGTGTTGACATGAGAATGAACCTGATTAAGGCAATACTCATGTGAACATGTCATGTCATGTGAAGGCATATCTGATCATCTCAATCAGAGAGGTCATAATGGCAGTAAACATAACCTGGTTCAATCTTTCGATTTATTAGGAAATGGAAGTGCCTTTGCCTATGAGTTGCTGCTTTTTCAAACTGCATGTCATAGGTGACCAGATGGAGTAACCTGGATGGATGGCGCAGTGCAAACGTACAGTACAGTATAAATGTACAGTCTGTAAGGCCAAATTAATGTTGGACGTTTTCAGTGTAATTGAGTGTTGTACGTCTTGCATTACCGCCATCACACAAATACCTTGGAACTCCAGTTTTGTTTTACTTTCTTCTTGACTTAATCTGAAAACTTGCATACTGTACATGACCATTTCTGTCTTCGGAAAATGTCATGACACTAGTGACCACGGGACCAATTCAAAATGTATCGTGGACTATGTCTTCATGGGCATTGTTTGGGCATTTTGCCTTTATCAGTCAGTTCCAAGTCATAGGAAAGAAATCAGGCCATCATGTAAATCAACAGAACTCTTCTACATCAATGTGGTTTTCAGCTCAGTCTCACCGCTTGGCCTGGCCTGCTGTGAGTCTAGTCCCCACTCACTGGAAAAGACACTTAAATTGGTTCCAGGCTGCAGTTGTCCAATTAGCCTTAATTGGCTGCAGCCGGTCTACCACATTTACATATTTTTCTGTGCTTTTATTGGTGTACAGTTGCATGTGGGAATATATACAGTGTTGTAGCTGTAGCAGTGGAAATTATCCAGAGTGACTCATAATGAATGCAACAGTGGAATAAGCTTCAATTCACCAAAAAAGGGAAGCAACCACAAATGTGACCATGATATGATCATGTGAGCTCATGTAAGAGCAAGTGCTAGGACAAGAAATTGAACAAGAGGGTGACTGCAGGTCCTGAAAGTCCTAAAATATCTTGAATTTCTGCCAGAAAAGTCCTTGAATATGGTTATATATAGCCTTGAAGTCTTCAAATCAGTTTTGGAAAAAAAATGTTTAAAAATGTCTTTTTTTTTCACACTCTAGTCACTTACATTTCACTTCATGAAACTTAAGAGCTGAGTAGAGAGAGATATATTATGTTGTCATTTTCTCTCCGTGTGCAGGACGATGGCATTGTGAAAGTCCAACCCAGGACCACAGAGGAGAAGGAGCAACGCTGGCCATTCTCAGAGCCGGTCTAGAGCCACTGCTGGTTAGATGGAGCGGCTCCACTGGGTCCGGCATCGCTGTCGGCAGCTGCTGGCAGCAGACTCGGGCCGAGGCTGGTACTCTGCCCCCGACGGCCTGCCCGCCAAAGACTCCCTGGAGCCCCACGGCTCCCCGCACAGGGTTAGCGGGAAGAGAAGGAAGGTTTTCGCCCACCACGGACCCCACCAGCAGGAGTACCAAGCCATCTCCAAGGGCTACAAAGACAATGCGATCTGCACCACCAAGTACAGCCTGTTGAGCTTCATTCCCATGAACCTCTTCCAGCAGTTCCATAGGTTTGGTTTTTATATTGTCCTTAAAGGAACATTGAGTAATCTATGACATTTGACCTCTATTGGCAAACAGTAGGCATTGCAACAGCATTCAAGAACTTCTCACACAAAACCATTGAAAATAAGCCGCAGGTGCACTCCAGAAAGCATCGTCCATGATAATGGCCTAAAGGTGAGCAGCTTCTACTGGTAAATATATTACTCTGGTCCTTCCTGTACAGGGCTGCCAACCTGTACTTCCTGTTCTTGGTGTTGCTGAACTGGGTTCCGGTTGTGGAGGCCTTCCAGAAGGAGATTACCATGATTCCTCTGCTGGTGGTCCTCTGTGTTATTGCCCTCAAAGATGCCATGGAGGATTACAGGCGCTACCTATTCGACAAGAGGGTCAATAACAACATAGTGCGAGTATACAGTGGGTGAGTAGGCCTTTATGAGCTTAAAGGGCTCTAATTTTGAGCTCTATGTTCAGGCTATCCGCAAGTGTTTAAAAGGATAATTCATCCCAAAAAGAAAATGCAGTCATTATCTACTCACCCCTATGTCAGTCAAAACTCTTCTTTTCAAAAAAAGTTCTTAGGACCACCTGGACCATAGTTACATCTCAGGCTTCTCCCAAAATGTTGACATTAATGGGGCCATCTTTTTTACAGCTCCAAAAAAAACCCCCATAAATTGTTGATTTTTGGGGTGAACTATTCCTTTATTCCTTTCCTATACATTTTTTTTTATAGAGAACTTATTTCGATTTCTTTTCTGCTTTACTAAACACAATTGGATTTCATGTCCCTTAACAATTAATTTCCTGTTTCCTTTTTCTCTGGTTTTCCGAAGCCTGCATGTACCTTGATAGGAGTGGGCGATATTGCCTAAAAATAATATCCCGATATTGTCCGTCATTTTGACAATGTTGATATTTTGACAATATTTTTCAACTTTTTACAAATACAATAAAAAAGAACAATTTTCCAGCTTGCAAAAGCTGACCATTGTTCAGGTTAAGAGGAAGGAGGTCTTTTATTTAGACATTTTACAAAAAACATAAAATGTAAAATAAAAAGCAAAGACTATTTCCAGAGTCAACTTAAAAAATAATAATAAATAAAAACTCCCACTTAAAGCCCTGTCCGGACAGGTGAGTATTGCAGGACAACACTGGTCATGTAATATAATACATTACAAGTCAGTGATTTTAATGAACAATCCCCTGAGTAATTGGTAAAGAACTTTGCACCAGACAGGCATCTTCTAAAAGTAATAGTGCATAAAAAGTCTGGCATACTAGTCATCAAAACATTGAAATGAAACAACAGCTGGATCGGGGTCATTTTTTGTGTTGGCGATTTTGTGGGGTTAGATGATTCACAAAGCATTTTCTAAATGCTTTATAGCGTGCTGCCTGGGGTGATAAATGTGAACATGGTGAAACAGATTTGTCCTGTCCTTTCTTTCACTGCGACTGACTTTTTGGCAGGTTTATAAGGCACCTCAAAGTAAATGAAGTAGATCCACGTTGAGGAATTAAGTCTTGTACTTTCTTGTCTGTCATGGCCTCTTTTTGGTCGGTAGCATCACTCACCTTGCTATGTTCACTGGGTTTTGAGCCGTGCAGCAAGTGGTGATATGTAACATGATGCTGTGCTTGACAGCTTTTACCCACTGACTGATGCAATCTGGTCACAATCTGTACATGGTCAGGCGTCATACATGGCGTTTTGTGGGCATCTTAAAGATGATGTTATTGCAAAGGATACGCATCGCCCACCCCTACCTGATTTGTAAAAATAAACCAAATGCCTGTAGTGTGAAGTCCAAGATTTGAAACCCCTGATAGAAATCGCCATTGTTATCAACCAGGGGAAAAGTCCACCCCAGGGTGTCACAAGTCCAATCTGAGGGCAGTTTCCTGGCACAGATCATAAAAAAACTACCCTTGACTGATTTTTACTTCTGTTTTACATCCTTGTCTTTGTGAACCAATTTGTAACTTTCTTAAAAAACTGCTATATAAATTATAAATTATAAATGATTATGTTCTTATACAACATTCAACAAATTTTCAATTTGTCATGAAATGATGATGATGATGATGGCGCGGCCGTGTCTAGACGCCGTCGTGGTAGCTCCGCGGAGATTGTGCGTTTTTTTTGTTTTTGTGTTTGTTTTTGCTCAAACACATCGGCACTAACATCCTATGAACGCAGCACACTTTTGGACATAAACTTTTGCGCAAAACAAAGGTTTTTGTCCACTTTTCCCATCGACCCAGCGTGGCCGGCAGAGATAGTACGAGCGAGCCACAACAACAGCAGTGGAGACTCACCTACGGGGAGACGAAGGAGGAAACATCGGGGAAAACGGAGCGGAATTCGGAACAGACTGAGAGTTCAAGCCCACCGTCCACCTCTGCCCAGCATCCTTCTTGCTAACGTCCAGTCTCTGGATAATAAGTTGGATGATGTTAGGGCGAGGATTAGATTCCAACGGGACATGAGGGATTGTAACGTCTTTTGTCTGACGGAAACATGGCTGACCCCGCTGGTGCCGGATCGAGTCATATGCCCAACCGAGTCCTTCTCTGTTTTCCGTGCGGATAGAACGGAAGAGTCCGGCAAATCTAAGGGTGGAGGGGTTTGCTTCATGACCAACAACAAGTGGTGCAACCCCAAGGACATTAAGACTCTTTCTCGTTCCTGCTCGTCGAACCTGGAACATCTGACGATCTCATGCCGTCCATTCTACCTTCCCCGGGAGTTCAGCTCGGTCATCACCACAGCCGTCTACATACCACCACAAGCGGACACCGACGTAGCACTATCGGACCTACAGGATGTGTTATGTCGGCATCAGAACAAGCATCCCGACGCGGCTATGGTGGTGGCTGGGGACTTTAATAGGGCGAACCTAAAAAAAGTCATGCCGAACTTTCACCAGCACATTACGTGTGCTACCAGAGGGGAAAGAACGTTGGACCACTGCTATACGCCGTTCAAGAGAGGCTACAAGGCTGTCTCTCTCCCTCCGTTCGGCAAATCAGACCATGCCGCCATTTTCCTGCTACCGGAGTATAAACAAAGGATAGCACGGGAAGCGGTAGTGACGAGGGACGTAAAGCGGTGGTCTGACCAATCAGAGGCTGAGCTACAGGACGCTCTGCGTGACGTCAACTGGGACATGTTCCAATCCAGTTCCAGGGACGTCAGCGAGTTTACGGAAGTAGTAACGAGCTTCATAGCAACGCTAGTGGATACCATCGTCCCCACGGTGAAAGTTAGGTCCTTTCCTAACCAAAAACCGTGGGTTGATAAATCCATCCGCGACGCTTTGAACGCCCGTACTGCTGCCTATAACTCCGGTCTTGTATCCGGCAACATGGACGAGCACAAGGCAGCGTCCTATGGACTGAGAAGGGCGGTGAAGGAGGCCAAGAGGAGGTATAAGGACAGAGTGGAGTCGCAGATGGAGCAGCGCGACACCAGACGCCTATGGCAGGGGCTACGGACTATAACGGACTACCAGGGCAGACCCCCCGCAATTGTGAGTGCCGACGCATCCCTAGCGGAGGACCTGAACTCATTCTATGCACGGTTTGAGGCTAGCAACAACAGCGCTAGCTCGCCGGCTAACAACATCACTGTTAGCGCAACCGGAGTGAGTTCTACCGCTGGGGATGAACACACACTCTCTGTGACCGAGCACAGTGTGAGGAGGGCTCTGACGAGGGTGAACACCAGGAAAGCTGCTGGTCCAGATGGCATATCTGGGCGAGTACTGAAGACCTGTGCTAATCAGCTAGCTCCAGTGTTCACCACTATATTCAACATCTCCCTGGCTGAGTCTGTGGTCCCCGCCTGCTTCAAGAGATCCACTATTGTTCCTGTGCCCAAGAATGCTTCTCCAGCATGCTTGAATGACTACCGACCGGTGGCCCTCACCTCGGTGGTCATGAAATGCTTCGAGAGGCTGATAAAGGACTACATCTGCGCCTTCCTCCCTTGCTCCATGGACCCGCTGCAGTTTGCTTATCGTCCCAACAGATCCACGGATGATGCTGTCTCCCAGGTACTGCACACCACACTCTCTCATCTGGACAGCCGGAAGGGGGGCTATGTGAGACTGCTGTTCATTGACTATAGTTCAGCTTTCAATACCATAGTCCCCACCAGACTGGCTGGCAAGTTGATTGAGCTGGGACTGAACACCCCCCTGTGTGCCTGGATCCTGGACTTCCTGACCGCCAGGCCCCAGGTGGTCAGGGTGGGTAGACACACCTCCAAACCCCTCACCCTGAACACAGGATCCCCCCAGGGTTGCGTCCTCAGCCCCCTACTGTACTCCCTGTACACACATGACTGTGTGGCCAGGTTCAGCTCCAACACCATCATTAAGTTTGCGGATGACACAGTGGTGGTGGGCCTGATCTCCAACAACGACGAGAAGGCCTACCTGGAGGAAGTTGCTGATCTGTCACTCTGGTGCCAGGACAACAGCCTCCTCCTGAATGTCACCAAAACTAAGGAGCTGATTGTGGACTTTAGGAGGACACAACAACAGAGGACGTACTCACCACTGGGGATTAATGGGAATACTGTGGAGAGGGTGAGCAGGTATAAATACCTGGGAGTCCACATCACTGATGATCTGACATGGTCCACACATACAGACACTCTGGTGAGAAAGGCGAGGCAGCGCCTTTACCACCTCAGGCATCTGAGGAAATTTAAAGTCTCCCGGAGGATCCTTCAGTCCTTCTACTCTGGAGCTGTGGAGAGCATCCTGACAGGAAGCATCACTGCCTGGTTTGGCAGCAGCTCCGCTCAGGACAGGAAGGCTCTGCAGAGAGTAGTGCGTTCGGCTGAACGCACTATTGGAACTACACTCCCCACCCTGCAGGACTTGTACACCAGGAGGTGCAGAACCAGAGCCTGCAGGATCATGAAGGATCCTCACCACCCCAACAACGGACTGTTTCAGCTGCTGCGGTCAGGCAAGCGCCTCCGTAGTCACGCTGCCAAAACAGAGAGACTGAGACGGAGTTTCTTTCCTCAGGCCATCAGGACTGTGAACTCTGACCTCACCAGGGCCCCCACCAAGACACACACACTGCCCCTCTTATGCACACACACACACAGGTAAAGACTACACATAATTTATAATTTATATTATATTATACATACAATTTCCCTTTTTTTACTATATTTTTTTATAAAGTGCTCTTATTGTAAATATTGTGTTGTTTTTTATATAGAGCTCTTAAAAACTGTGACATTGTAAATATTGTGTTGGTTATTGTAAATAGTGTGAACCTGTTATTTTGCACATTTCTGCTAAGCATTGCCACTTTGCATTTCACTACACACCTCGTGTGTGTGTATGTGACAATTAAAACTTCTTGAATCTTGAATTATATCATTGCTCAGTGTCCTATCTCTTTGTCCTGTATTTGATTTCACAATCCATCCAGCTGTAAAACTTCACC
The DNA here is from genome assembly GCA_034670405.1 of Hoplostethus atlanticus. Classification (NCBI taxonomy): domain Eukaryota; kingdom Metazoa; phylum Chordata; class Actinopteri; order Trachichthyiformes; family Trachichthyidae; genus Hoplostethus; species Hoplostethus atlanticus. The sequence continues at coordinate 414,318 of JAXDDX010000168.1, read as the reverse complement.
CTTGAGTTTGTTTATAACATAGTGTTGGCCTTTGGGGGAGTGGCAATGCATTCAGTCACCAAGGCAGTTAGCTATTCACTTCTCCTTCCCAATCCCACCTTGCCATCCGCATGTCTTGAGTCATGACCGACAGAAAAAGCGAATCTTCACACAAAAGGAGAGTTAGTAGGTGGGACTACCGTGAAATGTGGAAGAGAAATGCCATTCGGATTACAAGCGGAGCACACCGGTGTAATCATTTCCAGTAGGTAAGGCCCTCATTTGGAGTTTAACGTGGATTAACGTACAAGCTGGTGAATCCACAGGACCAGTGGACTCATGTACAGTCTGGAGCGTCTGTCCCCACATACCAAGGAGCAACTGGGGGGGAAGAGACGGACGGTGGTGTCTTCATCCACGGAGGACGAAGAACTGATCAGACTCCTCAAGTCCTACAAAAGCAACAAGATCAGGACCACCAAGTATTCCCTACTCTCCTTCTTCCCTAAGAATCTGTTTGAGCAGTTGCATCGCTTTGCCAATGCCTACTTCATCTTCCTGGCCGCGCTCAACTTCGTTCCCACCGTGGAGGCCTTCCAGCCCGAGATCGCCGTAGCTCCCATTCTGCTGGTGCTGATAGTGACGGGTGTCAAGGACCTCTGGGAAGACTACCGGAGGTTTAAGTCAGACCATTTCATCAACCACCTCCCCTGCCACGTTTACAGCAGGTAGGCTAAATGTGCAAATGTGTTGCGGCAACACATCTATGAGGCAAACGTTCATCTTCAAATGGTCGGATTTTCCTTCACGTGAAAGTAATATAGTTAAAAATGTAGGTGCGATTGTCAGATTGAAGGGGAAAAAAAACTGCCCTCTTGTTCGAACTTCGCAAAACTCTGTATTTGATCGATTTTATTTACATAATAACAAGCCTGCAGTTCATATAAAAAAAGTTATATTCTGGTCCAGCAACATATAAGCATATTATCTTTGGATCTGGGGCCTCATTTATAAAAATTTTCGGAGATTCCATCCTAAAACATTGCGTACGCACAAACCTCAGAATCTACTAACGCAAGAAAATATTCAGATCTATAAAACCGTGCGCGCACCTGTCGCAGTCTTCTCTTTATAAATACCCACCTGCGGTGAATTGTGCGCTTGTGTACTCCTCCCAGTGTCCTCCCACTACTCCTCCCAGTGTCGTCCCACAATCATCCATAAATGGTCAATGCTAAATAGCTCATGAATATGCCAACGTTGTTAAGGAGCCTTTGTTGGACTATCAATGAGGGAAAGACGGAGAGACGCCAGCTGCAAGAAAGGCGAAATTTGCGGAGTGCGAGATCGAGGTGCTCATCACTGAGGTTGAGCGCCGTAAAGGTGTGCTGTCTGGGGCTCAGTACAGGCATCTGTGCCACATTGTGGAGAACAGCACAAGCCCTAATAATCCGGCACACCTTAATAATAATAAAAATAAACTTTAGTTTAAGTTACAAACTGCTTTAGAAGACAAAATAAAAATACTAGACAAACTGACGATGAACAAAATGATAAAAACAATTTAAAAATTATTAAGTTAAGTTATACAACATTGAGCATAAGGAGCTACATATGAGAGAGTAAACTATGCTTAGCCCCTCAGTTGTATTTTTGCCCCCTCAGACAGACACGTCACTTAGTTCGGTTTCTCAGTCTGCTTGGTTTTGAGAGAGAGAGAGAGAGAGAGAGAGAGAGAGAGAGAGAGAGAGAGAGAGAGAGAGAGAGAGAGAGAGAGAGAGAGAGAGAGAGAGAGAGAGAGAGAGAGAGAGAGAGAGAGAGAGAGAGAGAGAGAGAGAGAGAGAGAGAGAGAGAGAGAGACCGCTGTTTCTACGCGCTTCCCCCTGCTGATTTTGACAGTATCGTTCATAAATTCTCTGCAGTGCTCCGTTCTTATGTGAGTCTCTGATTAATATGTATTCTTTGATTTTGAACAGTAGCCTCATGTTGTTGTTATTTAGCCTTTCTGAGGCTGTTGCAGGTTAAATCACTGAGTTTCATTTTATGAAAAATTGCCCCTTCAGTCACTTCATCCTGGCGCCGGCCCGGTAAAATAATCAATAAAATAGTTAAGAGAATGCCTTTGTATAAAAATAGGTTTTAAGTAGTGGCTTAACAGATACAACAGACCACAAACCCTGTGAAAGCACACTTATAAAACTATGTTTTTAAGAGGACTGAGCTTTATTTTGTGATCTCCCCATCGGTCGTCGCTGATTCCCGTGTCTGAAAAACTTGGTGAGCTCTACGCATGGGTGAAAGGATGCGTAGAACTGCGCACCTTTTACCGCATAGAATTTTTCTATAAATCCCGACGTTTGCGGTAAAATATGCGTACGCACATTTCACCCCCCGTTAACGCCACTTTTTTTTGCGTAGCAACCTTTATAAATGAGGCCCCTGGTCACTGGGTCTGTTTTTACTAACCGGTTGGTCACAATATTGGATGCCGCTTATTCAGATCCCCAGAATTCAGAATCCCATAAAATGTTTTGAGGCTTTAGAGCACGTAGGACAAAAAGTAGGTCAGTGCTAGAGGTACAACAGACAGACCCAAGCTTTAATGAGGCAGAGTAATGAGAAGCACATCCTTCTTAATGTGGCAGACATGGTCATCGATTGTTTTCTTCGACCTGACTGCTCCTACAGATTCCCTTTGTTTCGTATCCGCTTGTCCAGTATTTATGCACTGTGCTTATTTGCTAAAATATCGGTGTTCTCTACAGTATTCCTTATTAAATGCGTAGGCCATCTGTAGGGTTAGCATGTAAAACCTACTATCAGGGATGGTACCCGCTTTTCTAGAAGTGGTGGTGTGTGGAAGAAAGCAGCATCAAATCATAGGTTAGAGCACTCTTGTTTTACTTTTCTTGAAGCTTCACGGCAACCACAAGGTGATACAAAGAATTACAATTGAGCCTGAACATACCCGACCAGCAATGTTAGCCAAGTCCTAGGCTAAAATACTGTGTAGAAGAATCCATTATCATTAACTGCAGGGGAGCCTGAATGAATAGGCAAATAACATGTCAAACAGATATATTGGCCTGGCTCCTCCTGGCTACACAGTCTCTTCACAAAATCAACTTGAAATACACAAGCAACAAAGAAAACTCAACTATCATGATAGGAAGACAAAAGAAAAATAAACTACATAAATAAACATATTCTAACCCCCCTCCCAATTCAGCCCACATGGTAAAGTCCAATGAGACCAATCAGCAGCAGCATCCACACATTGCGCGCTAGGGTGTTGACACTGCCACCAAGCCTGGCCTCAATCAAGAAGTGGACAACAAGGAAAACAAGGTTAAAACAAACCAAAAACATGTACAAAATAGATAAAGTACTCTTAATCTGAATAACCAAATAAAGTAAATTGTTCAACTGAAATGGGCCCTTTTCCAGTAGAAACACGTCAAAATGAGAATATCATATAAGCCATAATAATAATTAAACTATATAGCTTAAAAATAGTGAATGTGTAGTGGCTGTTCACCTGAGAGTTGAGGGGGCAGATTCCTCACCCTCACACCATCATTTAATCTTAGTTTGAGGTTGTCTTTGTGTGGGCCATGCAAGAAGCATCTCGGCACTTTTAGATCTGGCAAAGATGATGATCTCAAGTCTTTCTGACTCAAGGATAAAGCTGCGCGACGCAACTAAGCATGTTTCCGGTAAATGTTTGATACCCAGAAATCCTGCAAGGTGACGTCAGTAAACCACACATAGCACACTCATGTTTACCGGCTGGTCTGTAATCTCTTTATACCAAAGGAACAAGAGAGGCAAAAAGATCTAACGTCGGTGAGTTCAGATTTCTCTGGACGGAGTGCTCGCTCGCTGCTTAGGGGAGGAGGATTTTACTCTAAGTTTTGATTTGTCACTTCCTGTAGGTGAAGTGTGTACATACCTGACTCCAGAATGTTGCATTTTTATATGCAAGTCTTGTCTTATGCAGCTTTAAATTGTCACCAGAGGAAGAATGCCTGGCAATTAGCTACACTAACTACAGTTACGGTTCAGTGCTGACTCTTAATTTAGTTTCTTCAATTAATGGATTAAATGTGAAACGTGTCTCCTTCTTTTTTTCTTTTTTGCACCAAGTTATGTCAGTACCTCAACGATTTACCTGGGTCAACTGGAACACTTTTTACTATCTTACCGTAAAAAAATCATATCCGCATTATCTGGCAGAGCAATTATACAGTTACAGCAATTGCTGTACCGTACTTTACTTGAGTCATTGCTCGGAAAGGGCATTGGAGTGTAATGATTAACCCCTGATTGTATTCACACTGCTAACCGGCTAACACACCTATTGATCGATTGACAAGGGTTGTTTTTTCAAAGCATAATGCATACACACTTCTTGCACACATTCAGAGATATACTGTGCACACAGACCTCACCTTCACCCAGAGGGCAAAACACAATAGCAGAGAATATGCCATGTTGTTATGTTATGGCCCCTATGTGTGGAGTTTGATTTGATACCTAGACTGCTTCTGTTGAAAAGCACTGCTTCCAGCTCTAAGTGTTTCCTCAGTGTTTTTCATTCAATATTGAGGTCTGTTCTTCGAAGTCTTACAGACTAGTAGAGCTCATTGTCTTCAGATAATTGGACAGCTGGACTTTGTGGCTTGGGTTTTACGTCAAAGTACACCGAAGTCAACTCAAGCATTCCGCCCTGATGCCCAGGCATCTGGGTGGCTCAGTTGGCAAAGGTGCACACCGTGTAACCACAATGTCCTGGGTTAAAATCTGGCCTGGGACCTTTTTTAGCCTTTTATAAAAAAGAAAATGCCTTAAAAATAATGTCTTAAAAAAGAGAGTGCCTTGATTTCCAGCACTCCTCCAGCCTTCCCAAACTGCACACTCTTAGGTCCAGTGACTTTCTTTGTCAGGTCGTTTTGTCTTACTTGATTGTAACCTCACACCAATCAAAATCCCTGCTAGTCTCCTGACTTGGAATTTGCCTTAGGTGTTTTTTTGAATCCTCTGAATCCTATGTCTTTATATTGCGCTGTAGTAAGCAGAAAGCCTACATTGACCAACACTGGCAGGATGTCCGAGTGGGAGACTTTGTCCGCCTGTCCTGCAACGAGATCATCCCTGCCGATATGCTGCTGCTGTACTCCTCCGACCCCCATGGCATCTGTTACATAGAGACGGCCAACCTGGACGGAGAGACCAACCTCAAACAGAGGCAGGTGGTTGCAGACCTCCCGCTGCAGGTAGGATTACAGCAAACAATGCAAAGCAAAGGTTGTTATGGCAGGGTGGTGATAAAGATTCTGACTCACCACTCACCATATTGTGTCAGACAGCTGATGCAATAAACTACCGCCATCTAAATGAGGTTAGCAGTTGTCGTGGAAATTGCCTGTAAGCACTCAGAACTCTTTAAATAACACACAAAACATTGACAGGTTGAAGTATAAAAATATATTGTATACAGATATATTGGAGAGAGAAAGACACAGGTCACACAGAAAGTCAAAGTCTCTCTATGCTCTCTCTCCCTGAAAATCAGCTAACTACAATCTTTATAGTTTCTTTGGGAACATAGAAGTCTCTTATGATTGGTTCACTTATGCTAAGACAACATGGTTCATCCTATGGACTATCTCCACATAGCAGTGGTCTGGTCAAGGTCAGATTTATGACTTCCTTGCAGGGCCTCACTAGCTTACTCTGCAACACTCAGGCACATGTTCATGGCACACATATCACATGTCTGTGGCAACACAGCATCAGTACAACAGACACAAAATGATAAATGATAAATTCTAGCATTCTGTGCTAATTTACTTTCACACAGTTTAAAGGAAGTGATACGTTTTACATATCTGGTTTGTTTGGAATAAAAAGAAGAACTGGGTAGTTAGCATGAGCAGCGTTAGCCACCGTGACTTAACAGATCAAATCAGAATATCAAATCAGAAAATGGTATAAGTGTAATTGGCTTCCGATGGCTTGTATAGGGAGCCAAAGGGGAGTTAACCAACTGGTTTACTAGCGGCTAGGTGGCTAGGTGCAATTTTCCATAGATTTTATACCGTTTTATATCAACTAAATAAAACAATAGATTGGGCTGCAAGTCATCTTGCCATAATAATAATAATAATAATAATAATAATAATAATAATAATCCCAAAGTTACATAAGCAATTACAAGATGTACACAGTTAATTTTTTAGGGAAAGGACTTGGGTACAAAATTGCATAATTGTTGTAATGCAGTTACAGAACTACATTTCCCAGTAAATGGCCACCCCATTGGCCCTGCCCTCACTGCTTAGCAACAAAGATGGACCATGTTTTTAATGGAAAGCTTTCGTGTCATAGAGAACATTGCCAAGGCAAATCAGACTTAGATAACGTTTGCATCCAACGATGGAAGACGCCCTGGAAAGTGAAAGCTAAATGGTAATGCAAGAGGAAAATGTTCGTGTCATATATCTTGTATGCCTGCATATGTAACTAACATGTGAGCTAGATAAGCATGTAAAACTTGACCACAGAAGGGCAGATACAGAAATTGCACCAGATTATGACAGGCCGAGCCACAGTGTAGGGAGATAGCGGTATAGTCCAGCTGGCGGTTATGTTATCTACGTGTATATAATATCAAGAAAGAGGAACCATTCTCAGAATTTGGGGTAGTAGTGCAAGTTATTGTAACTTGTTGATCTCACTTCTCTGAGAGATCTCAATAAAAGGAGCTTTGCATCATCACATCTTGAGGTTTAGCACCCTCATCTTGAATTAAGAAGAAATTCCACAACCGTAAACCAACAATTATTTGCTCAAGTAATGGCGTTTATATTTATCTGATTGTAAAAAATGCAATTGTAAAAGTATATACTTCAAAAAGTTTGTAGTTTTGCTCATTGTGTAAATATATCTGCAGGTTTTATTAAATTTGCTGTGTGTGTGTGTGTGTGTGTGTGTGTGTGGTGTTCCAGGGAGTAGAGTTTACGCCAGAGAGCTTCCACAGTCGTATTGAGTGTGAGAATCCCAACAATGACCTCAGCAGGTTCAGAGGTTACATGTGAGTTCCTTCTCTTCGTCTTACAGCAGATCTTGGACTCCATTACTCCATCTACATGTAGTTCACAGTAGGATTAGATCCATGTATGGGCCTGATATTAGCCTTTCATTCAGTGGGGGTTCCATCATTTTGTGTCCCGTTGACCAGGTGGCTAATGTATCCTGCCCTGTCCTGTCCATTTCTATGTTCTGTCCTGCCCATTTCTGTGTCCTGTCTTGTCCATTTCTGTGTGCTGTCCTGTACTGTCCTGTCCATTTCTATGTCCTGTCCTGTCCTGCTCATTTCTGTGTCCTGTCTTGTCCATTTCTGTGTGCTGTACTGTACTGTCCTGTCCATTTCTATGTCCTGTCCTGTCCTGTCCATTTCTATGTTCTGTCCTGTCCATTTCTGTGTCCTGTCCTGTCCATTTCTGTGTCCTGTCCTGTCTTGCTCTGTCCTGTCCTGTACTGTCCATTTCTATGTCCTGTCCTGTCCATTTCTATGCCGCTTTTGTATACATTTAGCACAAGCTAACTTTAATTGGATGTGCACCATTTACACATTTGAGGAAATGCAGGTTTGTGAAATATTTTCCAAGATTTTTTTTTTGTAGCCCAGCCCAGGACATGTTGAAAACATCAACAACTAGCCCCACACAGGACCCCTTCAAATCTCACTTACGTTTCACAATATGTTGCCTCAAACAACCTTTTTTTTTAGCTTTTAAATAGAATTTGGAAGTTTGTCTACAATTGATGCCTACTCCGTTGTCCCACAGGGAACACTCCAGCAAGGTTCGCGTTGGCCTCCACAACAACAACCTCCTATTGAGAAGCTGCACCATCCGCAACACTGAGACTGTCGTGGGCATTGTGGTCTATGCTGGTGAGAGCACAGAGTGACTTCCACATATTACGACATTAACTTTGCCACAAATGTATCTTTTTAATTTCAATTTCTATTTCATTTCTATTTATGTTTGTTTTTAAAAGGGTTTGGTAGTTTTCTCATTTGTCTATTTTTTATTTTCATTACTGTCTTGGTAGTTGCTGTTGCGTAATGTATGTACAATTTGTCTTCCAGTGGATACTGATAATTGATCTGGGCCCACTTTACTCTCAGTATGACATTAGTCAAAAGGCTGGAAAGAAATCAGGGGAATTTTTTTTATTAGTTTCAATTAGTTTTGGAGGTGATCTTATTTTGTTTAGTTTCAACAGTTGAGTTCATTAAGTTTATTTTCCAATTCTGTTGCAGTTTACTGTTATGTATCCCATGCCAATTTATTTTTACTTTATTTTAGTTACCCATAATAATACCAACCCATAATGACCTTCATGAATCTTCACATTGCAAATTAGATCTGTGGCTAACTTTTCGTGAAAATTCCATTATTGCGAGGAGATTGCTGTCGCAAACGGCGGTACACTTTTGGCAACGTTGTTTTGACAAATGCTTGCAGCAAATGTAACGCAGCTTGATTAGTGTACGGTACCACCAGCACATTTGTGCCTGCTCCTCAGTACAAGGAATGCAGGAGAAACCAGTCAGGTGAGTGGGAGGAGGTGTCCACCCCCATCGCCAACAGAAAAACAGGTATTATTACAGTACTCATCTGTGGCCTCAGACAGCATTCAGCCTCTTAGCCGGTGAGCAGATGGCATATATATAACATAGGGTATATAAGCCACTGGTATATTGTGTAAACATTACACTATTTCTTCAAGCGTTCTCTCTGACCTGCGTTTGAGGAATATTAAAGGTTTATTTGGATAGCCTATCAAGTGACAAAAAGTAGACATCCAACAAAGTGTCATTTGTCTATTTACTGCATCTCGACAACCTACGGAACCCTGACCTTAGCCTAACTCTAACCCTAATGCCATTTTTAGAATGAACCCAAACCCTAGGATTAACCCTAATCCAGACATTGAAAAGAGTGCGCCCAATAGTTTGAAAGAAACTCTACATATGCAAAAAGAGTCCCGGGTTGAATATATTCAAAGAGGAGACTTTTCCGAGATTCCGGATTGTTTGCTCTTTGCGCTGCTAAGGCTCCCTGTGCATCCTGGAACCAAAAGCAATATCCGCCCTCTAAAAAGCCACCGTGAGGTTGACTTAAAGGACAATTCCACCCCCAGATCCTCTTCCACTATTATAGATCATCAATCTCTGATGTTCAATGCATTCTAGTTATTTTGTGACAAAGTGTTATAAACTTACCTTCTACTTCTACTTCAGATAGTGATTTCCTATGTTTCCCAGAATGCCTTTTGACAATCCCCAGAGGGCGTCCCTGGACTTGGGTGTTTAGCTGGGTTTATTAACTGTATGATTCTGCTAGCAAGTGGCTTAATGGGCTTTTCTTCTATTCTGATTGTTTTATAACAATAACCCAATATGGAACTTGGACCTTGAAGCAGAACGGAACCAGACAGGAACCAAAACATACTAGTAAAAGATATATCCATTATATTTTTCATCATTAGGCAATTGGTTAAATATTTGTTCGTTCCCAATTAGCTTTGGAACACTGCATACAAAGTACAGGCTAATAAATCAGACCAGAGCCTACACACACACACACACACACACACACACACACACACACAGGCTGTACAGGTATTTAGCAATGGCCTGGCCAAGGGCGTATGCCTACCAGTTAGCTGATAACTATTGTTTCCTCTTGGAGTAAGAACATTATTTGCTCGCTCACTCTCACTCTCATCTTATTTTGAAACTAGTTTTGTAATGCATTATGACACACTGTTGATTACATTGTGTGCACTACAGCTTATTCTAGCGGTGGGCGGCAGTAGCCAGAGGTTGTAGAAGCAGGCAGTCCAAATCCCTGGACGTCTGAAAAAATGTGGATGGAGAAAGAGAATGGCCCAATCCCAATGTCCCCCCTCACGGACTCATGTACTTTGAGGCGCGTTCCCGCTAAGTCCGCGAGGGTTTAGGGCTGTCCCACTGTCAAATTGTCAAGTGCATGAGGGCTCTCTCGCAGACTTTTTGAGCCCTTTATGCACACTTTCCGTAAGTCCGCATCGATGCAGACTTTGCCTGAGGGAATTACCCACAGTTCATAGCGTTGTGACGATAAATACGGGGTTACCAGGGAAGCCCGGAAGCGGTAAAAAAAAACTGTAAACAAATGGAAGGACAAATGTTTATTCATCAACCATTTATTTAAATTTTTGCTTGATGATGCTGTTTTGACAAAACAAGTCAATTGATTATTGACAATTAACTCTCGTCCACTCTGTAAGGCAAGAGCCTGGAAGACGTTCAGATCGGGCAGTTGGTCCCTTAAGTGCCTTGGTCGTGAAGAAAGTAAAAAACGTAAAATAAAAAGTCCCAAACCCACAATCGTACGTAAAAAAAAAAAAAAAATGGTGTCGTCAAGGTAACGCGATATGTCGCAAAGTGCTGTCCCATTCCTATTTATACAGTTTCGAGCCCTTGCAGCCTCTCGCACTCAAGCACTTACCAAGTGACGTCAGTTAAGTCTGTGAGGGTTCAGGGCTTAGGCTTTAGGGGGGACATTGGGATTGGGCCAATGAGTAACTCTCTCCCCCTTCTTCAACAACTGCTGGCCCGAGTGCCCTTGAGCAAGACACTACCCCCCCCCCCTCCCCCCTCCCCAACTGCTCCACTGTATGAAACTGTATGAATGTGAAGCAGGGCGTAATTGGATAAAGGTTAAAATAAAACCATACAAAAAATATACATCGTTATATCAGGTATAATGATTATAATTATAATGATTATATTAATAATAATTCACTCATAATATTCTCATTATCTGCTTATGAAGCTTTATAAATGCCCTCTTATTTTCAAGTTCTCCCAATTTGATCCGATCGTACCATTTGTGTGCTGTAATCGTGAGCTTTCTTCTTCTTCTTTTTCTTCATGTCTCATCCAATCCAGGTCATGAGACCAAAGCCATGAAGAACAACAGCGGGCCGCGGTACAAGCGCAGCCAGCTGGAGAGGCGTCTCAACATCGACGTTTTGTGGTCGGTGCTCCTGCTCGTCATCATGTGTCTGACCGCCGCTATAGGTATGTAGGCCAAAACAGATTCTGATATATATGGTTTGAATGCTGATAGCTGATATTTTTTCAATGGAGAGTTTCCATTGGCATCCATTACAATCGATTCAAGTTAAGGAATTCCCATAGACAACCAGTGTAGTGTTGATCAATTCTACGATAAATATGTAATCAGACAAACTGCATCATATCAGAGGTGGGCGGCAATGATTGGCCGATAACAGATTTTTAATAAAAGGCCCCAAGTATCGGTCCTACCCTACTACTTTTGTTTGGTGAATGTGTCTTGTTTTTCAGTGTGTCCACCTGGGAAATTTCTTCACAGCCATTTGAGGAAAAGCCATGAAAAAAGAAACTGAATGCCTATGAGAGTGTGTGGCAAAAATTAACCCATGGCTTTGATCTGTCAGGGCTGGAGGTGTTGGTGACCTACTCTGGATTGTACCATAAGGTTTGGGTTGATGGCTTGTTGTGTTTCAGGCCACGGGCTCTGGTTGAGTCAGCTGAAAGACCCCATCTATGTGGTTGAAGCTGAGACGTCTCCTGCCCTGGCCGGCTTCTACGTCTTCTGGACCATGATCATAGTGCTGCAGGTAGGCCATCGAGATAAAAAGCAAGCTAGCCAGAAGCTTCACTGTGGCTTAGACAAATAATATGATTCGCTGGATTCTTGTTTTTCCTGCTCGGTGGTTAGAAATATTCTTAACCGTGGTTTATCCGTAAGGTTAGGGGAGGTCAGTGTTCATTGACTTCCATTCATTTCGGACGCTCATTCACTTTCATTCACTTGTAGCTGTGGCAGTTACCAATACTGGTCAGATTTACTTTCTAGATCTTCAAAATGGACTGACTGTTGTATGTTTGGTGCATGAGGAGGCTATTAGGAGAGATCAGTAGCTACCCAGTAACAATTCTTGTCTTGAGGCGTACAATGTGGATGCCTCTGGGACTGAAATCACAGATAGGCCTGAGCAGGTTGCCGTGGGTCTTCTTGATTTTTGTTGTTTTGTGTGATGTTGTCGTCAGCATAACCAAGATGTTGGGAATTATTGGGAAATTGTCAATGTACAATTGATATGCTTGGGCTTAATACTTACTGTTACATCGGTCAGCTTCACAGACAAAACAGGTGGTGAGCTTGAAACTAGCACTAAGCTAGTTTTCACCTTTTTGTTATAGCTTTGCATTGCAGATGCATTGTAATGCGTGGTCACTTAAATTGAAATATTATTAATTTATCCTCCTTGTGTATTGTTAATTGTAGACCATCCTGCACTGATATTTGAGAAAAGAATGCAGCCAAAGTACCATTTTCATGCTGTCAAAACTTACCCTACAGCTTTACATCACACCGTTTGGAGTTTGGTTGTTCAACTGACCATTCTGATCCCCCATCAAAGACTTTTTTTGCCTATGTACAAATTATTATTATAATTTTTTTTTACCATGGCACAGTTGCCATGGCATCCTGGTCCTGAGGTCCTGGCAACCGGAAGGGAGTCACTGTAGACCAGGGCTACTCAACTTTACATAGCTCAAGGGCCACACAGCAAGATACAGCTGTGTCAAAGGGCCGCAACGCAAATTTTTTGGTCATATAAAACTATTTTGTAGTGATATTTCAAGCCACATGGATATCAAATGATTAAATGACAATAAGTAGGCTTTATTCATTAAATGTAAAAGTGTTAGATTGCTGTAAATCACAAGAATGTTTAATAAAATAAATATAGGCATACTAAATTGAAATCAGGTCTGAGTATATCAAATTACCCCAGATGGATATGTAATTCCAAGTCAATGTGATAGCTATCATGGTGATGTGAACGTTTGCCCGTTTTGGTTCTGCTATTGTTCTCTGGCAAAGAAGGCACATTGGTCTGTTATTTACCTCAACAAAAGCGAATTCTTCCTCCCATGTTTTTTGAAATATCCTATGATTTAAGCGTCATGTTGTATAACTCGGGATGCTCCGACACACATAAAACAAGTTTTTTATGATTATGATTATGAGGTTATGATATCAAACTGTGCTGTGATTGGTTGCGAGTCGCAGAGATCAGCGTCGCGAATGTCAAAGTTGATTATAGTTGAACTTTGAGCGCAGCGCCAGGGACTCTCCCAGCGTCTGCGCCCAGGTGCACAACGCCGAGGGCGGCAGCGACGCTAGGATCGACGGCAACGCTTGCCAAATAGGAAATCAATGGCCGTGCCAGCGCCGAGCATTTTGGTCGCTGATAATGTGTTGGTTTATCTTCTTTGTTGATCCCACGATTGCTAAATAAGCACAGTATGCACGATCGCCATCTTGTGGTCATTAAGAATTTAGTTTAGAAATGGTTTGTGTTCATTGAAATGAGAATATTATATTTTTATTGGCAGTTGCTATGACAATAAAAATTCAACCAAGGGCCGCAATAATATTAACCTCGGGCCGCATGTTGAGTAGCGTGGCTGTAGACTATGCAATATACTCTCCATAGAGATGAGAGATGAAGAAAAGATGAAGGCAGCTGATCAACTAGGGAGCCAGAGATGAGATCACATTCAAATAAAGTGATCATTAATTACACAGGTCAATAATTAGGTCTATATGTCAAATAATAATTCAATAATTGAATAATTAATTTTTCATAGAAATATGTCACCCTACCCTTTTTCAATGCTATTTCCTGTGTACTGTTAGGAATTATTTCTTGGTCGTGGTGATGAACGTAAGAAGAAAGCAGCAACAAACTACGTCTCAGGATTCAATGAGTATTTAATACAGTTCAGCGCTGAAAGGGAGAAATATCCGGCAGCATCTCTGCCTACGAGGATAATCTAAAGAACACCAAGCAGATACAGTTCCTTTATACAGACATTCATGTGATATTTTACATAGACCCTTTCATCCCCCTCAGCCTCTGTCTGTCGTCCCTATGTTAATTGAGTAGAGTGGAAGTAGTTCTGTCTCACCTTCCTCTAGACCTGTGAACACCATGTCTCCTGTGCTAATTTCCAATTGATCAAAGGCAACCAACAGGCCTGTATTGTATTGTAGAAGAGGCCTCCAGACGGCCTTAGTGTATTGTATTTTAGTGTCTTGCCAAATATACAATTCCCAACAGTACAATCAGGAAGTGTGAAACATTTCAATGAAGAGACAATCCCACGTACAGGTTAATCATTAAGTGACTCATGGGAATAACGTTACGTTTCAGCTAACCTTAGGCTAGTTAACCATCCAGGCAGTGGAGAAACAGGAGTTTAGATGGTCCCACTTTGTGTAGAGGCAGCATAACAAGTAGCCAATCAAGAGCCTGTTTTAATAAATTTGAAAACGAGCAACTGCATATAATGTAGGCATTGAAATGTTATTGGCTCAAAAAGTTAGCAGCCATTGTGGCGGATGATATTGATTTATCCATCAAAGACAAATTTTACTCAAACTCCACATTTGGCGGGTGTTAACTTCCTTAACTGTACAGATTTCACAATTAAACCATTTTATCAGTGAATCATCTTTGCTAATGAGCACATTTTACCAGGTCAGTTGTTCTGTAGGTGGCACATCACTCAAATAATAGCCTAACCACAAAATTATGATTTCTGTGAAGAAAAAGAGCAGTTGGTCAATTATCACAACAAAATTTGGACCTATAGGGTCCTTGCGTAGAGCTCTACAAGTAGTTCAGGGACATATATGCATTATACATTAAGTGTGATCACTATGAGTACCTCTCTCTCTCCTTCCAATAGGTGCTGATCCCCATCTCTTTGTACGTGTCTATTGAGATTGTGAAACTGGGCCAGATCTTCTTCATCCAGAATGACCTGGCCTTGTACAACGAGCAGCTGGACTCCAGGATCCAGTGTCGGGCCCTCAACATCACCGAGGACCTGGGGCAGATCCAGTACATCTTCTCTGATAAGACCGGAACGCTGACTGAAAACAAGATGGTGTTCCGCCGTTGCACCATCTACGGCATAGAGTATCCCCACGAGGAAAATGGTGAGCCCTGGTAACATTGCCCTCAGGAGAATCCTTTTAAAGGGCCATTAACTAATTGATTTACCTCAATCGGTGAGAGTTTTTGTTTCAAAATAAGAGTACGGGAACGTTTTGAAAGCCATAAACCTCAATCTCAAAGCAACCATTGAGTCATTGGTATTAATCAACAACCCTATCAACCCCTAGCAGATATATTATGGTCATAATGGTCAGGAAAGTGAAAGGTGCTACGTGTAGCATGCTGTGTTTCTCAAAATGAAGACAACATTTACCATAAATCCCATTGCTTCCTGTCATAAAGAGGTTGTTGCTACTTCCCTGGCGTCATTTGTTTTGTAGAGCAGATAAAAGCCAATAACATACCTTGATAACAGCCAATATGCATTCAGAGCAGGTAAGCTAACATGACGTTGAAATTAGGCAGTTAGAATAGTGGAACTAGAATAAATAGAATATAGAGCTCAACAGTGTGGTTCCGGAAGTGAAAATCCCATTCATATTCTGCATAGGGATTTTGATTATTAGCCATAATGTCGTAACCATCCAATGTAGACTCACCACAAGCTAGTAGATTGTGAAACGATAGTGTATGCTCCTGTAGAAGCCACAAGTCCGTATGATATCAACCTTGTTTTGAGAAAAACATGTTTTATTCGCGATGTCATGGAGAAGTACTACACTACTCACAATCCTAAAGTGTAACAGCGACGTC
Source organism: Hoplostethus atlanticus (assembly GCA_034670405.1). NCBI lineage: Eukaryota > Metazoa > Chordata > Actinopteri > Trachichthyiformes > Trachichthyidae > Hoplostethus > Hoplostethus atlanticus. The sequence continues at coordinate 398,499 of JAXDDX010000168.1, read as the reverse complement.
TCTGATTGGTGGAGCTCGCTGTTACCATGGAAATGTTTACCGCACCCGCGAACGTCTTGTCAGCTAACGTTAACGTTAGCTACTAACGTAACCTAGCTAGCTGCTTATCCTATGCAGCTGGAACGAATCACTGTACCATGTCGATGACAACACTTTACACTATACTATATGAAACACTATATATACGCACACAAAACAACAACAATATCAACACTATACTATGTTAAATTCAAGAAGAAGTGCGCTAAACTATCGTTAATTTGGAAGTTTTTGGAAAAGTATCATTCGCAATGGTTTATGGGATGAGTAGTTCCTTCACTTCATAAAATAATTATGTACACAGTCTTGTACCTTTGCCTTTTCTTCCGTTTTCCTATCTTTTTTTTGCTCAGAATCAAATGTTTTATGGTCACGATTCATCGTCTAGCTGGTTGGCTTGGTTCCAGCCTTAAAACTCTTTATATAAGGATTTTCTGAAATGTCTATGGAGTAAATGAATGGGAAATTTACTTCCGGAACCAGAGCCATAAAAAAAGTGGGCGGTCACTGTTGCGCTCTATTACTATTACATATTAGTAGCAAAGTGAAAATGGTTCCTGTTTTGTGGTGTGAGGTAATCCTGCAGACTTCCTGCCAAATCCTGGTACGCAATGTAAAATGCAGTGTAGAGGCCGGTAGAGGCTACCAGTCCTCTAGGCAATGTTCTGGTTTGTTTACGGTAATCATAATACTGTCTCAAAATGAATGTGGTAATGATTTTTTTTATGTTAAAATGTTACATGTAGCATCTTGAACAAATGGAAATATTCTGCTGCCCCTGATGATGACACTTGTTGTCACATTTTATAGATTTTATGAAACAAGAAAGGTGTATGACTGGGTACTCATCAGGGTTTTTTTCTTTAATGTGTTGTGTTAAAATGCCTGATATTGAGCTTCTGTTTCTCTTGCTGTCTGAGGCAGCGCGGAGACTGGAGGTGTACGACCCCGAAGAAAGCGAGGTTGCCGGTCGGTCTTTGACCCTGAAGTCCGGCTGCAGCGCCAAATCTCTGAGCTGTCGCTCCGTCAGCTGCAATCACAGTTCTGTCTCTCTCCACACGCTGACCGCTGAGTCAGCGGAAGAAGAGGACGTACTGTCCAGCCACACCCAGGCCAGGACTAGTGCCTTTTGCAGCCGCATGGTCAGTCACACACGCACACAAACACACACACACATACACACACACACACACACTATTCTGGCTATATCTACCAAATAACTTCATGTTTGTGTTAAATATGATTATGCCTGGTCCAAGCTTTGTGTGTCCTCTGTAGAATGCAGACATGCACTCAGCATTTCTGCTTCTCGGCTTCTCATGACGAGACTGAAAACCCCATACTTAAGTGGTGCTGTAGGTAAATTCAGCAGTAATAAAAAAACAAACACCAGAATTGGACAGTTCCTCTGCAAGCATGCACCAGTCTTCATTTGACTGGTGTTCTCTTGAATACTATTTCAAAACAAAAGTAGCCTAAAGATAAAAAAACGGGCATATTTGCACAACAGGCTGGAAAGGAGCAGAGGTACAAACATACCCAAAGCAGCAGTGTAAAGCCTCTCTGCACATCAGCCCTGAGCCCTCTATCCTCTCTGCCCTGGTACCCGTCCAACAGCCCCAAAGTCCGATTGCCTCATCAGTTTTCACGCTAAAGCGGATGGTGCAAAACCACATAAAACATGACTTTCATCTTACAAAAATGTTGTCCTCCCCCACCAGGCATACCATTTGATAGAAGGGTACATGAGTGAGGTGTACTTTAATCCCTAATCGTTCCCTAATCCTGAGAGCTAACATTTAAATACTGCTGAATCATTTCCCCAGTCTGATTATCATCTGACGAGGAATTTCAGGTTCCCTCTCCAGATACGATCCAACTGTAGGCTGTATAGCTTATTCATTCATTTTCTGTCTCCACCTAATCCTTCTCAGGGAGGCTGGAGTCTACCCCAGCATCCACTGGGTGGAAGGCAGAGGTCAGGGCTAACGCCAGTAGACCGATACTGAATCATACCTATGGGCAATTTAGAGTTTTAGAGTAGAACCCAGTAGAACATGCAAACTGCACACAGAAAAGACTGGAAATTAAATCCTGGTCCTTCTGGAGCTAGTTCAGAAAGCTGCAGCTCGTCTGGTCAACCACCCCAAGTTCTCCCACACAACAGCTCCTTCTTACCTCCAGGCTATGGTCAAGCCTTACACCCCCGTCCCACCACTTCGTTCTGCTGCCTCAAGGCGACTAGTTGCCTCATCGCTCAGAGGCCCCTGCGGCCCATCTACGCGGTCATAGCTTTTCTCTGTCCTGGCCCCACAGTGTGGAATGAACTACCCGCTGATGTCAGGACAGCAGAGTCGCTGCCCATCTTTCGCCGCAGGCTGAAAACCCACCTCTTCAAGAAACACTACCATGACCCTTCCTCTTAGCAGTTGCTTATTTGTTTCATTTATTGAAATAAAAAGTAGGTAGATACCTTATTGCACTTTTACCTTAGCACTGGTTCTGCTCTTAGATGCTTGTTTAGGAACGAAATGCAGTTACGATTTCTGGTGACTAGTAGTTCTCTTGCCTACCTACGTTGAATGCACTTATTGTAAGTCGCTTTGGATAAAAGCGTCTGCTATGGGCCTGAATGATGTTGTCCCTCTCTCTTAAGGCTAAGGAGGTGGTGCCAGACCCCGAACTGGTGAGGAAGTTGAACTGCCTAGCCTCTCCCGTCCTGCCTCTGAGTGACGGCACCTCCGGGACTCCGTCCAACCTGGAGCTCACCTATATCGCCGACTTCTTCCTGGCCCTGGCCATCTGCAACAGCGTAGTGGTCTCCTCGCCCAGCCAGCCTCGACATGTGGTGGGTAGCCAACATCCACAAACCATGAGGAATTCACAGCTGTCGGATTAAAGCCTTGTACCTCCAAAACAATATTTTCACATTAGTCCCAAGCCATATTTGCATAAGGATGTCTGCTATTGAAATATTGTCACCCTGCTACTGGCTTTGTTTGCATTGGGATTTAGTGGATTGGAGTCTTTTTTTGACTCTGTATTGACTGAACTTTTGACGCAAGGACTGTCGCTATGTGACGGTATGTACTTATGAGCTACACATGTATTCTGAGGCTGTAAAAGGTTGGTTTGTTATGTGTTATGTTTGTAAATGCTCAAGTAAAACAGAATGAGGTTGTAGAAGTTACTTATTTTCAATTCAATTGATTCAATTTCAATTTTCAATTTAAGTCAACCCCCTTGACTTAAATTTCAGGTCAAATAGTCAAATAAATTCTGGATTTATATTTTTGAAATTATACAGCATTTTTTTTTAATATGCTTTATTGGCCCTATGAAAAACTCTAATATTGGGAGTTACAAGGTTTTCATGCAACAGCATCAAAGTGTTCGTTTAGCCAGGAGATTTATGCTTCTCCGTATAGTATAGTATAGTATAGTATGACACTAAAGTGAAATTGTATTCAAGGTCAGGGGGGCTGGGGCCTATCCCAGCATGCATTGGGCGGAAGGCAGGGAAATAATCTGGACAGGTCGCCAGTCCATCACAGGGCGATTCTTGTCCCCTGCCATGTGTTTTAGTAAATAGATCCGCCCCACCCCCCATCCACAAAGATGAACAATGACTTCATTGACTTAATTAACTGACCTCCTGTGTCACATGCCTAAATGTGACTGATGTTCCCACAAAATTCCTAATTTTTTTCCCCCTTATCTATTATAAATAGCTCTCTGGCCTCTGATTTTTTTTATCCTCTAGTTTAGCATTCAATTTATCTCCTCCTGAAGAAACCTAGCCTAGAACCCTCAACCCTCCATCCATTCTGTGTGACACTCATGTGGCTACTACATAATTAAAATGACACGATTAGCTTGTTGATTTACATCAACACTGAGCATTTCAGATTGATGCAACTTTCTGTTTCTGTTCCTCTTCACTGGGTGTCGGCAGGTGCCTGAAGCTCGGACACCTCTCAAATCCCTCGAGGACATCAAGCTGATGTTCCAGCGCTTCAGCTTCTCTCCCTTCTCTGCCTTCTCCACCCTTTCCCCTCCCCAGACCCACAGCTTCACCAGCAGGCTCTTTGCATGGGGTAAGGCAGGTTCCTTCACCCCCACTACCACTCCCGCAGAAGGGGCAGATCCAAGCCAGGAGACCTCCAACGTTAGGCTTAAACTGGACTCTCCTGGGTCTGCTAGAGTAGAGGAAGGGGATGAGGCAAGCGTCAAGGTGGAGGACAGGGAGACAGAGGATGATCTCAAGGATAAAATGGCCAATCTAGGTGGGGCCACGGAGGGTCTGGAAGACATGACCACGGAGCGTGGCGTTGAAAACAACGCTGATGATGAACTGGTGTATGAGGCAGAGAGTCCGGATGAGGCGGCTCTGGTCCATGCAGCTAGAGCCTACCGCTGCACCCTGCGGGGACGCTCGGCAGATAGACTCCTGGTGGACCTGCCTGGAATTGGCTGTCTGGCCGTCCAGCTGCTCCACATCCTGCCCTTCGACTCAACCAGGAAGAGGATGTCAGTGGTGGTGCGCCACCCACTGACAGGACAGGTGGTGGTCTACACCAAAGGAGCCGACTCGGTCATCATGGACCTAGCTGAGGCACCTCAAGGTAATTACTAGAAAGAATATAGGCATACAACCCCCCCCCACTTAAGTTCCAAGTTGTTGGTGACCGAAAGTTGTGTCCTGAATGATGTGCCCAGAAAGACCATGGTACATCATAGCAGAAATGTTGTATTTATCATTGTCATATGTGCCTCACTTTTCTCCAGGTGCAGAGCAGGCAGAAGAGCAGTTCGGTTACATCAGAAAGCAAACCCAGAAGTATTTAGACAGCTATGCCAGAGATGGCCTTCGCACACTCTGCATTGCTAAAAAGGTAATATTTCAAAACGGTAATGGTGAGCTAGAAACAGCACGATTTGCTGTCTTCAGTATTCTAGTAGCCTACAAGATCTTCGAATTGGGCAATCAAACATTTTTCTATGTTACACGTTTTTACACATTTCACCACAAAAATGTGGCTTGTTAAAGAAAAGCCACGCTCCCACACAGCTGAATGAACCAACTAGGCGAAAACTAAGTTGTCCTTTTAGAGGGTTCAGAAGAATTCAAAAGGAACTAAAGCCAAAGCTGTCACTGTTTTATGGCTGGAGTTACAACATGTAGAACACCTGATATGGTTTCCCATAAAACCTAAGCACTTCCTTCCTTCCATCACATGTCACAGTAATGACATTTTGAGTGGCTCTCAATAGGCAACAGTCTGTTGACCTTCACTGGGTAGCATACTAAAGGATTTTAAGTATACAAGTTTAAGGTACTAGCTGTAGAGAGGGCGAGTTGTCAAATCTGACATGTAGTCCAGCGAGTACAGTAGGGTTATTGGTTTAAAGCCATATTTGTTGTAAGTATTGACTGTCAGCCAGTCATGTCGTCTATTGCTGATATATTGCTGAAGTTCCTCCCTGACCACAGATACATAAAAACATCCATAAAACCGGCAATGAAATTTTGCCTTAAAGAGCTGCAGACCCTGAAATAATCTGTGTTTCAGTGTAGAGTTTTAGTATCCTACGATGGTCTAAATCCTGTTTCAGAGGCTCTTCCAACCTGACAAGAATAACATTCTGGGGAAAACGCTGAATACCTGTCTTATTTTTATTATTTTTTTTTTTTGGTATGAAAATGATCAAATTTAAATATGTCTAATATATGCACAAAATATTGGCGGCTTAAATCCCAAACTTTTTGCATCGTTGTCAGCCTTCAAAAACTCATATCGGTTGAATTCAACTGTACAGGCCAATTTGCAGTTAAGGTCCCAGTCCTTTCTGATTTATGAGTTTTTTTTCTTATAATACTACAATCTTTTCATTTTAAAGACTGGTGATTCTAGGACTTTTTAAATGGGGGCATCAGGGGATGGTCACCAGTAAAATGGGGGGGTTCAAGGTCCATAAGCGTACCCAATTGTGTGTACCCAAGATTCAGCCAATAAGTTTGAATATGGAAGGATATCCCCCGCCCCTTTGGCTCCTGATTCTAAATAATCTTTGAATCTTTTTATGCTGTTGTATACTGCTGGTCAAAATACTGCCGCAATGATCATAAACAATACATACGTTAAGAAAGCAAGTGAAAACTACTTAATTATATTTATTTTCCACTTTTAAAGCCAAATACACTGTACACAATGCAGATTGTATAAACAATAGTCCAATAGTGTTGAATTAAACAGAGGGTCAACTAAGGACATGCAACATGACTGAACGGACTGTGTAAAGATTGGACATCACACACTTCAGGACTGGCATTCGTAGATTTTTTTCTTCTTAGAGGAACACACACTTGACAACCAGTTGGATTTGGGATTTGCACACCACGTAACCCCCAAATCTCGCTAAGTCACAGACTCTTTCGTGAACCAAAACAAACATGGTGGAGCAATTTTCTTTCCATTTATTTTTGTATTTCTGACTGTACCTCTTGGGAGCAGATTCTGGAGGAGGAGGAGTATGAAGTCTGGCTGAAGAAACAGCTATTTGCTGAGACCAGCATAGAGAACAGAGAGGAGCTACTGATGGAATCAGCACAGAGACTGGAGACCAAGTTCACACTGCTGGGTAAGAGAACAGCCTCATCCACTTAACAGGAGAGTCTAGACAGTTACATTCAGACAGAATTATGCTGGGGGAATTAGGTCATGGTCAATTTAAGACATTTTTTTCCCCCTGCTTCAACTCAAAGTGCAGCTGTGAGCATGACTAGTAACAGAGAGAGGAAGAAGTCATGGCCTTACACAAAAACAACAGAACAAATCAGAGGTGAATTGAAAGTGATTGCAGTAAATCAAAACCCAGTTTACTTTCTACCTTTCATATGTGGAGCAGAGTGTAGGGTGGGCTGTGGGTCAGTTGTTTTGGGCCGGTCTGGGTCAAACGTCCAGGGCTGTTTTTTGGCCATTCTTTATTCTTTATGCTTGCTGCTCTTGTTCTGTCTTTTAGGGTGGACAGAAAGCATAGTGCGCTCAAGAATATTATGTTCAGGGTTTTCTCTCAGAATTTTAACATGCAACTCTTTTCTGATGAAGATTTCCATTTACCTGCGCTTCCGCCTTGGCTTGTACTGAGGTGTACCACACACATATCAGAGCTGTGATGATTGACGGTTAAATCGGTAGTATTTCATTCTGTAGGTGCGACAGGGATTGTGGACAGACTACAGGAAGAGGTCCCAGAGACCATCGAAGCACTACAAAGGGCCGGCATCAAAGTATGGGTTCTCACTGGAGACAAACAAGAGACAGCCGTCAACATCGCCTGCGCCTGCAAACTTCTCCGACCCAATGACCAACTTCTGACTGCCAATTGTGGAAGCAAGGTGAGTGCTTAAGGTGGTTTTGCCACATCTGTCTTTCAGGGGACCACTATTTGGTATGATCTCACCCACATCTTTGCACTGTTTTCAGGATGCATGTGCAGCTTTGCTTCAGGAACTCAGAGTGGAAGTGGAGCATGGTGGGGAGATTTTGACTGAACCACCAGCAGTAGGGAGGGATGCGGAACCCATATCGGGTACAGTGGCGGGTTTCATCCTGGTGATCGACGGCCAGACACTGGACTGGGCTCTGGAGGAAGACCTGAAGAGCGACTTCCTGGAGATGAGCCAGCGCTGCAAGGCAGTCATCTGCTGCCGATCAACCCCACTGCAGAAGAGCCAGGTCGTTTGGCTGGTCCGGGACCAGCTCAGAGTCATGACCCTTGCCATAGGTAAGGACTGACCACGACCAAGTCAGTTTAAGATACTTGAATGTGCTTGTCAACTTACCTGAAACAACTAAAAGTTATTTCAGTTGTTTGAAGATATTGTACATTATCTTCATAAAATGCAATGGTGCCAATAATCTTGGCCAGAACTGTACCATTTCACCTAGGTCTTGTTTAATCCATGCAGGACAATGGAGTAGTTGTGTTTGTTTGTGGGCTTTGCGTGAAGCAGTGTTCCTCATTTGGACACCCATTCTACCTCTAGGTGATGGAGCCAATGACGTCAGCATGATTCAGGTGGCTGACGTGGGCATTGGGATATCTGGTCAGGAGGGCATGCAGGTAAGGACCACTAGCAACAGATTCAGCCGACGCCTGACTAAACCAGATATATTTTCATAAATCACAACTTGGTATTTCTACTGAGACTGGTCAGAGAGTCAGGATTCATTAGCCACTAATCCTAAAGGTTTACTGTTGTCGTGGGTTTTTTTTCTCTCCGATTTATTCCGACATGCAGCTTGATTTGTAGGCCAGCAATGATGCACTGCCCCAGAACAGCTTGTTTAGATAAACACTCTGAAACTCCTTTCCCGCCAATTTAGAATTTTTTTCGGATTTCAATAATTATTTAGATTCATCTTGCAGCCTTAGCTGGTAAAACGCCCCATAGGGTGAGTTCACACCATCCCATTTTATTAAATAGCTGGTACCTTATTTATATTAAAGTCAATGGGAGGTGGCCACCAGGTGGACTGAAAGCGGACACTTTGGAAAGGTGCTGTGCCTGGCGTCTTTTTATGCAGAGCAGAGCTCTCTCTAAAGTCGAGAACTGTTCAGCTTTTTAGAGGGTAAACACATGACCTGGGGCCTCATTTATGAAACTCAGTGTAGATTACATCCTAAAACATTGCGTACGCAAGAAAATATTCAGATCTATAAAACCGTGCGGCGCACACCTGTACGCAGTCTTCTCTTTATAAATACCCACCTGTGGTAAATTGTACTCCTCCCAGTGTTGTCCCGCTACTCCTACCAGTGTCGTCCCGCTACTCCTACCAGTGTCGTCCCGCTACTCCTACCAGTGTCGTCCCGCTACTCCTACCAGTGTCGTCCCGCTACTCCTACCAGTGTCGTCCCGCTACTCCTCCCAGTGTCGTCCCGCTACTCCTCCCAGTGTCGTCCCGCTACTCCTACCAGTGTCCTCCCGCTACTCCTCCCAGTGTCCTCCCGCTACTCCTCCCAGTGTCGTCCCGCTACTCCTACCAGTGTCCTCCCGCTAGACCTCCCAGTGTCGTCCCGCTACTCCTCCCAGTGTCGTCCCGCTACTCCTACCAGTGTCCTCCCGCTACTCCTCCCAGTGTCCTCCCGCTACTCCTCCCAGTGTCGTCCCGCTACTCCTACCAGTGTCCTCCCGCTAGACCTCCCAGTGTCGTCCCGCTACTCCTCCCAGTGTCGTCCCGCTACTCCTACCAGTGTCCTCCCGCTACTCCTCCCAGTGTCCTCCCGCTACTCCTCCCAGTGTCGTCCCGCTACTCCTACCAGTGTCCTCCTGCTACTCCTCCCAGTGTCGTCCCGCTACTCCTACCAGTGTCCTCCCGCTACTCCTCCCAGTGTCGTCCCGCTACTCCTCCCAGTGTCCTCCTGCTACTCCTCCCAGTGTCGTCCCACTATCAATGAGGGAAAGATGCAGACGCCAACTGCAAGAAAGGTGAAATTTGAGGTTGAGGTTGAGCACCGTAAAGGTGTACTGTTAGAGGCATCTCCAACAAAAGGAAACAATGTGAATGGAAACGTGACGGAAGCACTGAACAGTGTTGCTCCACACTGCGAACTGTTGCCGACGTGTAAAAAAATGGTCAGATATGAAAGTTGAGGCCAAACAAAATAAGAGTTAAGAGAATGCCTTTGTATAAAATAGATTTTAAGTAGTGACTTAACAGATAAAAGTGAATTCAGACCACAAACCCTGTGAAAGCACACTCATAAAAATATGTTTTTAAGAGGGATTTAAAAGAGGATAAGGAGCTCGCTCACCTTCTCAGGCCGATATAACAGAATGCCACCAGATTTGTCTCGGTGGCTGAACGGGCTCGACCATGCGCTTTGTTGTACCTTCTCTGTGCTGCATTCTGTGCGTTTGCGAAGGGGGTGCGGAGCCAAGTCGATAGAGGGTACTGACTATCACCTGCATGATGATTGCATGTTTTAAAAATATTATCCAGTAACCACTCTGTCGCGTTCTCTAGGAGGAAAAAAGAAAAAAATGTACCAAGTGGTGATAATAATAATAATAATAATAAATTAGAGGTAGGCCTATACATTATGAAATGTAGTAATATGTGGTGATGTGTGTTTTATATTTCATCTGTGTTTTTTCATCTGAGGACTGAGCTTTATTTTGTGATCTCACCATCGGGCAATGCTGATTCCCGTGTCTGAAAAACTTTGCGTGAGCTCTACGCATGGGTGAAAGGGTACCCATGGGTGAAAGGGTGCGTAGAAATGCGTATCTTTTTCTGCATAGAATTTTTCTATAAATCCTGATGTTTCCTGTGAAAGATGCGTACCCACATTTCACCCCAGTATACGCCACTTTTTTGTGTGTAGCAACCTTTATAAATGAGGCCCCTGGACTGCTTTTTGTGAGCCGACCACAGTTTGAGGTGTTTCTGAGTACACTCTTACTTTCTAATGACTGTGGAGTGGAGCATGTTTTCCCTTTTGGTCAAATTTTCTGTCGTTCTGTCTTTCCCCCAGGCTGTGATGTCCAGTGACTTTGCCATCTCCAGGTTTAAACACTTACGTAAGCTGCTGCTCGTCCACGGCCACTGGTGCTATGCTCGTCTGGCCAACATGATCCTCTACTTCTTCTACAAGAACGTGGTGAGATTTCCTCACAAAGAACAACTCTCCTTCTGTCTCACTCTCTCTCATTTCAGAATAAAAATGTAATATCTTCATAAGTATAAAGAGTATCAAACATTTGACTACACCCAATTATGAAAGTACCTGGACATTTTAATGTTTGAACAGAGCAACTAGCTGAAATTATGCAGAAATGGTGACAGTCCAAAGTTTTGGAGGGAATAATAATACACTCTACAGTACTCATACTCATACTACAGTACTCATACAGTACATTTCCTGGAGAAAACGTGTGTGCTAGCTTAAAGCAACTGCCAGCCTTCAACCTAACCACTTCAACCTAACCAACCTACCAGCTCCCACAGTGAAAATAGTAGAAAGAGCTTGATCAGCTTTTCGTTATGGAGCTGAACAAGTAGAAATGAAATTTTAGTGCAAGAACTAACTGCAGTAAATACAGTAAAACCATTGAGTTTTAGATAAAAATGGCAGCCTAGGAGCTCCTATCCCTGCAGTGTATTTTATAGCTTCCAAAGGATTGCATTTAGATGATCTTTTTGTAATCAGATTACTTTTGGATTGTATTCAGATTGTTTTTTTAGATTTTTAGATTTTTTTTCAGATTACATTTAGATAATATTTTTTTGTCATGAGATGACTTTTACATCCCTCAAGACTATATTGTACTCAGATTATATTATCACATTATTATGTATTTCATAGACTCAGCTAGAGTCAATTGTCACACCATCAGATGAAGCTACTTTGAACAACCTGCCATTCATTTCTCTGTCACAAAATGAAGAATAAAATTGAAATACCTTTAAAAAGTATAATCAAAAAGTTGAATAAATCTAATTGCTTATTAAAAAGTATTTATATATTTAAAAGTTGGAACAGAGTCTCTAGCTGAAAGTAGTAGTAATAATAATAATAATAATAATAATAATAATAATAATGTTAAATAGTGGGTATTGCATGTGTTATCATACTCCACTTATTTTTCTCCCACTTCCTCTCTCTTGCCTGTACCTCTCTTTCGAAGATGTACGTGAACCTTCTGTTCTGGTATCAGTTCTTCTGCGGTTTCTCCGGAAGCGTCATGACCAACTCCTGGGTCCTCATCTTCTTCAACCTGCTCTTCACTTCCGTTCCGCCCCTCGTCTACGGCGTCCTGGACCAAGACGTGGCCGCGGACATGCTGATGGAGCTGCCGGAGCTCTACCGGGCTCGACATACCTCCAGGGTAGGCGGAAGACACCTTGTGGAGTATGGGGTGTACTCTATATCTCATTAGAATCAATGCAGGTTAAGGGCTTCCCATAGACAACCAGTGTAGTATTGACTAACTTGACTAACTAACGCTAGCTACTCACACTGCCAGGAGTGCATTTTTAGAATTTCGAGTAAAACTGTGGGCAAGACTCAAACTATTGACCCAAGCACCTTGCATGTGGTTAGTGGTACTAAAAGTCATTAAGGACTGATGAATGATTTCATGCCCATTCACGCTCCAAATTCTCATTTCCCTGCAGATCTACAATCCCTCCACATTTTGGCTCACAATCGTGGACAGTTTTTATCAAAGCCTCGTCTGCTTCTTCGTACCTTACTTTGTAAGTATGTCAGTTTTGGTTCAGTCGGTTCACTTTACACACGTGTGGCGACCGGGCAAGTTGGCTGCCGTCACTAATGTAATGAGTCATGCTAAGGACATAGAATTCTACACTTGTTTGGTCATTGATTCAAATGAAAGGTTTCAAGTTTTGTGAATGAGGTTGTAGACTGCAAGTTCTGTATATAGGAGAATCCAGGTTTTTTTTCAAACTGATGCCATCCCACTGCAAGGCCAAGTGCATGAATTCTAACATGCTATTTTTGTTATTATGATTGCTTGTCAGGCATATGCAGGATCAGACGCCGGGGAACTGGCCTTTGGTTCTCCAATCAACACCTCGGCTCTCCTCATCATCTTGCTGCACCAAGTCATCGAGAGTCACACTCTGGTCAGACTCAAGCCGATGACATGCAGATACATTTAAACCTGCACTATGTAACTTTCTGTAATTTAGTCAATGGTGGCCCCAAGTGGCAACGAGAGATAACGTCAACACCCTTAGCTTTCTGTAGCGATAGCCGAGCCGCTGGCTCGCTCACCGCTGTGTGCGTTCGGCTCCTGTTCCCGCCAGTGTACCTACCCGCCTCCAAAACGTTATTGGGGTGAATGAAGCAAATCTAGAGCGGCTCAATGAAGGGGGAGGGGCTAGTCTTCTCTGTCGCAGCCCCACTTCATGAACTAGACTGATAAGGCGCTTGTGTTTTTACAGAAAAAAAAGTTACATAATACAGCTTTAAGCGAGAATCCTACAAACTTTCTGGTGTCATCATTGACCACATTTACACCTGGTATTGAAATGTGATCTGTATCTAGGTATCTTATATGCATGTGGAAATGTGCCTGTTAATGCAAGGTCTAAAATGCACACAGTACATATTGCAATCGGATCTATGCACATAAATACCAGGTCTAAATGCGGATCTACTAACAAGAGATTGCAAAAAAAAGATCTGTCCCGGATTTACCAATACCTTTCGGTGTGTGTGTGTTTTTTTTCCAGACGTGGCTGCATATCCTGGTGTTACTGGCGAGCAGCGCGTTTTACTTCACCTTCGTCCTGCTCTTCAATGCCTGGTGTGTGACGTGCAGCCCCCCCACCAACCCCCTGGGGGTGGAAACACTCCAGATGTCCCAGCCGCTCTTCTACATGGTGTGTGGCCTCACTACTGTCGTGGCGCTGTTGCCCAGGTATGCACACTCAAACACACATGCATGAACACACCTGCAAGCATACATGCAAACCCAACTTAAGTGTTCTTTAGACATTGTCTGGGTATGTCGGGTATTGCACACTATAAAGGGGATGGAATTTCTTTTCCACGGTTTCTTGTGCTGCTGTGGTCCCTAACCTTGAATTCATTGATCCTTGACTAACCGCGGACCTATGTGACTGATTCGCACACACATACTCGTGTTCTCGGCTTTAGGGTTTTGTTTCGGGCACTGCGCAACACCACACGTCCCTCTGCTGTGCTGAAAGCGGCTAGGATGGACAAGCTGGGTCCAGAGGAGTACAGTAAGAGGATGCAACACTGGAACCAGGCCCATTACCAGACCAAGAGGCTTCCCGTGTGCGCAGACAACCCCGGCCTGGAGCCCAGCACCGGCTCGCTGGTCACCTGACACCCACCTCCCCCAGCAGAGGACATAGACATCCATAGCGTTGTATTTTCTTGTCGGAGCTAGGGCCCTGACCTTAAAGACTTGAAGGTTCAGGAAAGACACATTCACATGCTGAATTCAAGCGCTCCCCTTGGTGCAATAAAAAGTTGTTGATGAAACTTCCCTTTCCAGCGCACTACTCCCTACAGCCACCACTTAAAGAGCATGCTAATTTTGCTGACATGTTGGTTTAGGCAATTGAATGTTAATAACTGAAGTCTTATTGCTACAGTATCAGTGAATTGAATTTGAGGTTATAATCTAAGATGCTATAAACATCTGCCATGTATTGAAGGGCCATAGAAGTTTGATGACAAAAGTTTTATTCAGACACTTTGCTAATGTTTAGTGAAATGGCACACTGAAGTCCTTACCCACTTATGAATGGGAGCTGTGAAACATGTCAATAATTTCCAATGTGAAAAAAAAGAAAGATGATAATCCAAAGTTTTTCTTGAAGGCTTATCAGAGCAAAGTTCGTTTTAACATCAATAAATCACTACCACATAAATACCGGAAGCAAACAAGACTATCACTGAGAAGACCGGCAGTCTCTACCGGCCTTACATTGTGTGCCATGGTGTTGGATTTGGCGGGAAATCTGCTGGATTGCTTTATGGCACAAAACAGCAAGAGGGCGCTGTTCTCTCACTGCATTTTTAAACAGTTTATTCCCCCCATCTTGAATTTGCACTGTGTTATGAACAACATGCTGCTGTGCTTGAGGTGCTTGGAATGTGATCATACTTGAGCTGTGGACGGTGCATAGAGATAGTGGGGTTACTTTCAGATAAATGTTACAATGAATGGCCTTTTGTTTTTGTTTTTTTAACCTATTAAACTGCTTCTCTCTCTGCCATGGTGAAAACAGGGGAGATGGGGTAGTTGGGGTAAATGGATTAATAATCACTAAGTCATATTGACTTCATTTTGGATCAGTCTTTCCAACTGCTGTATATTTATTTGCTGTTTTCTGCTCCATGCCTTGCTGCAGTCAATATAGAAGGTGGGGAAAAGGCTGTGTTATCCAGTCCTCAGCACCAGCGCCTCCCTCAAAGAAGGGGTGTTATGTTTACAACTGTACACGGACCATTTGACAATACCGGTTTTTACACCAAAGACTGTGAAATTGTTGTTGCGATAGGTATGGCTGCCTTTCAATGTATCGTTTGCTGAAAATCTGACCACACTGGTTCAGATTTTTTTTTTTCCAGAAGCTTACCATGCATCTGAAGTGTTGCAGCGCGTCCAAAGTGGCCTTATCACCTTATTATGTGACAAAGAGCTAACATTAAAAATATTATTCTTCCACCCTGAACTATGATGTAACATTTTCAGAAAGTCAACTTTCACAAGGATCTTGAAGACTTCGGGTGCTGTCACACTCGATATGATCTTATAATAATTCAAATGACGTTTAATTGGATTTATCATCTATTTGCAAATATTTGTACTGTATGAGACATTGTAATAAATACACTGTTGTACAAGCCTTCTGTTTTCTGTTAAACATAAACATATGGCAACTTGTTTAACTGACTTGCAGAAAGGAAGGAGGACTGAAATACTTTTACTTTTATTGTTATTTTTTCTTTATTTAATATTTTTATTTCCTGCCACAGTTTAATTTCACTCTCTTTACTCTTTACTTTAGTGTATTTGTCAAGGAAATGTATTTATTACTTTTACTTGAGTAACTCACTAAAACTACTCAAGTACTTTACTATTTTCGAGAGAACAAATAAAATAATGTGCATGTTCCCTAATTCACTCCCCTTTCCAAAAAAATCTTAAAAAAATAAAATTAAAAAAAGACTAAAGACTAAAAGACTAGATTATCTGTTTGTTTTTTATCTTTGGAGATGGGTTCTATTTAGCACAACAAAGCTATGCTATCAAATCACTTATGGGAAGTGAAGTCAAGAATAATTATTTTATTCAAATAGCAACAATTTTACAAAAAAAGTATCAAGTAGAAGTAAAAGTCTAGACTCAGGAAATTATATATTAATATTCACTTAAATGTACTCAAATACAGTAGAGAAAATGGAACATTCACTCTCTCCTCCAAACGCTCACACTTATTTTTTTCTCGGTGATGGAGTTGTAAATTTTGTCTTAATGCATTACACAGATTAGAGCCTTGCTTGTCTGATTCCTGGATCTGGGTAGAAAGTGGTTTTGTGTTCACAAATTTTGATTGAGGAATACCATATTATGTCAATTCTGTTTTAAGGAAGTATTGAGTTTGGGAGGAGTCTGGGTTAGGGTTCGACCAATAAAGAAGCTACTCATAGTTTAGAAATGAATCTGCCAGTGGCTGCCATTTTGTGCCAATATTCAATATATTTAAATGCAACCATTTTCATACCAAAATATTCCAACAATTAAGTGTTTATAACAGAATTGTATTGTCAGTGTGGAAAAGCCTCTGAAATAGCAATCACAGGACACTTAAAGTCTCCATTGAAACCCAGGAAGGTAGTAATAATAATAATATAAAACAGATTATATAAAAAATATTCTGTATTAGAATTAGTAAAAACGTAGTATAAAAAGAGCTTTCCATAGACAACCAGTGTAATATTGATTAATTCTACAATAAAAGTTCAGCCGGTAGAACATTGCAGTCTTAGGGTTGTAGGTTCGATCCCCACATAGTGTCAACTATCACTCTTGTAAGTCGCTTTGAATAAAAGCGTCTGCTAAATGACTGTATGGTTATGTAATCAATCAAACTCCATCACATAAGAGGTGGATGACGCTGACTGTCCAATTTTTTTTTTTTTTTTAAGTCTAAAATCCACCCCATATATTGATTTCTCAGAAGACAAAAATCTGATTTTCCCAACTTACCAGGTGTAACTAAAAACCAAACAGGAAACCTTAGCCATCCTATTTAAATAAACATTAAAGAACATTAAAAGACCAAAACTTTTTCAGGGCCAACACTAATGTTGCAAATCCATCTCAGAGCTTATTTCCTATTTAGGCGTGTCCTTGACTTTTCAGGTTTCCAACTTTCACTTCGGTGTGTAGTTTTTGGATGGTTAACCAAACTTTCGGGCGGCGGGTTAAAAGAATTAGCGCAAACATGAGTTTGTACAGTGACGTATCGAGCACCGAAGACACGACGGACGAGCTCGAGACATTGGGGTAAGGAGACAGTCGAACTGGGAGAAACGCCGTCGTGTAAAGTGGTCTTCTCTTCATGACACTTATTTGGTGTTGCTATGGCAAACTCGCTTCCTAAAACCTGTCATTTCATGTGGTCTTGCTTCTGCTACATACACAGAATAGGAGTTTCAAGAGGTTTTATAGAACAATATGCTCTGCTGGTAAATTTCTTGGTCGTAATTAACCAAGCAGCACTTTATTTACATTAAAATCTTAATTTCTTTAATTCGCGACCGCCGCTCGCGACCGCCCTCTACGCAGTATTTTAATGGCAGAAGACCGTATAGGAATGACAAGGGAACCGATTCTAAACCAATTTTATTCAAGTAAGAATACTTCTTCAAGTAGGTATTCAATGTACAGATTTTTTAATCTAGTTTTATTGTTTATTGTTTTATTGGCATACTTGCGATATAGTTATTTAAAAGAAAAAAGAAATGGGACAGCACTCTATTTAATAATCCGTGTATTTTTATCATTTTGTCTAATAAAACAGAAACCAGACAACAAAGAATTAAACCATTGGTGTAAAATGTGGAGCTACTACATATAAATTGAATTGGTAATGATTTCTGGTTAAGACTTGATTAATACTACTGTAAATTACTCATTTGAAAGTAAAATTTGGGTGTAAGTTTTGAATACTGAGGATCCACAAACTCTCTTACTTCTTACCCCTGCCTTCGGAAGAGAGCTATTAATGTTCACAAAATGGATTGGAATGTCCTTGGCCATGTGAACAAAATATATTTATTCTTAAATTGAGTGGTATTCCCCTTTAAGTGCTAACTTCATTTCCGAGCAGTGGTTCTCAAAGTGGAGGTTTGAGGACTCCCAAGGGTCCTTGAGGTGGTTCCAGGGGCATCTCTGGGATCTATTCTAACCATAGCCTTCACTCTCATCACTATTATCTCCCCATGTACAGTGTAGATAATTCAATCTACAATTCAATCTTAAATTAAAAAACACTAAAATCTCCCCATATGGGTCCTTGGAACTAAATCTGACCAGTTGGGAATCCATGACATGAAGCATTGTGTCATTGGTCTTTTTACTGTTTTCACTCACAATGCAAATAATGGGCTTTCACATCCCTTTAATAGTGTTTTCTTTTGCTTCGGTCATGCATCAATGGTAACACAGTTGTGAGAAATAATACATTTCCACACGCACTTTTCAAAACACAGTTACAAAGTGCAAAAAAAAACATACAATTGAAAGCAAAAACAAGGTAAGGACAAAATCTTAAAAGGGAGGTCTAAGACAACAAATGACATAAAAACAAATCTATAAAAGTGAGTTTTAAAAAGTGATTTAAAGGATGACACAAATTGATCAGCCTTAGCTCCTAAAGCAGATTGTTTCAAAGTCTAGGAGCCCTGATAGCAAAGACCCCATCTATTATCTATAATTTTAGACTATAGGAACTTGCCAGACGACCCCGGCCTGCGATATGGCTCATAAGACCCATCCGTGCTTTAAAAGTGATCAGTTAAATCTTAAAATCAATTTTGTAACCAACGAAAGTGCAAGACCCTTGAAACTAGATGTAGTCTTTATGAATAACCATATTGCTTTTCAGAATAGCTCACCATATTACTGAGCTACAGATCGTTTATTTTCATGGTGCGCTTCTTTTTGTTCAAGGTGGTACCACTTTGACCTGTCCCGTCATGCAGCAGAGGCCCTTCTCTTGTCCAACGGAAATGATGGAAGTTACCTCCTTCGAAACAGTAACGAGGGAACCGGCTGCTATGCCCTGTCTGTGAGGTTAGTCTGCCCATACCAGCCTTCCCAACTTTTTCATATGAATAAATGTCCATTTTACTACTTTCTATCGCCGATTGATACCATACAATAGTGATTCAACCTATACTCGCTTCATGACAGCTTTTAAATTTGCTTTTCTAAACATCCGTGTCGAGTACAGGGTGTCAGGAAAAATCCTGTGGTGCACAGGAAGTGATGACTTTTACGTTTACGGAAGCAGCAACAGTGGTTTGTTTGGAATTGTTCTCGCAAGTGTGACATAATTTTTGGGATTCTGGATTCCGCCCCCTTTCAGGCTAATGCAAAAATGAATGAATGTAAAATAATTGCCTTTAACTACGTCCAACGCTAATATTGACTATATTTGCTTTCAAGAGCTCCTCAGTTGTGCTTTTCTTTACTTGTGGAGGTGGATTCTGATGGGTTTTGAGGCTGCAATGAAAAGAAAAAAATCACTATCCATACTTAGCTTAGCATCCCTGCATTTGTCCCTTTGTGACCTGAGGATAACACTTTGCTAACACCATGGTTTTTATTTGGACTGGTAGGTTTTGCTATCGTTTATTAGCTGTGGTCTACATTGAGTGTCTTTATTATTATGTTGGGCCATTGAGTTGCAAGTTAGTCAACCTTTGAAAGGCAACTGGCAAATCTTTGGTAGTCAAACAACGGGTAAACCTTTCACAGGTAATTCAAAAAAACGGCAATCTTGTTTGTTTAGCCTGGGTTCGAAAAGCAGGTTAAAAGTACTAATATAGGACTTAATATAGGACTATTGCTAGCGTTACTGTGAGCATTTGATGTCTTTTTTCAGTATAATGTTATCAGTTGAGTTGTTCTTTTTTAATGCCGTTTTCTAATTAACCAACTCCTACTGTGGGAAGCAATAGATAGATTGTGCCTAGCATAGTGAGTATCTGTAATAGGCTTTCTAGGATTCTTCTGGCATGTTAATGACTTACAATCTGAAATGACAAATGTAATGTTAAACGCTTCTTTTGTCACTTGACACGCAGGGCAAAGGATTCAGTCAAGCATTTCCATGTAACGCGCAAGAGCAAGGGCTATGCCTTCGGTTTCAACGAGTTTGCATCCCTTCAGGACTTTGTCAGCCACTTTGCTAACCAGCCACTGCTAGGCAGTGACACAGGTATGCTAACAGTCAATTCCAATCTTACTAATAATTTTTTATTACTAGATCATACATTTCATCTTTATTTTTAATCTTATTTAACCATGACCGAAACCGTACCCTAACCCTAACCCTAACCAAACCTCTTTTATTTGCCTAACCTTAACCAAAGTTTTAGCTGCATAACCTCAACCGAAGTTGGAAACTTAACTGTTAGCTAACCTTAGCTAACTGCTGAGTTATCCACAAGAGGAAGCAGAGCCACTCACCGTCCTTCTACATGTTAGGATTACTGTAAATTCTAGTTTAGCCTGTTCTATGCAGATGATGTTAGACTGCACTTAACACTCCCCTCCTGCCTCTCAACCAGGAACTCTTATTGTCCTAAAATGTCCATATCCGTGGCGTGTGGAGGAACCATCGATCTACGAGTCTGTGCGAGTTCACACAGCCATACAGACAGGCCGAACAGAAAACGACCTTGTGGCGAATGCACCATCGGTATGACAGATCTACCGCAGGCACTTTTTGTTAGCTGCTGACGCACATGAACATTGAGTTACCCTGGCTTTAGCACACATGACATAGTGACTGGGGTTAGACCGATATATGGGTCGATATTGGCCTTTTTATTAAAAATTGGATATAGTCCAGTGGTCAGTGTCATCCACCTCTGATATGATGGAGATGATGCAGTTTGATTGATTACGCATTTAATGGAGAACTGATCAATACTCCACCAGTTGTCTATGGGAAACCCTAGATTTGAATTGAATTGATTCTAATCAGAGATGTTAATTGGATTCCACACAAGTATGCATTAATATGTTATTATTGTTATTGTTACTATTACTTATTGTTATTATTATTATTATGGGTTTCAATGGAGATTTTTTTCATTAATATAAATTATCTGTTAACAGCTGGGCACAAAGGAGGGCTATTTGGTGAAGCAAGGAGCAGTTGTAAAGGTAGGACTAGTGGGTTACAGTTGTATGGGATTGGGACTTTGCAGATTCAGTGCAGCCTTACCTCATGGTCTCTGAACACAAAGCTTTTAGAATGAGGTTTGTTAGGCAATGCTGTACTTTGTAAGTTGTTTCTAGCTGTGTTTCCCCACAGTTGTACCACAATGATTGCAGCTGCAAATGTTACATAACCATAGTGGAGCAGGACGCATCATACTGATTTAAAAAAATGCACACTGCACAATAGCACACTGCCTGTAATGGTATTTAAAACGCACCCAATTTTATACTTTATTGCAGAGCTGGAAACAGAGGTGGTTCACACTCAATAGACATGAACTCAAATACTTCAAAGACAAAATGGTGAGTTTTTCTAGTATGTAGTATTTCAGAGATGCGTTGCAATAAACCTTCAACTCCAAAAGCTTTTTTTTGGAGCAGCAATTCAATTTAATTTCTTCTGGTTCCAATCACATTCGACAATGAAAGCCAGATTAAAGGTTTAGAACATTTTAACTTTGAATTGATCCAATGATGGTGCAAGTTGTACTATGTCCACCCTGTCCTAGTGTGAGGAACCCATTCGTATCCTGGATCTGAGAGCCTGTTCTGCCGTCCAGTTTGACTACTCTCAGGACAGAGTCAACTGTTTCTGGTAAGTGGTCAGTTTCTCTCACGCTAGTCTGAATGATTCATTTGGATTGGAGGTGGACAAATGGTCAATTGTATAAAGAAACATGGAAATTGACATCTACCCAAAAAGGGATAATAACTTATTTATGACATTTAGCGACATCTAGTGGTGACCAGTTTGCAAGATCAGACTTCTCCTACCCAATTGTCATCTCAAGTGTGACATAATTGTTCAGCTCAAAATAAGGGATTCCGGATCCCACAACCTTTTAGTCTAATGTGAAAATGAATAGGGGTGTAAAATAATTGTCTTTAACTACGTCCAACGCTAATATTGTCTATTTTTGCTGTCTATTTTCATCTATTATGCATTGCAATGAAAAAGAAAAAAATTGCCATACTTAGCTTAACATTCCAGCTTTTGTCACTTTGAGACCTGGGGATAATGCAACATCTGCACCATGGATTTAGCGAAATCTTTTTTTTAAATTCAATAATGCATTAAAATATGTAATATTTGTCTTATGTCATTGCTATTTTCATTATTTCACCAATTTTAGGAAAAGATTGCATTAGGCAACAAAAAAGGATCCAAATAGAATCCGAAAGCCCCTAAATGACGACTATTCTGTGGCACAGAGCCCTCCCCGCTCCCACCCCCTTGAGCTACAGTGGCCTGTAATTGATAAAGTCACATTTTCACAATAGTAAAAGTAAGCTAGCTAATTAGAGTAGAGATCCAAAAGAAACATCTAAACAGTGGCGGCTGGTGCATTTTTCTCCAGGGGGGGCTATACCAAAAATCAAACAAACATGTACTAAGGTATCATCAGTGTATTTAAATAAATGAAAAGGCCTTTATTTGTATTTGCTGAGCTGAATGAACATTTGTTGTAATGAAACGTGCTTAAGGTAAGTTAAGGTACTTCAATTAGTGCAAATTCTTTATAATAATTATCTTTTATACTACAATATGTAATGGTGAAAGACTAAAGTAACCGAAAAGTGCCTCGATAAGTGCAACAGAAATCTGACAACACAGAACCCTGAGACAATGGCAGAAAATTATGAACACAGTAAGACCTAATAGAAAATAACATTTAAGAAAAAAATAAATTAATATGGTATTACATTTGAAATACCCAGTGCCATCAAAACACTGAGTGAACTGGCTCAAACCTATATGACTTTGGCACCTTGTGGCTTAAACTTTTTGTACATACATTTTGCCCTTCTCTCCTTGAGAGATGCAGATTTCTCAATGACTCTATGGCACCACAGAACTTGACACAGTTTATTATTTTAGACAGGATGTGCCTGTTTTTGTCAACCTCTTCATTATGCTTACAGATCCCTATCCTGTAGCCTTCATCAAGCTGAGCAGCTATGTTTACTTTCCCAAACATTTGCTTTTGATTTTTCTGATATGTGGTTTAAATCATTCAAACCTGTCTGAATCCATGCTGGGTCTGAGACCTGTCGTTTGAAAAAGGATGCAGGGAAAGCAAAATAAAGCATTGGTGTCACTACATACAGTTAGCCAAGCCTTCCTACTAAACCAGCTCCTTGAAAACGACCGAGTATATTGTCTCATTCTGGCGCATTTTATGTCAGTTGTACCACGAGCCACTCGCTCTCTGCTGCCAACCAGTGGTTGGTGGTGTGTAAATCAGCAGCATTCAGATAAATGCTGTTTGTACATGCGCAGTTCGTTGGTGGGGCGCAGGACCACCAAGCTCCTATCTCTTGTATTGAGAGGAGCGAACTGCGCATGTACAACTTATAACGAGAGTCAATGGGCAAAGATTTTTGCGCCCCAGGCCGGAAATACGTGACCTAGCAGTAACTTTAGACAACGTAGAACAATTTCAATCTACATTTTATTGCAGATTATACATTCTACTCACTAACTATATAATATTTACGTCGCTCATTTAAAAAAAAAAAAAAAAAGAAAGTAATTCTTATAGTAAAGAATAAAAGGAAAGTAAAGTCTTATTCAATGAAGTCTAGGATGTGGGGAGTGGTGGGGCGGCGCCCTAGCGCCCTCTATTGGCCAGCCGCCACTGCATCTAAAGGTAATAATAATATATATATCACCATGGAAAATACTGGAATAATAATACTGCTTTGTCATTTGCTTTTTTGGCTTGACAAACAAGGCTTTTTAGCCTTTGTAGCACAAGGTTGCAATGCTCATTTGTAGCACTGTCTTCCATCTTAGATATATTAGGGTCATGCTGTGCTATGGGACAGTAAAAATCATCAGGTACACAAACATTATAATCTATTAAGT
The DNA here is from genome assembly GCA_034670405.1 of Hoplostethus atlanticus. Lineage (NCBI taxonomy): Eukaryota > Metazoa > Chordata > Actinopteri > Trachichthyiformes > Trachichthyidae > Hoplostethus > Hoplostethus atlanticus. The sequence goes on along the minus strand of JAXDDX010000168.1, from coordinate 374,551 downwards.
GGAAAAACCATATATACAGGCTGTGAGCATATAATAAATGAATGAAAAATATATAGAAACATCAACATGTATGCAATATATAACAGATGAGAATATAAAGAAAACAAATATGTGAATTGTTGTCAGTGTTGATGACCAACCTGGTTCAGCCAAGCATTTCTAATCAGTTCTAAAGTTTTCTTGATACTGTGACCACAGTAGGTTTTTTTTAAGCAAGCTGCTTAGTTTTACTTCCCCATGTCTAGGAAAATCTGAGTGGGCCGGTTAAGAAAAGGGGAAGTTAGAAAGATAACAAAAGGAAAGACAGGGAGGGAAGTAAAAGTCCTCATCACAACTCAGCTAAACGGTGGCTTACAAGCAGGCAGCCCCACCCTTGGCCTTTTACACAATTTATTGTTCTACAAAATTAGTTCAAAATACATTTATTTGGGATTATTGGTCTTCAATCTACAAAACTGCTCTTCTCTATCAAAGTGGAGTGGAAATTAATATATAAAATTCTAATAAAGAAAAAGTATTCACTCCCTTTATTCACTTGGGCTATATTTAAGTAAAGTGTTTTAATACTGAATAAATAACAATAATTTAATATATTCTCTTTTCAGAATTGCTCTAATGTTACCTTTATAGAGACTTTGCAACTGTGTCACAAATTTCCCAGCAGCCACGCCTGGCTCCATCATGGAGGTCCATTGGAGAACTCAGTTAGGTCTGTCGAAATATGAAAAAGAGAGCTAGCTGAAAAACATTGTTGTGGTGTGGCCATAGGTCAATTCCGCAATAAGGTTACGGAAAGTCTTCTCCCAGGTCCCTGCCACATATCTTAATGGGATTTGGTGTATTCACAGTTTGCAATACCTGTGACACTTATGGAGCTAATGCATTTGAAGAAACAATAAACTATAATCCTTCACTATACAGTGGATGCAATGTTCAGCATTTTTTTTCTATTGAAATTATTCATTCAATTCCTAATAAAATCAGAGAAGAGGAAGTACGCCGATATATTCAAAATCAATTCACATAATGTATTCTATTGAAGTATAATCTATAATACAGAGACAATATAGCCCATGTAGCCCAGAGTAAAGGGGGTAAACAATATTTTTCTGTTATTGGAACTTTATAGTTTCACATAAATTCCTTGAATTTCCACTCCAAGTATTTTGCGTAGATTTTGGACAAAAAAATCCTAATACGTTTTATAACCACCTATCTTAGGCTTGAGTGAATCTACATATTTCTCTCTTTGCATAGCCTGGTGTTTCCTGAGAGGACATTTTATCTTTGTGCAAAGACGGGTGTGGAGGCAGACGAGTGGATCAAGATCCTGAGGTGGAAACTGGTGAGCTTGTTTGCCTCTTTTAGGTTGCATTCCTTGTACAATGCTGGCAGAAAGTATTAAAAACTGCATTGAGGCTCACCCCTTTCTGTCCATATTAACATTGAAATTTTCACATCACTAACAGTGTAATGACAGGAAACCCTAAAACACTTCACCACTGTTAAGAAACAGTTATTAGCAATGTACCTTGCATTTGATTGAAAGCAACAAGTTCACGCCCCTTCACTGGGGGTTGTTGAAAGGCATTCTGGGAAACATCAGTAATCAGTAAAAATATAAGAGACGGCCTGAAAGAAAGTGGGCACACCAAAAAAGTTAATTCTAACACTTAATCACAAATAACTCCTGAAATGCATTGAACATCACAGATTTATTGATATCCAACAGCGTAACAGTATCCAATGGTGGATTTTTTCCTTTCAGCGGTACAAACAAAATTGAGAGTAGAGAGCATTATTTCTATGCCTGTCACCTGAAAGGATGCAGAGAGCCCAGTAGTCATGACACACTCTTGTTTCTAGTCACAGACAAGAAAAGGTCGATGACTGTTGTGAGTGGAGGCATCACAGGAGATGGAGAGAAGCACAACCTTCCCAGAAGACAATACATCGGCTGTACGGACACTGAATAACCAGCGTCAAAAACCTCATAGTCCCAACACCAGGAGCACAGACTTTCCCCTGTATAGAATGACTGGAGCATGACAACTTGCAAAGACACTTGCTTTATGGTACTTGGTGTATATTTTGGTAGATATAACATTTGTTTGAAAAAAGAAAAAGCCTGGCTTCCTATGAATTTCCTCATCAGAGTCTGACTTTGCACTGGATCTTCTTTCCTGGGTGTGAATGGTACCGGTGTGTTACTGGTACAATATCGGGTATCACAATTTGCTTTAAATGTTATTTAACAGGCAGACATAGTTTAAATAAATAAAATCGGTACATAAATGACTCATACAATTTATTCATTTTAAAAAGAAAATAAGCATGAGAAGTGGACATCTCGGACATTCAAATATTAGACAATAAGAACCTTTGTGTTCCTGCAAGTTCTCCCAGTGTTCGCATGGGTTTCCTCCCCCAGTCCAAAGACATGCAAGTCAGGTGAACTGGAGACTGGAGGTGTGAGTTTGAGTGTGTCTGTGTGTTCGCCCTGTCCAGGGTGTTTCCCTGCCTTCCACCCAATGCATGCTGGGATACACTCCAGCCCCCCCTCCCCTGAATAGAAATAAGCTGCTATGAAAAATGAACGAATTACAAGCACCACAAAGGAAACTAATCAGCCAAAGGTGTGTGTGATTATGTGTGTGTCCATGTATATGATGCTGCATTCATGTCCTAGGGGAAAGACAGTAGATACAAGCTTCCTACAAGACTATCGTTCACTTCAACTTACAGGTACTAAAATAGTACTTGGGAACTCTTTGGCCATGGACCCTGATTTCTCTGACTAACTGAATTCTGAAGTCACCAACAAGGAAATGCCTGTAGTCAAGTGTAGGGAATGATCATTTAAAAAAAAAAAAAAATTTAAATGAACAATTTTATTAAAGAAGTCATTTTGTGATCACAACTCTTAAAATGCCAGGGCAGGTCAAAACTATTTGCTGGATTTTCCATTTGTTGACATTATGTTTGGTTTGCTGTAAAATATGAAATCAAATGTCACTCAGAACATATGTGTTAAAGCTGCAATAGGCAACACTTTGGCGAACCCAAGTGGCAGCGGGAGATAACTGTTTGAATTTTTGAAACTATGAAGGGCTTCAATACGCAGAAATCCTGTAAGGTGACGTCAGTAAACTAAAGTTCTTCTTAGTGTGTGGTGAAGAGGTTCAGCCATCGTTGGCGAGTCCAACTTTCTCTTGACGGAACCCTTGCTGCTGATTATTTGACAAAAATCTTTCCTAGTGCAGCTTTAAATGTGAAAAAGCTGATTTGGAGTGACCAATATCTACAGAAAACCTAAATGACATCAAACAAGTTAAAACTTGTGAACACTTCCAAGTCATTGCCTTTTAACTGTCAACTGTCGTTCAGGCGGTTTTTCCCATATGAGGTGAATGCAGCATTAGAAACAGGGAGAGATTTTGGGGGGTTATGATGTGATCCAGACTGGTGATTCGGCAGTGGATCTTGCCCGTGGTTATCATTCGTCTGGAGCCTCATGCCACCTCCACCACCTGCCTCAGCTCTTCTATCAGCGGCACCAACTCCTTCTCCAGACTGATGATCAAACCTGTGGAAGCGCAACGCCACAGTGAGCTTCAGCTGAACAGTGTTAACATTTCATTAGGAGAGGAATAACACTCGTACCCTCTCACCCCCTTCCCCTCGCTTCATGTGCTTCAATTTCATTTTTTTATATGTTTGACTAATAGTTCCACTATATATATATATATATATATAAGAAAGAAAGAAAGAAAGAGAGAGAGAGATTTTACCTGTGTTGGCGTTGCTGCTGGCAATGAAACTGATAACCAGTGGTAACCGATTGAACTGCACAATCTATTCAACAAGGAGACAACAGAGGTGGCATTAATTTAAATTTGCTGTTATATCCTCAATATATCCTCAATATATCCTATATCCTCTCAAGGAATTATTAATTAAGTACATGTATCATGTTAGTATTTCATTTTAAAAACAACCAATGTCAACTTAACTACTAATAGTGAAGTGATACAGTATAATGCTGTACTATCTCACCTGGTATGTGTTGTAGTAGCAGATGATACTTTTGTTTTTGGAGAGGCCCAGCTTGCTGCCCTGGTCCGTGGCCAGAGCAAAGGTGGACAGGAATCCAGGTCGCAGAGCGTGAACTGGTGCGTTATCATTGGCAACTACACGAAGACACAGCAGTCTGATTAACAACAGGTCTCGTACACATTATATTTGTGGAGTCATTCAATTTTATTTGGGGCTGCCTCATAAAAAAACAAATATTTGCATATTTGTTAGAGTAGATCAACATCGACTTGTGTAATTTGTCCATTAATATCTTAAATATTTTAATATTTAGACAGGCCAGCATATCAGCCAGTTAGCTAGTGAACTCTGCTTATTTCTAAAAGCTTAGGTAACTATGGCCACAGAGAGGAATGCCACTGTCGGAAATGTAATGGACGACAACATTTTCAACCACATTTTGCTTACCTTTGATAACTGGGACACCATCCCTGTCTGTCACTACAATAGCATGAAGACCTTCAACACTGGTGGAGAACAAACAGTAGCATTTGAGGAATGGCTCAGTTGTATACAGTCTGATAGCATTTCCCTCTTAGTTGTGATATGGAACGTGCAGTCCCGATTGAAAATTTGTGAATCCCTTATGCAATTCTAGAAATTTTGAGTTTCAGTTCATGCAGTCCTTATTTAACCAAAATTAGCCCTTTCCTAACTGAAATAAACAATCTATATTTACCAATTTCACATTTAGAGGAAATTGCGTATGTAGAAAAATGAAAATAATTTAAAGGGAATAATAAGTGAACTGCCTCTTGCATTAGTTAAATCCAGTAGTTCAGTAGAATCAGGTGGGTAAATAATTGGGTATGAAGTTAACCAATCAAAAGGTCAGATCTTTGTGGAGGAGTTTGTGTGGCTCTCCCATAAATCCAGGTGAGAATCCTGGTCAGTTTGGTGCTACCATGCAGGTGAAAGAAAAACAGCCGTCGTTTGGAACTAGTTCTGCAAGGAGGAGTGGGTCTGTAAGGATCAGTGGCTATAGGAGGTGTTTACTCCAAGTCATTGCTGCTAAAGGGGGTGCCACAAGTTATTGATTGAAGTAAGGGATATCTGAGTTTTTGTTAAATAAACCAGTTTTGTTAAACAATTAAAGTATATCATGTATTTGCGCAATCTCTTTATTTGGGATATCTTCATTAAAAGGACTTTGTGAGGGTATTCCTCTACAGGAAAGAATGACCACCCCCTGTAGGGTTCACAAACTTTCAAGCATGATGACTGTAGCTTTTAAAAAACATAAAATGAGTGATACAAACCTGGGCAACTGTTTGTAGAGATATCTCTTCAAATCCTGCAAGAAATGTGTGTTAGAACTTAACTCATCTACAGCCACGCATAAAACTAATCCAAACCAATTGAGTTTGTGGCAAAAGTGGTGGCCATGTGACATAATGTTCTCTCTTGTATGGAAAAAAAAGTCACGGAAGATTCAACTGAAGTATATGGCAGTTTAATGCTGCCCTGCTTGTTTGGCAAACATTCACTTAGAACAATGGTTCTAAATCCAGTCCTCAAGAACCCTCTGTCCTGCAGGTTTTAGCCCCAGCTCTCCTCAGGCACACCTGAACCAATTAAGGTATCATGAAAACGTGAAGCCTCTAATTGGTTCAGGTGTGCCTGAGTAGAGCTGGAGCTAAAACCTCCAGGATTTAGGGTCCTTGAGGACTGGATTGAGAACCACTGACTTAGAATAACACGATTTAAGACTCGATGGGGTCTACGGTTAAATGCGGCATACATAAAATCCACCAAGCAGAGTAACAGGCTAAGCAATTCTAAGAGTTGAAATTACATTAAATAAATGCTGTTTGATGTATTGCACGTGACGTTCTCGCCATGCAAGAGAAGAGGACTGACAACAGGCCATACTCACATCAGCCATGGTGGCCAGGGTTTTATCGTGTGACCAGACGGTCCGCAACTGTGTGGAAAAAAACTGGACATTAGACAATCACGACATCTCGTCAATATAAAGTTAATTGTCTAGTTCGCTTATTTCTGTTTGTTTAAAGAGATTTAGAGCAGGCTAAATGACGTAAGCTAGCTTACTATTTAGCTAACTACAATAGTTGCTAACGTTACTAGCGTGACCTAAAGTTAGCTGTTTACATGCTAAAAGACGTTGAAATTACAATGTAAGCTATAAAACAGTTAAAGCTCAATATTATTTTAGGTAGGTAGTATATAATTTAAAACAATACATACATATGAGTGCACAATTACCTTGTTTGAATCGTTTTTGAGTAAACTTCAGTGCCAGTCACTTTACAATAACCGAGCAGAAGTCACATGACAGTTGTTGTTTTGTTTCCGGTTTCTGAAGAAGTGTCGGGGAAGCCAATACTGCGCAGCGCAGCGCTGGAGCAACGCCTTATGCTGCATTCAAGTCACAAAAAATATCGTTCACCTCACCTTTGATTTGGCAAATACTAGAAAATACCGCTCACAGCACCTTTCAGCTGGTAAATACTACTAGAAAATACCACTACTTTGGGAACTCCGTGGGACATGAATGAATTGAAAACATCGTTAACAGCATTTTGGCACTATTTATCTCAACCCAACTTTAACATTACCTCACAATCTTATTTTATTAACTGCTTTGTAAAACAGAAATATATAGAAACACAAAACTGCCCAACAATTTCAGCTAAATAACTTATCTTATATATATATATATATATAGCAGCGTGACATTATATTCCGGTTTGTCTAAACAGAATAAAGGCGTTGTTTGGCAGATTCTGTCATATCCCCCAGACCAAGTACAAATATAGATAACTATTAATAGCACATTTCAACAGATAGGGCTTCACATGCTCTGAGCTCTCCCCTGACAACAACTCGACTAGCTCCTCAGAAACATGGGCGACTTCCAGCAGTTTGATCAGGACTTTTACCAGTCAGGATATTACATTGATGACCAGGGTCAGACTGTGGCCTACATCTATGACACTTACGACGCCCTAAGCCATGGCTATCAGGATAAGTGAGTATTTCTAGACTGAAGGATGGGCTGTGTGTATTTATTCTCAGTTGGATCTTTGTTGCAGATTTAGACATCTAACCAGGTAGAAGATATGTTAAAGGGGCAATAACTAAGATTTTTACTGGCCAATAGCACAAAATGACCATAATATATCTGTAGGGGGTTGATTGATCAATACCAATGATGTAATGATTGCTTGGCCAGGTGCTGATATTTTTGGCTTTGAAAACTCACTTTCTGGCCCGTAAAGTTCTATCAATGTTGTTGCAATCAAAGGGCCATTAAAGGTTATAAAAGTTTGATCTCCCTACTATATCTGTGCTCTTTCAGTGAGGTTTTTAAATAATAGCATGTGGTTTTCTTGCAAACGTGTTGTTTTCAGTGAAACAGGCACCCCCATGCCTGGTGTTTTTCATCCGTCCATGGGGCAGCAATACACAGGGCAGTCCGCAATGCCCCCCGGGACTCTAGGAGACACAGGGATGGATCATTTTGAAGAGGAACCTCCGCTTCTGGAGGGTATAAAAAAATACTCCACCCTCATCCTACAAGGACTAGATGCATGGGGGAAACCACCTCTGGGTTCCACCCAAGCTGTGATGTTTAGTGCTGTGATTGTTTTGTGATGAAATGTTGTAATTTGCCTTTTACTGTACCCGAATTCCCGTCAACTTGCCTCGTTTACTTCAGTTAGTGATTTCGTAGATTTCCCAGAATGCCTTTCAACAACCCCCACCGAACATGCATGCCTGAGCATTTCAGCTGCCTTTAAATGAAACATTTATATAGAAAAATCATGATTGAACAATGACATGAATAAATAAAATATGAAAATAAAGCTATATATGTATATACTGTCTAACTGTAGTGGGACCTGAACCTGAACAGTAGTAGTGCTCTGCTTTACCTTGACGCTAAAGTTGATTTTCCAACATTCTTGCCCTGTGATTTGAATTCATTGAAAGCTTTTCGTTTCCCAGAGCTTGGCATCAATTTCGACCACATCTGGCAGAAGACGCTAACGGTGTTGAACCCTTTGAAGCCGGCTGACGGCACCATTACGAATGAGACCGATCTGACAGGCCCCATCCTGTTCTGCATCGCACTGGGGGCGACTTTACTGATGGTGAGTAACCTCACGTCACAATCATATATCATATGTAAATCATATACATATACCCTACATACTAGGGTGCAACCTAATGGGCTTTTAAAGGCTGTCTTTAAATTTGACCAAGTATTCAGTGTTTCATCCATCTTTTTAGACCATGGGACACTAAAACTCTCCATTGGTACCCAGGATGATAATAATACATTTCATCATTCATGAATACTTGCATGGCTGATATCTGATTGGACAGACAGACAGACAGACTTTATTAATCCCAGTGGGAAATTGTGATGTTACAGTAGCTATGACTCATTTACTCACTGACACCACAAGACAACCACGTGTCATACATCAAGGCTACAGTATCAATTCAGTTTCGCTTATTACATTAGTCCGCAAAAAAAGCTTTGAGACGCAGCCTTGTGACTGCAAGTGGACTTTGAATTCTGGGAAAATCTGAGCAGGGAAAGTGACTGAATAACGCTCTCGACATCTACTATCAAGGCGCCCTTGAGCAAGGCACTCAAGTCGCGGTGGAATCGGCGTTCCTCCAACATCCATTATGAACATGAACCTTTCATTCTGTTATCTGCTATAAAAAACTGTGTTACTTCTCTCATGTGCAGGCAGGCAAAGCCCATTTTGGCTATGTATACGGAATCAGTGCCATCGCCTGTATCGGGATGTACATCCTGCTCAGTCTGATGAGTTCCCTGCCGGTGTCCTACGGCTGTGTGGCCAGCGTCCTGGGCTACTGCCTCCTGCCCATGGTGGCCCTCTCCGCATTTGCCGTCTTCTTCTCCTTACAGTGAGTCCGCTCAGTTGTCGTTCTACCCATCGACACACGATTTTAGTTATTCGCCTGTTTAGGTGAGATTCAGGGATGTATAGATGCAGGGCTGACTGTTTGTTGGTTCTATTACTATTACATCTGCATCTCAACAACGCCGCTGAAGTACCCTTGATCTCAACGCCCATGACCTCTCTGAAGAAATGCATACGTATAGGGTAGGGTGAAGGCCACTTCTGATGGATTGAAGCTGCTGATAGCTGATATTATGTGCCACTGTTAAATATCCTTAAATGTGACCATTTTCATGCCCAAAATTCCCCCCAAAAAAAAAAAAAGGACGTTTGAAAATGCGGGTTAGGAAACGCCCCCCAAAACGCAAAGGATTATTGGTATAAGGAGACGGGTGTTGACATCTGAAAGCAGGCAGTTCCTCATGCTTGGAAGCATAACAAAATGAAGTGAGGGCAAACCGCAATCTGGAGTGATGCTCATGTTCAGATTTTCCTTCACGTTTTCTTAACTTGTATGAACACCACCGAAGGGAAAGAGTTCAGACAAGTTCATCAAGTTATACACACATACACCCAGAGAATATAAACCGTAGATTGATGCACGGTTCATTTGTCATCAGAGCTATGGGTCTGGTTGACTTCCAAGCACGTCACTCAAGCTAATTGTTGTGTGTTTGGTGGCTTTTCAACATTCCAGATATTCATACGCTCAAATCTTTTTTTTGTTACAGAGGCTTCCTGGGTTCAATTCTGGCCTTGTTAGTGATTTGCTGGTGTAGCCTCTCTGCGTCCAAGTTCTTCATCTCCACCCTGGCCATGGAGGGCCAACAACTGCTGGTGGCTTACCCGTGTGCCCTGCTGTATGGGGTCTTTGCACTGCTCACAGTATTTTAACTCTTTCAAAAAGATAACTTTTTTTATTCTCAAAGTGGTAATTAGCAAGATCCTTTAAAAAAAAAATTGAGTCTCCATCTTTACTTCCCAGAGATCACCTGTCAATCAAACAGTGTGTCCAGTACTGTGACGTCTTTCTCCTTGGATTTTCTGTTGATGGAGTTTGAATTTCTGTAGGTGGCGCTCTTTACTTTGTCTGTCCAGCCACGGTGGCAATCGCTGCTCATGCTAACTACCCAGTTATTCTTCTGTTTATTCCAAACAAACCGGAAACGTAAAATCCATCACTTCCTGTGCGCCAGAGGATTTTTCCCAGGAAAGACCGATAGAAAAGCTTTCATGAACTGGCTAGAGGTTGGATCACTATTATGTTATATCAATCAGATATAACAATTAAAGTAACACAGATATTGTAGATAGTGTTAATATTTAATTTTGTAGAAAGTAAATATGATTTTGCCTGTTGTCTTTGTTGTTCTTGTGCTGGTTCTGGTGAAAATCATGAAACAACACTAGCACAGCCACAATAACGAGTATTCCTTGTTGTTATTATCAGGTGAAAACCTCACAACTTAAACCAATTTTGGTGAGTTTCATGTTTTTCCTCAAATTGAAGGATGACACGGTCCTCTATAGTTTATGGAACACTTTCAAAAACCTTTTGTATGATTTCATAAATACATGGTGGTCAATCTAACTCCAACTAAACCAAACTTGTTTTTGGAGATACAAGGTTTTCTGACAGCAGCGATATTATTTTTCACTAGTTATAATTTTCTGTGGCATAAGCTTTTGATTTTGCTTTTATCAACATAATTTCAGTCACAATATGTTCAATGTGGTAAAAACGTATGTTGACATATTCTTTGTAGTTTTACACTGAAGGGCTGATGGTAGGTCGTTTACAGAAAAGAAAGAAAGGAAATATTATGACTATAAACATATTGTGGCATATCTTGTGTCATAAAAAAAAGTCCAGGCACTTGAATTCGTTTTTTTATGGAACGAGAAAATATATTTGGTCATAAAACATAAAAGTGCTCCTAGTTTCTTTCCTCTTAAACATCATTTACAGATTCAAAAATAAGGGGTATTATTTACAGCACCCTTCTTTACCAGTGCATACTCTCACACACATCATCACTCATTAATTTTCCATAACCGCTTATTCCTACTCAGAGTCATAAGGGGGGAGCTGGAGCCTATCCCAGCATGCATTGGACGGAAGACAGGGAAACACCCTGGACAGGTCGCCAGTGCATCACAGGGCAACCTCTCACACACAAAGAGAGAATAAAAAGTCCCTTAAATCCCCCTTAATAGCTATCTATTAGGCATTCCCTGTTGTTACAGTAGAGGGCGCTATAGCATCACATTTCTGAAACTGATTTGAAACAGTTCTCACTTCTTGCAATAAACATGCATTGAGAAATGGGATTCAGTGAAAAGAAGGCTCCATTTCATTTAAGACAGTTTTAAGGAACTGCTTTGTTTTGTTTGCCTGTGCAAACACTGCTGGATCGTTCTATTACATTGTCCAAGGTAAAAAAAAAAGTTCTGTGTGTGTGTGTTAATCTGAAAAGAGAGGATGTTAAATGCAGGTGGCAACAGTCACAATCCACAGACCCCTGAAACATTCAGAGGAAGAAAGGGAACTCATTTTTCACACGGCATCCATGATCCATTGGGGTCTGGGCAGGCTCCGACAACTGGAAAGTAAGTGATGTTCTGCAGACAATTTGCTGTTTGAGAGCGGGGGGGGAGTGGGGCCGGGGGAGGGGGGGGTCAATGTCGAGACGATTCGCTGTGATATTAACAAAAGGTAACTTCTGAGGGCCCCCGGTCCAATCACTCAGGTGGATCTAGTCCCTCAGGTGTTGCGCAAGTTGACGAGGTCGACCGCCATGGGAATAAAGACATGGCCGCGCTCTCTTTCTGCTCTGTGTTTCTGCTGCAGATGAAAGGCCGCGGTGCCACCGGGGCTGAGCTCCTTCGCGTTGACAGGGACAGAAATACCAGAAGTTTTGCTAATGTCACTGTGCTGAAGGATGTAAAGAATGTCTTGGACCGGTTTATTACTTAAAGCTGCACTAGGCGAGATTTTGTTATGTCAAAACCCGGGAGTCTTATCAGCCGAAATCACAAAGCAACAGAGAAAAGTGTCCCACGGCCACTAGCTGAGATGCTGTAGATTCACTCTCTTTGCCCAGATTAACTTGTAGTGTCTCCTAAGAACAGGTGGGAATTCTTTCACCATTCAACAATCAAGTGGAGAAGAGGCAGAGATACCAATTTCTCAACTGACAATAGCCTCAATAGACCAGAATGCAATGCAGCGACAAGACATGTTGCTGTTGCTATTTGACTGGCTATATTTATATACCCACCTTTTGACTGAAAACAAGTTCACGCCCATTCTCTGGGGGTTGTCGAAAGGCATTCTGGGAAATGTTGGAAACAAATAGAACCACGACTGGAAATCACGTGGTTGATTGACATCATCAGGCGTATATGTATTATTCATGAGGTAATGGGCAAAAACAAAACATATGATCAAGTTTTACATCTAGAGGAACTTGAGTCATACTATACATGGCAGTAAATTCAATTGGCAATTGGAGGTTTCAGTCAGTCACAAGACGCTTTTATACAAGTTCTCCATAGGGCCCCATTCTATCTGGCCATCTCTACAACCATACTCGACCACTAAGGGTACAAAGGTGCAACACATATGAGCATGTTGCGTGCAGTTTTCTGATGTCACCTGACAGGATTTCTGCGTATTGAAGTTCAAGCGGTTTTCAACATGCTCGGTTGCCCAGTGCAGCTGTAAATGTGTCACTTTACTGTACAAACAACTTTGCCCAGTTTGGATCTGCTGAGAAAGTAGAGTCTCAGTTTCTCCACGTTCCTTCCCCCCCCCCCCCCTTCATGTAAACCCAGTACACACATAACATTCTGTGAAGGTTAAGTGCTGCTGCTGTAAGTGTAAAAACAAAAGATATATAGTATATAAATCTATGTAGAAGTATGAATAAGTGTACATAACAGCATGCATGCAGAGTGTGCGAGATAACAGCTGTAGAACACACTTGAGAAAGGGAAAGGCATGAAAAATATGTATGTGGAAATACACCAAAAGTTGAAATATATGCAATATGAAATATCAAGATATAAGCAATATGTATGGGAGTGCGGAATTATGAAGAAAAGAAATATGTGAATTTGCAGCACATGAGGTGGACCATGCATCATTCACATTACTACGTCTACAGAAGGCCGGGCTCGCTTTTGGATTTCACTCTTAACTTTTAAATGGTCACTTCCTGTGTGGAGAATATTTCCCACCATACCCGCCACCAGAATCTAATTGTGTGACTCTATTAGCGGGGATGGGCGCTCCTCTCTGTTGCAGCCCCATTCTGTGGCTTAGGCTGATAAATGCGCGGGTGTAATTTTACATGAAAATCTTGCCTTGTGCCGCTTTAAGAAGCTGTCAGTGGCTGTCAAGGAGATGTCCATTCAGCATCTGCAAGAAATTTCGCCGGCGACGTCTAATTGCATCGCATGTGCGGGGGTAACGCGCAACATGTGTGTACGTGTGACCGAAAAACAGGAGACGGTTAGCTGCGGCAAATAGGATAAACAATGGCGAAAGAGCGCGTGTTTATATTAGTGAGCATGCCCCCCCCCCACCCCCCTGCTGAGTGCATGTGTGTGAAAGAACATGTATATGTTTGACAGAAGACGAAGGGAATGGGCGGGGGGGGGGACAGTCCCGCTCTGGGAAGGGAGAGGAGCAGGCCCAGGTCTTTCTTCTCCCGACTGTTTGGACGGGTTAAACCAAACAAATCCCTCCGGCCAAGCGGTAGGCTGAAGACAAGGGCTCCCCGGGCCGTCCTCAACCTTCCTGCTACTTTACGCTAAACTCTTCCAGATGATTTACGAGCTCCCTCCTCGACAGTCGCTCCGGCTTACCTTTCTGTTCGCCGAGGCGTGGGTGAGGGGCGGGGGGGACGACAGCGACCTTGGCTCCGTTGCGCCGTGACCCGCCGTTAACCGGTTATTCCCCAAAGCTGCCCAAATGCTGAAATCAGTTCCAAAGGTTTCCTGGAGGGTTAGATCAATGTATTGGTTGGCAAAATTGGTTGCCTTTATTATGAGGTGCTCTGGAGCACTTCTGTAAGGGGAATTAAAATTGTGTGTGACTTTATTTTATGCCACCTCAATTCAAGGGGAGGGGATTTGAAATTACCACTGGTCTCTAACAGGTCAATACAGGTCATAGATTACTAAATGCCTCTTTACAATCCCACATCGGCCAATCGATGCATTCGATTTTAAGAACCTCGTGAAGTGGGGAACATCTCTACGGGAATGTCTAACGAGGTCGGAATCATCGGGAATCTGTCTTGAATTCCTGTGGATCAGCGGATGAAATGCGCCAAAGCTTGCTTGAAGTTAGCGCAACTTTTTTGGCATACATTGAACACAAGGTGAGGTTCTTATTATATGTACAAATAAATAAGATTTATCCACTTTCTCAAATAATAGTACCGACCATTGTGAGATAATTGAAGAACTTCAACAGCATTAAAAGACCTTACATGTATCCACAGTGTTTCACAATCACCATAGCATTATGTGTCCAAATTAATAAGGAAAATACAGATGATGGAGAACACCCATAGATAAACGACTCTGTTATTACTACTCTATGATTAATTACTTTATGTCTCCTAGGTGTAACTGCACTATAAATAAACTCGCATGTGAACTTGAAAAGTGCACTGCTCTACCATGTCAAGGGAAAGCACGACGTGGTATTTCACATATTGTGTCACATCCAAATATCCGCCTTATCACTCAATTATGTTGCTTTGAATCTCGTCTCTGTAATCATTACAAATCGCAATGGCACAATAAACCGCCTAGGTACGACAGCTTAAAATAATTTGTTATTGACGCGGGGGGAAAAGTTGAAGAGTTCACCACCGAGGTCTAAGGGGCCTCCGCGGCACAGGACGGCGTTGGATGTGCGAGGCGTTCTGGGCCAAACTAAATAGCCGGGCTGTTTTTCCCTTCAGCTTGCAGTAGACTTGGCTCCGTTCCAGCTGGTATTAAGAAAAGATGATGAAAGACACAGATAAAGAATTGGCACTTGCGTCCCTGCTGAAAATAGACGATGCCGGGAGTCTCGAGTTGCGAGCGCGAAGTCTCGTTAGTGCTTCTGTTGCTCATTCAGCAAAGAAGACCACGGTACAATCGGATGCTTAAATAAGTAGGGGGTATCTGCAGGTTTCAGAAAGGCAAATTTCAAACTTTTTAATGCTAACTGGAATTGAATTTAAACACTAAACAGCAGACACAAACAGCCTATTTCTGATTGTGATGAAAGTTGTGGGCAGAATAAGAAAAACGACAGTAGGAAATGTTAAGGAAGTCAAGTTGTGCTACGTAAAGCATTTAGGATGTAGATTGTACTACTAACCCTGTAAGAATGGACACAGTGCAAAGAAACCTGTCAGTGCATGGTGAAAAAATGTATTTAAGACATTTTAATACTTTTTAAGACTTTCAATTGAGATCATTTTAAGACTTTTTCAGACTTTTCGAGGACCCGTGGTACCTTGAGTACAAGTGATTGTTAATGTTCCAACTCTTTTTTCCTTTTACAAGGTCTGCATCTGAATGATAAACCCATTCAGTGCTATTGTGGCCCAACTTGGCCGGGGGTCTTTCACAGCTTTACCCAGAAGTGCACTCAAGACGTCTGCTGCCATAAATGTTGCCGCATTCACACCAACAAACAGCAAAATCTTTGCAAAGCATGGCATCAAGGTATTAACCCCCGACATCTTGATATGCAACACTATTACCACCGCACATGTTCCGTAAAGATCCCCATCGCCCTTTCTAATTGTTTTGTTGCAGACTGTGCGCTGATCTCTCAAAACCATCATGTTTAGCATCAGCTGTGATGTAAGGCTCGCCTGGTTCGTGTTATTGGGGAGTAATAGCCTGTGGAGCAGCCCT
Source organism: Hoplostethus atlanticus (assembly GCA_034670405.1). Classification (NCBI taxonomy): domain Eukaryota; kingdom Metazoa; phylum Chordata; class Actinopteri; order Trachichthyiformes; family Trachichthyidae; genus Hoplostethus; species Hoplostethus atlanticus. Next base: position 358,619 of record JAXDDX010000168.1, on the reverse strand, counting down.
CCCCCTCCCTAAACGTAGGTCTCTGGGTGGTTATCATTGCCAGACCGAATGCTTTGAAAGGTAAGTCACCCCCTGACTGCAAAAGGAAAAGCTTTGGGTGAATAATTTTGATGTTGGACATTACCAGCCAAAGAGAGACCAGGCATGTATTCCTCCTGCAGGCCTCATCACTAGGCTAGATATGGGTTTTTGAAGGCCAATAATCTTTAGATTGAAGCTAAAACCATTATGTTGACTACATTCATAAACATATATAAATTACATCAGTGTTTCCCCCAGAATTTGAATCTTGGAGAAACCAGATTTTTCCTAGAAGGACAATATTGGCCCCGTAAATCGGTCAAACTTTTATTGTGACAGTGAGCTGGCAGCTTATTGCAAATGTCACAGACACCGGTTAACATTGTCTTTGCACTACGTCTAGAAGCCAACCGGCAGTTACTGACTGCTTATACTTATGAAGCTGGAGTACTTCAACTGGTCATGTAGGGGGGGGGATATGAAAAAAAACTGCTCTTTCCTGTTGTAAATTTGCGATAAACAAAGCAAGGAAGATACTACAAACAGCCAGTGACAAGATTATTCGACATATTACATATGGACGGAGGTAACCCACATTTTCTGCGTTCATTCTGGGAGTTGGCCGAATGAAAGCACGTTCAGCAGAGATGACCACATTCAAAGCAGTCGGTCCAACAGAAGCCTGAAGAAAAAAAAAAGATTTTATGCAGTTTTAATTGAATTGAGTATGTTGAACGTTGAAACTTAAGTAGCACGAGTAAGGCTATCAGGGCCTATATTAGCGTTGCAGTGCCTATCAATATTGCAGCACCCATTAAGGACATTAAACTCTGTAATTGCACTAATTTCAGTTATTTGTAAAATAAATAAAATGTAACTGCCCTAAGACCATTTTCCGCAAGATGGATGAGATAAATTTGGCTACCTTGTTTTCGAGCTCCCTATAAATGATCCAGAAAATGTCCTAATGAAAAGTACAGGTGGGAAAGACATTATGTATGTATATATGTATATATAAGGGGGGGGGTCTCACTACCATTTCATGTGGAGAGAAGTGGTCTATCTATGGGTGACCTAGAGAGAAAACATTCCCAGCTAATGACTGCATTCAGCTTGAGCAGCACGCATGGCTGACTTGAGCCTAACTAACCTCTAAAGAGATTCAGTTTCTAAGCTACCCTCCTTCCCTGGAGCCCAGTGTGTAAATGAGGCGGTCTGTTAATGAAGCAAGGCAATGACCATTATTCTATTATGTATACCTGATTATGGAGCGTTATACAAGACATCAACAGTCTGAAGGTAAGACCCTGCCTTTGAGTGGTGATGAATCAATTTTTAAAAAAGTGGTTTATTTAAGGCAAAAATGGAGGGAAAATAATTTAATTTAATTTATTTTATTAAAATTATTAGAATAATTAGAGATTCTAGAAATTCTCCAATCAAATAAAGCCATTGATTTAAATGCTCCAATAATGGCACTGCCCTGTAACCTGATGGAACTTAGGCCTGCATTAAAATTTAGGAGGCAGCACTAATGCATACAAAGTCAATGGAAAGACGCAAACGGAGTGATGCTTTTGTAGCCTCTTCTCTTACTTGTTGACTTGCTGTTGTATCCTTTTCCAGCCTTACGGGCCTCAACAACTCTTCTCTAGATGTCCTCTGAACTTTCTTTTGACCGGGGCATATTCCACTTCAACAGAGCTTTTATTTTGGAGAGCAGACTCTGTTGGTAACCAAACTTTGTGAGGGTTTTATATGACAGGACACCACTATCTGTTGTTATGACTTGGATGAAGATCAGACCACATTTTAGGAGCCATTTATGCAGGAATGCAGGTCATTCAAAAGGGTTCACAAACTTTTTCTCGCAACTGTACAATGCTGAAGCAGAATTTCATGCATAGTCTTATCTATGCATTGTCATACATTGTCTTATCAAGAAAGATATCAACCAAGACCATCACAATGGCTGGTCTCTCACCCGCCTGCTTTCTTTTGGGCTGCTACTTGCACGTCAGCAATTTCACTGCTTCTTTTTAAAGTGAACAAATTTTCGCTTTGCTTCCTGTCTGAGTGTAGGGTCAGACGTGTGACTGTGGACACAACAACTTCAAACTGGACTGTGGCACAGTAATTGGCACTGTCATGGTATCATGACATCAAATCTTATCAAAATTTGCTGAAAAAGTGCTATTAGTGTATTAGGAAAATAACATCTGCATCAAACATTACATACCCATTTTCTGTTTGGTTTTTTTGGTTTTAATTTTCCTCAGATCAATTTTCTTATTCAATTTATGCTTACAATAGGCACACAAAACATGTATATTGCAATGGTTCTTTAATCAATGTATCATTTCATTGTGCGTGTTAAGTGGCTGTTAGTGCTGAAAAATAGTAGCCCAAAACAGATCCTCATCTTTGGAATATTTCCATTACAAAGTAGATGACATCACACAAGCACAGATAACCAGCATACAGAACAGACTTTAGCTTAGAGATGTTGCAAAACCTCAAAATAATGCACCCAATGTCCTCAATTGCCTCAAGAATCATCACTAAATCCCATAAAGGAGTGCATTAAGGCCTCGTTTGCTGTAGCATCCCATCCTCGTCTTGCACACGACCATGATGTTTAAAGCTGCACTATGCACGATTCTTAAGTAAAAATACACACATCTTAGCAGCCTAAGGGCTTTATTTTCATGCTTCTGTTGTTTCCATAATAGAAAACACCCAACATAACAAACGTTTAACTATTTCTGCAACAATTCTGCCAAAATCTCATGATCCTATGGTATGATGTGCTTATGTCCATTTTTAAACCCAGATTCCATGATTCCAGCTGCAATTTCTGCAAAACATTGGACTTCAATGCTTCTGTAGCTCCATACAATTGTACGCTTCTCAAAGTCAACACAGTCAGAAATGTACTTGCTTGTGCTTGTGACTGGAAAACGTTGTGGGTTCAAATCCCTAGGCAGGCTGGGAAAAGTCAAGGAGTAACATTCTCCCCTCCCTCAACAACTACTGTTGAGGTGCCCTTGAGCAAGTCTCTGATAAGTTTAAGTGTTCAAAAGGTGTTGCTCAGCTTAGAATAGACACCTTGCCATCTCATGTGGTGATGCCCACCATGATTTCACTGATATCCCACAGTTTACTAGCCACTTCCGCGTCTGTGGCCTTGCCCAGGAGAACCTGTGGCTGACAGTCTGCGAAGCACTTCCCCTGAACGCCCTCTACATCTGGGCTGCAGGCCAGATAGACCGAAGTCCGAGCCCCTTCCTCGGGGCTTTTAAATAGTCCCCAGGAGACCAGGCTGAACAAGGGCTTGGCTAATACAGGGAGGTGGACGTGCCTCCCCAGATTAGTCCTCACTATACCAGGAGTCAGAGCGTTAACCGTCACGCCGCTGCCCTCTAGTCGCCGGGCCAGCTCGCAGGTGAACAGGAGGTTGGCGAGTTTGCTTCGGCTATAGGCGAACGCCTTGTCATAGCTCTGCTCGCTGTTCAGGTCGTCAAAGTTAATGTAACCGTGCTTATAGAGTTTGGAGGAGACCACCACAACGCGGCTGGGGGCCGATTGCTTCAGGAGGTCCAACAGCAGGTGGGTGAGGAGGAAGTGGCCCAGGTGGTTGACCCCAAACTGCATCTCGAAGCCATCTTCTGTTTTGGTGTAAGGGCACTGGTAGATTCCAGCATTGTTGACCAGCACATCTATCTGGCGTTCCTCCTGTTAAAACAGACACAGAAAAGGAGTGTTACACTCTCATTTCTAGATGATGTAACAGATCTAGAAGCAGAGCTAGCGCTTCAACTGAACTGTGAAAAACTCAGTATCCTAGACAAGATTCTTTGTATGAACCCTCAGTAGATAAAGAAATAACCATGAAGTGACCCCAAAACAAAGATAAAGCAGAGAGCCGGGATGAATACGTCCAAATAAACGGAAGTAAAGCAATTTTGCCGTAAAATTAAAGGTGTTAAATTTGTCACTCCTGGAAAAAAGATGGTATATGGAATAACAAAATTAGTATAGAAATAATTAGTGGAATCATTATCTGTGTAACCAAAATGGGTTAAAATAGATTTTAAATGACGAAATTACTAAAACAAACAACCCGCTTAAACGCGTTCTTATATAAGGGTTTTATTTTGAAAGGTTTGACCAGAAGTCCCATCTTTTATTCTAGCTGGTTTGACAATAGTAGTTGTAAGAGCAATCATAATATTATGCAGCAATAGTGCTAGCTAGCTAACGTGAAGCGTTAGAGTAGGTACGATTCAATACTATATATTTCTTAACATCGGTCTAAAAACAGCTATAGAATTACAGTTAGCGAACTAGTTAGTTACTGTAAAAACAACAGGTGCCCGCTAACCGCGATACGTGCCGTTCTCGTATGGAAAGCAGCGGACACCAAACACCATTAAAAAAATATGGAGATCTAATATTTCCATGCATTTGGCTAAGGTACATAATCCTTAAACTATAGCTCAATGCGTTTTTTAAATGGAAGGAAGAGGCTCTTCAATTCGGTTTACATATAATCCACCATGCAGCACTAATTTCAATAAAATTGTAACTTTTAGAATTGGTTCGCACTGCGATCGGGTTCCAAAAGTTGAAATAGTCTTTAAATGAGTGCTGCTTGGTGGATTATATGTATGCCGAATTAAAGGGCGCCGCCAAAATATGTGTAAAATATCTGAATGGGGTATACACCTTTGACGCACTCAAGATGCAAGATGTTTTAATAGAGTTCGACCTTGTTTTCTCTCCATGCAAGAGAACGGAACGTATGGGGGCTACGTGCCTGTACGTGAAGCTTTTTGCTAAGTAAACATCAGCTTGCTAGCTGAAACCCATCTACCTTTATTATGTCTTGACAAAAAGCGTGCACGGATTTGAGCGAGGCAAGGTCCAGCTGTTTGACGACTAGTTCAGTGCCTGCACCAGTTTCCAGTCGGATCTCTCTGGCTGCCTCTTCGGCCCTGTTAATGTCCCTACAGGCCATTATCACACGACCCTGGCGCTTCAAAATATCCACTGTTGTGGCTTTTCCTATACCGCTGTTAGCACCGGTCACTATTATTGTCTTTCCGCTCATCATTTTTTTTTTTTATTTCGTGACTACTTACTAAGTTGTCGTTCAAATAACTGAGTTCCAAGCCTTCTCAAACGCTAACCAACAACTACACTTGAATACTACAATATCCACAGTTCATAGCAGACCGCTGCTTGCCACTTGCAACGCCAAATGCTGCCTTCAGGTACTCTGCGTAAGCTCGTAAACATGACAAATGGTTCATTTAAGTGGTCGCAAATAATAACAAATTGGTATTTTAACAAAAGAATTGTTGTTTTGGTGGCTGTTGTTTTATTTTTGAAATCACATAAGATGCGCAAAAGGCGTGGCAACTAAAAGTGAAAATAGAAACATACAATAATTCTTATGATTTACACTGAGTACCCAAACAAACAACATGATAATACATCACCATCACCATCAGTTGTTGAAATGGCTTCTGTGCTCTCCGCCTTCTAAATGTTACATTTGGGAAGTTCTAACTTTCTTAGTCATATGTACAACTTTGTTGGCTCATTTGGGTATGCTGAATGCTGGATTATCAGCACGTGGCTCTAGTAAATGTAAAGCAGTACAAAAGAAATGGAAAGGAGTAAATGTTGAATCAAGGAATCAGTTGAGATACTCAACTCCCTTGGTCTAGCCTAGCTATACAATCTTATCTTTACTATGGCACAGCAATTTGGTCAAGTCTGACAAAAAAAAACAGCAGCTCAAAATATAGCTGCACAATTTAGCCTGAATTGCACCAAAGATGCAGATTTATTTGGCATTTTGCCTTTATAGCAGTAGAGAGAGACAGGAAAGACTGGATGAGAGAGGGATGACATGCAACATAGGTCCTGGACCGGATTCAAACCCACAACGTCGCAGTCATGTGGTATGCACCTTAGTCCACTAGGATGGTTGTCCAGGACACCACAAAGCTCTTGATCTAAACAAAATGAATAGCAGTCTTTCACGGTTACAATTATACAACTAGCCAAATAATTAAGGGATGTTTTCATTACCCAAATGAAATGCTCTGGACTGTAATATGTAGAGCTATGTGTGCATGGACAACCATCCATTATATATTGTACAGTCTAATAACAAATTTGATTTAAAAGGCAAAAGATTATCAGAGTCTAAGTATCACATTTACCTTGTATTCACTGTTGGCCATGGAAACATAACACTTAATCCTGCCAAAATGCAAATCATGTGATTAATTTAAAAAGAAAAAAAAAATCAAATAATTGCTTTACTTGTTATGTGTAAATCTTGGTGATCTTGACAATCCAGTTAATCTGTGATGATGAAAATAGGAAAAGATGTTACAGTTCACAAATGTGTGAAAATTATTAATGAAATATTATAGGAATGACTCCCCCACATCCCCCACATGTACACACAACAGACTTGACACACGTTGGAATTCATGATATAAATATACCGAGTACCCAAGGCCCTCACCCACACCTTCAGTACGCAAAGCTACTGAAAAATTCACATCATCTCTTTGCTTAACTCTCCGATTTCCTAAATAAATAAGTTAAAACCTTTAGAGGCCCAAGGTGGCCTGTGGCCAAAAGAAACATATCCCCTGTACAGTATGTAGTCACACTATCACACTTCTATTGGTAGTGAGGTTGGGCCTGTTGTGGTTGGTTTCACAGTTGGGGCTCAACCAGCACCAATAATGTGGTACTAACATCTGTAACATCTGGAAAACATTGGGGTAAATCCCTAACTTGTAACAGACAAATAACCCAAGGTCCACCACACTACTTAGACTTAACTTTCAAGGACCTGAACATGTAGCTCATGGGTGATGCTGCTCAGCTCTGCATCTTCCCCATCAGAGCAGTAGAATATGCATAATAGCTGCCTATGGAGTATTATAAAAGCTGCTACTGTACAAACTATGACAAGAATATGAACATATTTATGGCGGCTCAGAGAAAAGCATATGAAACAGACTGAGGAGTGTGCAAAGTAGCTCCTCAATAATACATGGTGGAATGGACGGCCTCAAAGAGGTTTCTGGAAAACCATTTGCCGACTCAGGAGGGGAAAGCAGGATGTCCAGTGTCCAGTTCGGTGATGTTAGGGTGTCATCTCTACTATTTGCAGATGATGTCGTCCTTCTGGCTTCATCGGACACTGGAGCGGTTTGCAGTTGGAGTGTAATGCGGTCGGGATGAAGATCAACACCTCAAAGTCTGAGGCCACGGCTCCAGGTATGACCCAGTAGGAGGAGACTCTGGGGTAGACCCAGGACTCGGAACGCTTGGGGATCTCCCTGGAGGAAGGTTCTGGGGAAAAGGACGTCTGGGCTGCTTTGCTTGCCACAACCACAACCCTGACCTGGATAAGTGGCTAGAAAAGTTAGTAACTGAGCAGCTTTTTGTGTATGTTTTTGTGTATTTACACTGTTTGAGTATTGTTTGTAATGACTTTTATTGAGGCACATAAGTACATTATAAATTACATTCATTACAGTGTATACATTTTGTAGGCACTCCACTAGCATTGCATCAGAACCTCACAAACCAACACCATTTGGAGCATTTGGAGCAACACCACCTTAAAGGGGAATTCCGGTATTTTTACGGTACAAAACTTTTTGTACCTATTTTGCGGTATAAATGACGAATTTGTACAAACAGAGCCCAGGTTTAAAAATACCGGAATTCCCCTTTAACTAACTGTAACAGTAAATGCTTAAATTGATCCATGATGGTAGCTGCGGTTGTTGCGTTGCTAGCTGACTGGCTTTGCTAGTCACTTGGACAGTTAATAGCATCAGAAACAATATAGTCAATCAATGTAGTCAACATATAACTATATATGGTGACTATAAATGGTGAAATCAATCATGGGATCAGTCATGTGATGATGTCTGTAACTCAGTAACATTTACATTTTAAATGAGCTACTTTTTACTTTTACTAAGTAGATTAAAGTAGAGTTTGCAATAGTATTTTCAACACTACTTTAGTAAAATTTCAGCAAAGAAACAGTACTTGCACTTGAGTAGGATAATTTAGTACTCTTTCCACCCCTGTCGATAATTCACCTGAAGGGCACCTTTAACTGTGAGAATATTTTTTCTCTCTCTCTGTCTCTCTCTCTAGGTTGGTTAACATCTCTTTCTTCTGCTGTCCCTCTGTGCTGCCACACACTAGCCAGGCCTCTGCTAAAGAAGGTTAAAGTTGCGCTTTATTTCAAGAGTCATGATGTCATTCTGCAGGGTCCCATCATCTGGGGATCACTTACATGAAACTGGAGGCAGTTTTCTTTCAATTATGTCTTCCTGGTGTAACACCACTCATACGCTTTATTTTACTTGCAAATGAGCACATGAATGAAAAATTGTAGCTTGTGCTGGATCAACACTTTTGGGCAATTCTCAGCATTGGCAGGTACCACTGAAAGATACTGATTTTTAAAGGTTCTTTCATTTGTTTTCCTTTTTCTTTGAATTTTCTTTTTCTCAAAGCAACTTTAAGTACAAACATTCATCTCTAAATTCCACCCCACTGAGTTCATTTTATGGTTATTACAATATAAAATACTGTAGACCAATGCTCTTCTGGTGATGAACTGAGGTCTTGACACAGCAGTTGTTGACTGAAATCCAAGGTGGCACACTAAATAAACATTCACCACCAACCTTTAACACGCTTGCCAGAGCGTGAACCAGCGTTGACAGAAAATATTTCTTACCACTATAATCTTGAGGGAGTCAGCCCCAAACTCTGATTGGGTGTTTATTTACCATAAGGCCTTAAGGTTACATGTTCGGTCTAGACAAGTTGAAGTCAAAAGGCCACCTTGTTGGTTGAACTGGATACACCAGGCTGTGGTATCAGCCTTCTGTATATCACCCAAATTAGAAAAAGGAGAATACATGTACTGGAATACTTTACCTTTTTCCTTCTCAAACATAGTAAAGACAATAGTGTCCGATCTGACCCGCCGGTGTACCTCTGAGTGCATCCATTCCCACGTTCTATCCAATGTTTTCTCACATGAGGGAAAAAAAATAACAAAACAATTAAAGAGCTATCTATCATCCAGCTAATAAAAAACAGCTTTAACTGACATAATGTATGGCCTAGATGACAACTCTAGTCCCAGTGTGTCAGTAGCTCTGGCCAAGGCTTGGCTTTGATAAATGGAGGCCAATGCTCAATGTCAAGGCGAAGAAATAGGGATAGGTCTTTCTCCACTCTGGCCCTCAATAGTTACTGCTGAAAGGGTCCCAAGACAAATGTCCGTCCCCCCTACACCCCTGACCCATGCGACAGATCAACCCTTCCAGGTGACTGGCCTCGGCTAATGTTGCATGGCGTTTCTACAAGATTCAGGTTTCATCTTTGCCCACAGTCCTCCAGAGGTATAGACTTTTGCCCTCTGATTGACAATCTTCAAGCTACAACTTTTTGCACATCAAAATAACAATGAATAAATAGGATATATTACACATCATCAGTCTGTGTCAGTCTGCGATCATGTGTGTTCATGCCTAAATGCCTAAAGTTTGCCTGAAATTGGCTTTTCACTGATGTTGGGGATGTTTGCGACTATCAAGAACAACAACAATGGAGGAAAGCGGTAAGAAAAGAAAGAACAGCGAAGCTGAATGTGCGGCAGAAAACACAAAAACACAATAAACATCAGCGTGACTTTTCCATGCTGGCACCATCTGAAGGAGATGAGCGTTGGGGTGTGAACTTGCCCAAATGAAGTGGGAGGAAAGCAGGACCTGCAGTACACTTTGCTGCCTCAAGGTGAAATGTTGCATAGCGCAGCTTTGACCTTTACCAACATTATCTATAGAGACACTGGACAAGAGCAGGAGGGAGAGGAATTGTAGTGTTCAGTTTTGTTTTTTTCCTCTTCACCCACATGTCTGTTTCCATGCACAGGCCATCCGTAGGTACCACCCATCCAACCAACTAACCTCTCAACCCTGTTTTGCCTTCATTTTTTCACATCAGAGAACAGAAAAAAGTTCACCGTGGAAGATAAATTTCTTGGTTTGTGAAGCACTGTAACCAAACTTTGAAAATGGTGGAAACTCCACCTACACGCAGTGCCATTAGCTGATTAGTTTCCTGTCCCATAGTGATTTTTAAATTGGTCTCAGCTTCAAACCCCCTAGTTGCATTCAAAAATAGTTTGGATTTTTGGCTCTCAGTGCTTCTCCTGGGAGGCGTACTGACAGGCCTGACCTTGACTCACCCTGCCTATGATTACGATCCACTAGGAGGTCTTGGAAACCTGAGAGCATACTGTATGTAGCGGATTTAAAGTGAAAAAGATGAGTCTGATTTTTTGGAGGTGTCAAATTTTATGTGGGTTGTTCATCTCAAATAGGAAAATCTGTGTTGTAATGTGAGGGTTTACTGGTGATCCAGTTGTTTTACTCTGAAAAGACGACTACAAAATAAAATGCATTTCCACCAAACACAAATAGAGTTGGAAAACAATTCCCAAAATTGACCTTTAGCCCAGTACTGGATACCACTGTGTCCACCCTTTGCTTTTCTGCACAGCCCTGCATTTACTTGGGATTAAAGCAAGGGTTATACATTGCAATGCACATTGCAAAGCACAATTAGAGAGATGTAATTTGCCAGCTGCACTAATCCATCATAGGGGTATGTACTGTCAGCCTGGGCTACATCAGGGGCTGGGAGCATTCGCCCCAATCTCTGCCTTTCTCCTCATCGATTTGCACTTATTACCCAGTCCAGAGTCATTTTGGGGATATGTAAACAACTTAACAGCGAGCATGTTCCTGTACTGCATGGGATGACTGATTACGCTCGACTGGTTTTCATGCAATGCACGGGGCAACGGTCCACTTGCAGAACACCCATCTATCCCATGAATCCCCTCCCCTCGCCCTCGCCCCGTACGATCTCCCTCACTCCTGTTCAGCCCACTGTGAGGAAGTGGGACCGACCAAAGTGTGGTAGCCATTTTCCGCATTAACACTCTGACCTCCACACTCACTGTTGGTTCTGATGTTAATCAGGTTTATAGGCCATGGAGACAAATAGGGGGGAAAGGGCCGGCGTGGGACTGCAGGAGACTGCAGGCTCGGTGGTAGTTCACGGAGGTCTTACAGAGTTCTTTACCAAGAGGATTTCATCATGAGTCACAGCTTTATGTGGTTAAGTGAAACAATGAGGCGATAAATATTGGGGATTCTGGCGTGGTGCGCTGAACTTCATGTTGACTCCCTTGGAAGGGCGCTTTGCCCAACTCTGTTTATACCCGCTAAAAAGCTTGGTTGTCTTGGCGCAGCAGGCGGTGTATGAGCCGTGAATTATAATTTCCTACACTTTCACCCCAGAGCCCCTGGTCATTCCATTTTAAACTCTATCGTGTAATCAGTGCACTGCCGTCAACCTGTGACGTTCCCCATCTGGAGCAGCAGAAGTGGCAGCCATCGGGTTCCCGTCACATCACGTCTACCTTCCCGCAAGCGTAAGACGAATGCATCTCAGTTTGAGTTTGAGTAGGACCCCCGCTCTGTGATGTTGGGCGTCACATCTATTCTCACCCGTTTGGCCATGACAGCATGCTAGTTAACAGACACGCTGATCCAAAGTTACACGATACATCTGGTAAGGTGTACAAAGTGTATTTTTTTTTCATTCAGCATTGGATGTCGTACAATCATTCGCAGGTTTTGGTTTGGTTGCCTGTTCTGCAAATTCTGCACGACCACTGAGCCCCCCAAACATATAATAAAGTGTAAAAAGTTTGCCTGTCTCGAGTCTATTTTGAGGGTAAGCATCCACCACCATATTCAAAGTAAAAAAAAAACATAACAAAACAAAAGCCCTCAACAATGTACAGTGCGGCTGATTTATTTCTCTCCTTGGAGTAATTTCACAGATCATTTTCAACATCATTGCAATATATGTAAAAAAAAAAACATGACACACCAACAGTGCTGAGGCTAGGAGTTTGGTTCCCATTGATGTCATCCATATTAAAAATGTTTGCACTCACGGTACTGTGATGTGCTTTGAATAAAAGCTCCCAACTTGGCTTAAAGGGGTCTATGACTTTTATCAAGCTCTATCGGCGACCAAGGAATTGCATCAACATGGACAGGTTCCTGGCCTGTAATTGACATAAATAAAAAGTCACAGTTTCACAATAGAGAGGAGTAAGCTAGCTCATTAGAGCGGAGATCCAACAGAAACATCTAGTGAAGAGGTAATATATCACCATGCAAAATGCTGTGATAATATTACAGCTTTGCCATTTGCTTTTTTTGGTTTGAGAACGAGGCTTTTTAGTCATCGTAGCTGAAATGTGTCACTCGTAGCATCGTCTAGGAGTTGGGAATTGGGAGTGTATTGCAATTCCAACGGGTTTTTGTTCCAAATCAGAGTACAGGCCGGAAAGTGAGTTTCGAAAGCCAGAAATCTCAGCACCTGTCCAAGTAATCAATGAACGACAAATCTATCAACCCCAGGCAAATAGATAATTGTCATTTTATTTTTTATTTTACTGCACCTTTAAAAGAATTAGTGGCAATTGCAATGCAATATGCTCATTTTCAGCATAACCCTTCAACACGTTGTCCTATGAGTGCAGTGCAGCTCGAGACAAGTCACCATGACATAATACTACACCTCTAATTCTGCTGCTGCCCTTTATTCCAAGGTCAACATCTCATGTTTTTGCAGCTTGGCTAAATTTGATAGACGATGTACCACTGGACCAGGCTGGTTCAATTTATACAGAGGGGAGCGTTCCTGTTTTTCTCACTATCACGGGGCGAAAAACGATTGCGCGTATTTACTTTCTCTTAGTGTTGTTTCAAATAATGACCCAATGAGCATTACTTAACTGTTTAGACTTTAATGAACGATGGAGAGGTATTTATTTATTTTCCCATGATACCTCATGCACAATGAGGGAAGGGTCCAGAGATTTGTTTTTGCTGTGTCTGCCACAAAAGTAAAAATGTCCTTTGCCCACTGCATTGATATGTTAATGGCACACTAACAGGAAACTTTTCCAATATCCCACTACACACAGTTCAAGATGCAGATATTTATTATTAGATATTTCATATTGTTAGGTGTTTCCTTTATTTTGTCCAGCTCCTCTATGGTTTATTTTTTTCAGATCCAACAGACATATTTGATGTTGTACAATTTTGACTCAAGGTATCTGTGTTTCATCTGCCACAGATGTCTGCTGAACCGCTTCGCAGAGTTTCTCACAGTGATTACGTCCCATAGTTCCTGCCTTGACAGCCATGGCTCACCGTAAGCTTAGACCCCTGCTTCTTGTGCTCATGTCGGTCACAAGAAAAAAAAATTGAGATGGAAAACCTCCTTGTCGTCAATCAATCACAGCCGGTTCTCATTGAAAAATGACGTGGCGGATAAAACTGCATTTCCTTCCAGCAAGGAACAACACAATGTCTTGGAAAAGAAATGCATTTGGATGAGAAAAGATATATAGGAACATGTTTTTCGGAACATCTGCGGGTATGTGTCTTTGGGAACTTTTGAAAAGCGATTTACGAATGAAGTTATCATCAAGGTTGCTCCGTGAAAACCTGTGTGCATTAAGGGGTTGCCTTTATATACCTTTTCCAGCTTTGTCAACATGGGAGCCATTGCACAGCATCATATCAAGTATAGTGTGACTCATTCCTACCGTGACATATCACACAAATACAGCTACTATGTTCCCAGCACAATCATGTCATATTATGATAGGATACTAAGCAAATGGGGGGGGAGGATTTGGAGCTGACAAAAGGTATTAAATAGAAGTCACCTTCTCCCTTCCCTTAACGACTACTGTGGAGTTGGCCTTGAGCAAGGCACTTAAAGGGGCAATAAGTATGACTTTTTACTGCCCCATAGCACAGGTTGTTGTTCAATGCCAGTGACTGAAAGTTGGCTTGGACAAGTGCTGACATTTCTGGTCAGATCCCAGTGGTCAACAGCAGAAGACAGAAAGGTTTAAAAAATATTTTGGTATAAAGATATATACCACCAAACCACAGATATGATATTGCTGCCAATTCCTATTACCTTTCCTATTATTGCTGACTTTTTCAGGCAACAACATGAACGCAGTGCAGTACAGTGCTGTTTTCTGGATGATGATCTCTTGCTGTTTTATTCTGCACGGCCACAGGAGACCTGATGAGTTAGCATCACAAACATTTTTTTCAATGTTTTCGCATTAGTCACAATTTTTCAGTTAATTTTGATAGTTTGCGATAATTTCCTTGACCAGGATATTTGTGTCAATCATAGAATTAAAATGTGTTGAGTTTTAGGCTCTGCAACAAAATTCAGCTTGCACGTAATGAATTACATAAATTCAAGTCTGAAGAAGATACTTTGCTTAGATGGTCACGATTATGGGAGGAAAACCAAAGTAGCTTTTAAGTCAATAACAACAACTTCAGTTATTACCGATGGATACATTCATATATTAAATTGGGCAACAAAGCCTTTGTGGAATCTGGAAGCTACATTAGCACACATATACTATATACTGTATGTATTATATATATGAATTGTAAACAAAGCTTTTCAAACCTGTTTGTGAAACAGAAAACAAATTACATTCAGAGCTCTATACTGTCCACGTTCATCAACCCACAGTCCTCAAAATGAAAAGTTTAGCCATCAACCACCCCCCATAAAAAAACAAAAGCATCAAACAAGACACCAAGTAAATGCAGGGAAAATATCTTTAATGTTGCACCTGCATCGTGACTCACAGAGAAATTAATTACCACAACAGTCTGAGTGTAAATGCTGAGAGAATAGTTGCTATTTTCATTTCCATAAAGCACTGAGCAAAGAAAGCATGAGCATGGAAATTAATAAACTAGATTAATTTTGGTGCTGGCTCTCTGACTAGAACTCACCATTGCATTACATGCTGGTTTGGACCTTGGCACAAATGTTCTTCATTTTCTTGGCAGCCTCTGAGGAAACAAAGTTCCAGCGCGGGGCCCTGAGAAAACGGGAAGAAAACACATAACAGCACAAAGACCGTCATGCCTTCATTTTGGACAAATGCAAATTTGAGGCCTAAGAAAAATAAAATCACATCATTTAGAAATTAAAACATAGCCACTCTTTTAATTGCTTGCAGGCTACGGGAGATGGGCTGATAATGCAGCTGTATTTTTACCCGTTAAGTGTATGATGTTAAGAGAACTTGGTTTGAAAAGCCAGATTGTCGCAGCAACGTTAGGCAAACATGCAATCAGAAAATCCCACAGTTAGTTCATGCAAGTGAATGCAGCCAGAGTCATACTCCGTCAAATAGGAGTTGCACAAGGTTGTTGGTTTAACAATCCCATTAGACTGTCCAAAAGGAACCAAAATAGATTAGAATGCTAAATAAGATTGACTGTTTCAGAACTGATCCAATAGAATTTTCCATTTATATACCTGATTGACATTTCAAATAGACTTGCCACCATAAATATACTTGCAGAAGCCTAATCGTCATAGTAGTTTACATTAAACACCCTCTCCAAATCACATCAATACAATCTCATGGCGATTCGAACAACTCTTTTCTGTCACTGTATTTGCTAATTAACACTGTTTTGCAGAGAAGCATTCATACAAAAAAAACCATATCTGATTCTAAGAAGGAGGTCTCTCTCGCGCTAATAGAGCTGCAACGCATCATTTCCCACCAGTTGTTTCCCATGTTATCATGCCAGGCATTTGCAGTTACATATCTGATGTAATAACAAGTAGAGGGTGACAAAATGAGTAATGTGGACCGCGGAGACCACACGAAATAAGTGATTTATGGGGAAAACTTTCATTACTTGAAACGCAAAGGCTACAATCAAAAATATGCATTTACCTTTGCGTTTTAAATAACCCAAGGTCAATGTGCCTCATGAGAAATTACTGAGAAACCTTTTTCCCGCCACGCTCACTTTACTAATTTACAGGTGTGTTTTGCTTCATTTTTCTATTTAGCCTTTTTGAGTGCATGTTGGCCTTGGCAGTCCAAGTCCAAGTGCTCTGTAGATGTTAAGGAGCAGGAGGAGTGGGTGAGAACACAAGATGAGCTGGGATTTGAACACATGGAATGAAGAGAAATGTGACTAACCAAAACCAAATATGAATGTGACAGTTATATTACCATTAGGTTAAAGGGGCATTATATTTTTTATTACCTTTATGGACCTCTGTTGGTGACCAGTAGGAATTGCAGCAACATCAATACTCCGAAGTGAGATAAGTGGGTTATTTTTTTTGTTTGTTTTTTTGACAATCTTTACTGCAAAAATTCCATTAACTAAAACCAGATATGAACAAAAACATTGCCTTGAAATGAAACAGACAGTAAGAAGGGCTCTTCGCAGGGCCGACTGGCAGAACACATTTCTTTTTCATAAGGACTTATTATATTAGAGATATAATACATTTGTATGGTGTTTTGCATATTTATTCATTTTAATAGTTTGTTCTTCTTGAGAGAAAAACAAATGTTAGGAATCCATTTCTTTCTGTTTTATTGTTATATTTTTTATTTTTCTACTATTTTTATATTCTAGTTGTGTGCTTATATTCTAATTCATTTTCCCTGCTGAATCATTTACCTACAACATTCTAATTTCCCCACGGGGATCAATAGTTCATCTTATTTTATGCTAGATCTGCTGTTCTGGAACTGTCCATGTTCCATGGGATTGGCTATTTGTTACAAACCCCGCCTCTTTTATGTGCACGCGCTCATCGCTGGATTGGAAACTCCTGGGTTGACAGAATGAGGTGATAACCAGCTTCGTGAGACTGGTTAGTTGGGAATGACATTGTTTGGTTTTGTGAAGCCAGCTATCGCAAAGATACCCAGAATATGTTGAACTTACTTTGTGAGACAGACCCCTGGCCAGGTAATCGTTGAGTCACTGGTGTTGATCAACAAACCTATCAACCCCCTATGGGACAGTAAGAATATTACTTATGGCCATTTTAAAGATGCAACCTGCGATTGCCCCACTTCTGTGCTTGTTTTGTAAACACTGTGTTGGAGAGGGGGGTGGGGTGCAACAGCCACACCTCCAGGTGATGTATAAGTAAGGGTGGTGGCAGGATGCCTATAGTAGCAGAGGTTGGAGCATTGGACCTGGATGAATTGAAGTTGGCAGCTGACCGTCTAACAAGTTGTACAGTCCTGAATAATCAGGATAACCACATCACCCAATGTTGTCAAGATGAATAGATCAACTCAAATCCCATGTACTTATTAAGAAAATTCATTTCGGACACCCTACCTGCATGTGTGTGTTGTGTTAGTGCATGTGTGCACCCAAAATGCAAATAAATGAATCTTCTTCTTCTAAAAAAAAATGATTAGCATGCCCTGCTCTCTATTGGCCTAAAATGTTGGCACTTAATAACAGTTAATGCGTAAGGCACTAAGGGCGTTGCTCGGAAGTTTTGAAGACCAGATAACTCCGGAAAACCTGAAAAACTTTTGAAGTTTGATTCAGTAATGGCTTGAAATGAAAAAATCACTATAAAGACTGAAACTGCCCGTCTGCCACTGGGGGCAAAAAAAACAAAACATATTTGCAGTCAAAAGGTTGACCGTGCATTCAGTTTGATCAAAATGCCTTGAAAATGCTACATTTTGCCAAATGGATCTCATTGAAATGTTTACTGAGGTGCAGTGACACAGGTTTGGGCTGTTTCTCATTTTGCAAAACATCTACTGGGTAAGAGGAAATGGAAGAAGGCTGACAGGCGAGCACTTCTGAGTGCTTTTCTGTCTCTGTTCTCATGCTGTAAGAGCATCCCAAATTGGCACTCGATGGGGAGCTGAGAGGATGTGATAAAACAAGCTGACATCATCATCAACAGAACGCAATCATCTGATCTCAAGAGTTTAGTTTGCAACACTGCCGTGAAGCAATCCAAGAATCTCGAAAAAAAAATGAAATAAATAAATACAGCTGAATTTAATTTACTATCTACATTGTGAGCTCTTACAAAACCTCATGTGTAACCGGGGACAGCTCACTGTGCAGTCGGTGGTGCTCCGTGAGATTTATGTATTAGATATTCAGGGAGTTAGCATTATTAGATGGCCCTCCGTATCCGCAGTGGATAATTGAAGCCATGTGGCGAGAGTGAGAGGCAACTCATGCTCTGAATTGATGTCCATACAGGGCAGGCTTATTGACTGATTTTTTCCCTTATACTGTCCATGTTGTCAGCGGGGGAGTGTCCAAACAAGGCAGCACAGCAGCAATGTGTCAACATCAGATGGCTCGCTGAGATGAGAGGCCAGCTAATGTCTGAGAGGTACCACATGGCACGTTGACTGAGGTTTTAGAGTTAAAGCGGTGCAAAGCAGAAAAAGCATAATCTTAAAGCCTAAATCCCAAAGTGGGGCTGCAACGGAGAAGAGCATCCCATCCCCACTCACCTATTTGCCCAAGTTATTATTGTTTTTTCCGGGGTCAGGTATGGTGGGGAAATCTTCTCCACACAGGAAGTGACAAATCAAAACTCAAAACACCAAACATTTAGTTTACTGACATCATCTTACAGGATTTCTGGGTATTGGAGTCTTCAGACTTCACTGCCATTGGGGGCTGCCAACGTTTGAAATTCATTAGTCCAGATCCCAAGTTTCCGAATATTACTCATTTTCCCATACACTTTTTTTTGTTTATCTGAAGGCTTTGCACAGTTAAGTCCGTATTTGTGAACTCTCTCTCCCTAAACTAAGAAACCCGAGAACCTAAAACTCTAATCTATGAAGTCATCAAGATGGACAATCTGTAACTGCTCTCTCGAGAGGAAGAAAAAGAAAAAAGCTGGTATGCAAGTGACACAAAGTGTATATAATTAATGAAGGATGAAGTACTCAAAAAAAAATCAAAGCTGCTACAAAAGCCAGCTTAAAAAAGAACCAGAACCCCAATAGTTTCAACCATTTGCCTTATGTCAGACTCCACCTCTGTAACCAGATGTGAATTAGGCCAGTAGCCATCCCCCCACTAAATCATTTTGTTGTCAAAAACAACTGCAGTGATCATAAAAACACTCATGTATTATCGGGGAGCTGACCAAATAAAATTCCCCTGTGTTTCAATTCACAAGTTGTTCCCATTGCACAAAAAAATGAATTTATTAGTACTCTTAAAAAACAAAAATGCAACAGACATTTGTGGAGGAAGTTGAAGTTGAACTGGATTCCAGTGCCGAACAAATTACAAAGAACGGGAAGCGGCCATCCATGGATGGATGGACGGAGGAAGCAGCTGTTTGTAAATGAACCAGTAGGAAAGACACACCGAGTTCTACTTTCGTGCATCTTGGACAACTTGCAAGTGGTAATCAAAAGAACACTGTCTGGAAAATAAAAATGGAGCGTCCTGTGAAAACAATGAATCCATCACTGACATGCACGTAGGTTTGCAATGCTGAAAGACCTCTCCGATTTTTGGCAACGATTGGATTACATGGGGCGGAAACAAAAAAGTATGAGAAACAGGCATGGCACAAAATATCAGATACTCCAACAAAACCTCACATCTGCAATAATACCATCACTAATACTACTAGAAATACTGCTACTGATAGTAATAATCCTTATTTTTATAGTGTTTTATAAATGACCATGAACAAAAATGATAAAATCAATAGTAAAAAGTAATAACCAATGCAAGCAAAATAAGAAATTCTAACGTTTTAAGAGTTTTTAGATTTTCATTATCATCATCATTTAAACAGATGATACAGATATAGTGTAGAAGAACCTATCTATATCTAATGTTAATATCTTTATATAATGTTGACTCTGGAACAGCCAATAGGGACCTCTTGTTCTTAATCGGCAGCCAATAAGAACCTTCCCAAGAACCTCAGGCTACTAAAAGGTGCGATACAGCTCGGTGCCAGATTGTGCCTTTAAAAAACATGAAAGTCTTAAAAGGACTATGTCTCTGTTCATTAACTAGAGAATTCTGTGACATCTAGTTCTTTACATCTGCAAGGCAATTTATGAGTTTGTTGTTGGCATGACAATGAAAATGTATATTATTTTTGCTGATAATATCTCCACGTGAAAGCATGTAAATGGAGGAAAAACAGAGGGCCCAAAATTGATCCCTGTGACCTGTGGGACCCCACCATGTAATGTCTCCTGAGAATGACGATGAGCTTCCTATGTTGACAGAAAATGTTTTATTGGAAAGGCAGGAACTGCACCAGTGAAGCGGCATGTCCCTATGACACAACCCACTTTTTAAGAAATCTAATTAAGTGGTATGGTCTACAGTATCAAAGGCTTCACAGAGATCTGACAGAATTAAAATGAAACATTCCCCCGGCATCTGCTGATAAAAGAAAGCTATCGGTCACTCAGAGGAGAGCAGTCTCTGCGTTCTGAAGTGCTCTAAAACCAGACTGGAATTTCTCAAACTTTTTTTTTGACTCATAAAGAAGTTGGGTTGAGGCATCTTTTTTTCCCCTAAAACCTTGGAATAAAAAAAGCAGTTTAGAGATGAGCCTGTAGTTTGCAGGAGGTGTCAAGAATAGGTTTCTTGAGGTTGAACCACTGCATGAGTTATTAATAAACAATATAGCTACAGCATTTCATAGTGGATGTTTCATATTTGATCCAGGGTACTCTGTCACATCTGATACATTTTATCAATGGAGCCAAATTTCTTTTCAGTCTTTTCATGTCATGTCAGTATTACCTTGTTTGGACTTCAACTGTCTTTTTTTAGATCCAATATTTTCCTATCTGTTCTTGTGGCTATACATAGGTGAGGGCACAGTGGACATCAAAGGGTGCATGTATGTTGTCATAACCCTTTCCCTCGGCAGCGTGGCAGGCGTACTGTTTGAAAGCATCCCATGGGAACTGAGTGGGAATATCCTCCTGGTCTTTGGTCTCTAGGAAAACCACAGCGGCCGACAAGGTACCGCTTACTTCTGACTCTGTGTTGTTTCAAACCTCCAGGGAAGGCGGTTTTACCAGCTTCCCTATTTTGACTTTCTCCATTTTCTGTATCTTAAACAACGTTGCTTTTATCAGCTCTTCATGGATTTAAAAAAGCAATATATCTCACGTGGATCACCCCAGGCCACACAACGTACATCCCCCCACCCCAACTCCCACACAAGATCTTTTCCTGAGGGAATGCTTTGGATGAGAGGAAGCTGAATCAACACGGAGGCTTTGACTCCTGTCAGTATGGTCCGCCGGGCCTCACACAAGAGGCAAAGAGGCAGGTGGATAAACTTAAGAGAGATTCTACGACTTTCAGTTCCCATGAGGAAGTGACACGATGCCCCACAGAGGGACTGGGGGTGGTTGCCTTTACTGTTTGTGGACCTACTCTGTCAGACACGACTCCTTTAGTCTAGTCAGACAACTTTCACTCTGCACTCTGTTTCTGATTGATGTACAAGCATGATAAACTGGCGCCCAACAAAGGCACTTGAAGACTAGTATGTATAGTCTTTTACTGTATATACATTCAGTACATCAAAGAAAAACACATTGCAGTCATTTGTGGATCATTCAGCTTTTTTTTAAGATATCTCCACTCAACCTGAAACAGGAAAACGGGGAAAGAGAGACGATTATTTATTCAATGTGCAGCATGAAGCATTTTAACAGCAATAAATCATTACCATAATATTTTGAGACCATAGTATATTTTCCATAAACAAACAAGATCATCCCTGAGAAGATTTACAGCCTCTACTGGCCTCTGCACAGCATTTTACATTGTGTGTTACCAGGTCGAATTTGGCGGGAAATCTGCTGGATTAACTGCATTTCAATTTGACGTTAGTTTACCTGGTCTGAATGCATATTGGCTCTTATCAACAGTGTTGGATTGTTGATTACTCCAAAAATGTAATATATTCTTCTTTACTCGTTACTCATTTCTAAAGTAATGATATTACTTTACTGATTATCTCCCTGGGAGAAGTAATTTGTTACACTAGCGTTATATTACTTTTCCATTACCCCATTGTTTTTTATGACAGAGAACGTGGGGGATCCAGCTCACTGATTGAATTATGTCCCAAAGATTGTGACTTTCTTAGTTCCCCCAGGATGTCTGGCCAAGGCTGTCATTTTTTAAAGAGAAGTTTCAACTGCAATCTGAGGAATTTTCCACATTTGAGGTAATGGTGCTTTGGTTTGGTACTAGTAAACTAGTGGTCTGCATCTTGATCTATTGCCCCCCCAGGCCCCTGTAATGACTTTTGCTTCTGTGTTTCTAGCTACTATTAAAACCTTTAACTTAATCCAACATGCGTCTGGTCCAACACACAACAGTGGTCTTTGTAGTGCATAGTTTGAGACAGGAATGTAGAAGAACAGAGCACAGGTGATAAAAGACTAAACTTCAAGTACACTACTTACACATGAAAGAGATATTAACCTCCTATAATCAAGCTGTTAAGAATGCTGCCTACTTTCCTGACAGAATCACCTTCAATCAACATAACCCCAGGCTTCTAAACACTGCAGCCCTTTCTATCAGTGTCTTCTCAAGTGAGGACTGTGAAATTGCTTTTTATCTGTCTTTGTTGAAAAGATCAACAGTATCAGTAGAAAGATTTTACCTGCATCCACAACGAGTACAGTTAACCCTGACCTGCTGAGTCACTTTCAGCCAGCCCAGCCTGCGTATTGATATTGTGTCCCATATGCAATCATCATCCAGTCCGCTACATGTCATATCTATATCTTTCCATAAAGAGGTAATGGGTGATATTGGTCCTAGACTTCTGTTTATTGTGAATAGCATCCTCACATCTGGTTGTTTCTGATTATTTTAAGTAGACCATTACTCAGCCGCTCCTTAATAAAACTGGTCCAGACCCATCACTCCCACAAAATTATAGACCTGTTTCTAAGCTTCCCTTTGTACCTAAAGTTCTAGAGAATGTTGTATCTGAGCAGCTCCTCGATTTATCCTCGATCATTGTTTTTGGTAAATTCGCTAAATTCGCTAAATTCGTTTTTGTCAAAAATACTCATACTGGAGTGCAGCCTTTGATACCATTGATCATGGAATCGTTCTCGATAGACTCGATAGGCAGTAGGTGGGCTTCTCAGGCACTGGCCTTAACTGGTTTGCATCATACCTATCAAACAGAATCTTTTCAGTCTCTACTGGTGACTGTGTCTCATCTTGTACCCTATTAACATGTACACTTAACTAAGGCTCTATACTTGGCCTTATTCAGTTTTTTGTGTGCATGCTTCCCCTGGGTCATACTATTTGTCATTTTAATAGTATCTGTTGTCAAGGCTATGCCGATGATACACAGTTGTATCTCTTATTCCAACCAAATGACCTTGGCAAAGTAACAACTCTTCATGACTCAATCTTGTTTTCTCCAACTGAAAAACATTGCCTAAAATAATATACATAATATTTCATATTATATTGCTTTGTCTCTTCTACTGACCACTACAATGCCTTGTTTGTCCTGTCTTAGCCAATCTTTGTTGGCCTGGCTCCAATTGGTGCAAAATGCTGCAGCAAGGCTGGGTCGGGGGACCCCATAGGGTCTTTAAGTGCATTCCAGGGGGTCCCAAACAAAATGAGGAATAGTAATAGTACTAGGAATAGGACTATTGTAATTCTAGGTTTCATTCTCACTGCTATTATCTACCCATATACAGTGTCAGTAGTTCTACAATTCAACGCTAAACCATCAACAACTACAATTCCTGGGACAAAATCCTACAAAATGGGTGTCTGTGTCTACTTTGGGGGTCCATTTCATGCCCCTGATTTAAATAACAGGTGTAGAGAAGTTTTTTGGTTTAACTAAAAGTTCATGATTTGATCTTGAATCAGAACAGCACAGGCAGCAAGGCCCCACTGAGGGGTCGGCTAGAGCACATGAGTAGACGAACCCCATAGGATCCAGCTGTCCCGCTGCCTAAAAACAGCTTGCTGCAAAGGCATGTGACCCCACTGGTTTAGAGGCGCAGCTTACTGATGCAACTGAAGAAAACAAAGGCCCTCTAAACACAAATAAACCTCTGTAACATCTGCAGACAGAGAAAGGGGAGGTGCAGGGAAGCTAACGGCTTCTGCCCGAGCCATTGTGACTAAGCAGGGAACATGTGATCTGAGAGTAAATAAAGCAAACGGCATGAGGCGGGGATGCAGCGTGGGGCTCAGACCCCTCAGGCAGACTGATGCTCTGGCCTCCATGGTAGAGAACCTGGCCTGTCAGAGGACTGGACATCCACAGCTGTGTTTTCACTGAGTTTGTTCCTGATGGCCACATGGGGAGGCTCCTCCGCTGCTCACACTCATACTGCTAAAACTCATCAAAGGAGAAGGAAAGCAAAGGAGAAGCAACTCGGTGGCTCAATTTATTGAGGGATTCACAGCTATGATTTTCAAATTATTGTCATTATTACTACTAAAAATAATACTAATTATTATTATTATTATTATACTATTATAGTAGTAGTAGTAGCAGTATTAGTAGTAGTAGTAGTAGTAGTAGAAGTAGTAGTAGTAGTTGTAGTACTTTTTCTCAAGTTCTCAAAATACTCTTTTTCAAATGATTAATTTCTGTATGTATTTATTTCTACATTTATTTAATTTCTGTATTTCATATGATAATGAGGGGGGTGTCAATCAAAGTATGCCACAGTGTTACTTCACTGCCATTGGTTGATCAACATCAGAGTGCATAGATCGATTGATTGGTTGCTACTACATTAATACACTAACCACTGATGTGTTTGCATCCCTGATATTTGTCTGTTTGTTCACACACAAAAACACACACATAGAGACTATTATGATTATTATTATTAGCACTACTACTGCTACTACTACTAAAAATAATAATAAACACATAATAAAGCAAATGTCAAACTCATTTAATAAATTAAAACAAGTAAAACATGATAGGAAGGAACCTTTGAACGTTTGAACCTTAATGACCCCCTTGGGAAACTGGAAGAATATCATATTCACCTTTTCCCCGCTTACAATGTAAGCTGCTGTGGAGCGTCCCCGTTCTCCACTTTCATTTCAAATCATCACCACAGCACATTTTCACACCGCATAAGCGCAGGAAAAAAAAGCTATCCGATATGTCCTCCAAACATTATGCACTTGTACCTTTGCCACCACATTTTTTCTCCACAGCGTCTCGGGGCGTGAACACCTGGGCCTTAGACTTCCGTAGGTCAGGCTTCTGGTTGCACTCGTGATTTGGTTTTAACGAGTATCTCTTTTTAATGGAGCTTCTCTGTGGACGGCTCCCTGAAATTTCTGCAGGCAGAAAGGGCTTCCAAATGGGCCGGATAATAGCACTCAAGTGGGCATTAGAGCGAGAGTAGAGAGCGAACATCATACTGGATGTCAAACGGAACGTCAATGACGAACGGTTGCGCAATTCAGACACTTTTCATCATTTTCTCTTTCACTGACTTAGCAGTCTTAAATGCAGTAACATACGTTAGTAATCCATACTCCTTCCTCATATTTCCCACCAATAGAGTCTAGTTAGCACACATTTCTACTGTATAACCCCATTGTTGTTTACATTCTACTTTATTTGCTGTATGTTTTATTTATTTCATTACTGTTTTCATTGCTTATTTTACATTCTATTTGCGTACTTTTATTCTATTTGTCTTCTTTTCCCTGCTCAATCCTATTTCTTAAGCAGCTTTCAATGTCCAAATTTCCCCATGGGGATCAATAAGGTTTTGTCATATTTTATTCCTCGTCTGTAAACAAGAGTCTGGCTAAAAGTCTAGAGAAGAATGAGCCTTTATACTTATGCTAGTATAACCAACTATTCAATAAGCGCTATTCGATGAGCCAATTATTTGAATCATGGTCAAATCTGTATTTGTTTTGGCCATATCAATGATCTTTCAGTTTAGTCTGGTCGAGCTAATAATATATAAAATATTATATATATATTATACATATATTTATTGGTAATATTCATTAATCAATTTGTAACAGTCTCTGAATTTGAAAGCTATTGCAGTATTTGCAATGTCACTGTCACTGCTTGAAATAACAGCTCAAGCGGAGGTATTTCAACAGCTGAGGGCAGCCTTTCCCAGAGTTTGAAGGACGTCAGAATGCACTGTGTGATACTAGAGACCCAATAGAGGGGATGGAGAATATTACACTGCAACACAATCCTGCTTCTGATTACAGTGGAAAGCGAGACTGTAACTCTTCCTCAGACATACACTGTGTCAAGGAATGGCCAGCATGAGCAATTGCGCCGTGACACAAACTTTGTCCAGAAAGAGGCAGGAACATCTGCAGCAAAGGCTGTCGATTCCCAAACTTTCCCTTCTCTTCCACCTCGGGGACGCCAGCAGCGGTGCACTTTATTTGTTATTGTTGCGGATGGTCCAGAAGGGGGATCCTTTCTCACTAAGTATCCCCTTCCAGTCGGTAGATTTATATGGGAGATTAATGCTCAATTGAGGATGAGACGTTTTCAAACAGGCTGCTTCCCTCTACGTGTCGAAATAAAAGAAGCTAAATGGATAAGCTAAATGGGATATTAAAGCAACATTCTGCCTATCATCCAGACAATACCGGAGAGAGCTGCATCTGCTCCTCGAATGGTGACATGTGCCAGCATGTAAATCTTTATGCCGCTGAAAAGGCCTGCTAAGGAAAACAAACAAGGCTTGTTGTGGATAAAGGCCGATGGTGAGGGAAAATCCCTCCCGGCTCTCCTCAGGAAATCCTTCCAAGTCCTCTTGGAATCGAGGCTGCAACCGCTGTCCAATATCTCTGAGTAGCTTTCCACGTTGATGTGACAACATTTAGATGCATCCTAATCATTTCTACATCTTATCTAATACGGGTGATTTCTAAATCACGAAATAAACTTTATTTGGTTCTGTTCATACTTGCTGCCCTGATAGAAAAACGCACTCCAGTTTCTGAGGCATATACAACAGCAGCAGCAGCAGCGTTGGACTTGTTACTCAAAAAAGTCATTCATCCATTACTCATTTCATAAAACAATAATATTACTTTACTTGCTACTCCCTTGGAGCAGTAATTTATTACACTACTTGTTACATTACTTCATGCTACACCCCCTCATCTTGCCTTCAAAATCAGGGTCACATCAATAATGGCAAGAAAACAGGTTTTTTCTGCAGCATAGGCTATTAACCAAAAGACTGAAATTAATGGATAGATCACAACAGATCACAAGAGGTCCTTTGCCTTCTCATCAAACCCCTACAGCACGACTCTGACCCGAAAAATACTGAAACCAGAACCACCCACAAGCAACTGACATATTTCGAGAGCGTACTGACGTTCTTTGTCCTTTAAAAAAATCACATCGCTGTGACACTTCAAGCTGAATTAATCGTGAACATAACGATTTACTTTCTTGATTAGTACTGAAAAAGAAATTGTAACTCATTACTACTACTCGTTACTGAGGAAAAGTAGCATGTTACTGGAGCGCTGCCCAATGCTGAATAGCAGAAAACAGTTCAATTCAAAACCTCTAAACTGGAGAAAATATCGCATCCAATCCAATATATCACACAATATCCATCCACATTCCTCTCACGTCCAAATCATGTTTCCTCTAAGCACATTTCTCTCTATGTATTCTACAGCGTACTGCCTAAACCTTCAAGAATTCTGGTAAGTTCATTGA
This sequence comes from Hoplostethus atlanticus, assembly GCA_034670405.1. NCBI lineage: Eukaryota > Metazoa > Chordata > Actinopteri > Trachichthyiformes > Trachichthyidae > Hoplostethus > Hoplostethus atlanticus. The sequence goes on along the minus strand of JAXDDX010000168.1, from coordinate 330,788 downwards.
CTCAGGACCAAAGAAGACCGTAAAAAATACATCGAAAGAAGTTCAGGATCTTCCAGTGTTTTCATCCACTTTCCATTGATGTGTTTTGCCAACAACCAGCAAGATTTGATTTTGGGACACCGGAGCCCTGATGTACATAAGACAGCCTTTTAACTCATTGAAATACTTTAGGTTTACTCTCAAACATAGTCATGATAGTCTAATTGGCGATATATCAAACAAGTGGGCCTCATGAATTTCAGATACTAGACTAGGAGGCACCTCCTAAGTGTCCCTACAGGGAAGGCAAAGGAGCCAAAAAGATTAATTATACAAGGAAATTCTACAATTGTGTTTGCTAATCCCGTTTAATGAATGCTATGAACACTGGTTACAGCATGAAGTAACCAGCTTCACAAAGAGCTAAACCCGGTGACGGGGCCGACTGGAGCAGGGCTGAGCTTGGCGGCTCTAGGGAACCAGCGTAATGACTTTGGGCCACACCAAAGATTAGAGGCCAAAGTCAGAAACTCTCCAGAAAACAGGCCAGCTACAACGGGTTGAGGGTCACGAAGGGATGCTACGGCACATGAAAAGGAAAGCCGATACGTCATAAGTTTGACCATTTAAAAGCAGTTTCATGCATTTTTACAATAGATTTGCATCATTTAAGTCCATCTGAAACTAAGCCTTTCTGTCCCAACCCTTCCAGTAATCAGCCAACCGAAACGAAGCCTGACCGCCTCTCTTCTCCGTTAGCTTTCGGTGACAAGACAATCAAACGCCGCTTGACCTGGTTGGTGCTCGAAAATATTAGGACCACCTTCCTACTCCCACCTTCCTACCTCACCTTCATCTCCATCTGCCCCTCATGACCGAAGTGGATTCAATAGGTGAAATCAATGAGCAATCACAGGTTTCATCTGGATCACGGCCGCCGGATTCATGTCAGAAGTACGGGGGACAAAAAGTGTGTGTATGTGTGTTAGTGTGTGAATGTGTGTATGTGTTTAGTGAGACTCTCACTAAACTTCTGCGGAGTAACTATAGCTTGCTTGCACCACAGGGTGGCGGACGCCGTCATCTCCACATTTGGAGAAAGTTACAAGCTGTTTGACAGCAGCAAGTCTGCATATTTCACAGAAGGCTCGCTCTATTTTTGTACCATTCTGCATTGAAGTACCTTTCTCTTTGGCCAAACGATCTAGCGGTCTCCTTTTTGTCTATAATTAGCTGTGCAGCTTTACCTGTCTCTATGTCCCGCAACAACCCTCCACGGAGTCGGAGCCGTTTCGGTTCAGTGCCGGCAGTTTTGACAGTCTCAGCGGGCACAGAGCTGCTGCTTTGGGGTTCTTCTGGCTGCCGCTGCGCTGGTTCTAGGGTTGAAGGGCCAGGCTCCAACAGAGTTGTGGACATCAGGGATGTAGCATTATTAACGTTGAAGTTCAGTTTTGTTTGACTGTATTTTCCTTTCTGATGCACCTGGTTCTTTTGACATGTTTGCAGAAGCATATTTGCAATATGGATAGTTAAGGTTAGTCCAGCTAGCTTAATGGCCCAAACAGACTTACTGTAAACAAGGTAACACACGTCACAGCATTGAAACAATTTTATTGGTTGCAATGTACACTGTATGCATTTGATTTTGTCCTCTTTGAATGGATTAAAATGTAAATATTCTTCCCCTTTTATGTTTGCCTGCTTTATGTCTATGCTTTATTTCACCTAATGTCTTAGAGTGGGCGGGAATGATTGAAACATTGTTTACTGTAAGTGTTGCAATATAGGGGCATTTGAGGGAATACAGTGATTCGCGACTTAAAAAGAAGGTGGGGGGAGGGAAAAGTGGGGGGGCCCCTTGGCTTTACTTCCGGCGGTGATCTGGATTCACCTAGTCAGCCGTTTTCCATGGAAAGAGCAGGTCGATGTTTTGTCCACAACGTTATTCCCTTAGATCACTAAAAGAAATGAAAGTCACAGACAGAGACTATTGCACAGCACTGTATATAGGCTATAAGGCTGGGAATCTTCCATACCTGCTCTCAGTTTATCTGTCTGGTTCTGTTTCTTTCCAGTTTCCTTGTGAATTCATGAACGCCCACAACTTCTTATTTATTGACAATATTACAGACTTCATTAAAAAAAAAAAAAAATCAACATAGACTACACGTCAAAGATAGCCTAATAATAAAACAATATGCTACATGCCTGTAATATACGTTTTATCCGGGCAACTTTTTGCATAGTCTAATGGGTTTTCACCCACACATGAGCTGCACTGAAAGTAGTTTAAATGAACTCAAATGGATTAAAATCAGGTTTTAGTCTTGTCTTCCTTTGCAGCCTCCTGCCAGTACCAATAGACCCATGCGTCGCCTTGCATTTGCCTGTGCAAACGGTTTTATTGCAGCATTCGCATCAAGTTTGCAGCCCCATTTGCTTTTGATGCTGAGCTATTCATTTGATCACTTGGAAACAGAATTTGTTTTTACAACCCCATTTGACATGAATTCTGGAAGCTATTTATGCACCTGACCTCCACTTGCTCCTTCAGTGCTACTCAGTGGCCTACAGTATGTGAATGAGTGTAACTTTATGAACAAGGCTAAAAAACAGTAGCTTTTATCATCCAATTTCTGTTTGCGTTAACTGCCACAGCTACAGATGGGGTCGGAGTTTTCCCCATCACATGACCGCATGTCCTTAATACCCCTACAGCTAAGCATGTCGATTCCCCTCCCACCAAAGAAAGCGAGCGTGCTCACCTTGTCACCTTCCTGGAACGCTGCTTCATGTCACTGGTAGTTCACACTGCAGTGAACCGTTGCAACCAGCCTGATTTGCTTGAACTTAATTGTGTTGGTTTTTTTTTTGAGGGGGGCTCGGACTGAAATAAAACCGCTGCATGAATCGTTGTTATCCCTTTCATCAATATGTCGGCTCTGCTTCGGAATGTGACCCCGATTATATTTTGCTCAACAGTGCAATTAATCCTCCCTCAATACATGCAGGATTCTGATTCCGTTGATAGCGCACATGCAGGGTACTGATGTGTTCAAGGGATGAGAGACTGCTGGCTGTATGTTCTTTGACTTTTATTGTTTTTTTCTGTTTAGTAGATATACATAGATATACATGCTTTCCCTATCATAAAAAAACCCCGTTGTGAACAATAATGTGTATGACTTTCTGCAGTCCCAAATAATTCACTGCACACATAATCACTCCTGAGAATTTCTACAATCAACTTTTAAAAATTGGCTTTAATCTTCAGAACGCGACGCCTGGAGAGCGAAGTAGGCGGGTCCCCCCCAGTGGACAGCGGAGCAAACGCGAAATGACATCTTTTAAAAAAGCGACCCCGTTGGAATGATTTCATAGAAATAAACGCGCCGCAGATCCCGTGGGAGATAGCGTCTGCTCTCTGGAAATGGGAGTGGGCAGCTGCTTGCAATTGAGACCAAAGACCTCAGCACCGGGAGGGAAATGTCCCCAGTGCCTCAAAAACACAGAACAGAAAACACAACCACAACATTAAAAGTACCAGAGCACAGGGGGGCTGTGAGGCTTTGGCTCCCTGATCAACTTATTCACCGAGTTTTTTTTTTTTTTTCTGGGGAGGGGAAATGTGTTGTGGAGTTGTATTTATACACGGTTGTTTTGGATAGATATGCAAAACTTTATTGTGAAAAAAATGGCAAGTATTGTGGAGATTGATTTGATGTGATTATATGAAAACAATTATACATTGTACAATTATTTCATATTTTAGGGAAGTTTCATATTCATATACATGAATTAAAGCAATATGTACAAAATTGTCAAAAAAACAAAAAAGCACTGAAGACATGTAATGTCATTAATGATTTTGGTTTTATTTAAAGTATCTTTTTTTGTGTGTGTACCTCTAGCAATGTACAATGTTTTATTGTTCGTGACTATGTTATCTCTGAACCGCTTGTGGGAGGTGCGAGGAAGGACATCGGTTTAGAACAGCTCAGCTTGAAAAGGAATAACTATAATGATATGATATTAAGACTTCATGACTAAAACAAGCAGAACGGTCGACAGTCAGAAATGAGGAGTTTCCGCTGGTTTTCGGTGTTCAAGCAGCATTCAACAAGTTTCCATCCATTCTCAACGCATCTATCTCTATTATCCTTATTATTGTTGCTATTATTTCCACACATCTGAGGCAATTTGTCAAGCTGCCGGTGTGTTGATGGCCATTGGAGCTAATGGTTTAACTGGAGGATATCCCCCGTCCACAGGTGGCGGACCTCATAACAGCCCTTGACACCCTGGGCCGCTGTTACTATGGGAATAAGAGGTTGGGGGAGAAAACAGATTAGGCCTGTGCGATTTGTCCGTCAGCCGGACGTTTAACCTCGTAGCACTGGTGTCACCGCCGGTAACACTGAGATTTGGGTTCGATGAGTAATCACGTGTTGAAGTAACTGTGGTGTATTTTTTTCACATTTGTGATTAATTTGGCCAGAACCAAGCAAGTAAAAAAAAAAAAAGTCTAAGTATTTGCGATGTGAGTAGATAGGTGAAGCAGATTGAAAACATCATTTCAGTTCCAGCAACAAATCTTGTTTTGATGGAGTTTTTTTTTTTTTTTTTTATAAAGCATATTCCAACCTTCCCATCTGTTTCTTAAAAAAAAGGGAAGCACTTTCCTTTAATCTTTACATTTTTCCCTGCATTTGTAAGGCTCTTTCTGTGGAAGCGGTTTGTGCGGTTCGTGCTACGTTCATGGAGTGTTGGACAAGACAGCTGCCACTTTGATTTCTAGCTGTATTGACTCCAGGGTCCTGAATTTTTTTTTTTGGCAGCCTTAGACTGACCTGGGTGCTGCTATAGAAGAGCCAACCTGCCCTAGAGAAAACCAGGCAGCCCCGGCACAGCCACCGCTTGATGAAGCAATTACCAATAATGCCTTTGACGTTTGAGTATTTGCTTTGAAATCAATATCTCCTCATTCTGGAGTCCACGGCCCGGCACTTTGGCTAGTATTTATTATTTTTACAGCTTACTTAAAAGCTCTCAGCATGTCGGTGTGATAGAAGCCAGCCTCCCCCTGACTTAGAGAGGGGGCAACTCATGGTCTCTACACCGACACAGTCTATTAAGAGGTGGTTAATGGCAGCCGCTCTTCTCCTTTAGCCCCTCTTTTATCCTGCAGGGAGACGCTGCTTCATTAGTGATGTTGAAGAATAACCGACGCTCGACTTCTTCCTCCCTTTGAGGGCGAGAGAAAAACAGCTGCACCTCTGAGAAGTGAGTTTCCATGCAAGGCGGGGATAGGCTACTTATGCACTCCCCTTTAAGTGGTTTTCACTCAAGATGTCACGGTGGCATGCTAGTTCAGGGATCATGCTTATCCAGGACACGTACTGCATGAGATAAATGGCACTTTGTTAGGCGACCACGTTGGCCTATAACCTATTGAACCTAGTGAAGTAGCATTGAGGGGTTGTTACATAATCTGTGACCTCTATTGGCAACCAGTGGGAATTGCAACACCATCGACAACTCCGCCCCACCCCTCTCACCCCTCCCTCCCTTGAATTATCAACCTGCCTTTTGTACTTTGCTTTTTTGGCGTGAGGACAAAATGTCTTATGACACCCACTTGCATAATATTTCAGTAGACAGCAACTTGATTTGCTGCGTTTTAATGGCCATTACAAGCACATGCCTTTTTTTTTCTAAGCACCTTGTTTTTTTTAAGGCAGCCATACCCACTGTGGCACCACCACATTACCAAATCACGATTTGCTCTGCCAGGCTAAGCGCTAAATATGGTTATGATATTAAAAGTTCCGGGGCCAACAAGTGAGAGGGCTGTGGCAATATAAGCCAGTAAACATGTCATCCATTATTTATTCATTTTGATTTATTTTTATTTTCGTTTTTTGGCTGGGGTTGGAGCAGCTTCACTTGCCTGCTGTAAAAACAAAATCTCTCAAAAAAAAAAAGATGTCATCCATGTCAGACAATTCGCTAGCTTTCCACTGGTTGGGAGTGGCTTGAAACTCCAAGGGGCAGGGTGTTTCTGTTCCAAAACAGACTTCAGGCCGGAAAGTGAGTTTGAAGGCCAAGTAATCATTAAGTCATTGGTTTTGGTCAACAACCCTATCGATATATATTATCATCATTTTGTGCTGTGGGACAGTAAAAATCTTACTGACTGCCCCTTTAAGTCTGCTGCTGTATTGTGTTGCTCATGTACATGTAGTTACAATCAGTTACAACATGAAAAAACAATGGTGTGGCAGAACATGGGACGCTTTGCGCCTGTTTACTGTGATGTCAACAGCTGCATATTTTCTTTTGCATGGTCATATGGGATGGCGATCATGTTTTGTTATGTGCATTGGATTTGTACACAACACTTATTTATTTTGCATTACTAAAGGGTCATAAAATGGGTGCCTAATTGAAAAAATATGTCACTACAGTTCCACTTTGGTAAGTCTGGCCCAAGAGTATGATGTTTTTGTGCTTAATTATAATAAAATACCACGCATGGCTAAGGGCCATTGCAGCTAAAAGCAAAACAATTTTCAGCATCAGACATAAATGTTTTCTTTTGGTTATTAACAATGGAAATTGCTGCTTGGCAGCCTCTGCGACTGCAATCAACTGCCCTAATTGTCAGGCATTTTTCGCGTCCACGCTGAAGCGAGGCCGGGTTCTATCGCTAAACATGCCATTACTCAGCACGGGTTTGAGCCGCGTGGACAAGAAAAGCTTTTTCTTAGTTGCGCAGCTCCCCGTCATTACCGAACATTAACGGGGGTAAATGACACTTTGACTGATGCTCGTAATTTCGAGGGTTTTCTTTAGACCGAAACATTTGCTCCCGCTCTTGGAATGGAGTGTTAATGGAAGGCAGACAACATCAACTACATCGTTGTTTTCCTTTCATCTGCGTAGTTCCCACGTGCATGATAGTGGACTATTTTTGTCAGCCTCTGGGGGCTTTGTTATGTTTCACCTAAAGATACTTGCAATCGTCGCAACGGCACAATAAAAAAAAAAAAAAAGTAACATGACGTCTCCTACTGTAAAAGCTGGGATATGATTGATAACGTGAAGAGAGCGAGTGATTTTGCCTCCCGTTCGTACAGTCAGCGCTTGCTCATAATTGTTTTCTGCAGAGCAAATGATTGATGACTGATTGACTGTCTCTCTCTCTCTCTCTCTCTCTCTCTCTCTCTCTCTCTCTGTGTGTATGTGTGTGTGTGTTTGGAGAAGGGGCAGCAGAGCCTGGGACATTGCTAAGTGAAGAAATTGTTAAGAAAACAGTCATTTGGCATGAGGCGACCTCACATGTGCAACTAAACAGCAGTAATGTTTAGTGGTAGACCAATTTCGCCCCCCCCTCCCCGGTTTTGGACGGTCCTCGCCAAATGCGGAGCTCAAGAATGTGCTTTTTTTTTCAAATGGTTAACATTGCTCGGCCAGTTACATGCAAGCGCTGAATTAACGATATGTGAAATTTTAAATAAATATCCCACATGTAGCCAATCCCGCTTGTCAGCACCCCTCAAGCCCCTAATGCTCCCCAGAGTCTAATGTTTGTCTTAACCCGAGGCTCTGTAGCCCGCAGTTGCCCCAGCTAGGAGGTCATAATAAGACCATTAAATACCTCAAGAGGCACCGGCCTCCTTTTCAGTTGCTTCCCACCCCCCCCCGATCAATTAAATTTATCTTTAGAAGGTTGTACCGCGAGTCGTGTTTGGCCGGCTCCTATATTTAAATAAACGACTGCAGGCAAACATTTGCGAACGCTTGATCGGACAAATCTCGTTTAAGATAGCAGACCGAGGTGGTTCCCTTTATACTTTAAGACTAATCGGCAGTATATGACATTCTTTCTTGTTTGATTTTTTTGTAGCGCTATCGAAAAAAAATCCCTGTTAAATTAATGTTTGAGGTGATCAATCTTCTTGACCGCTATTGACTAGGTAAATAAGCTAAATAATCTATTTAAGGCTTCAGAGTGTTATGGTGCAATGGTGGTCAATTGACAGAAGGTTTGACCTGTAGCGAAGGCACCTGAGAATTTTCTGCTGCTTGTTTGCTATTGGTTAATTAATGTCAGCGTACCCTGCATGACGACGTTGTTTCTACTGTTTGCGCGGCGGTCGCAAGCGTGTGGAATTTCACCCATGAGATCTGAGGAAAGTTTCAATACTTTTGGTACTCATTGGGTACTGGAAGTCCATGAACTTCCTATAGACCTGAACAACACAGGAAACTCAAAATGGAATATTGAATGTCCTAAGCTACAACAACACAGAGCAGCCAGTCTGCTTACCTTTGCACAGTCCTACCCCCCACGGTCTCCCACCTATTGGTTTGATCCTCTGCTTGTCATGAGACCCGATTGGCCACACAGCATCAGCAAACAACGCATAGCCGATTAGCGGACACGATTTGTTTGCTCTGCTTCCTTCATCAGTCAGTGCCCGGCCGTGATGCCATGCGTACCTGTTGACAATGTGCAGCGTTTGAAGTCTGCGTAGAAAGATGGACAGTTTCTCAGAAAAAGAGAAAAGGTGGAGCCGAGAGGGAGCATAAAGAAGAAGAATGCAAAATGCTGTAAAATTATGTGTGTTCGCTTGTTTATGTATAACAATTTTGCAGTGTGCACAGTTTAGAGGAATTACAGTACGCACTCTTTAGGCCATGCAGAGCCCCAAGAGCCCTGCATAAGGGAAATACAGCGTGCACCAGACAGTACGGTCTTTAAAGTCACTGTAGTTTCACTGTTGTTTTCATGGGCTACTTGTGTCATCACAGACTTCAGGATGCGTTCATCGGCCAATCAGGATTGAGTATCCAACAAAGCTGTGTAATAATATAATAGTAATATGATGAAAGGCACCCAAAAATACATGATTTCCCTGTTCACGACCTAGATGCTATCGGAGATTTAGTCCACAGTTCCTCCCATGATCGCGACCGCGCGGCGACGGTGATGGAGCACCTGTCCAAACGGCAGGGTTAGGAACTTCGAGGAGGTAGCAGTGTTCCGGAGAGATAAGGCTTAGAAGTTTATTTTTCACAAGTGGACAGCCGTAAAATGTGTAATCTACAGCAGCTGCAATGACTTTAATCTCTGTTTACTCATGAAATTACGAACCCTTAATTACCAGGAAGGGACGTTTGCTTATTAAGGGCTTTAAAGACAAACAGTGATTGGGAGGGTAATAATCCTGGTTGGGTTATAGGCAATCATTGTTGGGTTGGACAGCATACAAACACACAAGTTATCTGTTTACCATGTCAGTATTCCTCCCACTTTTGACACAGCCTAGTTAAGGAAGTGCAGCTGTATCATCAGCACTAGTACAAATTGTCTGTTGTATGTGTTCCTTAGTATCTGTTCTTTCATTTAGGCGAGGCAAGTTTATTTGCACCTTTCATACACAAAGGCAATTCAAAGTGCTTCACATAAATACAGAATAAAGTAGAATAAAATAAAAAAAATTATAAAATCGATAAAGAGCAAACACAACAAAGCAAAAGAGAGTTATTTAATTAATTTAAAAAAAAAAAGCAATTTATTTATTATTTATTATATTTATTTTATCTAAAAAAATAGAAATAAAAATCCTATCTGGTCAGTATGTCGTATAGTGCGCGCCTGGCTTAAGGAAACACACACACACACACACACATATACATATACATATTCATATACACACACAACACTCAATCCTCACCCCGATGCACCTTGGGAGAAGCTGAAATGCAACTTTCTGTTGAGAGCTGGGGGGAAGTTAAACGTCGGTGCCTGCCAGTTTGTCCATAGTCTATGCTCTAATATCCGGCTGGATATGCAGTTTGAATTATAAAAAATAACCACATGCTGAACTGATGCTCCTTTAGTTGTTTAATCGGCATACCTGTATGGCTATGCACTTTTCCAACTGTTCACATCTCATTCAACCTCAGTCAGAACTATGAAGGTAAATATGTTGCAAAATGCGAGAGCTTGTTCTCTGCATTTAGCGTACATCCACCGGTACCCGTGAAGCTGTCCAGAGTACTTCAGTTGGTTGCTAATGAATTCAACCAGGACCGCCAGGTCAGAGTACGCTTTTCAGATGTCTCTCACTTATGTGAAAACCATGCCTACTGCCAAGCACTGATTTAATGTCTTTATATTTGAGGCCAATCTCAAAATAAAATTCTATGAACCTCTCCCACGGGTTTGTGCACTGTTGTGGTTGTTTCCATGGTGCCCGGAAGTACATTGACCTAAATGAAAAAGTTTTGCGAGATCTCGCAAAAGTACTTTTTTTCAACATTAGATTTTTTTTCCCTCCATGTCCCTCCACGTTTTTCTCCGTACCATAGGGTATCTAACTTCGCAGACATGGTGGACAGCAGCCCATTTATCGCAAGTGTTGCAAAAGTCAAGGCGCGCAGATTCGTCACTTTGCTATGTGGGAGAATACATTTGTGAAGTTGCAGTGACCGATTTGAGAGGTTGTAATCACCGACTGAAGTAAAAAAAAAACATATTTGTGAATATTTTATTTTATACAAGTGAAAATTTTAACATTCGAGTTCAGATTTTTGTTCTACAAGTTCTCACATCAAGTCTACAAGCTCTTGCATTTTGCAATAGGCTCTGGATGACTTTCTTCACATTACAACTACATGAACAGTACTTTGCAATATATAGAACACAACAGACACGGAGCAAAAGTATCTATAGCCATTAGAGTGTAGTTAGTACTGTAGTAGCAGTCCATGCCACCTCCTGAAGAGGGAACCACCAGATAAAACTGCATGTCGGTACTCCATTCCCATAATCATTGACCAACGACGAAGCAGGGGAGAAAAACCTCAAGTGTTGAACTAGCGAGAAGACAAAATGTGCCGACGTTGTACCTATTCAAAAGCTCAATGTTGACATCAATTGCTACCTTTCACAAATCCCATTACTGATTAACAGGTGAAAAATGCTCCATCAATCTGGAACTTTCCTAAGCCAAGAAAACACATTCAGTCTTTTATCTTGTTTACCTATTAAATATCCAGTTTTTCATTTGTGTTAAGCAAATATCTTCCCTATTATTGATCTAGAACAACATACAGTGCACACGTGCCAGTCAACATGTTGGCTATTGCTTGAGTTTAGCCTGGCCACATAAATACCTGTGGAAAAGTACAGAATCCTGACCAATACTGACTTCTGTGGAAGAAGAGTATGTGCCGCATGTTAAATAGGCCTATGGAAGACTGGAATGATGGGTAAAGGAGAGGAGATGTGCACAACAAAGATTGAGCTCAACCCATGAATGTATTGATGCCAACAATAGAAAGAGCATCAACATTTACACTCACCCTCACCCATATTAGATTACATTCATAGAACAAATTACATGGTTTATATAAGAAGAACAGATTCTGTACAATCCCATGGTGCATTTGTGGTTAGCTAGCTAAAAACAGCTAGCTAGCTAAAACTAGCTGCTAGCTAAAACAATTTTTGCAGATATCCGCCAAAATCCATGTTAGACGAAGTTGTGAATCGTGACCAAAAAGTCCTGCATTTTGGACACGTTTGAATTTATGTATGTATATATGGAGGGATATATTTCTAATCAGTTAAATACAAAAAAGAAAGGAGATTTTTCTACAGATTTTGGATGGAGCTAAGGGTGTGTTCAGAGAGCAGGCAAATCTGATTTGTTTATCAAATCTGATCTTCAAGGTTGACTGTTCACATTGTAATTTACAAGTGGCCGGTTCAGATTTGTTTAGACAGTATAATCACTTCCCGCCGTTGCAATATTGGTTGTCATAGTAACAGCACAGGCGTGTGCACACTGACTCATGGTGCATTTTCCATCCAACAACTCTGAGGGCAACAAGCTAGTAACATGAAAGTTTGACCGCTGCTTATTATGACACCATTTTCTAGTCGCAGTGCAAAGTGCATCCGTCAAAGCGTCAACAATGAAGACAACATTTTTGTTGTTCTTTGCTCTTGTAGTTACAATGTGTGGCGTCAAATACTTCATTCCTGACGCAGGAATCTTCCAGTTTACAGGATAGCATGGATCTGAAGGAGCTCCTTCTAGAAAACCTTGTCCATCTCCCTCTCTACCGCCCTGTGCCTCTTTACGGTCAAGGATCTGGCCAGGTCCAGCCAGCCTGGAGCTCAGGGTAACACTGGAGATCTGGGAGCTCTGTTCTCTCACCTTGGCTCAGGTGACAAGAGTACGGTGGCCCTGAGAGCTCAACGCACTGCAACTTAAGAAAACACATGCAAGTAGACAAAATACAAGCAAATTAAGAAAACATCTTCATCAATTGGACAACACACACAACAAATTACAGACAACACAACACATTAAGACAACACAACACATTACAGACAACACAACACATTAAGACAACCCAACACATTACAGAAACGCGCTGCAATTACGCCAAACGACAACGGAAGTGTTTCCAGAAGACACTTAAAAGTGATGAACACGTCTGGACAGTAGAGTTGGAAAATGAGCTCAAATGTAAGTGTTTTTGGTTTATTTTAACATTGTGATCGCATGATTCAGATATTATTGCAGATATCTGCTAGTGATGTTACGCTTTATACCGAAGCCTCGAAGCGTGTGTCGAGAACGTATCGAGGCTTGTATCGTTTTAACATCATTACGTCATCGATGACGTTTGAAGCCTCATCCACGAGTGCTTCAGGAATGGATTCGGGGTTGGCGGACAGTTTTGAATTACGGTATCAAGCAGTTCCTGGGGCTGGCTGGCTATTACCGGAGCTTCATCCCGGGCTTAACCCGAAAGGGTGCGCCAGATCCGGTCTAGTGGACGGAGCAGTGCCAACAGCCGTTTGATGGAGTGAAATTAGCCCTCTGTGGGGAATCTGTTCTGCATATGCCTGACTTTTCTCTCCCCTTTTGCCTCCAGATTGACGCATCGGGCAGAGGGCTGGGGGCCGTTTTGTCCCAGCAGGTGAAGGGGGTTGACCGCCTGGTGCTGTACATCAGTCGGAAACTCGCGGACCACGAGACTAGGTACAGCACCGTGGAGAAGGAGTGCCTGGCCATCAAGTGGGCAGTCAGCACCCTCCGCTACTACCTCCTGGGGCGCCCTTTGACCCTCTGGTCGGACCATGCCCCGCTGCAGTGGCTCCACCGCATGAAGGATACCAACGTGCGGATCACCCGTTGGTACCTGACCCTCCAGCCAGTTCAAGATGATCCATAGGCCGGGGGCATAGATGGTGGTGGCTGACTTTCTCTGAGTGTGTCGTCGGCCGCACGGCTCCCTGGCCTACGTCGGGCGGTGGGGGTATGTGGCAGACTGGGGGGTGTGGTTGGGCCGTTGGCTGGGTGCGGGGGGCAGAGTCGGGCTGGCAGGCGGGTTCGCCCTGCCCCGACACCGGCTGCGGCGGATCAGTGTGGGTGTTAGGGTGTGTGGTTGTCTATATATGTTACAGGGAGCAGGAACAAGAGAGAGCGTGTATCGCGTATAGTGAGAGACTGAACCCGCAGTGAGCGGAGGAGGGCGAGAGAGCCCTTGTGTGTGTATTTATTTGTGCTGCCCCAATAAAGTCGGCGTTGCCGCCCTGCTCAAAACCCTCGGTCTCTGTCGCTGTTTTGACCCGGTGGTAACAAGTTGGCTACAGATGTACTGATGTTAAAATGCAGCATCTTTAATAATATTCCGCAGTCAGAGACGATCAGCCCCAAAATAACAGCCCTAAAAAGAAGCCGGGTTGCCAAATGATCAAGATACAATTTCTTCTCGATTTTATTTAGCCAAATGCATTCCAAAGGCACGTGATTAAAGCTGCGATACAAATGCAAAGCTTGACTTGGGATGCTGGCTTACTATAGGTTTTTCAATGAGATGAATCGCTGAATATTTCTGTCATTGTCATCATCATTGCTTCATTTAATCTTTGGCTTCCCCGCTCAGCATAGCCATTTTGAAAGCCTACTCCTCAAACCACAACAAGAAAACCAAATAATATCTGTTACAATCATTACGCTATCTCATTGCAGTTCTAACAACACTGCGCCTGTTGCTGTGTCTCCAACGGCGATCGGACAGCGAACAAAAACCCATCGCCGCTTGGTATTTGTAAAGTTGGCATCCGATATCGGAAATATACCATTTAAGTCGTTGTCAAGCTCGACAATGTCTTTTGCATGAGCCCAGTGCGCTTATCAACAACATCGGTGGTAATGTCTTTGGCAGCACAAAAATGTCAAGCATTTCCAATTTGGCTTTCCTTTCCGTTCTACTATATTCCATACAGTAGTCTCAGTGCAGCGAGGGAGCCGCAAGTGCAAATGGGATCTCAGCAATGACTCAAAGTCATCGTGCCATGAAGTTTGTCTTTTGTACAATTCCTTTACTTTCAGCCAAACCAGATTTAATTCAGTAATGGAAAATGGTCCTTCCTTGTTTTGATGGTTGATTGCAAGCATGTGGGAACCCCATTATTTTTTTCCCCCCGTCACTCCAATGGCCTAAGGTCTCATAAGGACATGTCATCAGTGTAGTTCTTTACTTAAAGGCAGAATCTGGTTAATGACCTTAGAAGCAAAGTAATTAGGGTGACGCTCAGACAGATGATCAAAATATGAGTTTTGTGATTTTGCTAATAAAAGGCATGTAACACACTCTGTGACACTGTGTGAGGTGTCTTTGTTCATTATGTTTTTACTCATCTTTTCACATTTTGTTTCCTCCCGTTCCCGATAACATAGCTGAGTCAGATGATAAATTCTTCATCTAAGTTGTAGTTAAAGCTGTCTATGTTGCCATAGTGATAGTGAAAAAATTGGGATGCTGCACTTGAAGTGGTGCTCATAAGGAAATAAGACATTTTAAGCACATTGTGGTTGCATAATGATTATTATAATCACATCATGATATAATAAACACAATGTGTGAAAAAAATTTAGGGAGGTGAATACTTTATAGTTAATGACATGACATTAAACTGAAGATAATCTGCTGTTTGTCTGATGATGATCCCCTTCCAATGGATCTCTGTTCTTTGTCAAGACTTCATGATTTGTTTTGTGTGAAGATCGCGCTAACGATGAGATCGCCAGTATACTCTCTATTCATGGTGCAAAATAATTTGAAATAAAACGTACTTGTCTTAAAAAGTAAAAGTCAGATCAAAAAAAGCACACACACACACACACACTACCCCAAAAGACGAGAGTTGAACAGAGATTCGAGCATTCAGGGCTGATGACAGAATTTTTAACAGAACCTAGAGCAGTGACAATTTTTGGATATAAAGAAGAATGACGCTCTTGCATCCTTATACATTTCTATATTTTACATGATATGTAAGCAGTAGATTTTTCAAAAATATTGTGGAAGATGTGTCATTTCTTGGGCCTTTACATCCAGCTTTCATTCAGCCACGGCTGATCTCGTGATTTTGACCTCTTATCTGTAAGGGGAGCAACAGAGTCAAGTATAGCCAAACATGTTTGGTTAAAATGAGTGACTAGCTCCTCGGTGTGATTCTGGGATGCCATGAAAGTAACATCACTGGTAGTTGCCATGAAGGCCTCAGACAATTTGATTGCAAAGCGGAGGGGGAGGGAGCGGAGAGGTGAACAAGACTTTGAGGTAGGGTGATGTAGTGGTGCATTAAATACAGTTGGCTTGTGGTCAGACACACACATATCCTTTGAGTCATTCTTATTGAGGGGCAGACAAAAAGAAAGGACTAGGTCAAGATTGAACAGACTGAACAAGGTTGTAGGATTGACAACAGACGTGGATATTAAGCGTGATGTGAGACAGACGGTCACAGGAATTCCTGGATGAAGTCGTAGTTCTGCTTGGAGGGCTCTGTAAACTAAGATGAATAGCAAGGGAGCCTTACAATTAACCACAAAACGAAGTGATTCAATGGTGGGAAATGTACCGTTAGAGACCACGGAACATTTGAAGTGATTTTGGAGAATAACAGCTACACTGGGTTAATGGAGACGAGTACAACCTGGAGTGAGGAGGGGGTAATCATAAAAAGATTATTTTATTATTTTATTATTGTTTTTGTTGCTGTTTTAGGGTGGAGGGTGAAGGGTACTTTGTAACCTGTGTAAAAAAAAATGTAACGCCAATGATAATTTCAAACTGTAATAAATAGTACGTAGGGAACAAAAAGATCATAATTAACAGAAGTGAAATCATGGCACTTGAAGACTTGTTAGAGTCCAAAACTGACAAATCAAGTGAATCAAGTGATTTACAGCTGTGGGTCTACAGCCACTCTGAGTCTATGATAGGAAACAATGGTATCGATACAGAATTGTAATGGGGACAAAAAATGCATTTCCCACCACACCAACTTGTCATGTCTTGAGGTAGGAGTCCATATTATCAGACAGCATCTTTTACCTTTTTTACAACGATAGCACATAAAATATGTGGTTGAGAAGAGGATAGGAGGGTCACAGCAGGAATACAATCTACAATTGTCATTTGCCCATGTAATCTATCTGATTTTACTCACCTGCAGCTTGTTACACCAGTGGAAGGCGGTCCAACAAGCTGTAGCCCAAGTTAATATTCCCATATATCAAATGGACACATCGTGCCAAGGACTTTCCACCTAGTAGGAGTAATGAATACGTTTTAAGTTATAACTTAACATTGGAACTATTTCAGTTGGCGCAACCGTTAAAATTTCAGTAATGCATAAACTCTGACTTTAGATAGATAGATAGATAGATAGATAGATAGATAGATAGATAGATAGATACTTTATTGATTCTTGGGCAAATTTACTGAGCCTACGTTTGAACTCAAGTTTAACCGGTGCAACAGGCCGCTGGGCATTTTGGGAGCTTAAAGGTCAGGCTCTGAGTGACTCAATTGTTTATTTGGATCAATGAGTGTGTGTTAGAATGCTCTCAGTAATTACGGCCAATTGAAAATGCTAGCATTGCTTATCTTCCCCATTACTTGAAGCAAGTGGAGAGCCAAGCCTTTAGCGAGATGTATAGAACAGGGTGTAGATGATAAATTGAGCTCCGCCAAGACAACCCACAGCCACCAGGACCGACCCTGTGGACCACTTCATAATTCTGTAAGCGTTTCTGACAGGGAACACAATCCAACAGTAACAATGACCTCAAAGGTGGATGTTTGTCTTGGTGGTTGGTCTGTGTTTTAACTTACCCGTATAGTCATGGAAATCTCCTGCCGAGCGCATCAGAATGCAACATAAATCCCGATTGAAATGCAGGAAACCCGCAAAGAAAATATGAAAGTCCAATTAGTTAATTTTTTAGTAAGCATGGCTGTAAGACTGCGGAGGCGTATTTGAAGTCATTCGCTGTGATAGATCTGTTTTCCCCTGTTAAACCCGAGGGGATTTCTGAAGATAAATGGAAATTGAATTTCCTTCTTGATTCCATTATAGTTTTAGATTCCATGTTTCAACATTTACCATATACCCCACCATAAATTTCACCCAAGTTAAAAAACACAACAGTAAGTCAGAAAACACAACACATTAAAGTTGGTCTGTCGGTCTGGGTGTATAGGGATACTATACCCACTATACCCCAAAACACCCACTGCAAAACTTCAGCCAAAGGGTTACAATTAACTGTTTATCACAAAAAGGCCAATACCTATTCTGGTTGTCCGTCCCCAGCTTCTTTGTGAAGTTCTAGTATCGTTGACAATTTGTTTGCTCTTCCTCTACTGCTTTGCACGTGCAAAATAGCTACTGCCGTTACATAGCTACTTGCTTTTGCTGTTATTCTTTCCCGCACTCTGTATTGCAGTGGTCGGTGACCAGGTGGCTATGTTCTGGAGCAAAAGACTGATTGTAAAAAGGCATAATTCATGCTGAAATGTCAGCCAACTTCAGCAATAAAGCCTGCACAGAATAAAATACTGTTCTTATCAGTCTAGTTCATGAAGTGGGGTTGCGACAGAAAAGACTGCCCCCCGCCCACCCCTTCATTCAGCCGCTATAGATTCACTTCATTCACATCAATGGAGTTTTGGAGTCGGGTAGGTACACTGGTTGTAAAGTTTTCTCTGGGCACAGCAAGCGACGAATTCTTACTTAGGAGCTGAGCGCTGATACAGCAGCAAGCTAGCGGCATAATAAATAAAAAGTTGTAAAAATTCTAATCAAAAAATGACATACTGAGGTTTTGATGCCAGCGTAGCGGTACTCCCGGTTGTCATCCCCAGGATCTCTAGTTGCATCCTCCAGGCTGGACAGGGAGAACGATAGGGCTGGTTCCTGGTCATAGCACTTCGGCTCAGCCAGAAAGAGTCCCTGCTCTGGTTGACTGGCAATAGCCTACTACAGGTTCTGCCCCCCCCTCACCCACCCCGAATTTAGGATGATTGGTCGACTCAATTTTCTACATCACAAACTGAGCGTGTTCTGATTTATCCATTTCAGAGGCGTTGTTTTTTCCAAATACAATTTTGGCAAAACACGTTTTTTCTACTGTGACCAAGGAACATTGAAGAATGTAAACCCAGAAAAAAACTTACATTATTACATTATTACATTAGGGTGGCCTCAAGTGTATTTCTGAAAATTGTGTCACAAATTTCATTTTAGTCCTTTAGTTGACACCCTTATCCAGAGCAACGTACAGATTGTGGGGGGGGGCTCTGGGTTTTACTCAAAGACATTTCCACAGGATACACCTTTTGAGACCCTATTCTTTGCATGTCACACTGTGATTGGTCACTTTGACTCAGTATAGATTGTTCAGGGGCTGGATTCAACCTACCTGTTTTCTAAATGTTGACATAACACATAACTACAACCTATTACTTGCTAGATGCTAGTTGCTGCGTATATTTTACAGTCAGGATGAGCATATTCAGACCGTCCATGCAGGCCCATAAAATGACTTATTGGACTGTAGATGTGACACGTGGATGTGATTAACTGCCTTCCAGTCGCTGTGTCCTTTAAAAACATGTCTTCCTGTTAAGGAGGAGGTTTCGGCTACCATCCACAGTGTCTGTTCAATTAGTGAAGTATGTCCCAGTGTTTATTTATGATGCAATTGTGTCTCGAGTAATGATCTCACAGGCCCTTGGGGAGAAAAAGCCAAGCACAATGAAAACACAGGTGTGTTGGGAAAACTCCAGCAGAGACTTCTGGGCACAGTTCTTTCTTGCTGCTTAACCACTCCAAAGGAGCCAAGAGTGCACACACACACACACACACACACACACACACACACACACACACACACACACACACACACCAGAGAGCATTTAAGTGCAAAGCTCTTCTCAGCATCACTTAGCCAGGGAACAGTGAATGGAATGCCTCTGAAACATTGAAGCCTGTTTTTATTAGGCAAGAACATTTTGAAATATAGCAAGGGAACCTTTTATGCAGTACACAAGGTTACAATATGTTCAGACAGCAGTCAAATCTGATTTGTTTGTCAAATCTGATCTGAAAGGCTGGCTGTCCGCATTGTGATTTAAAAGTGACTAGATGGGACTTGTTTGTTTATACAGCACAAACATTTGCTGTCAGTATGACACTGGCTGTCATGTTAACGGTGCACGTTTTCTGTCCAACGACTGCCGGTGCTAGCAGCAAGCTATTAACAAGGGATGATGGGCTTTTGGTGTACGTCATGAAAATCTGAGTTTAGCGATCAGACCCAGTTGCATTTTCAGAGATACATTTCGAAACGCATTTCAAGCCACCCACAAATGCGGTTTGAATCTTATCTGATTCCACGTGTTGTTCAGAGAAAGTATCTGACTCATATCAGACATGCCTGTCCAGACATTAACCAGAGATGGAGAGCCTGCACTGGAAATATATGTGTATTCAGGGTTGTACGCACTGGCTAGTGTAAGGCAGGGTGACCTACTGGTTTTATCCCTGCAACCGCCGATGTGTCCATCCTTGTCAAAGTGTCTGTATTGCTGCACAAGGCAATTTTTGCCCCAAATGACAGCAAGAGCTAACTGTTTGTTTTTTGACAAAAAAGTTGAAATATCTTTAACATAACTTGATACTTTGTATTTTTATTTGAAAGATGCTCATAAAAGGTGTATTTTCATTAAAATGTGTAGGATGGCCAAGAAACAAATTTCAAATTTTATTGTGTGTGTGTAAATCAGATGAGCCAAAATGGGTTTAATGTGAATATATACATGTATGTATCCCAGTGGTCACAGTTTCATACTGTCTGAAGATGAAAAAAAAATAAAAAATTGACATGGCAGTATTCAGATGTACAAACTAATGGCCATAAATTCACAATAGACACATTATACATGGGAGAAAGAGTGGGTGTGATATTTCTGGACAGATATTTTACACTTTTAAACTGTTATGCAATGACACTGAACCTTTTATTGTCTTTATCGACTCTCGAAAATAAAAATATCGAAAATAAATTGTTCCCATCAAGTGAGCGTAAAACTTTTTTTGTAATATTGAGGACATTTTATTGAAATTTAACATTTCCATCCAGCTTCTCTCATTTGATACATCCTAAATCAGACATCAATATTGGATGGAAACTGAAGTTTTTTTAAGTTAAAGCTATTAAGAGGGTGAAAACTGTACAAAGAGTGGAAGAAATAGCAACGTGAACTTAACGTTGCTTATACATTGATTTGAAAAACAGCAAATCAATCAATCTACAATAAAATGGCCAGAATAAGGAAAAATTAAGTGTGACGGAAAGTCATTGTTTTTGGCTGACATTCGGCTCACTGAAAAATCAAGACAATCCAAGTTTTAACATCAGAGAATAAGCGGCATGCACAGTGGGATGCCCTCATAACCTCCCAAGTCCCACTGTATCAAAAGAATAACAACCACATTATTGATTTCGAGGCACCCGGCCCCAGTGTTGGACCCGTTTCTTTTGCAGGAGTGATGGTGAGAGACGCTCCGGGCTAACAGCGTGTTTCACACATGCTCTTCGCGCACAACTCATCCAATAAATCTGTGCAGCAATCGCAGACATCTGGAAAGTCTGGCACCTTCTCTGTCCATGAAACGCAGCACCGGGTCTTTTTTTACTGCCCAGAATACAAGACAGGTGGTCTTTATTGTTCGTGCCATCTTCTCCAAATCGGCAAGATGTCCCACTTCTTCATCTGCAAGGTTTTTCATGGGCTTTATTTGAGCCAAAACCTGAGCCCCACGATCCCAGCGTGCTAAATAGTTTGGACCGACGATGTTCTCACTCCTATAAGTCATCATTACCACCCTCCTGTGGAAGCGGTGTGTGTACAAGTTTTTTCAACTGTAGGTGACCTAAATCATCTGCAGTGTGCACACTTTTTGGAGGGGCAGATGAAACTAGACCAGAGCCATATTCTGTGTTGGGGAGTGAGCTGGAGGGGAGAAACAAAAGCAGAAAAACAAGAAAAGGAGGATTTGTCAGATGTGTAAGAAGAACACACTTTACTAGTCCACACACAGCATGCAGTCGGTGGTGGCCGCCAAACACACACACAGGGAGGGTGGCTGCGGGAAATTTGTCCTCTGCTTTTGACCCATCCAGGAGCAGTGGGCAACGCTGCCCCTGCAGGGTCAGCCAGGAGCAGTGGGCGGCCCTGTGTGGTGCTCCAGGTGTTGAGTCCACATCGTGATCGGGGACAGGACAGGGCAGGAGATGGCAATCTTCTAGCATTTTTTTTTCAATTGGGGTCCTTATTATGGAAGAGGACCCCGTGTGAGCACAGGGAGAACATGCAAACTCCACACAGAAAGGCCCAAGAGATAACCCACCTGGGTACCCCAGAGTCAACAAGCGCCCCAGGTGGGCAAGCACTGTGCTCAGCTGGGTTCAGCTGGGTTTTCACCACCAAACAATAAAATGGACGCGGGAACAATTATGTCAACAGTGTTAAAGTGTCTTAGGGTGGATTTTTCCTTTGAATTCTTGCACTTCAAACACGATGGCCGACCAGAAATGAGTTTTTGCTAAGGATGTCGGCAGGATCGTGCCTTCTCAGCCTACTCAGAACTGGCTGAGCATAGAGAAAGGGCCACTAAAGCAGTTAGATGAACGTTAAAAAGCTGGGAAAATGAACCTCCACGCATTAGAAATCCAAAGCAAATGAATGAAAAAAATATATGTAAGTTGTTGCACTGGATCTTTAAATGGTTTGTTTGCTAATGATAGTGATACTGTGAATATCAGTTTATGAACATCAAGCTAATGCCTTCATTCCCATGATGAAATTCCTTTTGCAGACCAAAATCTGCATCTTTAGCTTCCAAACTGCTCTTAATGGAGTGAGAGAGAAAAAAGAGAGAGAGAGAAAGGACACAGGGAAAGACAACTTTTTATGGCCTCTCTGACATGGCTCATTGCAGAAGGGATAGCCTTGATAAAGAGCAGGAGCAGACTTTATCCTGTAAGGCTACTTACAAAGAGGTTTCCGAGGAACTGGACATGCTTAATACACATTATCTCTCTCATTTATCACAGAGGAGTTGGTGAAATGACAAGAGCTGGGCCTCATAACCTCCCCAGAAGGAGAAGAAACGTCTCTTAGGAAGATGGAGAAGTTCTTTTATTGAAGCGTGCGCCTGAAAAAACTGTCTGCATCTCGTTGCAGTCGTCTAATTATGACAGCTTGTCACAAGGCAAAATGAAAACATGCAGACGGTATTATAAAATCACTTAGTCTTCGTTTTCAGATGCTTTTAGAGCAAAGCGGGGCAGATGTGTGTAGCGACGAGTGGCTTTAATAACGCGGGATTGAGTCTTTGTGTTCCTCGGGATCAGAGATTGAACATTTACATGGTGAAAATATTTCATCTCCAGTATGACTTCAGTAGGCCTTCAGCATAATCACTATCAGAACGTGACTCTTCCTCTGCTGGGCTTTGTGGGCTTGTCTTTCTGCTCTATTGGCTGTTGAACAATGAGCGGTCGGAATGACATCCATTTAAAGCGTAGGACGTTGACATATGAAAATAATCTGTTTCTACTATTTCATCTGATTTAATTCTGTCATTCGCTCAAAAATATATATTTTTTTAAATCTAGTTCACTCAGACACATGTAGGCTGGAGCTACTCACACAATGAAAATAAAAAGTAAAAGAGTAGCATTTAATAATGACACATTCCTAAAAGAGTACCTAATTTTATTAATGCTATTTTACCAGCATGAACAATTATATTTCTTTATTATTATTATTATTATTATTATTATTATATTGATTATATTATATTTCAGAAAAAAACATTAATTTACGTCTTTTTTACTTCAAAATCAAAATCCTATCCTCCAATAACCATCAGTTTGATACTACTTCCTATGATGTTTGCTATGAATTTACCTAATAAAGATGTATGTCAGTCGCTGTATGTCACTCTATTTTGCAAATAAAAAGGTATATAATCTGATTTTTTTGTAACCTTTATTTATCCAGGGAAAGTTGACAGAGCTCCATGCTCTTTTGCATACAGTTCCACACATTCACACTGGGAGCTGAGCAGCCCCACTGGAGATTGGGGGTTGAGTGCCTTGCTCAAGGGCACTTCAATAGTAGTCGCTGATGGAGGGAGAGTGTCATTCACTTTCCCTATGCACATTTTTCCAAAAAAATTCTAGGCTACCGCTAGCTGGTCTGTAATCAGATTTTCTCAAACCTCCAGTCTACCGCCTCCCTCCCTTTAGGTGTTTTACATTTACCCTCCAATCCATCCCTGCTGACAGATAAAGGTCATCTAATGTCTCCTCCAACTAACCATGCAGTGAGGACAGAATGTTCTCTGGAATCTACTGCTAGGAGTCCACTGTATTATCTGTTATGTTCTGGGTCTGAATCAGATTTCCTGAGTTTTAGCAAGAAAATAAACCTAGAGAGAGTTTGGTGGAAGCTGTGTGGATGTAGCCGCAGGGCCCATTCGGAAGCACAGCTAATGGCCTTTCAGTCCAACGAGGAAGGACGATACATGATTGAAGGGGAAGCTAATAAACGCAGCAACATGCACACAGTGTCATTAAATAGCATAAACCTATTACTCTTCAATGCAGGTGTAAAATAGTCCCTCTTTGAAAAGATGTGATGTTAAATAGTAAAACATTTTCTTTTTGCTATTTTAATAGGACCTTAGGGGCGGTTCCAAGGCTCCTCAGTGGGGTTCCAGAGGGTCCTAGGGGTCCTTCAGGAGGCCCCAGAGGGTTCCCCAGCATAATGAGGAACAGTTTCATTTCAATATAACGTTATGCAGTAGAAAATGCAGAAGAATGACTATTGCAATCATGGGTTTTACTCTCACCACTATTATCAGACAGTTCTACAACTGAGCCCTTCTAAGACTTGAGCAGCAACAGCGCTGGCTAGTGGACGGATCTATAAACACATGGATGGGAATGCAATGGGAAAAAAATGCACCCTGATGTGCTGCCTGCTGGCAAGCGGCCAAGCAAAACTGATTGCATATTTTATAATAGGTCCTGTTTTTGAAAAGGGCTGATGCATGCGCTCTGGCAGGGGTGAGGGAATGTTAAAAATCTGAAAATGGCTCTTTATTGCAGTATGACTTTAAAGCAAACAATACGTTCGAGTAAGCCATATGGTTGGGGGGGGCTTGTTTTAGAACAAGTAGCTGCTCGGGCAGTCTGGTTAAAAAGCCACAGACCAAGTCAACAGACACTGCACAACATATTTTTATTTTATATGTGTGTTTAAAGGTAACCCCTACAGTCTGTAAATATATCATGCTAAGTAATTGTTGCAATGACAGACATTAGTGTGATATTCTACAGCTCCTCTGAGCTGCTTTCTATTGGTATATTTCATTATGTCCCCTCCCAGTCTACTCACTGGGGTTTCCAGATTTTTGTAAGGAAACAAAATGAGACAGCAAAGCAGAAAACTGTGACTTACTGCTTGTAATGGTGACATGGTAACTTTTTTTTATTTTTAAATGGTACAAACATGAGCAAGCCTAAGAAAATAAAAGAATCAGAATTTTCACATAATATCACGTGCACATGTGGACACACACACACACACACACACACACACACACACACACACACACGCACGCACACACACACACACACACACACACTGCCCTGTAGTTGCATTGGAAGGGTGGAAAAGCCCTGAGCCCATGGGATGCTAAAACTCTCCGGCTTCAAGCTCCCCTTTGAAACAGCATGACAGCTAAGAGACCATTTGCACTAGTGACACATAAAAAACAGTCCAATAAAACCTATGAAATAATAATAATAATAATAACAATAATAACAATAAATAAAATAGACAACCAGTGTAGTATTGATCAATATGTAATCAAAACTGCATCATCCCCAAAGGTGGACAACACTAACTTGACCACATCAGATTTTTATAAAAGGCCAGTATCGGCCTCCTATATCGGTCTAACCCTACCGACGACCCCCAGCATAGGGTGCTATCCTCTCCCTAACCTCCCCGAGGCGTCCAGCAGACTACGCGAGGGGAGACACTGAACTCGGCATGGAGACGACACGCTACGTTCTCCCTTCTGCTGATTGCGATGAAGCTTCCTCTGCTCTGCTGTGTTTGGCCGCGGATCACAAAGGCACGCACACAACGCTACCCCGACCGCACGCTGTAAACCCCACCACACACACACACACACACACAACAGAATGACGTCTGAACCCCCAAAACCGCCTGCCCACCAAATTACACACTGCTGCTGTGGACCCTGGCCAGGGCACACACACACACACACACACACATTCACTATACATATACCCCCAACTGGATAGGCTTTGGCAGGGGCGCTATGTGAATGAAGTGGCGCTGAAGACTACACTAGCCACAGGATAACGATGCAGAACACAAGCAAACATTGGCCACTTAGAAGACTAACATGTTTCCAACTGTGACCGACTCTGAATGAGCTGCAACTTCTGCTGCCCCCCCCCGACCCTCGCGTTAATACCATGCTAGGCAAGATGTTTATGTAAGAATACGCCCATCTTATTGGCCAAAATCACAAAGAGGAGCAACAGCAAACAGCTTGGCGGTGGGATAACACACACACACACACACAGAACAGAGTTTACCAGGACACCGGTGTCTTGTACACACCGATGGCTGAACCTCTGCACCACCTCCACCTCCCACACACTAAGGAGACTTTTAGTTAATGGGGAGCCCGAAGTTGATGTCACTTCTGCCTATTCTAATTCATCACAGATTACCTGATACGAGGAAACTAACTGTGCAGTTCTGATTCTGAAATATGTCATAAAATGAGGTGTCATTATTCACATTCAACATTTTTCAACAAAAATTATAGAAATGTGTACATCTTACAATTGCATATATAATGCAGAGTGAGCTTCCAAGTGAGTTTCAACAAAATCTATTGCTTTGTTTAGTTGATATAAGACATGGATGTCTATGGAAAATCACACTGGCCACCTAGCCGCTAGTAAACCAGTGGGTGGTCTTGGTTAACTTCCACTTCCACTTCCGCTCCCTATTGACATCACCCTTTTTCTGGGTAATCGAGTCATTGAAACCCTCAAAAATTCAAACCGTTATCTCCCACTGCCACTTGGGGCCAAAGTTCGCTAGGGCCGCTTTAATAATTCCCCACTTTTTTCATAATGCTTCATAATTTCATAAAGTCTTTCGGTGCTGTTGTTATTTTACATCGTGTTAATGCTGTAATCCACACTTTTGCATGCTTTTTGCATACTTTCATGTCTGTTGAAATGAGTGTGTTGGAATTCTTGGTTGTGGGAATATATAATATCCCATTTGCTCTATTCTTGTTTACATCCTATTGTTCTTCGGCCCAATTTTCCCACAGGGATCAATCAGTCCTCTGTTTTTTTTTATTATGAAAGAAATTTCTCTCTCACTTCGCTGATTCCAACAATTTACTTAGCCCAGACAGCAAATGTTCTGTGAAGTGTCATAGGAAGTTGGCTCGTCGAAAAAAAATTGGTGCTTGCCAGTTTTTCCGGCTTTGCAGATTGTCTTCCATTACACGGCAAATCAATGAGACGCATTGCGTTCATCCTCTCCGTTTTATTCCACTGACATATCTCCAGGGCCACAAAACAAAAACATAACACTTAGGGCGCCGCGGGACAAAAATGAATCTGTCCCTAGTACTGTACTAACGGTGGTCAAACAAGATGTTGCAGTCCTCTTGACTGTCTTCATTACTATTGATAGAGAATTCTATTGCCAATCTTCACTTCAAGGCCTTTGTAATCCCCATTGAACAATAACAAGACTCACTGTAACGTGAGTTCTCACTGCAAATAGACAGCCTTCTCTAGCAAGAGGCATTACAGTGGAAAGACGTCAAAGCAAAGACCTCAGAAGACTTCACACTGCGTGGAGTTCCAAAGACAGCCCTGATTGAAGAGGACCAGAACCCACTTGAATGAAATAGTCCCATTGTGGTCAGAATGACCTACCTGTGATGTTTGTCTCTGTTTGTATGGTTCGGTCTTTGGTGTAGAAAGGAAAGCGTAAACAGCTCAGAAGTGGTCGGGTCAACCGGTTAACCTCGACCAGTGGAAACATCCCCGAGCCTTGTACGCTCACCATCCACATCTTACGTCCATCAATCTGCTGTCTCACAAAGCCAGCAGAAATGGCTTCCACCCTTAGCCTGCTCAGTCTACAGCTGGATGTCCCCCACTTTCTCCTCCTGGACTATCAGAACTTATCAAGCCACTCTCTGCTTCTCATCATTTCAACAGACATCTTCACTTAGTTTCCTCCTCTATGGCAATTCGCAACACCGGCCTGTTGCACGACTGGACGGGGACGGCATTCAGATGGGTTGAACAAAGATAAGATTCAGGGAAAGGAGTAAAAGAGAGGGACCTTCTGTGGCCTATCATCCCAGGGTTCTCCTCTTGTCTAGACAGCACCTCCTTATCAGCCCCCTGGAGCACTAATCAGCCAGCGTTTCCCCTTCACTTCTATGGTCCAATCCACAGGCTGACCGGACGCAGACGGTTCAGGCCTTGGCTAAGAGAGGCCGTATGCCTTTTCTCAGCTTCCACGTTCGACACTGGGACCAAGATGAGAGTGAACAGGAGTGCCATCTCATCCATCCCCTCTTCTGTTTTATTAGTCAGTGTAGTAGGATGTTGGACTTGAAGCCAATGAGCTTTCGCAAACCCTTCTGGCAAGCATGTGCTGAAGTGTCTAAGAGACTAGTGTTTTCATTAGGTCCTTGTTGAACTGCCATGTCTGAAATGCCTGTGGTGGTAACCCTTTTTGGATCAGCTGATGGACCATAACTTACTTCTCCTGCTGATGTTATTTTTTACTGTAGGAAGATTGATTTTTTTCCATTTGACATTTCTCTACAATTCAAATTGCTTGCGGACGTGTTTGGCTAGCGAATAGAAGATTCATTTCAAGTTCCTCTTTTCCTGAGAAGGTAAATCATGTCATTTTTTAGATTATTTTTTGGGGAATTTTTGCCTTTATTATACAGTTAACAGGAAAGATTGGGAGAGAGAGGAGGGATGACATGCAACAAAAGTCCTGGGCCGGATTCAAACCCAGGACGTCACGGTTACATGGAAGTGTGCTTAATCATTTGTTGAGGATGTAACGTTAGTGTGTAGCAGTGTGTTTCTCCTGAGCTCCACTACAGTCGTCGGGTGTCATGCCATGGCGGGAACGCTTCCTATGAAATCAATGAAAGGTGCAGGTGATGGCTGATGCATCATCATCCACATGTAGTGCATTAAAATACTGAGAAATAAAGTTGATATTGGCTGTTTTCTGGTGTATTGACTCATGTAAAAATCATAAAATGAATGGGAATCCACATTAAAAAGGCCTATACATTTTAACCTATTATACTTGTGTCTGGTTATACTTCGTGGCTGTATTTGTAGTTTGTTTCAGCTCAGCTTTTCTTTGCAAAGCTATACTTCGGCATATGGATGAATCTGGTCCAGACACTTTTTCCCTCTGCTCTCTTTCAAAACAATGCAGAGCAGCTAGAACGAGAATGGTGGTCCATACAACAAGGAAATACTAAACATGTAACTCTGGGGGCCCTACATGGCAATTTGGTGATGAAAATGTCTCTGGGCATATCATATACAACTGATTCTAAGACGTTTGTGATCAAAACCAACAGGGCTTTTGCAATGCATTGCTGTTATAGAGAAGAGCAGCCCTGACTAAAAAAAAAAAAAAAAAGCCAGTTACAACAATGTCACATGCTTACTATGTTGCTATTGATGTGGGATCAAAAGCAATCAACCACAATGTTGGTTCATTAAACTTCCATTCAAACATGTTGACTCTCTGCCTCTGAAACTCAAACATCAAGCGAGTGAAGTGTGAGTGTTGCTTACCCATCCACGCCCTGGTGACGCCTTCCCATTATGACCTTCAGTGACTCAACTGGGAATAAGTCACTCAAACAGTGACACTGAAAAGGGATTTCTCAAGCGGGGTTAAAGAGGCCAACACATCAAGGACCCAGGGCGTTGGGCTATTCGAAAGGCATTCATCACTGATGATGACAGTGGATATAATGGGCTTTCAAATGCAGTCGCTCTGCCAGTCCACATTTGTCCCCTCTTTGCCCCCGTAGGCCTTTCCCTTTCTCGTAAATAGGCATTTCAGCACGACAAACAGAGCCAGAGGACACTGCCCGCAGTATTACTACCCACTCTGTCATGATGGAAAACTGGAGAAACAATTACTCACCTCACAAATAATAATAATAATAATAGTAATTGTTACAAACTGGTACAGACGTTGGAGACAAAATAATGGAAATTCTTGATGTCGGGAGACTGGACATTAAACTGTGGTAACAAGCGAGGCAATTGGCACCCATGAACTCTGAATGAGCACACGATGTTCAGCAGAACCACCTTCTAGTATTTCATGGAAAGGCCTCTACATGGCCTTATTTCTGTTAGGTCACTAGTATGGCCTTAGGGGTGAATATTATATTTCTTACATATAAAGATATTTCAGGGTTATAAGGGTTGTAACTATTAGGGGTAACTTAGGGTTGGCAGATGTAAACGTACTTTATTTTCCCATTTGTTTCAATTGAAATCAGTCAGTTTGCGGACACAGTATCCACCATATCACAAGTGCATAAATGTATGAATTAGTCCTGAGAGCAGCACGGTTTTGCCAAAGGGCAATTTAGAGACTAGTGACTTGCAGAGCAGTAGTTCTCAACCGTCGAGCACTAACAGTCTGCAGGGTTTTATTGCAAAAAAAATCAGTCGCCAAACATCATACCCCTGGGTCACGATGGCACATGGTTGACAATCACTGCTTTAGGGCACACTAGTGAAGGAGGAGAATCATATCTCAGTGATGTAGTGGCATCTCATCTCTGTTTAACCCTCATTCCCAAACCCCTGGCACCTTAGGCGTCATACCACCGGCCTTCATGGTCAATTCTGAATTGCTGCTCATGTATGATTTTTTGGATGTTTATTCTAGGATGCAACCCATATCCCAAATCAATGAACTGACAGCAATGTCAAAAAGACGTAAGCGTAAGTAACAATAACTAAAGATGTCACATTCATTTTGGTTACGGTATGTGCCTTTTGAGTTTTGATTGAATTGAGGTGTCTCCCCAAATATCAAGTCAGCTAGGTAGGTAGGTAGATAGGTACTTTATTAATCCCCGGGGGGGAAATTTCTGTGTTTAGCTACTTGTCTTTCTTTCCATTGTTGTGTCCTGTTGTCTTCCATGGTAATGCTGGCTCAGAAATGTTATGTCAGATGAATGACATAAGATATATTGTTGCATGTTGGTCGCATGCATCTGATTTTCTACCATCCAGATCGGACTTGACTCCGTCCTCCTGAATCCTCAGAATCGACAGTTTCAGCTGCAGTGTGAACATAGCCGTAGACCACTCTATCTATCCTGACAATATACTACTATACTAATATATGCAGGGAAAATAAATGCAACAAGAACAAATATATGGTGATACTTATGCCTATGTCTCCAGACTATTCAGAAGATAGAACTTATATATAGATTCTAATATATAGAACTTTTCTCCATCATCTCTGCAACATTTCATCTCTGGTTTGTGAATACAGGACCATTCCATATGCCACCACACAGTTCTTAGTTAGTCCTGGGAGTTGAAACATTGACCCTCCATATATGGGGCCAAATTTCTAATAGCAAGGCTACCGTTGCCCTCAGTGTGACCCCCCCAGTGCAGACAGAACGGTATGTGCAAGATGTAAGCCAGTGAATGGAGGAAAGCCAGCAGTATGGCTGTGGTACCCACCAACTCTGCGAAAGTGTTGAGGGATGGGGCGGCACTGCACTTAATCTTGTAAAATCCTCGGAACTATATGAACAAAAAGGGGCGTGTGTGTGTGTGCGTGTGTAGGGTGAAATAGGGGGGGGGGGGGGGGGGGGCGATTTGGCTTTAGGGAGCATGAGGAATGGGAATGCCTTTATATAACATGGCCATTGAGTTCCCTTCCTGTCTTGTTCTCAATAGCTTGGGGTGAGTAGCAACTGATAATGTAATAACTGCCAGATAATGCAATACTGTAACTTTATGCACTTTATTCATAGCTATATTACATACTTGCAGACAGATTTACAGATATATTTATTAATTACTTATTTCACACAATCATGGACGGACTTGACATTATGTATATATTCTTTATATCTCCTTTTTCTTTTCTTATTTTACGTTCACTGCGTTATACTATAAATTTGCTTATTGAGTGCTGGCGGTATGATCAGGAGTAAGAATCCCATACATATGCTTGAATTTGTTGCAAATGGCCAATAAAACTCTTGAAGTTGAACTTGTCAAAATAAAATGTTCCTCTAAATGAGTTGAAAATGTTATAAAAACCTATTAGTCTAATAAATTGCTGAATAATGTAATAACATCATTATATGACAACACCATAATAACATTATTACATTAACCAGCAATAAGGAGTGCAACATATTTTTAACTGATTTACATTTTGGCATGGCATGCTAATACCTTATCTGTTACTTATGATATAATCAATTGCTACAAGACTGCATCTATAGTTAAATACGTTTACAATACATTAGAATCCCTTACATTTACAAAATTCTGCACATAATGAAAAGCAAACTGTCACTTACCTCACCTTACAAGCAAGGTGCATGAAAAAAAGAAACAAAGAGCAAAGTCAGCTACTCTTGGGCTCCGTTCACACTGCAGGTGATAGTGTCCCAATTCAGATTTTTTTCCCCCCTCACATGCAACACAGATCTGATATTTTCTAATCAGTGTGAACAGCCAAAAGCTGCATGGAGTCACATTTTTTTCAATCCATGGACCACATGGATGGGTGGTACAAAATTGGCCTACATGAAGACTTGCACTCAAATCGGATTTTGCCAGCATTGCCATGAAAAAACGTAAAGGCACATATCAAAATGTGTTGAAACAAAAACAAATGTGACATATTTTGTTATTGTTGCTCTTTTAGACATCAGTGTCAGTTCATATTGATATGAAATATGCTTCAATAGGCTTCAATCCTAGAACAGATCTGATATGATGAATTATATGAACAGCAATTCAGAATTGAGTATTAATTCCTGTGGTGTGAACATAGCCTTGGAAAATGGTGGGTGTTCTAAAAAAACTTGTTTATCGGTACAAATCTTCTGTAACAATAAATCTCTTTTTTCTTTAGAACATACTTCAGCTTCCAAGAGAATCATAATTTATTCTTACTTTCAAAAAGGTACACATGCCCAAATGCTTATCATGTTGATGCCCTTCAGAATAAGAGGTTGAAGGCACCACCTCAGAAATGACCCGAAACAACCCACTTGTTCTTTATGGTTGAAATTACTACCATGCTTACACTCGCCAAATGATTTCAGACCCCTCGCATTCCTACTGGCTGTCGAGTTGAGGGGTCTATTTGGCTCCAGGCCAATCTACAACAGGCAAGGTGTCGGACTGCGAGTGATCTTTTTAGATTTCGGGGGGGAAATGTGTTAGAATTGCAAAGCCGTTTTTAACATCCTGTGACATACATTAAAGAGAAGCGCTTTTGACAGCCGTGCTGCGGGGGTATTAGCTTAGCTCTCCAAAATCCACCTTCCCAAATAATGGATTCTGGATCGGATTGTCTTCAGGGACCCAATGTCTCGGAGAGAGGGATCCAAAAGTTGAGAGAAGAAGCACAAATCACCGACAACAGCCATAATGTGTTATTAATAGAGACTGAAAATGTCAAAAACTGGAATGTTACCCTTAGATTAACAATTGACAGAGTTCTGCAGTGGATTTTTTCATATGTGCCAGTTCCCATACAACTTGGAAAACCCATGTTCCCCTTAAAACTTTGCTTTCAAGGCTTTTCCAGCATGATTAGGAAGCTGTCTAAAGCAGTTAACATAAGGGAACCAAATTACATTATAGATGAATGAGTCAATCTAATGATTCAAATAGGAAACCAGTGGGCTGTACCTTTTGTACAGTGCTCTTTTCTACAGTTTGATACGATGCTCAGGGATCTGGAGAATGGTCTATGTGAAGTATACTATGATGTTCCCCCGTTCCCCCGTAGTGGGAACGTCGAGCGTTCACCCCCACCTCTTATTCTATTAATTGCTCTGCCTTTTGCACTAATGCGGGTAAGCTCGCTCTCATTGAAAATAAGCCGGGGGAACTCACTCGGTGGCGACGCCGACAAATTGGCCCTCGCGGCGCGCCGTCTGATGTGGTCGAAAGGCAACAGCGCTAGGCTTCGGACACAGCTGCGGCGCCCGTGTGTTTCTTGCAGTTTTTCTGTGGATTTATGAGGTGCGATATAAAAATAAGAACTCCACATAATGTATTCCTCAACCGCGTCCAACAAAAACGTGAGGTTACAAATCCTTTTTTTTTTTTTGGACCGCACATATGTCCTAACTGTTTCTAATTAAGAAGATTTGTGGCTCCTGAGGGTTAAAGAGATTTAGTTTTGCAGCCGTTCTTCCCTCCAGCGCTTATCAATATCAGGCCCATAGGCATAGAATGTCTTTGCTCATTGATTGCCATTTACACAAGTCACCACAACTCTGATAAGTCAGTGTACTCTGCAAACACATTCGATGTAATTGCCGCTTGATGTGGATGTCTTTGGAACACAATCTAGCCAATAAAGATCGGTCGAAGGGTCAGGGGCGGCACGGACAGTAACCGCCTGACAGCCGCAAGGCACACAAGGCCTTATGCTGAGCGCAGCGCACTTGAACACATGTGTCAGCGGCAAAAAAGGGAGCACGTTTTCAGACACATACTGTGTACACAGGCCTACATTTCAAACAGTGGCTCTCCGAAAGAATTTCTTGTCAAAACACGAGGGTTTTCGGAGGAGGAAACTGCCGGATGCTCCACAAGTGTCTTCCTCTGCCAGAAGCTGTGTGTGTGTGTGTGTGTCAGATCGAAAACAGACCCTTTCTCAACACCGGCTGCGTTTACATGCACATAGTAAACCTGCTATTGGCCGTACTCTGGTTAAGGTCTTATTTCATCTGATACCCTGTGATTGAGTCTTCCTATTGCCCTCAATGAACCAGTTAACAATGTATTCCTGTCCACCTGAGGTGTCCTGCCCACAGGTAGAGCGGTAGAATAACCAATTGACCCTGAACACACCCTCAACCAATTCTTCACTCTATTCCCATACAGTTGCAGTTACAAGTACCTAGTTTGGCAGTAAACATTGAAATCCGTTTACAGATGTATGTACAGTATATTACAGTACAGTACAGTAAAAGTCTTCGGCACCCCAGATTTTTTTTTTATATAAATTTGGATGTATTTTTTTGTTTTTTTGCATTAGTGTGAGAAAAGAGCAACTTTGAATTTTTTGATAATTAGAAACTTTTCATTTCATTATTTTTGAAAGCAGCTTCGTTTAAGGTCTAAGACTTTTGCACAGTATTGTGTGTATGAATGTACGCATGTATCTATGTATGTCTATATGTGAGGCATCGGGTGTGTACCTTATGTGGGATATTGCCATTAAAGAACCTAGCTATCAATAGCAGCTTACTTCTAATACAAGGGAAAGTAGAAGCTTGCGACCATATTTTTTTGTTGATATCCAAATGTACCCATAATGCTGTGCCACTTTGGGCAGATGGTGAAAACCAAAAGTGAAAGCAGTGAGATGTTCCCATGCCACAGTAACCTGTTTAATATGAGGCAGGAGTCTTAACCAGGTTTCTCATAATAGAGTATCATCTTACCCAGGTTATTCTAACCCAGTTATGATATTTTCATGTGTCGACCCAAAACCAGGTAAAGGGTTAAAAACTAAATTTTCTGTGTGTGTAAACGTAGCCGCTGAAGCAGGCAGTCATTAGATCAAGATCCACAAGCTGAATCTCAGAAGTCTCTCCTTTCTCCTCCCCTTCTCCCTGCTCGCTGTAGAGCTGTTACACCAAGAGGAGTTGGAAGGCTGCCCGCCAAAGTTATCCACTACAAAGGACTACTGATTCAAACTTCTTTTCCTGTTTTGACAAGGGCCTGAGGTATGCAACATGGGTCTCAGGACCGAATGTGTCACGGCGTGAGTGCAGCCCTGGTGGGGACCGAAGGAAGGCCAGATATGCGGGACTGGGATGGGGAGAATTGTCTAAGAAAACACTCCTGTCACTGAACCTCTCCCTCTATTCACTACTTTTTTTACACACTCTATAAATGTCAAAATGGTTGGTAAAGTCAAAGATGGCTTGTGTGAAAAAAGTTTGGAATAAGCTGTAAAATTACTGGTCGACTTAATTAAAAGTAAAAAGTAGCTCATTTGAAATGTACTGAAAATGAAAGTTATTGAGTTCCTTTAAAAACAGACATTGATCTAGCCCATTGGTCCTCAAATGTGGACCTCTGGGTCCAGGGTACTGCTGGTTTTCTATTCTGCTGTCCAATCAGGGGCCTATTTAGACCTGGGTTGCCAGGTGAATGCAATTACCTGGTAGGATAGAAAACCAGCAGTACTCTGGACCCCGAGGACCGGATTTGAGTAACACTGGCCCATTGAATGCAAAAAGGACAGGATGACACGGAGTACAAAATAGGTTCTTTTAATTGAAAAAAGTGGCGAAGTAAAGCGTGATTCAACACAACAATTGATTGTGTGATAGGGTTTATAATAACTAAGAAAACTGAAAATACACATCCAGAGTTGGTGTTTTTTCTACAAATCCTCTCATCACATAAAGTGTAAATGCCAATTTCCCAAGAAGTCAGTGTTGTCTTTTAACTAAGCTATCATGGATAAATGTGATTGTTTTTGCATTTCATGTTACATTTAGTTAACGTTTCCACCACAGCAGGCGTGATGCAGATTCAGTTTACGACTATGATAGTTTCTGATGCAACTCTAAAGGAGAACCTGCAGAATTTGTACATTGTAATGGAAGTGATTTATAATGTAGCTGAAGTGCAATACCCCAGTAAAAGTAAAATTACTGACTTGAATAAAATACAACTATACAAAAATCTACTCAATTATAGTAACAATTGTAATTTGTGACCCTTAGTTTTTGTATGATTTTTTACAGTTCAGGGCATTGATAAGGGATTTTGCTTCACTCATAATTCCTTATGAACATTCTTATAAGAATGCATAATACTTACTGATACATTATATCAGCACTCATAAAAGATTATTATAGATATATTATTAGGAATTATTATTATATACAGTACTGTGCAAAAGTCTTAGGCACCCTAGTTTTTTTTATACAAATTTGTTTATTTTTTTGTTTCTGCATTAGTGTGCCAGCAGAAAAGAGCAAATCTGAGATTTCCAACCAATTTTACAGCCTAAGGCTTTTGCACAGTACTATCAGAGGTTGTCAAGGCAACCTAGATAATTAGTTCTAAATGTTAATAAGATGCTTGTGCTTATGACACA
This sequence comes from Hoplostethus atlanticus, assembly GCA_034670405.1. NCBI lineage: Eukaryota > Metazoa > Chordata > Actinopteri > Trachichthyiformes > Trachichthyidae > Hoplostethus > Hoplostethus atlanticus. The sequence goes on along the minus strand of JAXDDX010000168.1, from coordinate 293,849 downwards.
TTATAAGCATTATGAGTACCTTTGTAATGCACTATAGATATGGTAGTCATAGAAAGGTGGTGAGCTCAGTAGCTCGGATTTGAAGCGGCACGATCAAGTTGGAAAGACGCCACCTCCAATAACGGCACATGTGACGGGAGCGATAGTCATCTTCATCACCATTACGACCAGAGACAAGCTCAAATACTTGCGTTAACCTTCATTATTACCGGGATCACTTAGCACGAGGCATGCATAACGAAAGGCTGAGCGAGCGGTGAGAAGGATAGCGATAGCGAGCGCCTCGAGAAACAGGTTTGTGCGAACAAAGCGGAGAATGAAAAACAAACAAGCGGGTATAGAAAGTAAATACCTGAAACATTAAGAAAATAAGAGTATAATAATAAGAATTATCTGCAGAGTCTCTGGGATAACCCAGGTTCAAGTTCATGGTGAAACAGATCCTGTCTGTCAAATTTCAAGTCCTATCATCAGTGTGAAATTTTTAATGGTGTAGAATCGTAAATCTCCATTTATGAGCACTGCGAGAAATTAGCGGGCCATCAATATGACACCAGCTATCAGAACTGAAATCAGTTGGGTGTGTGTTTTTAATTGGCCTCTCTCAACAGTACATTCCATTGAAACGAAACAGCTTAACCACAATACAACTTCTGTTCTTGAGGCGAACAAAGGAGGTTTGTGCTATCTGTCTGTCAGGAGTGTCTAAACTGCCCCGGGGAGAATACTCCACGCGGTTGATGCGCTGTATATTGTTTACACAACCGTATGCAAATGATCTCCAGATATGGGAAATGGCTCACGGTGACGTCTGTTGCAGGAGCGTGGTGGCATCAAAAATATAGAACTGCTTTTTTTAATGGCAGAACAAGCTAAATTCATAAAGATCACAAAGCCTTGGTAGCACGAACGAGAAAATGATGCAGGTTGGAATTAAATTCAAGGCTTAACATGGTACAAAGTCACAACTAGGGAGGCAGCTGCCAACACTTGAATTCTCATTTGATGGGTGTGTCAAGGCGGTTGGATGCCGATGTGAATAAACAGCGATCTTGACAGCAGGGTGTTTGTGATGACGGGCTGTCCAATTGATGTTCAGAAAAAGACAAATGGCAGGGAGATATTTGATTTTAAAAATTGCATGTAAAGTTAAAAGCATGCACTTTCCCAGCAATGCCCAGTTAGAAACATTTGCACTGGGAGCTGCCGAGTACAACCACAGTTTGGGTTTCAGTGTCTTGCTCAAGGGCACGCTGGCTAGTGGTTGTTGAGGGAGGAAAGAACTTATTCACTTTCCCTTCTGGTAGATTTCTGGTAGATTCTCCCGTTGGTCAACTTAGTAGCTAAGTGATGAGAACATAGACATCCAAATCATCCATTTGCACCCAGTGGATTGCTGTCTCCAATGCCTCATGCTAACATTTTAGTGTACACTATGTTGAGTGATAGTAGGCTCCATGCTAACACTTTAGCATACACTATGTTGAGTGATAGTAGGCTCCATGCTTACACTTTAGCATACATTAAGTTGAGTGATAGTAGGCTCCATGCTAACACTTTAGAATACACTAAGTTGAGTGATAGTAGGCTACATGCTAACACTTTAGCATACACTATGTTGAGTGATGGTAGTCTCCACGCTGAAACTTTAGCATACACTATGTTGAGTGATAGTAGGCTCCACGCTAACACTTTAGAATACACTATGTTGAGTGATAGTAGGCTCCACGCTAACACTTTAGCATACATGTGTTTTGGTGTATTGCTTTAAACAGCAATATACTGTGATTCAGCCAACTTGTTTCATTAGCAGTAATAGACATAGCATAATTTTGATAATTCTTTCATTTCATCCAGGGATACCAACTTATTCAAGCCTGGGAGGATTTCTATATATTGCCCTGCACTGAGAAAATAGGGCAGATTGGTACCATAAGATTTCTAGAGTAATGTCTGTGCTCTGCTGTCAGGTTGTAGAGCCAAAAGTGGCAAAACGCATCAATCAGATGTCTGCTACAACTGCAGGCCAATGCTGGAGTTAGGAGGGAGTAGCAGCAGCCCGGAGAAAGTCAATGAGGGAAAATGTGTTCTTGTCTTTAAAGTGTACATTTCTGGCAGGACACACACACACACACACACACACACACACACCACGGTGCTTAACAGGAATTTGGGGAGTTGTCTGAGGATGGTAAGTTAAAATAACAAACACCTGTATTTCTTCCTTCACCAAGTATGGCAGTTTTAAAAACCTGTTTTTCATCCAGCTTCTCATTCCCATTTTGATGGATGTATGCACGACTGAACATGTTCGGCCTTCTCAGGTAGAACATGGAGAGTCACTGTAGTCCAAAGATGCCTGTCTGCATGGCTATTTAGCTCTGTAGTTGAACTGATCCACAGTGAATGAATGAATGAGTGTCTCTTTTGAACTACATATTGTTTTGCTCACATTGTTGTAACACAGCACTGGAATCCTCTGGAACCCACTGGAAGCTAAAGACATGTTACGGTTTCAACAAGTGTGCATTTTTTCAAAAAGAGTCTTGAAAAAAATATTCAAATAATTTGTGTTTGTGTTATGTTTAATCTGAGCTCAAGACTGACATTGTCTGAATGTGTTTCAGTGTACAATAAAGGAGTAAAATAATTATAATAATTGTTAACAATAATGTCTGTTGTGAATTCTAGGCACAAGTTGACTTTTGTTAAGTTTACATAATGTGTTTTGGTTTTGTTAAGACACAACGTACTGAAATAAATGTCATGTTTTGTCATATGTCATGTTTTTTTTTGTTTGTTTGTTTATAATTGTAAAATTCATGTTGCTGAATGGAAAAATCACTCAGTTTATATCAGTTACTGAAAATGTCAGTAACTTTTTTTGCAAATCTAATCTGCAGAACACTTCATGCATACCAAGAATTTTTGAAGTAGTGCAGCCTGGATAGAAGAATTGAAAAACACAACATTAATATTTATTTATGATTTGTTTTTGTAGTTGTGCTTAAAAAGGTTCAGTTAAGGAAGCAGCCCATAACTTTTCAACCTCAGTTTCTAAAAGAATAAAAGAATCTACTGTACACTTTCCCCGTAATACATACATTTGTAATACTTCCTGCTCACTTTTCACATTCTGAAGACGGTGAGATGTCCAATTGTTTTTCACACTACCTATTTGCCAAGAGTGCCATCGCTGCGACGCAACCATTGGCTGGTTGCAACCAAGGGCATTTTTAAAGAGAGTCTCACAGTTACAACAAGGACTGGGGCCAAAGCCACGACATCTGAACAATGCAACCTGGACAAATCTCTGCAAAAGGCTCAGATGTCTTAGATCACAGAGGTTCTACCTCACAGAGCAGCTAGTAGTATGAATGTTTCCAAATAGATATTATAAAGGATTCTCATCATGCACACACACTGCTCACTTAATAAGCATTTTATTTCAGCCCTATATGAGTGAATTTAACAGAGAGTGCCCATGCTGAATTCACCATGCGTCATTTACAATTGTCATAAATTATACAGAGCCGAGCGTACCTGTGCCATACCTTAGTCTGTGTCTCACCTCTGGCTATGCCTTATCTTCCGTCTCTATCTTGGCGATGAAGAAACAGAGAAAGTCAGACAAAAGCCATATTGTCCAATGTTGGCAGCAGACAGCAATCCCAAAATATGCAAAAAGAACGAAAGGTGTTTTCCAAACCCCATCTCTGACAAATGCGCATTGTTTGAAAATTGGCAGCTGGAAGCTGAAAAGGATTCCTCCTTGCAAAACATGCCTTCTTATTGTCACCAACACCCACCACCTGACTCAGAGCTCTGAGCCTTATTAAACCAATAAATCCTCGGCGGAGTGATAGCCTGACACCCGCTGTTCAATATGGAAACATAAACCGTCAACAGAGAAACACATTCTTGCTGTGTAATTGAACATCAACACCTGCATTTGAACTGGTTGTTGTATTGACAGAAACGCAGCTGTGCTCCTTTTGAATTTCTCTCTTGCTGTCAATTTTAGGTCCATTTTGTTTTCTTCTCTTTGCCAATTTCCATTGCTTTAAGCACTATGCATTTATGCAAGCGACATGTTTTGGTGGTAACATTCGCCAGTAAATATGTCTGGGAAATGATGCTTGCTCCCTCAGTAAGCTCTGCAGAGGGCCCACTTATGACGGTGGCATACACATCTGTGTATGCCTAGCTAGCTAGTTTGACATTATTGCGGGGCGAGATGTAGGAGATTTCTTTAGCCTGGTGTTTGAAAGTAATAATCTGTGACATTTTCATATCATTGATAAAACACAACAGTGATTAAGAAAATTCCCTCTGGTACACAGAAAGTGATGCGTTCTACAATTCCAGTTTGTTTTGGAATGAATGGAAGAAGAACTGGGTAGTTAGCATGAGTGGCGGTAGCCACCGTGGCTGAACAGGCAAAGAAAAGAGCGCCACCTATAGAAACTTTATTAACAGAAAATCCAAGGAGAAAGACGTCACAGTATTGGACACACTGTTTGATTGACAGGTGAACTCTGGGAAGTGCAGTGCAGAAACACCACAGCGATGAGGATGAGAGACAAAGATGGAGACTCAATAAACAAAACAAGAATCTTGGGGATTACTACTTTAAGAGAAAAAGCACACATAACAGCACCTTCATATGTGTAAGGAGAGGGTTGACGCTTTCAACAAGGCGGCGTCACAATGAACACAAGTGCCAACAATGTGAAGCATTAATGGACATACAGTACGGTAGTCTTCTGGGGGAAAGTCCCACAACTTGGGTTCAGGGAACGGGATTCTACCCAAGGTTAGAGATTCCTTTGGGGAACAATGTGCTCATTTTCAAGTCACCTAGAAACTTAGGAAAGTACAGGAATTTGACGATCTCTGTGCACAGCAACAGCCATTGCTGCTGTTTAATGAAGAGACGAGAGTTGGACCAATATATCGGTTCACCAATATGTTGGGCCGTTATTGGCCTTTCAGTGAAAATTGCGTAGCGGCCAGTCAATGTTGCTGACTGGTGATGTGATGGAGGTGAGGAGATGAAACCTGCTTTACCCTGCCTGAAGGAGCTCCTAAAACTATTTTGTTACCTTTCAGTGGAGAGTTTTAGTGTCCCATGATGGTCTGAATAAGGTTTCAGAGGCTTTTCTACCCCAACAAGAACACATTTCATGGGAAACACTGAATACTTGTAATTTTTGGAGGTTTCATGTAATTTTTGGCATGAAAATGTTCAAATTTAAACATACAGAAAGTAAGCACAAAATATCAAACATCAGCCGCTTTCATCCAAAAGTATTGTTGTTATTGGCCTTCAAAAACCCATATTTTTCAAATATAAAGTAAAATGGAAGAGACATAGGATTCCTTCAGTCAGGTTGTATTACACTGACCACAAAGAAAAGCCATCAATGTGAATGTTTTAGAGCTGAAGCTCTGCAGCCAACATGGGGCTTATGAGTCTCGAACTCTACTGACAAAGAAACAAAAGCATAAACTATGTAAATTAGACTGGTTATAATAATGTAGCAGCAAACCAGATTTGAAAATGATTTCTGTAATCAGAGACACTGGTCTCACTGGCTTAAGATGCCTGAATTACTCCCATATTAAATGGGTTTCTGTGGCATGGGACTAATACTACCTGGGGACGTCCATTGATTTGTAGTAACTGTGTAGTATCTGCCATATCGGAAATTTGTAAAGTAAAAATTCTAATGTAAATTACCTATAGTATTTTGGTAAAGACAGAGGTCCTGATAAAACTAATTGAACATTTTGATTTTGCCGTACGATTTGTTGTTCTTCCTCTTTTCTACATCCAAGATTTCAATCTTCCTCCTGTCATGAAAACAAGAGGCAGTAGTGGAATCTATAGAGGAAACGTTTTGCCACAAACCTTAAAGTTTTGCTTTGCTAAATCAGAAAGTGACGCATTGTAAAATCTTGATCGTACACAATTGTATTCAGAGCACCGTTGATATCAGCAAATTTCATTATCTTGAGCAGATGTGTGGTTGAGGGGATAATCCGTTAATTGCATGAATAGACCTTTACTCCTTTCACTTTTGGCCCTCGCCGTCTGCACAGCAGTATGGGTGCATTTTAATGTCAACAAAAAAAGTAGTACTTACTATTAATTCTACTATTGGGATCATCATTTGTTCCCTGTGTTAGAATCAGCCTACTATTGCTCAGTCAAAGAGGGAGGGGTTTATTCATGGCAGCAGAGAGACTTAATTGCAGGGTATCAAAGGTTCATGTAAACAACAAGAATTCGGCCAGTAGCCGGGTTACTCTGGCAAACACAGCCGCTGTGTTTACAGCCATGCTAGACTTTCATCTGCAAAAACAATACATGAACAAACAAATCATTTTAAACACCTCAGACACGTGCAGTGCATTAATCAATAACTTCAAATACTGCAATCCCATGGCCTGCACAACTCGTAGCCAGCCGTGCATGTACAGCCGGTTACATCAGCAATGCACTCTGCTAAACCCCTGTCAGTCACTCTGAGGAGGAGGTTGAGGACTTAATCAGTTCAGCATGGCAAAGTCATTTGGCTCCGTTTGCTTCGGTGTGACCTCCTACTGACAGCTGCATGCCTGCTGCAGCGGTCCCACGCCGCTAGATAGACCCTAGATGCGAGATTACGCACTCAGAGCTACCTCATCGGCGCATTCGCAGCATCACATTATGGTTGGTGAGAAAGCTGGCTCAGTAGGACCGTGGTGCCTCTCTAGAATATCCTTCAGCTACTGTATTAGCAAGTCTCTGGGTCTGTAACACATGTTTTGCATTTCCAACCCCTTTGTTGTATCTACATTTGGGAAAAGTTACTCAGAGGCTAAAATCTGTTTTTACCCTCAAATATCCGACTACAATTTCTAAGCCGGAATCTTTGAGAGTATCCTGCATGATGCACTGCGTATTGTTTTTTTTGTTTGTTTTTTTAAAGTGGTAATTGTTAAGTAGTGGGACTGATCAGAGTGGTCTAGTTTGAAAAGAATTAAGTCATAAAAAATTAAAGAAATCTTATAGTCAATCTCAAAGGCCTGAACTTAAAGAAATATTCTTAACCTTTTATCAAACAAAATTATATTTACTACAAAAAAATATTTTAAACGGTTATAATGTTATATTTTTATAACATATAATATATTTAATATAACAGGCAAGGCAAGTTTATTTGTGTAGCACATTTCAAGGTGCTATGCAGATGCATAAAACATTGAATAAAAACATGGACATTGAAAATAATAAAAAGACTATTTATATTGAAATTAAATTAAAATGGAATCAAAATAAGAAAAGGTAAAAAGGATGAGGATAAAAGATGAGGATAAAAGTGCAAAGGTAAGGGGCATTATTTAATTCACATGACATCATACAACAATATACTGTATATTAACTAAAAAGTAGAACTACTGTAATATTCAATAGTGAATAGTGAAAGTAACCCAGAAGTATTTTTTAATAAGGTCACTGTGGGGCACAGCAGCAACTAAACCCAGGAGTTGTCCTAACTATAATAACAACTGTAAGAACAATACTTGTGAAGCTCTTTTCTAAATTAACTTGCGAAATACAGATCAAAATAAACATGTTAACAATCTGACATAATAAGTAGAAGACAAAATGTCCCTCTGTGGCTTTTTCTAGAGCCTCTCATTGTACAAACCAGTGTTGTTACATTTTCTAAATGACACAAGGAAACAGTAGATGTTTACCCCCTTCAAATGACAGCTTGCTGTTAGACCTGCAAAATCCATTGGCCCTTCTAGTGTTAATACCCGAAATACAATGAAACAATAATCATATTGGTATTTTCTATCCACTCCAATAAAGCACAGACAGAAATAACACACACACACACACACACACACTTTCTGGCTCCTATGCGCGATAGCAAAAGAAACAGATCAAGTGGTTTTGTTTGCAAGGTTTTAATCAAATAAACCAGAACAGGAACAACAGCCAAGAATGAAAAAACATAAGACTAAATAATTTCTTATTTAATTTTTTTTTAATGAGTGTGGCACCAGGTTGCCTGTGGAAGAGTGAGGTGGCTTTAGTCTGATAGGGTTTGGAACTTTAATTTACCAAACATTCTTGTTATACAGCCCTTGGCAAGTGTCCATTTTCATAAGCAATCAATTATTTCTCTATCTGGCTCCGAATTCCCCCTTTAAATATTTTTCAGCTTACACGCCGATGGCCGACAATCAAGCTAAATACAGAACTGGGCTTATCCAAGGGCCACTAAAAATGCACTTCGCCTTATTAGTTCCCAAAGCTGCAGCTCCACTTCGGCGTCTCTAGAAACTAGAAATCTTATCAGAAGCGTTTCGCTGGACAGATCTGCACAGGCTCCCTTCCAGCAAGACAGAAGTCTGGCACAAGAGCAGGTTCTTTCAGGGAATAACCTGATGTCGCATTCAGTGGATCAGACTACTACTACGGCGAGAATCCAAAAAATGACTGTTTTCGGGTGAGGATCCCAAAATAGATAGCCATTTGGCTGCACACGGCGTCTCTAAGTTACGCGCTCAAAGAAAATATAGGCTATTTTGCATGAGCACGGCAAAATTGGATCTTTGTTTGCCCACTATCATTTCAGGAAACGATACCGAGCCCAAATCACTGCATGGAACTCAATCTCAGCAACAACTGAATTTCATGCTGCAGCCATTCATTAAAATGTTTTATATCATGTAATTATCTGATGGGATATGTTTTGACACTGTCTTGGGTTGGACCAATACATTTATTAAAAACTGGATAGCAGCCAGTTAGAATTGATCAAAACTTCACTTGTTGTCTATGAGAAGCCCTGAACCTGAACTGATTCTACTATTACAATATTTAATATTTTGATCCAATATTTTAATTCCACAAGTATGCATTAATATTTTTCTCATTTTTATTTATGTAGTTTTTGACACATAAAGGCTTTTTAATATTGTTATATTATATTTAATATTGGCGCAACATATCGTCTTATTTTCAGTTGAAATTAAAGTTGATTTCTATTTACTATAGTGAACATAAGCTATTTTATTACTTTCAACACAACACAAAATTATGAAACAGGAAGTTGAGAGACGTGTCACTGTGTCAATCATGAATAATGCTAAAACTTCAGCATCATCAGCAAAGTTGGAGAAATAAATGCCAAAATGCGGTAATGCTGTATTTTAAACTTATTTTACTTATCCAAATATCAGGCGTGGAAAATAGTGTTACATTTCATTGCAACCAAGCAAACAGATGTACATTTTAGTGTCAATGCATTCACTGATATTAAGAAATCACTTAAAACAAAACTTTTACTTTGAAAGAACACATACACACACTCTTGTGCACACACACACACTTGTGCAGATTCTCTGTGGTCACTTCAGGAAGGTTCTGTGGGCGTTTCAGGGCTTTCCCAAGTCTTCATTACACATGTAATCAGCCCTTCATCCAAGCCACACGCCAAACCACAATGTCAGCAAATCCTAATCATCCAGCAGCAGCTGGGGAAGGGATATGGCCACTGCTGTCACTCAATGACGGGAAGAGCCAGGGGCCCAAACCTCCACATTAATCACTCTAGACAGCCATCCAGTGAACCCCACATCTCCCCGCTATTATTATATGCGGAGTGCACGCTGTATTAGAATAGAGAAATCGTACCGAGACCAGCACCGCCGCCGTAACATCATCACTTATGGTATCGCACTGTATATCAAATTTAGCAGAAAACACCTGCTACTACTTTAAGTGCTGCAGAACCTGTCAGATCAGTTATGGCATCCTGCTCTGTAACCATGAATATGCATTTTACCTTTGGTCTATCAGTTTTAAAAGGGCAATAAGTCATGTTTTTATTGGCTCATATCACAAAATGACAATAACATATCTGCAGGGGGGTTCATAGGGTTGTTGATCGATACAAGTGACTCAGCGAATACTTGGCCAGGCGCTGAAATTTCTGGCTTTCAAAACTCACAGACTCTGTCTTGGGACGAAAGATCCCCACCCATTAGAGTTTCGAGACACTCCCAGTCCCTACTGGCTACCTACTTTTCAACGGTTTGAGGACGTTGCTACGAGCGACACATTCGGTCCCAACCCCCATTTCAGCCACAAAAGATAAAAAAGCAAATGACAAAAGCTGTATTGCAAATTACCTCTTCCACCATCTCTAATTAGCTACCTTGGGGATCGGTGAGAGAGGTCGATGTAGGTCATAGATTATTTACTGCCCCTTTAAGTGCTGCAGAACCTGTCAGGTTGTTTTAAAGCATCCTGCCCCGTACCCATGTTTAGGCAATTTACCCTTGGACTGCCGCTGGCCTACCAATTTTGAGTTGTTCCTGGGCATCGACTGGAAGAGCAATCTCTGAATGCCGTGTATTTTTTCACTCTGACGTTACACCCGAGCTGCGTAGCTGCTTTTTACTAATAACTGTAAGCCTTCCAGTTAAAATTGATTGTTTCTTCGGACTACCTGGAGTGCAGGATGGGAGCCAGAGGTTGGCATCGTGGAACAAGGCGAGGGCTTACTGAGGAATGTCAAGCTAATCGGGGCTTATAGTTGGCTAGTTAAATCACCTGCAGAAACGGGCCCTTTAGAGACCCCTCCATGTTTGGTGTTAAACGATGTTGCTCATTAAATAATAGTGGTGCTTAAAGTAAGAATATGCCAGATTTTCATTAAAAAAAAGCATGAGCAGTTATAGCCACCGTGGCTGAACGGACAAAGAAAGGAGCGCCACCTGCAGAAACTTCATCAACAGAAAATTCAAGTATAAAGATGTCACAGTGCTGGACACACTGTTTGATTGACAGATGATCTCTGGGAAGCGCGGTGCAGAAACACCACGGCGACGAGCGCTTGGCCCTAATTTGACTGCCGCTTTATTGAAACGTCAAAAAATAAGACATCTGTTCCACAGGGTTTTAGATGAATCAAACTTCAAATGACCAAAGACAGCTCCCGGTTCAAATGTTAAATGGAATATAGAAAAAGGGAGAGGGGATAGTGCAACGGTTGCAAGGCCCTCTACCTCTGCACCATACATATCCTCTGAAGCTGTAACAGAATCCCCCATTACCAATGGTTCAAATAGAAACATGTGCTACTCTCGTTCCATAACTTTGGCAACGGTTTCTCCACCGGGGAGGTTTTGAAAAACGTCATACTTTTAGCAATCATTTGCGGGAAGCTAATTTGCTCTCCTGTTAGAGTTTGCATTCCTCCCTGTGACATGATCTATTTTCGTAGCAATCCCCTATGAAACATGATTTGCTTGACACGGTGAACTCTGCAAACCTCAGGCATGTCTCTAGAAACGTTGGTCAATAGAGGGCACGGTGTAATATCGAAAACTCACCAAATCCCAGAATAAGGAAAAGCCCCCCCCCCCCCGTTGTGACCTCAGGTATTAACCGACTGATTTTCCCTACTCCTCTTCCCTGCTTTTTGTCCCATTGGTAATGGAAGGAGTGACTTCTACACAGATTTGCCAGTAATCTATCTGTATCTTTTCTATTCTGACATTTGTTGGCCATGCTATCACAGTCAAATGTCTTTGAAAATGTCACATATCACAAACAACATCACATTTGATGACAGACTCTCAAATACCATTACATTACATTTTAGTTTGTGTAGCCCCTTATAAGTAAGCATGGACAGCACCATACAGAATCAAGTACGGTACATGCAGACCAAGCACAACCAGCTTCAGAGCAAATTCTTGTTTTATTATTATTTGTTTATGTAGACCTATTCTATTTTTGATCATTTCCTTCATTTAGTTGTGCACATATATTATCCATAATCATATATCTGGCAAAAAAACAAATCTTGAAACTGCTGTTTAGCCTGCCAAAGCTAAAGTTAGCAATAGTAACACCAGGAGGACCAACAATCTCCACTTTCCTCTGTGCATTATTTCATTTGTCACAATCTTCATAAGCTGAAAGAGATGGGTCATAGAATTCGGGAAAAAAAAATCATGACTGGGAGAATCTGAGAACCAGACTTTTGCCTGAATGTGATTGGTTGTCGCGCTGTGACCATTGTGCTCATTTGCATAATATTAAGTGTTTTGACTTCTCATAGACAACGAATAGAGGGGCATTTGTAATAATGGCAAAACTTGGTCTTGGTTGTCAGGGTTCTTGATTTGAGATTTCCATGTTCACAAATATAGATTGGACATTGAGGTATAAATAATATATATAATGTATTATTTTCATATATGTAAAGAAAGTGGTCATTGAACAGTTGCAATGAATTGTGAAATTTAAAAAAAGCTAATGGTCTCAAGAGTAATTTTATTTTACTGCTTTGGTCTGATTGTAAGTTGTTGTGTGTCTTTTAATGGGACTAGATACTCTTCCTTAGAGCTCACATGGAGCCAGGAGGAAGAGCCAAAGCAACCACAAGGAACAGCAGTTACTTCAGTATGTGTCCAAAATCTCTCACTGCAATCACAGCTAGCTAAACAAAATGCAAAGGAACTGAAAGCTGTTTGGCAGCACCAAACTCCAACGGCTCCAGGTTTGCATTATTCTTAACCATAGACTTGGACATCCTGGGGACTGTTATATTTCTCATGACATCATTGCCCAGAAGAGAAAAGGAGGTACCGGTCTGTCCACCCACCCTCCCAACATATGACATGTAGCTGAAAAGACAGTGAACATATTTTGCAAAGCTCTTTTTGCAAACCATGTACTTATTTCTCAACTTTTTGCTACTGCACATGACAAACTGTTGACACCTACACCACTCAGGAATACCATATTAATGCATTTCTTTATTGCATGTAGATATGTTGAGTGGCCACTTTATTAGGTACACCTCCCCATTTATGCAAACAGTTTGTGTGGCTGTGACCCAATATACAAAGCATGCAGACATGGTTAAGGGGTTCAATTACTGTTTGATTAAATGTCAGAATGGGCAAGACGCTGATTTAGGCCACTTGGAACGTGGTATGGTGGTTGGTGCCGGACGCACCTCCTGGGATTTTCTACACCACAGTGTCTAGAGTTTAGAGGGAATGGCGTGATAAGCTAAAAAATATCCAGTCTGAAAAGCCTCATTGATGAAAGAGGTACAGCAGCAGCAACAGCGATGTGCAGAAGCTGCAGAAGCAGAACCACAACTGGTCCAACCTTGAAGTGAACAGGGAACACGATCACCGAAACCGGATCGCTGAAGAATAAAACAATGCTGCCTGGTCCGACAAATCCCGCTCTCTGTTGCGACATAACAACGGCATGTTAAGAGCGAGCCTGTACTGTAGACACCGTGCCCAACTGCCAGCGGTGTAATGGCGTGGGGAATGTTTTCTTGGCTCACATTCGGGGCTCCTTAGTTGGAATGCCACAACATACCTAAAACGTTGTGGCTGACCAGGTACATCCCTTCATGGCGACAGTCTAACCTTTGTCAAATGAAAAAAACGTCCAGCAGGGATAATGAGCCATCGTCTCCAGTTTGGTTCCAAGAACATGACAGTGACTTCAGTTCAGCCCCCACATCAGAAATATGTTCACAACCTGAATGTGGGCACTAGCAAATCTGCAGGAACTGAGTTGATCACGATTCCTAAAGAATGCTTCCAGAACTCAGACTGTTCTGGAGGCAAAAGGGGGCACGATCCAGTACTAACTACGTATACCTAATAAAGTGGCCACTGAGTGTATATTGCCCTATGATTTAAAAATATAAATATGTCCTGCAGGCAAGCAAAATACTTCTCATGGAACTTATGTTATAGTTGTAGTGCAGATAACCCTACCGAGAGAGTGAGTGCCAAATGGCTAAGCCAATAGCAATCCTCTGTGTCAGCTGCAATTGCTGTCAGATTCCCAACCCACAGTACATTGTCTAATGGCTGTGTGCTAGTGGCCAACGCTTAACAGGCTGCCAGTGGCTATGAGATGGCAATCACCACTGATAAGCAGTTTACCAACAGCGTATGGGCCACAGTACATCAGCGCTACAGAGGGCAACACCATAGTTTATCGCCGGTGGCTTAACGGTACGCCAGCTGCATTACACCATCCACTGGTATCCCAAAGAAAATATTGAATGGGCTGCCACAGAGTATGATATGGCAGCCTCCAGGAGTAGGCAACAGCAATAAAATCAATCAAGAAATGAGCTGGCAAGCTGCAATCGTTATATGTATTAAGTATATAAGTATTCACCCCCCCCTCACCCCATTGACTTTTTGCACATTTTCTGGTGCAAAAAAATTTTCAAAATACATTTAGTTGGCATTTGGTCTAAAATCTATGCAAAGTACTCAAAAAAAGACTAAAAAAAAGTCCTACCTTCACACATAAAAGGAGACAGGGTATAAAGTGCACTGATACTACCAACAGAACAGAGCATGCTTTATCAGTACATTCTCCTCTCTAATTTAATGATCAAAGTCAATGAAGAAACGGGACAGAAATAAGCTTATTGAAAAGTGCATCCTATATACTTTCATGTACAGTTTAAAACATTTTCAAAATGTCTTGCTATTATGTAAAGGTCAAGGATGAAAAATATATGCTATCAAATGTTTTTGCCTGTGAGATGATATAGCACCGGTTATGTGACAACTGACAGTAACATGAATGCTAAGCTTGTGTGAGTTGTACCATTTTAGAGGCACTACAATGAAGTTGTTTTTTTGTTTTGAGTTTGTCTCCATCTTTGTCTCTCAGCCTCATCGCTGTGGTGTTTCTGCACCGAACTTCCCAGAGATCACCTGTCAATCAAACAGTGTGGCCAGTACTGTGACATCTTTCTCCTTGGATTGCTGTTTAGAACAGCAAATGTAAAAGCTTTCATGAATGGGCAAGAGGTGAAACTACGGAAAGGACTACGATTATGTTTTATGAAACGGTGATACAGAGTAGTAAAATGAACATTCATTTATACGAAAATCATCCATCGGCACACAGCAAATCCTTGAATAAATATGAACCTAGGTGAGGTGAGCTGGGGCGACCTTGACTGTGAGGTGCTTCATTTTTCAATATGATTATTCAGGCATCAGGATGAACTGGGGAAAAGGCATTGATAGTCACTGGTGGATAGATGGTTCTGGCCATGTGTTTAGATGCCACCCTGCACCTCAACT
Source organism: Hoplostethus atlanticus (assembly GCA_034670405.1). Lineage (NCBI taxonomy): Eukaryota > Metazoa > Chordata > Actinopteri > Trachichthyiformes > Trachichthyidae > Hoplostethus > Hoplostethus atlanticus. The sequence continues at coordinate 278,684 of JAXDDX010000168.1, read as the reverse complement.
AAAGACTCCTTTCACCCAATCAAATAGTCCATTTAAAAACGTGTTGTTTTCCCTGCATTATCACCCTCCTGCAAATGAATCCAATTACACCAAGGACCACTTCAGATTTTGTTTACCAAACACTAATGTGAATATCTTCACAATAACATGTGCAATGTGCAAAGGATTTCCTGGTAATAATTCATTAAACATCAAAAGGTATTAGTCGACTAAGACCTTTCTTGACTTCCTGACTTTCCTTAGCTATGATAGGGTAGCAGTACACTCCAAGTATCACACTGTCTCACAACTTGGTGACATATCATAAAACGAATCAAGTATCACAATCAAGTAAGAACCACCTATGAGGTGACAAATGCCTATAATGTAATAAGACTAAATGTAATAAACCCTATAACATGATAAAAAAAAACAATAATGTAATAACATCTTGAAACAATAACATAATAGCATGTTAGGTAATAATTGAATAACCTATTAAGTTAACCATTGATTAACTTTTTGATGTCACCCCAGATTGATGGTGAATGGTGTATTGTTGACATTAAAATAAATATTTTCTTATTAGTGTAGTAAAGTGAGGTTCAGGTCAGGTTCAGGTTCAGGTTATTTACTAAAATAAAAGATATTAAAATTTAATCAAATTGAATATTACTTGTGTTTCTCTTACTTCTTATTTGATGTAGAAAGACATTTAAAGACATTTCAGAGTGTTATTGCATTATTGGTTGATGTTAATACATTATTCACTGAGTCAGCAATGCAATTGTGTAATGTAATGTAAGTTATGTCATTGACAAAATGCTATTACATTATGATTTCAAAATGTTACTACATTATTGGCTTTTTTTTATTACATTACAGGCTTTATTACATTTAATTGTATTGCATTGTTGACATTTGTTACATCCCTTTACTGTCGATGTTGTTTGAGCTTCTGTTTGGTTTAGTTTAAGCCCCTTGAGGATGAAGAGATGGTTTGCGTTCCTCGGGCCCCGAGTCACTAATTGCTCCCTTCTGACAAACGACTGACAGAGGGGTTTAGGAGGAGGATGCCATATACATTGCCAGTGTTGATTTAACCACAGTCTCGTTCGGCCGTACCTTTCTCCACAAAGGTATAAAAAATGCCCTGGGCTGTTTGTATTTCTGAAAACCAATCACAGTGGTCCAGGGCGCGGCTTAACTCAAGATCCAAAATAATGTCGGGGGAAAATGTTTTGTTGGTGGAACGTACATGGCTAACGAGTCACTCGACGCTTGTTTATTTTGTTTTTGCACAGAATGAATTGCACAGGTCTGCCGTATTGCAAGATGCAATTCAAATTTCTCCATTGTTGTGTTTTAATTGCTACTTCTATAGCTGGCTTGCTGGCTAATGTTGTTTTTGAAAAAGTCACACAAAGGAAGCAGAAAAGTAGGGAAATTCCAGAAGAATCTTCATAGGGAACCTCTAACTTTCAATGGTGCCAATGAGGAGGCTATGCCAATCGCCTGGGTCAGGTGTGTCCTTCCAGTCCTGCAGACAAGGCCACAATCCTATCCTGGGTTGCCAGATCTGCCATGGTTAAGAGACAGGGGTTTGACCTCATGGTAACCTCACAATTTTCCGCGATAACTGCACTATGACATCACCATTTTTGGGTAATGAACTCCTCAAAATTCAACAGTTACTTCTTGTTGCCGTTTGGTGCTGCCAATGCAAAGTTGCCTTGTGCAGCTTTAAATACCAATGTCACACCACCCGAAACAGCACACATGAATGTCTTAGTTAGATATGAAGTACAGTATACCCCAAAAATACTATATATACATTTTGTATATATACAGTATATACCTCTGAACAGTTAATCCAGTACGTTAATGTCTGTAAATGCTTAAAAAAACATGAGGACCAGTGATGCTTAGTTAAACAAAACCAGACCATAAACTCCGCTAAGTGCTGGGTACTGCTGGCTTTGGGCGTGTTGATTATTACAAAATTGTAAGAATTTCATGCACTTGTCAGGAAGCCTCGTCTGACACGGGGGGATTTTTGAGTAGATTCCTGACAAATTGCTACAGTATCCCTCAAGAATTTATTTGGACACAGAATGCGTTCAGGGATGGCTCACTCTGTCTGCCGAGGGCATGCAAATGTCGGATATCGCCATCGCAGAGTGCTTGGAGGATCAGAAGGGATTAAGGAGGAATAGACCGGGAGATGAATGATCATTGTTCCCTGTTGTAGTCTGAGAAGACGTTCAGACCACAGTACTTCTACCTCCTCACCACCCTCTCTGAAAGCAGCCAGGTCGACTGCTGCATGCATTCATGCTCTTATTACAACCTATTTGCCTGTCATCACAACACCCCCATAGGACTCCATTCTAAAAGACACTCAGGTCTCAGTGAGACTTCTCATTTAAAAGAAATGCACAATATAATAATAGGTCCAATAAAAATACATAAATTCCAAAATGTCTTGGAAATGATACACGTCAAGAATCTTGGGTAAACTTTTAAGAGGCATACTGCTGTAGCAATCATTGCTATTAGCATGGTTTCATTTTCATGCAGAGCAATGGCCAAGGTTTGGTGACATTGAACAATCAGTTCAGTTGTGATCTTTGAAGGAGCTATAAGTAGGACTTTGTACTGCATGTACGTCTGTACCAGAGCCTTTTAAAGAAAGAGATGAATTCTATTGATGTTGATTGCAATTCCTACTGGACGCTGTTAGAGGCTGATATAGGTCACAGATTACTTCCTGCTCCTTTAATTTCAGTTTTTGCATAACCTTCACATTCCCATAATAACTCAAATTACAGGTACATTTTGCTTCCATTCACAAACAGTGTAAACAAATCTTTTCAAACAAATACAGTCCATGCCATCAGTTTGAACTTGATGGGCCATGTGACAACATCGGTGAAACAATATTGTTATGAAAGATGTTGGTACAAATATAATTACATGATTTAGGTTGTGAATCAAGCATTTGAAGTATGCAAGATGGATTATTAGCATAACTCTGGACTTCTGTGGAAACTACTGTGGAACTTCAAGGCATAGACTACGTTTACATGGACTGCAATAATCCAACTATTGACTTCATTCTAAATAAGACAATATTTAGATTAAGCTGTTTACATGGGTTGCTTATAGAACTATTCCATTCATATTCCCATTTACATGCTACGGAGCATAGTCCGACAAAAACTCTGATAGATAGTCATAGCTTGATTAAGGCGTTTACATGCCCTTCAATAATGCGACTAAAATTGGAGTACTCCACATGTCTAAAGGACCCATATTATGGAAAACGGTTTATTCCTGGCGCTTATACATGTTCCACAGGAAATTACTTCCCTAAGCAGCTGAGAAAATTTGAAATCTGGAAGTCAACCCGTTTTTCTGTATTTTCCTTTTTCCCAAAACGGTGCCAAAGATAGGAGAAAAACAGCCCGTTTCAGAAAATGGTTCCTTTCGTACGTCATAAGGTGCAAATCCAGCCCCTCTCAGAGCATGCCCACGCCCAGTTGAAGAACCAATCCCATTTACGTCGTCGCAAAATGCAGCTCACGGCAGTGCCGCAAGCCGTTGCTTATGGTGCATTCCATTGTACTCGGAAATCGATAATTCGGAGTCGGTATTCCTAACTTCCAATCTAAATGTGTTCCAGTGCATCTGCTCAGGAAAACATAATCGCCCGCAGCAAACTCATGTTTGTATGGTAAGTCTCAGAATGTTACAAGCATCTAAACTCAACATCAACTACTACAGCGCCATTAGTGAAGAGAATCGGCGCATATCACATTCGGACGCCGTTTTTTCCGAGTACACTGGAATGCACCATTACTTTGCTACGACTGAAGCTAAAACAACATATCAGGAGATATATCAACTCCAGTTATTATTTTGTAGGATGCAGGCAGCAACATAGATCCCTGCACAGTCTCCCAACATGCGAAAATGCCAGGACAGAGTGGATTAATTTTATTTTTAACGGCAACGGCTACAGTTTTTTCTGTATGTGATGATCACTCCTCGGACTGCTTGAGCAACGGCAGGATTAGCATCTAAATTGAAGCTTAAAGATGGAGCAATTCATAAGGTACGTGACCCATCTGCAAAATTGGAATCTGTAAGTGTCACCATGTTTTGATTTAATTTACCAAATTAGTCTGGTTAGTATATTCACTGCTGGTTAGCTAACGAGCTAGCGGGGCTAGCCACGGGCTTGTTGGGCGTGGAAGAAGTAAGAAAACTAAAGCTGGAGTCATTAAAAGTAAAGTAAAGTAAAAGTAAAGTTATTGGTTGGAGTCAGGACTCATCTTAAAGTTATTTGTTGGGACCAGTGTCTGTTTTATAAGTCTGTCGAACGTGTCAGGCTTGGTAAACTTTAGCCACCATTAGTACAATCGTGTTTGGTTGTTTGGCTGTGCTGTTTGGATGCAAATAGATTGCAATCAATAATATATTGGTTAACTGGCTCAACAAAATTGTCAATCCTAGCTTGTCTGCAAGTTGTATTCAGTAAGCTTATGGACATGAGCCATAAACAGACCGGCTACAGCAGAGAGTGTCGCTCACACATCCATATACACAAACACAAGGCACGAAAGTACAATATTACACAGAATTGTTATCATTGAGAAACTAAGTGGAACCGCTCAGCTGCTGATTGGCCGCCTCACGCCTCACTCACGGCGTGAGGCGGCCAATCAGAGCAGTGCTCATTACATACAACCTACACGCCCTCAAAACAGCCTGTTCTTTACAATGGAAAAAATGAGAGCCTGAAACACACACCACAGAAGCTGGTTTTAGGATTTTTTTTGATATAGACTTCACAAACGTCTTGTAAAGACCCCCAGGAACAGTTTAAATAGCCCAAAATTAGTACAATACCCCCCCTTTAATGTGACTATGCTTACTCTGAGTATGATCTTATTCGGTATTAAGGCCATCAGAAAATGCTATTTACATGGCAATTTCTTATTTAGAATATTGTCTTAATCCGGTTAATATCAAATTGTTACAGTCCATGTAAACGGTGTAAATGAGAACCAAAACAGAGTCATCCTCTTCTATTAAATATCTTACCATGCTGTAGGAATGATTTTTTTACTGAGATCTAAAAACACAAAGCTAGTCAGTAAGGTGCACTTCATTCCACCCAGACCGTCTTCAGCTCCCATCATTACATCCCATAATACTGTCATTTCTCAGCTCTGCTTCTGCTTAATCCCCTTCTCCCCTCGTCTCTCACCGCACATTTGCAAGGATAACAATGGTTTCAAACCTAAGGCACAATTGATAGTTTTGGCTCCGAGCAGCACAGAGGCGAATTCCAGGGGTCTGTGGATCATTCTTCATTTATTTTTTTTCACATACCCCTATTGTGTTCATTTCAACAGGTAATCAGTTTCAATTACAGGGAGGTGTGTTTACCAATGTGGAGTGCGGAGAAGTACGCTACGTAGGCTATTCATCACAATGAATACCATTAACTAGAGTCATTCTTTGGTCTGACTGATTAAATGTCACACTGTGTCTGTGGTTGAGCTTCAGATAGGAGGTTTGTAGACTATGTTTATTAGTACAGTCACTATGCGTATAAAACTCAGAGAAACATGCTACCTGGATAAGCCTTCTAGACCTGTCAAATGCTTCTTGGCAAGTTGTTGAAAAATCATTCACAACTGTCAAAGTCTTTAATAACATGGACGGTTCTGCAAGATAAAGTGTGTTTTAAAGGCGGATACTAATATTTTTGCATTGAAGCTGCCCATATTAAATTTCTTTAAATTGTATCATTTTTATGCCTCCAAACTTCCAAGTATTCAGTGTTTCCGCCAGATGTATTTGTTGAACCATAGTTCAAATGATATGTTCAAACTGGACATAATTTGCTAAGGTCTTGTCATAAAAGCCTTTATTGGAATCCTTTGTAGCCGTCACTCTAAAGCAGTCACTCTAAAAGTTATGTGGGCAGACAAAAAAGCAAACAAACATGTCCACAGCAAACTTTATGTGCATAAGTATCATTTAAATTTACCATGTTTTTATTCTCCAATACTACAGTTTTACTGCTGACGGACAAAAAAAAAGCAATCAACCTACAATAGATGTTTCAGGAATGAAGAAAATAATTATTTTCTTATTGATGGCATATTAAAACATTTCAATCATTTAGTTAGGGCCCAAGGATAATGAAATTCAGTCAACAGATAAAGCACCATGGGAAACTTCAATTCAGGCAAAATTAAATTTCAAGTAAGAAAATGAAAAACACCAAAGGTTCAGTTATGCAGTTTTACTGGATTTAAAAATCAATAAAAGAATCTTAAAATCCTTTCTAAAATTAACTGACAATCAGTGTAGCAACTGCAGAATAGGAATAATATGTGCTCTCTAGTTATATGATGCTGGCAGCATCATTTTGAACAATTTGTAGCTGTCCTATAGTCTTTTTGGGAAGGCCAGAGAGAATTGCATTACAGTAGTCAAGCCTGCTAGTGATAAAAGTGCATTCATTTCTCTATATCATCATAGACCTTGATAATATTTTTCATGTGATTAAAGGCAGTTTTAGTGACATTCTTGATGTGTGCTTTGAGGTTTTGGTCACTATCAAAGATAAACTTAACTGATGAAAATTGTGCGCCATCCATGCATTCATCTCTAAAGTTACTAAGGGCATTCATAGGGTGCAGATCATCTGGCATGACTGAGATATACAGCTGTGTGTCATCTGCATAGCAGTGAAACTGATGTTGTGTTTGCGAATGATGGCCCCTAATGGGAGCATATACAACTAGAATTTATTGTTTCTTGTATTATTTAATGTCAATACTACACTGGTTGCCTATGGAAAGCCATTAACATTCATTTATTCTAATGTTACATTTTGATTAGATTCCATATACCTATGCATGGATTATTATTATTATTGATGTTGTTGTTGTTTTTGTCAATATTATTATTGTTTATTTTTATTTGTCTGCACAATGAAACACAAATTGTGCGGGTGAGATTAAAATCCTGTAGAGGCTTGTAAAGGCAGACAAAAGAAAGTATTAATAAAAGTAATTTCTGTCAATAAAATAAATTAAGACATAATAGTTAAATCTCAGTGTTACTATGTAGTATAGTAACTAGTTAATATGATTTGTGTGTAAAATACATAAAATATCTTTTTGCATAAAATAACTTTTTTAATACTATTATTGGTTTCAATGGATTGCTTTAGTGTCTAAATGGTGTAAATGTTGTTTCAGAGGTTTTTCCACCCTGGAAAAAATAAAGTTAAAAATAAAGTTAAAGGGAAACACTGAACACTTGGCACAGAATATTGGCTTTTTAAATATTATTAGATAGCATTCCTTTGTATTTGCTTGTCAGTTTAATATCAGTTGTTTTATTATTTGGAACACAAGTTTGGCCTTCAAAAATTGTTTTTGGGCTTTGTCTGTGACTTCCAAGGCCTAAACATTGGCCTTGAACTGTAAGGAAATCACTGGTGTGTGTAGATTGTAATAAATCCTATATGTTAAATACTCAGTACTTGTCACTGACTTGTCAAACTGACAAAATCAGGTTTCACAGTTGGGAAGGTGAGGATGTTAGTCAGCTAGGTGGTAAATATGCCACCCCACCTTATTTAGTAGCCCACTGGTAGAACATATGTTGTGTCCCCATCGGATGAGATGCTGACAAAGTAGGCATGAGAGAGGAGGCGGAAAACAGTAATCTAATCTATCTTTTCCCTGAAAACACCAGTAGTGGTATGTTTAAAGGAGTTTATATGCAATGGAGGTCAATACATCACCTCTATACTTCAATAAAAACAATACAATTCTACTGATGAAGGTTTTGAAGTTGCTAAAGGAATGTGGAGGATGCCTCCAGATGTGATCAGTGACTCCACTTTTTTGGCAGGGAGTGGGGTGTGTGTGTGTCCGTGCAGGGGGGCGTAACAGTATGAATAAATGCTTCTATCAATGCATCTGGTAGCTGGTTTTAAGCTCTCAATTACACTACAGGTTATCTGCCTGAAGCTAGTATGAGTAAAAGAAAGAAGTAAAGGTAAAGGGGTGATGGTTTATTCTGCGAATTGCTTTGGGTGGGGATGTCAGATGCCTTTGAGGTTTGTCTTCTCACCAGTAATTGAGATAACACTTGCTTTAATGAATTGGCCGTCGCTTTTGACACTCAATTGTGAAGTGCCACTCTAAAGATAAGCAGACTTCTTCAAAGATCATACTGGAACTACTAGGTTTTTATGTATCTCCAACAGCTCAGTCAACAGTCACCATTCTAAATCTACACTTGAATATCAAGGGTTTCTTGTGAAAGGTGTGGCATTTTGGCCAAAAATGATATATTGGAAAGCTCTTGTTGAGCTTTATCTGAAAGAACACATGTAGAATAGAATAGAATAGAATAGAATAGTAATAGAATAAAATATACATCTTGTAAGAAATAATCTAAAAGCATAAATGGTTCCTATGTTATGTTTTGAATGAAAAATGCAATCATTGAAGGTTTTGTCTTTGCGTTGTCTTTGTCTTTATAAAATTCCACTGATCGCCTTGTCAAATACATAGAACTGAAAATGACTTGCCTCCAATATACATCTATAACACTCCCCAAAGACTAATGTTTTTTTAATCCTAGTATTAATCTGTTCACTATTATTACTAAATATTTTTTAAGCAATTATGCTGAAATAGGGCCATTTTTGCCATTTTGTAGAAGCTGATCTCAAGTCAGCTTTAATAATACAATCAAATCAATTATTTACATAGTACATTTCTTACAACAAATGTAACCCAAAGTGTTTTACATGGTTAAAAACAGTTGAGGGCCTTGAAAAAGTAAACAGAAACAACATAGCCAACATCATGAAGGGACACGAGAACAGGAAGAAGTAATGCTTAGAAAAAGTATTATTGTAAGTATGGTTCAAAAACAAAAACCTGACCCTTCTGAACTGTAGCCTATTGAAGTCAATGGAAGCACAATCCAATATACAAGAATAAATACAAAATTGTAAATGGGCTGAAACGGTTGGACAGGTTGATGTAGAAAGATAGACATACCATTGGAGATGAAAAGGAACATATTTATTAATAATAATAATAATAATAATAATAATAATAATACTCAAAATTAATTTCAGTATGATCCTTGAATGGTTTGGTGTCTCAGATTGAAGGCAGAGCATCAGCTAAATGTCCAAAAATGTACATGTAAATGTAAAACCCCATCCAACTGCCTTCTTTTCTTCTTTCTCTTATTCTCCTCTTTTTCCCTTACTCCCTTTTTCTCTTTTTGTACCAACACTCCTAAACTATTTTGCTGCTTGTTTTAGTTGATGATATATAAATATTCACTGACATTTTATAACTTAATTCCTAGGCTTTCATTGCTGTTGTTTGTCTCTGGCACAGCTTATACATTGTTGATAGATGAATTTAGGCCAATTGTTCTGGTGCAGCTACTGTACTGTGCTGTAAATTGCTCTGGATGATCAATTGCATGAGTGAATCCCAGCTTGTGCTTTGATGTGATGTTAAATTTTTATTTCCCACCGTGTCTGTCCTAAAGAATGAGTGGAATACTACAATGTCCAAAAAAATTGATGATTTAAGATGTCAAAGTTACAACAGCAGAGATTTTCACAAGTATTTTCAGTTATTCTCATGAACTAGTCCTACGGCCCAATCAAAGATGGGGTATATTTGCTTTGTCTCGAATGTCCAAAATGCTTCTGTCGAAGGAATGAACATTTGATTAATCAAAACAAGAGGCTGAAACTGAATCTGACATTTCAGAAGATATATGGTCTGCTTCCAAGATAAATATTGGTTTGATAAATGTTATACTTACAGAAATGAATAACAATCAGTTGATAACCGTCTCAAGTTAACATGTAGCAAAGCACATTACCCAGGTGAAGCATATGGAGAGTGGAATAAAGGCGGCCTGAAAGTTCCTTGGATCCTTGGAGTGGCTGGGAAAATCTGGGTGGGGGAAGTGATCAAGTAATGTTTTCCATTGCATCAAAAAATAGCATTGATGTACCTTTGAGCAAGGCATTGCAACTTAACACAGACTGCTCCAGTGGTTGTAATGGTTGCAAATATGAATGTGTAGTAGAGTGCTGGTGAAGAATAGTCAGCACATGTTCAGTTTGTGAGCAACAAGTCACTAGAGGTCCATTCAGTTCCTATGGACAGTCAACAAGCTTGTCGGTCGAGAACTTTTCGCAATCATCGGTTGTCAATAGTCCATCAGATTTCCATGCTTCCTTGTTTCTCTAAAGATGTGATTTCATATCATGAACAATAATTCCCGCGTTCAAAGCTTTTCAGTTCCCTACACCTTTTATATGAAAGACTACAGCAATAAAAATTGTGCTTGGAGAAGGATTGCATCCATCGTTGGGGTAGATATACTCTGAAGTTGTTTTCTTGAGTTATTTTTTCTGTTTATTTTCAATTAATGCTAGCTAGCTATGTTAACTCATTGAAACAACGTAACGTTAAGAAAGGCGATACCAAAAAGCGAAAAATTCATCATTCGCCCGTTAAAAACTCGGTAGCTCCATGAACTTCATAGATATGATCAGAATAGAGCGACTCATCAACCGAGCTGCATGATAAGTTCTGGATCAACCTTTCCTAAAAAAGATTGAAAAAGGAGAAGTGCATCTATGTAAATCATCACTATTGACCCTCTCTAATCTTAACAACCCAGGCCGCGCTCCAGCATAACTAAAGGCAACATTTCCACAGGACATTTTACCATGCTGCCTTTTACAACATCGCCGTGACAATTGTTTTGTCTAGAAACCTCACAAAGTACTTGTTTCATCCAGACGCACCGGGCGAACGGAGTAAGGAACATACAAGAACTCAAAGGGGGGAGGGGGGTTGTTTGGCTAAGGTTACCCAAGTTGCTCTTGGAGAAGGATCAAACCTTGAGGAGGCCCTTCATCGTCATCCTTCATCCCCGCTGCTCTTGTTATGCTTAGGCTTTTAGATAAACTCCTACTCTGGAGGGCGAGTGCTCTACGCCAGGGCCTTTTTTTTTTTTTTTCTGTCAAATTTGAAAGAAACAAAAACTGTCACAGAGTTACAGGAGATGGTGTGTGGGTGAGTTGCGAGGAAGATAAAAGTTGTCATCATGCATTCCCTCGCCCACTTGCGTGAAACAAACATGTCTGTCCTCGGCGCTTCGCGGCCTGTGGAGGAAAGAAGAAATTCCTTTTTTTTTTTTTTGCTCCTGCATTAATCCAATTACCAAACACCTGCAGACATGCAATAACAGTTCCTGTGCCAAGACACCCCCCCAACACACCCCAACTACCTCTCACTTAAAAAAACGTTTTGTTGAAGAATAGAATCATATTCCATGCAGCTAACTAGAGTCGTGTTACACACCTGCCAAGGCTTTAAGCTGAAAACATAACATCCAACTGTTTTGAGGTATTTGAGAATGGCTTAGAGTGAACTTCAGGTACAAATCCTGTCATCCTGTTCAAATCTGGGTGCTCAGTCACTGGCACACATTTTTTCTTTCTCATTTCCCCCCCTCTCCCGTTTTCTTTCATGCTCTTGAGTCGGAGCTGCCTCATGTTTACATTAGGACATGAAAAGGAGCTCGGCGCATTTCGGCAACTCCCATTCGTAGGAAGTCATTGACGGGATGAATGCTTTGGGATTGGCTCCTAAACTGGCGGTTAGATATAGATGGGGGTTAGATATAGATATAGATATAGATCAAAAGTCTTGTGATGGAGACATAGTCAGATGTCTCGGAAAATGGGGTGCTCGCTCAAGCCTGAAGTCTCATTCGCAATAAAGTGAATGGAAAGAAGCCTGCGAGCTGCTTTAGTGTCCAGGGATGGAGCGTGATGAGTTCTAAACATAAAACCTTAATACATAAGTTCAAATATTGATAGATTTTGTAATAAATCAATGCTGTAAATATCAGAGCCATTATTGAAGCTTTAAAGCTTATTTTTGTGACATTGAGGAAAAGGTACTTTTTTTCTGATGAGCACCTTCATTTACCTACTACTTCAATATAATTTTGTAATTTCTGTATGATGTGTTTCACAGTATGTTGCGTTCCTCATACAGAGCTTATGGAAAAGTGTAATATCCATTTCAAAATATTTGAATGCATTCATTATAAATTTGAAGACAATTAGGATGAAAACAAATTTCATTTAAATAACAACTTTTTTTTTTCATTTATTCTTTGCTGCCTAGGTTTACCATCACTTTGTTTTCTAGAAGTGTTGTGGTCCGCAGCATGGACAACTCAGTATGACCAATCGCAGCCACTGTTTTCGAGGTCTAAGCCCATCCAAAAAGTCAAGCATGACTTAATGATGTTATAAATCTGTGTAATTGCCTCTGTCCTGAAGTCACTCCCCATAATTATAGAATGGATTTAAAGAAACAAATTTAAACATATTTTGTTCCGGGAATGGGCATGTGAGATATCATGACGTTAGAACTGTTCCACATTAATTTGAAAGATGCCTGTAATTATGGAAGGGGGGGGGGGGCTGTCATAAACTGACCTTTGACTTCTCAGATCGTTTGAGCATTCTTGAACACACCCACAGTGAGTCAAACAGACCTGATCTGAACTGATTTGCTCAACTTTCCCTTTTCTAGTTGGTCCTATGATTCATGTGTGTGAGTACATGCATGCTTGTGTGTGCATGTGTCTGCATGTGAAAGTGTGCTTTTCTGTGTTTCTGTTTCAGATGGAATTAGTGTGTGTGCCTATGTGTGCACGCATGTGAGTATTTTGAGTTTGGGCGGGTGGGACTACATAAATCCCTGCCATGAAGCGGCTATCGCTGCTCTTTGTCATCTACACACCAACGTGACATTCAGCCACGCCATGGCTCTATCAGAAGGGAATGTGCTTGTGAAAGACTCGGCAGCCAAAGCCGCTACGCCGAAAAGCTTCAAATGAAAAGAATCAAATGATCCCACAGACCTCTTTGCACTCACTAAAGAAGCTATTTGACATGGGTCTCGTGGGCCTAACCACTGTTGTGTTTGGCCAGGAATGATTTTGAGCTCCGCTAAGAAAGCTGTGTGTGCTGGAAACCATGGCCTCGGGGCAGCAGAAGCCACCTGCGGCTGCTTTGCATGAGCTGTTTGGATGGCAGGACGAGATATGGAGCGGTAGGACATGAGAACAGACAGTCGAACAGAAGAGAGGCATGAGAATGCATATGGCAGGACATGACACGAAGAGATAAGAGATTAGAAGAGAATGAGAAACAGTGAAATCATGAAATACGTTTTCAATAAGTGGATTTCTAACAGGACAGTGTTGGAAAAAACAATATTTTACTTGCCCCTGTAAGAGTTGTTACACTTCCATTTCTGTCCTATTTAAAGGTGCTATGTGTTGCGTTTTAACATCAATAAATCATTAGCACATAAATATTGAAACAGTAGTATAATTACAATGAACACACAAGACCATTACCAGAAGCAGCCTCTATCAACCTCTACACTTTTTTATTGCAGGTCAGATTTGGAGGGAAATTTGCTGTATTGCTTTACAGCACCAAACAAGACAATGACACTAGCTCAAATTTCAGAGTTCCTGGCAATGGCAGATAGTGGAAGGAGTGAAAGGCCGATGGGAAAATCACTTCCAACATGTTGATCCTCTTCAGTAAAACAAAAGACGCCAAGGAGGGGGAGTGGGGACAGGAAACAACAGGGTTTATGGGAAATGTGGTCTTAATTTGTGGAAACACTAGCACTAACAATATTACTGGTGTGAGATAGAGGCTAATAGTCGTCTCCAGCATTGTCTCATTTGTTTACGGTAATTACACCAAAGTAGCAATATTAGTATGACAATGATATATTGATGGCTAAAAATCTTACACATAGCACATTTAAAATATTTAAATGGCTTTAAATTTAAATTTAAATGGCTTATTTTATAGACTCTGATTGGATTACAACACAAGCCCTTCCCCTGTAACATGTTTTCCTATTGCTAAGTGAAAACGTACAAAAGATGGTTCCAACCTAACCATCAATAATGGTATTTGCTGTTATGAATTACAGGTGAAATCATGTGTTTTTACATGTTACGCAAGACCGTTTTGTCTCTATAGAAACTCCATATGTAAGCATTGCCCTGTGTGATACAGTGTGTAAGGTGATAACTCTAAAAACCCTCGGCATTGCCCTGCCTGAGAAAATACATTAAGGCAAGAGTTTCTGCACTCTTTGAGAAAAAAAAATTATGGGAGTTTCAGACTGATTTATTCCCAAAATCATTACGCGTATTGATTGCCGCATTGCAAGTTTCTTGCGGATGCCATTTTAATGGAATACGTTGGCGTTTCAAAACATTCTTACCCGGTGATTTATTTGTTCTGTCTCACGTCGTTACGGGGATGCCTAACAATACACAAGTACCTCTTCTTCTTTTTTTCGCGGCGCTTAAACGTTATGATTAATTGTGTCACCTCAGGTTGCCAGAAAAGTGATTAATTTGTGTATACATTAAGTGTCAGCAGAAAGGAACAGCGGTTACACTGTGCACCTGGCAAAGAGGGAAATGGCCACGGAGATGTATTAACAGATATATGCAACAGGCTCCCCCCTTCGCACACTGGGCCGAGGATACAGAGCTCATTGGAAATGTCCGATCGCATGCTTTGTGAGACTGTGCAGCTAACGCAGAGTGAGAGGACGTGACAGATGATACACATTGACAACAAACCTGCTTTAAAAATTGGCTAATGCAAAGTGAAGACATTGGAACATCAGGAACTTTGGCAAGACATTTTCAGCTAATTGTCATAAAAGCCTCTCATTTTTCTGGGGATGTTTGCCATGGTGTGTGATAAAGTTTGTAGGTAAAATGAATGAAGTTTTCCTGTGGAATCTAAAGCTAAGGTTCCTTCCACATTAGCATTCAGCCTTTACTGATTACCCGAGCCAGCCTCAGGCAATGGCAATCAAAAGCCTATTGGATGGTGAGGAAGGGAGTTGTTAAGATAAAAAGTGGGCGATTGGGGAGGGGGAGGGGGTCATAAATCTTACATAGGGTATCAAATATCAAATATGCCTTGAGTGGACGTAGAACATCTATTTTCCTTTTTTTTCTCTAGGTGTAAATCCCACATTCGTACATTTCTGGCTGTTACAAACGTCTCCCCTCCGCCTTAAAGACTACATATGTGGTATAAATGAACTCAAAATGAAGAAACACTGCCCTACGGAGCAGGATGACAATGGTGAAACCGAGCGGGGCTTGGATGTCGGTTCAAGGCTTCAAGCTATGCTTTCAAGCACGGAAGGGAGCCTGGTGCAAAGTACCCTAGGCATAGCAGTTTGATTTCCCAAATGTTCATAATTAAACGTCCTCTATTTGAATAGTCAGCGGGGAACTCCTCGGCTTGTGTTTTTGTAGTGGCTATTGTGTTTGTGGAGCCAAATATTGGAAACTTTGATACTGAATCCCCTGGTGTATGTTAACTTTGGCAGCGGCGAAAGGATTCTGGGGATGCTTTTCCTGCGCATTACTGCACCTCTTCTGTCCACCACCCACCATCTCCTCAGGTCGTGGAGTTCCCTTCAGCCACTGCTCGCTGGGAGGAGGGGGGTAGACAAGCACAGGGAAGACATTGTGATGCATCTTGGGGTGAAAACTTATCTCAAGTGTCTCAGAGGTTTTCAGAGAAAACACTTGCAATGCAGGAGTTTTTTTGGAGAGGCCCATCTCCTTTTGTTGAACTCTCTCTCTCGGCTGCACGAAGACCTCAATCACCTCTGAAATGTATCTTCCTCTAGTGAACCTATCATCCTCCTGTCTCTCTCCCCTACTGCCAGGGTCTCGGTGAATGCTCGGACTCCCGTGTAAATCGGCAGCAGGGCGAGTCTCCCCTGGCCAATCTCACCGCGGCACATGATGAATCCCGGCTGGATGGGAATGTGAGCTGAGGGCCGCACAGGAGGAAAGGCAGAGTCAGCAAACAAGCGGCAGAGCAAATAAGCCATACGTAGTATTTGTTTTCAAGTTCTCTTTTCACGTGTGTATGTGGTTACCCCCTTGATATGGTCCCTTCCTCTCCCATCACCAAGTATTGTAGTGGCCCCCGATATATCCGTTTTTGGTGATGTATCGCACCGATATTGGCCTTTTATAAATTGGCTTTTGGCCAGTCCACCTCTGATGAAAACCTCTGGAAGTCAACTATGAACCCTTTCCATGCAAGTATGCATAACTCTAGTTTCTTAGTATCCCACGTTCTAAATGTTGGACTGAATACTTGTAAGTTTCTTGAATGTTTTTGGTATAAAAATGCTCAAATGTAAAAAAAACTGAATACCGGCACAAATGATCGCCTATTGGCAGCTTCAATCCGTACATGTCAGTAGCGGTATCAGCCTTGGAAAAACCCATATTGGTCTAGGCCTATTGGTGTCTGATTCGATTTGGAGTCAGAACACCACCAGCTGTGTGGCCAGGTCTCGAGCTGCCATCATCCATCACTTTTAGAGAGACAAGTCTCCAAACAATCGTCCCGCTGGCCAGTCACAAGGCCCAGTAGTGGGGCTTCTCTAGCCGTCTCCTCTCCCCAGGGTTTCACAGCCAGTTCCTCCCCTCCCTACTGGAGATAAAGGACCAGCCCACACCGCTGGTTTATCACTGTCCTGCTGAGATGAGACATGGGACACTTAGGATAACTCTTTGTGTCAGGTGGGATTTGCTCCACAGGACAATGCAAATAATTATTTTCCACAGCGCTATACAGTATAACCATTTTTGTGAGAAACACTACCAGCTTTTCATCATTACGTGTGTTCAAATATAGATGATCCAATCTCACATAATTTGTTTTCAGTCAGTTTAGAATGTTTTGCTGTGATTCACTTACAACTTAACTCTAAATTGTCCTGATGCACCTATCTCAGGCTACGTCCACATTAAGCCGGGTAAATTTGAAAACGCATACTTATCTCTCCGTTTTGGCCTCGCGTCCACACTAGGGCGGCGTTTTTACCCCCCCCCCCCCAAAACGGAGCTTTTCGAAAACGCTCTCCCAAGTGGATGAATTCGAAAACGCCGCCCTCCCCTGTTGTAGTGTGGATGGCAAAGACGGAGACTTTCGACTTTCGAGCTGGCCGCTCGATGGTCTGCGCATGCCCATGGAAGGAGGTATGCATTTTTGGTGGTCTAGTGTGGACGGCGAGCTTTTCGAAAACGCTAGACGCCGAAGTCAAATTTAAACAGCTTAGTGTGGACGTACTCTCATACTCCAGGCATCTTAAAGAGCCAATCTGCAGTAGCATGCCTCCTGTTGAAAAGCTCTTGTCCCATCACTGGCTTTGTTTGCATAGTGATTTATTGTATTGAAGACCCTAATTTTTTGTGACTAGTGACTAAATAAGTACTCATGCCCAATTTGACTAGTGCCTTATAGAGAATCGTAAACATTAAATTAGTAAATTAAATTAGTCACTAGTAATTATTTTGAAATGTACTGGTACTATTAAATTGTTACTAATAAAAAGAGAGTGACTAGTAACCAAATTAGTACCTATTTAAATAGGACTAGTATCTATTACTAGTAGTAATAGTATACTAGTAGTAATAATATTATCTAATAGTGACTAGTAGCTGGCGGAATAGTGATTAAAGTAGTGACGACTAGTGACTAGTGCATGTTAGGAAATAACAGCAAATTAATAATAAAATTATGACAAATGCCATAGTTGCCTTGGTTTGTTATACTAATCCTTCCTGCACTCTCCAGTCATAACAGCTTCCTTGACCACCTAGATAACTTAATCCAAGACTACAAGCTGAATGTTTGCTCATTCATATTAAAGTTTGGGCCTTGTTTATTTGAGCTGATATAATAGTTGAACTGGCTTTTGCCACAAAAATCTTTCATATATTACTAATGAATGTAATGTTTCTAATGGCTTATAAAGGTTAGTGTTTTTTTTGTGGGACTCCCAGGCAGGATGCTACACATGCTGCTCGACTGACGTCATGAAGGAAAAACATCTATAGACCACAGTGTTGTTCTGGGAAAGGCAGCAGAAATATTATTTTCCTCATAATTACGTGGCAGTGATGATGCCATATTGACAGCGAAGAGATGGCGCGCTGTTCCTCCGCAACGCTGCAGGTAGGTTCACAAACAAGAACGCGGCAGGGGATCGTGTTTGGCCTGCCTCGCGGGGAAGGCTTTCATGTCAAGAGTTCATGCAAGGTCTTCATGGCCAAATTAGGACATCGACGGACAGAGAGACAGAGAGAAACAGACAGAGCCAGAGAAAGAGGGAGTTGAAGTTAATTATATGAATAACAAGCCAGATTACTCACCAGTGCCTGGACTGATTTCTCACCAGTGAAAACCACATCTCTGGCTGAACGTCAGCTGCTGCCAGAATCCTCTTTCCCATGGCTCATCCAGAGAGCTGAAAGTAAGCGAATGTTCCTACTCCCACAGGTTTGCTGTGTAGACGAAGGCTGCGTTCACACCGCAGGCCTTCATGCTCGATTTCGAATTGCCGCTCATATCAGATTTATTTTATTTTATTTTATTTTGGATGCGATGGATGTAACCCATATATCCCGTACCAATATGAACTGACAGCGATGTCAATAAGAGCTGCATGAGTAACCATAACAAAAGACATCATGTTTTGTTTCAAATACAGTACGTGCCTTCCAGTTTGGACTGAACTGAGGTGTCTCCCCAAATACAGCTATCAGTCAGCTATTTGGCTTTCTTTCACTTTTGTTGTGTCTCGTGCTGACGCTGGCTCAGCCAAGCTGCTGTGGCTGCTCTCAGGAGAATGACATTAGATTGACTTATCATCGTGGCAACGCTGACAAATTCCGATTTGATCCGAATTTGTACTACATATCCATGTGGTCCAGATCAGAATTGAAAAAAATGCAACTCCATGCAGCTTTTTGCTGTTCGCACTGATTAGAACACATAAGATCTGAGGGAAAAATCTGATTTGGGACACTTTCAGTTGCAGTGTGAACAGAGATTACAAGTGGCTTATGTGTCCAGAGATGTCAAGGCATCAGAAATGACAAAAACAGTAACAATTTATGGAAATTTATATTAGAAGGCTCCAACATCATTGTGAACATACATGCTGTGGCTATTGGCAATATGCAATGCAGGACTAGGCAACACAACAATTCAGCTGACTGCATAGGCGCCGATTTATGTTTTTGCCAGTGGGTGCTCAAATTAAGTGAATACCACCAAGGTGAAGATTGTCACAAAATCACTTTTATTGCGCTTGCTTTAGTAATTACCGTGGTGCAGGCTACCGTCATCTGTCGGACGTAGACACACACCGAAACAAAATGCAACACTGCTCTGCTACAAATTCATCACTGGTGGTGGATGCCTTACTTTGACTGTCTTTACACTCGGTATCTCTCTCTGTTTTTTAATTACAAATTCATACGTTTTTACCCGATCATCACCCGTGTTTCACATTTGCTGTGTCGCTAGCTACGTGATGGAACAACGTTGGTTTAGCCGACTCTAACGTTACATTGGCTGTTGGCTACGTGACTACGCCCCTTAATGTAGCCTACACACGCACAGAGCTGTAACAAGTTTAATTGGATAATGCGATTTGTAGTTAAAACGTTCACCGATAATAATATGTAATAATATAATAAATAGATGCGTTTTTTTTTAAAAGATGCAGTTTTTTAATACATTTATTTTTTAATCGCCCTTCCCCGTGGGTGCTCAACCTTTTCGGTGGGTGCTCGAGCACCGGAGCACCCACGTGATCGGCGCGTATGGCTGACTGGCATGCAGTACATGTGTGTAACAAATGCACCTGCCCCCAAGCTGTCACATCTATACACTGCTTTATGTGTTACTACATATCTAAAATAAATATTACTAAATAATACAAATAATAACAATAGGTATTTAGATTAAATTGTATATACTACTACTACAATTAATAATAATAATTCCAAATAATTAAAAAAATGTAAAAACTAAATTATTATAATTACTAAATACCTAAAATAATACCTAATACCTAAATACCTAAAATAGAAATAATCTAATATAATCACTGAGAAAGTACCTAAAATAATCACTATGAAAAAAATGATTTCACTCTGGAGTTTAGAGTTTCAAAAGTATTCAGTGTCTCTCCTAGAATTTTATTCTTGGCAAAACTCTCCATTGAAACCCAGGATAATAATAATTACAAAACATATCCATGCATACTTTTTTTTTTTTTTTAGAAAGGGCTCATAACAAACATTCAGATAGACTGTTAATATCCATGGCAAGTAACATCATTTTCACATCTGAGCTGTTAAATGGTAGCAAACTATGTACAGTTCTGGCTGCATGTGATAATATTATGTTCCTCTACATTGGAGACTGTAAAATTAACCACAAACATATTTATTTTAACGTCTTTCATGGCATGGACATTGTGTATGGAACAAGACTTCCATTTTCATTAATGCAACTCTCCATTTTGGACAAGCCACTGAGTTCATTATTAAAGTGATTAAATGAACATTTTTGACTATAATGATAACTATCTCTAGCTAGCTGCTTGCCAATCAAGCTAATGTTAGTACAACAAACTCTATTTGCACTTAAAAAGTGTGGTTAAGGGTATAGAGTGGTAAGAGCAGCATCCCAGCCAGTCAAATAATTGTGCAAATAATATTTCTAAATAATTCTGAGCATTTGTTTTAAAGACCTGTATCTTTAAAGACCAATATCTAACCAGTATCGGCAGCATATGTATAATTCCATAGTACAGGTTGTTCAGAAGTACTTTTGAAATACTGTAATTGGCCAAGCCCACACCGATTCAAGCATCTTATCTTCATCCTTCCCTTGTTCCTCCAGCGTTTAGTCAAAGTATAAAAACTGCAAATGTACATATTACACATTGGTGTTTTTGTATCACATTATTGGGTTGTTAAGGTGTGTTTGTCAAACTACTAAACTGCACAAATCCTCTGATAAACCCAAAATTGATATTGGCTGCATGTCCGCTGCATACAAACTGGCTTGAATCAACTCTAATAAAACAGTATTTGGTTCTCCATACCCTCTACAGGCCAAAGCGACCCTCAGTCTGATACACTAGACTATGAACCACTTACTATGCAGCTGCATCATACATTGAAAATCTGAATCTATGTGTGTATTGCCAATTATGTCTATTGGTATGTATTGTCTACTGTCTGTCTGTCTCCATGGAACCGAGACAAATTCCTTGTACTCCTGTGCTTAGCAATTAAAGTGATTCTGAACACACACACACACACACACACACACACACACTCACACCAGCATGTGTACACAAACAAAAGTGTTAATAGGCATAACTGTACGCTCTACAAAAAACAAATTCACAGCACAGCACTTTCACTTGCACATGGGTGAATGATGAACGGGCACACACACACCACACACACACATGCATGCACGTATACGTACATGCACACTTGGAAAGGGGATGGAATAGATGCACTTCCACCTCCATTGCTTTTATCAGGCTCACTTGCAGATGGCGATACTTTTGGCAGTGTTGCAGAACACACACCGGCCTATAATTAAGAGACACAGCCAACCGGGGGCTGGCACAAGTAAATCCAAGTCTTCTTGCTATTTCCCATAATTCCCAGAGTGCAATGTCACTGCACCATTGGTAGGACTGGTCGAGGGATCCACTCAGCCAAACAGCCAAGCAGGATCTAGTGGGCATTGAGCCAAGATGGCGTCCAGTTTCTTTTACAAACACTAATGGAATGTAAACAAAGACATTGTCTTTGGCTACTCGTCTCCTTTCACAGTAAAACGGATGTAAAACTGATATATTGATTTACCTGAACGTTGTAACTGTAACATGTTAACATGTGACCTCAGTGTGTGCTGGAAACATGACACTGACATAATGCGTCACACGTCTCCATTACCTATGGGCTAATTTAGCTGTCTAGCTATTTAGCCGTTATTTCTATCTTTTTCATAGCACCTTAAACACAACGGCATTAGTGGTTAATCTAATAAAGGCTCCAATGAATTTCCCATACAGTTTAGATTAGCTACATGCTAATGGGGTCATTTGAATCATAGCAACCTCAGATTTAACAGTTCCAAGGTCAGTGTTCTTAATCTGAGATGGGTAAATGTATCCGTCTATTGGCAGTCTGATGTTGACATTTTAAGCTTATAAACACAGCTAAGGCCAATTCCTGTGGCCAATTTCTATTGCCTCTGTTTAACTGTATTGTTAAGAAAATATAGTAAATGTATTAATCTTAGTTTTGCAGTCTGACTACATTGTTTTAATTGTTGCATCTGTTTTGTGACAGGCTGTAATATTTTCTTTTCCTCCTCACCTGCACAGATGTGTTCAGCTGGACTTGGGGACAAATCATAATGATCACTGCTCATCATTTTATACTCTAAATCTGTTAGTGATGGATGGCTGGAAGCTCCCCAAAGTCCCCCATTTTCTGTTAAGCTCTGTCAAAGACATACATCACATGTTCAAAATGTTCTTAAAATCTTAATGTTGACAGGAAACTAAATGGGAATCCATTGTTCATTAAAAACAACATGATTTCCTCATCAAATGGCTGTTTATTGACGTACAATAATTACAATAAAGTGCTGTTTTTTTGGCAGTACTTCTTGAGTCAACATGCAGAGCATCTATGAAATTGTGATCTCCCAGTGCTGTGAAGTGAACACCATGCAGCAGGAACTTCCCTGGTAGATTGTGTTTGATGTTTGGGGGTCTTATTGCTGCTCCAGAGTCCCCTGATGAACACAGTCATTACACTGTTCACCCAGACGTGAGCTTTGTTGACCTTCGCTGGATTCCTTGCATCTCTTGCTGTCGCTCAACACGGACAAAAAAAAATGCATTCTGGGAAGGTATACTTACCCAGAATGACGTAGATACTGGTATTGGAAGTTCACCAACTTACTGGGGGCGTGGGTACACACCAACAGGTTTCTTAGGTAGGTTACTATTTGATTCATGGTTGATTATTCTACAGTTAGTCTGAACCCCCCCACCCCCCCGCTGCTCTTTACAATAGATCAGCGTTATGAATTACAGAAGAACATGTGTAAGTCATTTTACGTGATACACAGGATTGAGTAATGATCTATTGTTGGCTTACAGTAATGCATGGCCCTATTTGCAAAAGAGAACATTATGCAGAGAACGGTTTCGAACAAGTCAATGCCATAATAAGCAACTGCTGTCCGCTCAGTCTGCCCTCCGTGCCATCTGAATATTTGACAGGGCGTATGGTTCATCTATGTTTACACCCACAGCCTTTGCAAGCTCTTCTAATGCTCTGGCATTACGTAATGTACCGTGCATGGACAATCTTCAGAAAATAGGACAAACTATCCCCAGCAAACATTTAGATGTTGAGTAGATGTTGATTCCCCAACGCAGAAAACCATACAGCATCAAAATACAAGTTGAGACGCCGTCCGTAGTCGTCCATAGCTGCTGCCTGCATCGTTTTGTGACATTAGGACCAAAATGTCTTTCTGGTATCAGTTCAAAACATTTTCTCAAGCTGTTCAATATAATTGCCACCTCCTGCATGTCTGCTAAAATGCTTGCTAGGTCTTGCTAGGTTGACAGCAGTTTAGTGTACAGTGAAATACTGTACACTATTAGCAGGAAATACCTCCAATTATTTCCATTACCTTTTGGCCTCAAGATAGCAAAATAGCATCCATAGAGATCACGGTAACAAACCTCTCTATGGCTGTCCGAATTCTCACAAGACTCACCGCTTATTAGGAATCCAGGTCTCCCGCAGCCCCGTCTGTCAGTTTTCCCACACTGGGATCTTTTGTGGAGGCAGCCATTTCCCCCCCGGCCGGGCACACTGCCAGCTGGACCGGTGTGATGCCAACCCGGCGTGGTGGAGGCAACCTCTGAATCAGCCCACGGGGCATTACAGAATACATAAGAAAGAAATCATGGGAGTGTAACGCTAGTGCGGTTATTGGAATCAGGTTTCTTCTAATCTGATTATAGACCTTTTTGGAGAATGGCACCTCGTAACATTTATAATGACTGGTTCATGGGTATGGGCGATAGAAATGAAGGGGGAGACATTAAGCATTGGTGTTTTGTGGTAACTCATAACTTTCAGGAATAATGTTAGTTAACAATCAAAAAGTTGTGAGTTTAGCTCCTCTGAAGTTGAAGTTGAATTATCCAAAAACTGTATCTCACTCCCATCCAACAATTCATTTTCATCATAATTAGTCATCCTCCTCTTACACTGAGCGAGCCCAGTTACTTTGTCTGAGTGGAAGTATTCCCACAACTTTGATAGAGAAAGATGACTCTCTATCTCTATCTCTTTCTCACACACTCTTCTTCCTTCTGTTTTATTTTCTTACCCCTAGCTTATCACAGAGAGCAGACTGCACTGAGCTTTCAACAAAGTGTAGGCGCTCAACTATGAGGGAGAGGAGGATCCTGACTTGGAAGCAGAAATGAGGAGTCTAGATGTGAGATTAAGCAACGCATTAAGCAATTATTATCATGGTATCATTAATGCTGAAGTCATTATTCTGTCATTTAGGCTGTTTAGCAAAAGGGAGAGCAATGAGTTTGCTCAAGTTGACAGGCGCCGGTGGATGAAAGATGTACATCATAGATCATGTCATCCCATTGGTTTAATCAAGCCCATGAGGCAATGATCATGTAATAGCACACTTATGATGATGTCAGTGATATTATGAATGGATTTTCCAGCCATCGGTTTCCAAATCTACCTGCTGGAAGGTGGTAGCTGGCTGGCATCCAGGCAATCAAGCCAAGGTTGTGGAGGTGAATTTCCAATAAAAAAAAATGTTCAAAATGATGATGAACCAGTGTGAGCTGTATTACTCTAGCAATAGAGTGCTAACTAGGGAACTCTTAAAGCAATGCAAAGCTAAATAAACATGAAATCTGCATGAACCACTAAAAGAGCCTGAAGATGTTAAGCCTGTAGCTAAATAGCTGCACTAGGGCAAAGAAAGTATGTGCTCTGAATTGGTGAATACAGACCAAGGAAGTATGCGTCATGATCAGTATTGCCCCTTTTCACGCATGATCCAGGAATGTTACGGAATGCTGATCTGGTTAATTTACACTGAGCTTCATACACGGGAATGACCTGTGAATTCACACTTCATACCACACTATGGACAGACCTGCATAGGCCTTTCTTAATAATCACTTCCCTATGGTTTGTCACCTTATAATGTCATCAAAAGCAGACATTCATTTTGTCTTCAACTTATACATAAAGCTCCAGGCATTGTATCCATATGAGCCAGATCACAGCCTGAGGTCCTCTAGCAGGTTCCTATTTGTTCCACAGATTTAAAACAAGAGGTCCCTATTGGCTGCTCCAAATTTGAGATTAAAAACTAGAGGTGATCGGTTCTTTGCCATCGGGGACTAGACTTTGGATGGACCTGGGTCGAACGAACACACCACCAAGCAGAGTTTGACCTGGGTCTCAACACTGGTGGTTTTACAGGATGGACTTACCTAAGTCGACCCTTCACCCTTCGACCTGTAATAATAAAGGAAAAATCTACCCTAAACACAGTTTAACACTGTTACAAACAGCTATTGGCTGTTTGGTGGTATATTGTTCTCATTCCCGTGGATAACTGGCCAAGTTTAGACGTCACATAGAGATATTTCCAGCACATCAAGAGATGAAGCAGAGACAGCATTTTCTCCACTGACAGTAGCCTCAAAAGACTACAATGAGATGAACATGTGTCGATCATAAGATTTAGAAAATGTTCACAAACTAGTTGGCTAACTAGCTATATGCCAAGATATGTCTATACGCCCACCTTTGATTAAACAGAGCAAGTCCAGGCATGTTCTCTGAGGGTTGTCGAAAGTCGTTCTGGGAAACCTGGAAATCATAACTGAAGTAGAAGTAGATAAGGGAAGTTGAGGGAAAGTGGGTACGCCGATAAAGTAAATTACAAAACTTCACAAAATAACTTCTGGAATGCATTGAACATCACAAATTGATGCTATATAACAGTGCCAGAGTATCAGAAGGTGGGTAAGGGGTATAACATGACTGTCATCAGGAATATAGCTCAGGTTGGGAAGAAAATGTCCAGAAAGATTAAATAAGTTTTTCAGACTTTTTCAAAAGATTGCCCTTCTGTTCCGAAGTTCTTTTGAGATAACTAAAATGTTTAGTGGCATTGTCACTGTTCAAGATATCCACAGATTTTCTCCAAGATTGATCTTTCGAAGGCACAATTTATTGGTGTTAAGTAACTCAACCTAGGGGAGTGGGATGTTTCTCAAGCTTCCAAAGGCTCAAATGGCTTTGGAATGATGAGAATAACATGGCTAAAAAGGATTCTATCAGACTTTGACATCCTCACGTCTTGATGACAAAATGAGAAGAGCAGCAACCACAAACACTGTAGTGACTGAAAAACTTTGTTTACCTAGGAGGATGCCAATGTAAACTGACAAGCAGCCTGTTGGGCTGTGGTCTCCCCCCTGCTGAGCTAGCTTTACAGCCTTGGAGAGGGCAAACAGATCTGCGAGTGGAAACAAGATGCTAGTTAGAGTTCCTTAGAGTTCCCTTAGTGAAGTGTAATGTAAATCAGGCCAGGTGGCGCAAATGTAGGACAACCAGAGAGACAATAACAAGGTTGGTGCTGGTTATTGATCTGGTGAGAGGATTATGATAAAGATGGTAGCTTGTTCTGGCATCATAAGTTGACCAGTTGTCAAGTCTGAACAGTTAATACATGGAAAAAGAAATGGAATGTTTAATTTGCTTTCTTTTTTGCCATCTTTGGTGATAAGCAGCTTTAAAAGGCTCAGTTCTGATGACATTTATTCCCATAGTCTCCTGTCCAGTATTTGCTGTTTAGGGCCTCAATGTTCTGCTGCTGAACATCCTAGGGAATTATATCAAATTCCTCTTCATGGATGACAAATGAGCATGGCTGCTTTCCCTTTGGTCCTGCTTCCAATAGTAGCAGTAAGCCAGTCAATGTAAAAATTGTAACATCATAATTACATTTTTGGATTCATTATAATGAATCCTGTTTTTCAGATCATAATCCAGACATAAATAAAAACAGACAAGTGTAACTCATTGCAATATCAGCTTCAGATGATGCCTATGGCAGAAATTGTAAACTTGCTGTTTGAGTCTTCTGGACTCTTCTGTTTTGAGTATGGTCGTTTCCTGTAGCACATTTTGCTCCATGGGCAACAGAAGATACCCTCTCTCTTACACACTGTCAAGCCACAGTTATTCAGCTGCCCTTTTTCTCATTTTTGAAATAATGCTAGTTGCCTACTATCACTCAACAAAGTATATTCTAAAGTGTTAGCATGGAAACTACTATCACTCAACAAAGTATATTCTAAAGTGTTAGCATGGAAACTACTATCACTCAACATTGTGTATGCTAAAGTATTAGCATGGAACCTACTATCACTTAACATAATATATTCTAAAGTGTTGGCATGGAACCTACTATCACTCAACATATTACTAGCATGGAGCACCAGAGCTAATAATCTACAGATACATTTTGGAATATTTCATCAACCTATTCAGGGACCTTATGATGGAAATGATAGTTTCATTTTCCATCAGGGTGGAATGCTTTTTATCAATAAATATAATTTCTTGATACAACAGCTATAGTCATTTCCATCAGCTCAGGGAGCGGTGTCTCTTAGGGATCTATTACACTGTAGTCCAGGCAGTCTTGCTCATTGTAGGGTTCAACCAATAATGGTTTTTGAAGGCCAATACTGATAAACTTGAGACCATTTATGCCAAAAAACTACAAGTATTCGGTGTTTCCCCCCTGAATTTAATGTTTGTCAGGGTGGAAAAGACTCTTAAACAGCATTCAGACCATGGGACACTAAAACTCTCCATTGAAAGCCAAACCTATTCACTTTTAGATAGGTTAGCAGTGCCTTCAGGCAGGGTGAGGCAGGTTTCATTATAATATATTCATGCATACTTGTGTGAAATCTGATTAAAATGTTAGTAATGTTATTAATTGTTATTAATTATTAATATCAATTTTAATGTTATTATATTATAATCAATTCAAATTAAGGGCTTCCCAGACAACCAGTGCCAGTGCCTCCCTTTTTGCACATACTAATTGATACAAGCAAGATAAAAATGGGGCTCATAAAGACACTGAAAACAAACAAAAAAACAAAAGATGATAAGAAAAGATGCAAAAGAATCCAGCTGACAACAGAACACAATGTGGTGGAAATCAAGGGAAACAAAATTAATTAAAACAGCCCTGAGAGTGTGACAATGACTGAGTGAGCGAGAGCGAAAGAGAGAGAGAGAGAGTGTGTGTGTGAGAAAGGGTGTGTGAGTGTGATTGAATTAGCAAGTGTGTGAGTGTATGTGTTCAAGGGGAAGAAAGCGAGACAGGAGGGAATTACTGAGAGATAAAGTAAGATTATGACAGCGATAGTAACACAATAGAGACAGCTACAGAAATGCTAACCGGTTCAGCAGGTACACCACGGATCGCTTGAGTAACAATGATTATTGTAATTCTATCAGAACTTCTCAAGTCAACATAACAAATATAAGTGGTTCACCTAACATTTTAGTCTTCTTTGAGGCAGGAAATAGACTAAGGATATTCTAAATATGCCAGAACTGTAGCCCTAGTGGTGGGAAAATGTACATGTAGTGTCCTCATCCTTGTTACATTTGTCACTCAATTGCAACTATTTCCTTCTGATCATTGGAAAGTACTTTAGTAGTTTAAGTAGTTTTTGTTTTTTTAACCATACATTTTCTGTTCTATCTATACATTTTTACACTTTTTAAACATTACTTCTGCTGTTCTTATGCCCCTTTATGATATATTTATTCATGATATTTATTTATTATGATATTTTTCAGGATCCTGAAATGTTTTTGCCAATGTTTGTAAAGCACTTTGCGTTACATTGCTCTATGAAATGTGCTATGTAAATAAAATTTGATTTCATTTTGACAATTTGAACTGAAACACTTGGTTGTGTGTGACTTCTGCATAGTTTAAATCAGGCGTGCCCAAACTTTTTAGCATAGAGGGAAACAACTGAAAAGGTTTGGTTTGGCTGCGGGCCAAATAATTTACTAGACATTTATTATTTAAAGGTACTAGATGTAGCATTTTTAAACACAAATATATAATTGGCAAATTAATTGTGATACCTTGGTTTAATTGCCATAAACAAATGATACCATGGTGGAGGTGATTGGTAGCCTCTATCTCACACTAGTGGTATTGTTAGTGCTACTTCCCCAAATTACATTTCCAATAATACTCTTTGCTTCTTGTCCCCCCTCCCCCTCCCTTGCATCGTTGGCTTTACAGAAGAGGATCAACATGTTGGACGTGATTTTTCCATCTTTCACTCTGTCCACCATCTGCTATTGCCAGAAACTCAGAAGCGCCCTCCTCTTTTCCTTTTTTGTGCCGTAACACACAATCACACAATCTTCTTAGTGATGCTCCAGTTTGTTTACAATAATTACACCAATGTATCAAATTTAATGTGGTAATGATGTATTGATGTTAAAATGCTACACGCAGCACCATTAGAACCAGGCCATGCCATCTATGGTCTTAGGATGTCAATGTGTTTGTTAATATCCTTTCTAATAAGTGTGTTGGGAGAGGAAATAAAGACTGCTTGAAATGAATGGGTGTTGCCATGGGAGATGCATAACATGTTTTCTGACAACAGTATGGCCTAATAATGTCACATTTTCATAATTACAAAGATGACATTATAATGCCAAGTGTAATGAGTTCCATTATAAACATCAGAAACAGCATGCTCCATTTGTACAGTCAAATATGACTGTAAATGATTTTCATTAGCTGGCCTACCAGTTTGTAAACTTCTGTATGCGCTGGCCATTGGAGAATAAAACTCTGGCAGATCTCTTTCCTCATGAAATGCTTCAATTCCATTGTTATTGTGTAATTCCACCAATTTGAGTTTGGCTTTGGGTTTTATAGCACTATACATTATTCCTTTGCATACTAAAGGGCCAGAATAGGTGCTGCCAAGCCTCAGGTGCTCCACAACAACGTGTGAAATACTTGATAGGCCTCAGAGGCCAAAAACATCTCTAGGGAAATGTGCCTTATAGACTTTGATAATGTTTGCATGCTCAGCCTGCAGTACATCTGAGTGGTTGTACTATAAAAGTTGACCTTGTAATGTGCATTAACATTTGCATGAACATGTTTATCTCTATTTTGCTGTAATCTTTCTCTTTAAAGTTGTAATCTGCAAGATCCTAGTTTTTTTTTCTAATTTTGTTTCCGTCGCTCAACGCTGTGGTGTTTCTTCACCGCACTTCCCAGAGATCACCTGTCAATCAAACAGTGTGTCCAGTACTGTGACGTCTTTCTCCTTGGATTTTCTGCTGAGTTTGAGTTTCTGTAGGTGGCGCTCTTTTCTTTGTCTCTTCAACGACGGTGGCTATCGCTGCTCATGTTAACTACCCAGTTCTATAGATAACGCATTACTTCCTGTGTGCCAGAGCTCTTTGTCCAGGAAAGACGTACCTGAGTACTTCAGAGTACATGAGATATATTCTACTGTATACCACACTATATATATGTATACCAGTGGCTCAATAGCGAGGTTGAGACTACATGGTTATTGTGTCAACTGAGAAATCTTTTGTTAGATCTTTCAAATGTAATATTTACAGAAAACATTTGCAAAATCCAGATGGTGTTAAATTGCAAGATGAAGATTGTGTTCACATGCGAGCAGGAACAGTTAAAAGTCTTTCTATTGTGAATTTTTTTAAAGTGACTTACAGAGATGGAGAGGTTTATCTCAATTTACTGTGAAACTCCCAAGTATTTTAAGAAAATACTGTGAATAGAAAGGCATGAAAAAGTCTAATAAATTGACTGTCCAATGGTACTACACTCTGTAGCCCCTGTGACCCATCAGCAGATTGTATTATATCTCCTCTCTGCTTTCTTTGATATGTCAATGGACTAACATCACTTTTTTTTAAAAACAGTCAGAAGCTCTACATTACTGATTAATGTGCAGTATTTAAAAATCTGAACTTGGCACTCCCACTATTGGTTCACTTCTGCCTTTTGGAAGGTTGATGAAATTTCACGCTTTGTGTACAATCTGAAGTAGTAGATGTGGGGGTTGCTACCTCTATTCTCGCTTCTGAAAACCATCTTGATCTGGTTCCCCCTGTGGTTGTGACCACTGACAAACTGGCAATGGATGGCCAGAGTGTACACTGATCTTTGAAGAATGTCCTACAAAGTCCTATATCTCTAAAAACTCGACTTTTCTGGAATTGAGGAAAAAAACAATCCGGCAAACATTTTTACATCGAATAGATATTGATACCGTGGCCTGCACCAACTTGAATACCTGTGTAAATATAGTGCCAACTAGGCGAGACGACGTCTGCATAGCTTTGGTTTCAATATCTTTCTAATATCAGGATGAACTTTTACTGTGTTATAA
This sequence comes from Hoplostethus atlanticus, assembly GCA_034670405.1. NCBI lineage: Eukaryota > Metazoa > Chordata > Actinopteri > Trachichthyiformes > Trachichthyidae > Hoplostethus > Hoplostethus atlanticus. The sequence continues at coordinate 247,041 of JAXDDX010000168.1, read as the reverse complement.
TATCATGTGAAAATCTCATGCTCGTTCAGCTTGATGTTGAACCTGCATGTCATGTAGACCTAAGAGGTTGGATTTGGCCTCCTCCTGCATATCACCATCCCTCAAATGCTTGCTGCGAAATTACTTTCCCATTGTGACATGGGTGCATTTTGGACAAATTTTGCATGGTTTGGATTATGGTCCAAGGATGAAGAAACATGTGGAAGGTCACATATCAATTGCAGTACAACAAAATTAAAAATTGGAGATTCAATGTTCCTGCAGGGTATGGGAGATATAATCTAAAGAAAATCTGACATATTCCACTTTATATAGGAGCTACCTGACAGACCAGTGCATGCACAAACATTGATATCTCCTTCAGGGACAATGAAACAGGCCCAAACTCTGATTAGGAATAGCTCTGCAACTGTAAAAATCAAACCATGGAGTTCTTCTGTCACCACTATGTAACTAAAATCTGCTGTGACAAATAATCCAACCCACTAGCCACCAGAGGTCTTCATAGCTTTTCAGTCCCAATGTGTCTAAACAAAGCGGTCCCCGCAAACCAAGGGAGCTTATTTCAATTACATTAAATATCGCAAGGGTTTCGGTTGTACAGGACTTGGCCCTGTCCCAAACCAAATCCTCTGCGTCTTCCTTGGAGGGCAGCATTCACAGAAACCAGAACTGATCTTTAATGAAAGGCCGTGCTTTTGTGTAGAGGGAGGATAACTCATGGGAAATTAGATAAACCACCAACATATGCTACTACATCCAAATCACAACCAGTGTAACTTGCCGAAGGAGTCCACAGCATGAGGGTTGTATAACAAATAGGAGCATATTTTACATCCTGCAAGGACAGTTTTCAATACAAATGCGCTTTTATCTTGTTGCAAAATGCTACTAAATTTTAAATGAACACACTACAATGACTGCCACTGATGCACTATAGAGGTTCTTTATACTTATGTCACAAATCTCCCATCAACCACGTGTGGCATCATCGTGGAGGTCCAGTGGAGAATTGGCTGTGTGCAAATAAGATAGATAGATACTTTATTGAACTTCTGGGGTTGCAGCAGCAGCAAAAAACAGAATGTGCAAAATACAAAGACCTAAATACTAAATATTACAATACTAGGTGACATAGAACTAGGATGTACAGCGGAAGGATGGCATGTTTACATAGTAATAGGACTGGGAAGAGCAGCTTGTGAATGAATGGATGGTACATATATACAGAGTTAAAAGAATGGTAATGAATGAATGAATGTGAAAGGGAATGAGAGTGGCTGAAGTGTCTAAAGTGCAGGGCAGTGAATGAATGTGAATGGATAAAGTGCAGGGCAATGGCAATGAATGAATCTGAATAATAAAATGACTAATATATATCACAACTGGCTTAGAAAAAAGAGAGATTGTTGTCGTGTCGGTCAATTTAGTAACGTTTTAAATAAAAGTGACTATGGTAGGGTAGATTTGTTTCCAAATGTAGGTTACTGTGACACAGTAAACTGTCTTGTCTTTAGCCCTAACACTCTGCAAAAAGCTGGTAGATTTTGGTTTGTTAGCTAGCTAACTAGCCTGCAGGCTAATTTAGCAAAGCAACTGATGCTAATGTTAACATGCTAGTTCTGACAATATACATTAGCTAGTGCTTACATCAGATGTGTTTATAAGACAGTGATGGTTAGCTGATACTATGGCTAGCTGGCTAATAAGCTGACATTATTTATGTCAGTTATGTCCCCATTTTTGTTATTTGGTGGTGTATTTTTTTTTTTTTGGTGTATTTGTGTGTTAAATGACACAACTCTGACTATCTCTTGACTGGGAAAAAATCCTGCTCTCTCGCACACCTACATCTATACCTATAACTCACAGCTGAATGCAACAAGTTCAAGCCCCGTCTCTGGGGGATGTCGAAAGTCATTCTGGGAAATGTAGAAAATCACTAACTCAAATAGATGAGGCATGTTGAGGGAAAAGTGGATACACCAAAAAAGTAAATTACGACACTTCATCACAAAATAACTCCTGCAATGCATTGTCCATCACAGATTGATTTTATGTATAATATAGTGTTGTGTTTGATGTGTTTGAAACCAGAAACGTGTATGAATCAGTGAGGTTTGGGTTTAAAGGAGGCAGCTGAATACATAGTAGTCACATGAGGCAAAAAGGGTTCAGCAAATGGAATTAATGACCCACCGTTTTTATTTCCCAATTGTAAAAAAAAGGTATTTACTCTCCCACCACAGGGAACTTAAAAAACAGAACATATTGTACCCCACAGACAGAGTGTTGCAGCCAGTAAATATGGATTTCAGCACCGGGTAGTCCTCCATCGCAATTGAGAGTGACATTTTCCCTTGTAATTGACCACATTTCATTTATGAGCAAGTGTTTAGTGAGTCAACACAGAATTCACCGTGCCATTAAATCACTTGGGCGTTGCCTTTGTTGTGTGACTTGTATTTGAACAGTTAAGGATTTCAAAGGTTTCTTATATTTGGGCAAAGATTAGTTTTCCATTTGTTTGTTTTGTTGCAAAGGAGCACAATTGAAAAGCAAATAAGAAAATATTCTCAGTAGGAAAGTCTTACCAACAGCAGCGCTTTTTTTTTTTCACTGGAAAACTACAGTTAAGCTCCCGAGGCACAAATACCTCAAAATAAAGCCATCCGTTTTACACAATAAGACCTTGAAATAACTCATTGAAATTAGATCATTTATTTGACCTTACTATATTGAGATAATGTTTGTATTGCCATCCAAACTTTTATTGCTAGGCAGTACTTCAACAGTAATTGGCATGTGGAAAATGCCAGCACTACCTAAGATTTGTTTGTATTTGCATTGGTAACGTGGGTTGGGGAAATTATCAGGCGCGCCTTTCACTTTAGCTCCACGTTTAAACCATAATAACGCTATGTACAACTTTCGGGCTTCCATCTGTTTCCACTATGATTCTCACTTTGGCAGTCAGTATTTCAAACCGTTCCGATTATTTGGCAATGACTCCTTACTGCCTTAGTAACGTGTCATGTAAAAATGTACTTTAAACCTTTTAAAACCCCCAATGCCCACCAGGATTGATGATAATCTCACCATTCACTCTTGACTCATAATCTTCAACGTCTCTGAAACTTTCCTTGAATAGCGGATTCTGCACATATGCTATCAGTATCTATAAAATGAATATATTTGTTAAGGTTTGTTTTCTATAATGGTAGTCTACACTTTATGTACATGGCCTTCTGTAATGTGAATACGATGCACATTTGCACAACATTGTATATGTATGTATATGTACATGTATTTTCATAATAATTCCACAATTTTTTACTGTAGATACTTTTTTTTAAATTCATTTTTATTTTTATTATGTTATGCTTACACACACTTATATTTATGAATATATAGCACATATTCCGAATTCAGTAATCCATATTTAAGTAAGTAATTGTGACTGCTAGTAACATCTGTCAGTAACAACTGTAATTTAATCCATGAATTAGTAATCCATACTCTTCCCCCATATTTCCAACCAATACTTTCTACCTACATGTGTTTTAATTGGCACCAGCATTTATATAACCCCACAATTTTATTGCTTTATTGTTTTTATTATTTGTACTGTATTATTGGCTACTTTATATTCTATCTGTGTTGTATTAATTTGTCTTTTTCCCTGCTGAATCCTGTTACTTTTGCAATGACCCACTTTCCCCGTGGGAACCAATGAAGTTTAATCTCTTATATCTTTAGTTTTATCTCGGTTTCGGTGCGGAGGCCTATTGGACACTAAAAAAGGTGCCATTGTCTTGTATCTGTGAAGAAACTATGGAAATCAGCTACGTGTCCAGATCCATATGATTTAAAACCTTAAGTTGCACAACAAATTGCAGCACGGAGTTCCTCTTGCACAGTCTTTTACCGCAAACACACACACACACTGTTGCACGAACGTAATTGCCCTCCTACCCTTTGGCATTGACCTGCATTTTTGGAGCCTTAGGCATTTCACTTCAGACTTGTTGAATTCAATTAAATCAAAACTATATCCAGAACTTGTTTAACCGCAATAAATGTGTATTTTATGGACTATATGAGTGTGTTAGGCATGAAAACAGATTTGTTGTAAGAGTATGTGCATAATGGGCAGAGCTGAGAGAAGATCTTACCCGACTGCAGAGCGTTAAATTGAGGATACATTTATGAGCTTTATAAATATTGCTTGACGAACCAGAACGTTGAGCACTTTCCCATTTCATGCAGCAAGATTTCTCTTGATCTTTATTGTAACACGCTTTATTGCGTGGCCCATTGGAGAAAACACTAATGGTACCATGGGGATAGCTGAATGGCTCAGAGTTATTTCAGGGGTTAGAAGGTAAAAAGTTTTGATACATATACTCAGTTTGGACATTCCTCCTGTGTTTTATTTTTTTCCTCTCTTCATCCTGTTCAGACTTTTTCCCATGTTCTGGGACTGGTTAAATAGGCCATTAGATTCAATTCCACTGTTTAACCTAACCTTTACATTGAACACGATTTATTCAAACAATTACATTCTAGAGATGATGTCTGGGTCTTTACCGGAGTCTTGAATCACCTCAATTACGAAGCCATTTTAGAGACCTATTTTTGAAGTTGGTTTGATGAACTTTGAACTTTACTTCAAGGGGGAATACCAGTTCAGTTTGTAATGATTCCCCTTTCACACGGGAGGGAGAAGACACTTTAAAGCTGCACTTTGAAGGCTGATGTGTTGTGTTTTCGACCAAAGCAATAAGCTCCATAACAATGTGCCATAACAACAGTATTGAGTTTGTTCACTAACAACGGTATACAGTGTGATATTTCATATACCAATTCAAAACCTCCTTGTGCCACTGTGCCTTAGATGGTGATTTCAGTTAAATCTCTTGAAATAAAATGAATGGTAATTGAAAATGACTACATGTAGTATACTAATAAACCAGCCCATTGGATCATTGTATAGGTGCAGTATCCGGTCCATAGTAAATCCTTCTTGTAAATGAAAGAAATAAATGGAAATAAAATATGAAAGGAGCTGACTATTTGAGCTCCTTTGTGGAATAAAAGTCAAATCAAATTTAGATAACAGCTTGCAAGAGCCAGCCAGAGCAAATTAATCTTACTAGCATGGCGGCAATGGTTAAGGTGTAAATTTTATGAAGTATTATGAAAGAGTCATTTATTGGGATTTTTCACACTTTGGCAAAACTGAGTTGTTTGTGTCCATTTCACAAAATGATGCAGGTAGCAGCTATAGACGACTACAGACATCGTCTCAGCTTTCATTTTGGCACTAAATTCACATGGGTTTTCAACCTTGGTTCAGGCCATCTAATCAGTGTCTAAAGGTTTGCTGGGTATTGCTATGGGTCCACATTTGGTCAGAAAATATGTTCTGCATCTCCCAGTTTTCAGAGAGCAATAAGTTTGGTCTATTTTGATGCACTGTGATTATATCTGAGGCATGATTTTGAGATAACACACTTATTAGAAAGGATATTAACAAACACATTGACATACTAAGACCGTAAATGGTAAGGCCTGCTTCTGGTCAGTGTCAGGTCAGTGGTCAGTGTCAGTGTTATCCATTGGCGATATCATGGAGGTTTTTCCCTAAACACAGCTACATAAAGGTCTGAAAAACCTGCAGTGAAGTTAAATGCCCTGCCTCAAAGAGCTGCTAACCCTTAAAGAATTTCATTGGTGTGGGTTTCAATGGAGAGTTTTAGTGTCCCATGGACTAAATGCTGTTTCAGAGGCTTTTCCACCCTGACAGGAATACAATTTGGAGGAAAACTTGTGAGTACTTGTAAGTTTTGGCATGAAAATGGTTACATTTAAAGACAGGTTATTGGTGAATTCAGTCAATGAATTCATTCAAATATCTGAATTGGTATTGGCTTTGAAACACTAATATCAGTCGAACCCTAATATTAACAAATACAATGACTCACTAAGACCTTAGCTGCCTACTTTTAAAGGTGCCACATGTAGCGTTGGTGCAGGCTATCATTACCTATTTAATGTCAACATGTTTGCTGGGATTCTTTGCAGTGCCAGCTGTTACTATACGCCCTGTGCTATTGTGTCTGTGGAACCCCACTGTAAGAGGGTGAAGAGGCCATCAAGCACGTGGAAGTGATTTTCATCAAGACCTGCTTTCACCTTCCTGGCCTGCACTGGTCCTGCTATATAATTGCCGGGGAGGAGAAGGACAGCTGGAGGGCGGGGGGTGTGGGGGAGGGGGGTATTTTTCCTTCCCTTTTCCCCTCTTGTAGGAGGAAGCCTGGCGGGGAACAGCCAGTCCCTCTCGGCACTGTGTCTGTCAGTTTCTCCATCCGTCCTTCCTGCCACCCTCCGAATCACCCCGCCGGTTGGAAACCCTAAAAATGTCAACGGCCAGAGGAACATCTACTGTATGAAGCTCCCTCTCTTGGCACCACTTTACCCTGTCCGTGCCCTCTGCCACCCCTTCCTAAATCATTTGGTTAGGACAGTAGCAGTGAATGACATTTCCCCCAGGCCCAGAGGACTCAGAGGTAAAGCTAAGGCCATGGCGGGGGTGGGAGTTAGGTTGACCTATCGACAGTTAGATAGCAGATGGTTGTTCCCCTGGATGTACAGAGAGCCTATTTGGGAAACATACACTCCAATAAGGTTCGACTCACATATCACATAATTACATTGTGTTCTGTGGTTGCATGTTAAAGCAAATGTCCCAAAAATAATTCATCATCATGGTTTGCATGGTAGTGTGCAGAAATCCCATGGCCATCACGATACAGGATACACACGATCCCAGCAAACATTTCAATGTTGCATAGATGCTGATGGGACAACCTGCACCAATGTTGAAACTGCATGTAAATCTAGCGCCAAAATTCAAGTTGAGACGTAGTGCGTAGTCGCCCATAGTTGCTACCTGCATCCTTGTGAAATCAGGACCATAATATCATGAAATATTTGTGCTTGTTTGGGTTGACGCTGAACCCAGCTGCCTCTCACACATCCACGTCTGTTAAATAATTGCTGGGATGGCCTCTGTTCATTCAGACTCTGTTCATTCACTGGGGTATATTTTTTCATTATTTAATAGATATGAAATGACCAAACCAAAATAATGTCTTTCCATATAGCAACTGGCCAAATTTCAAGTGTCAAGTGTTTCACTTTCTATTTTGGCATCGCTTGCCTATTCAACAACTCCAGGAAGTCCCCAACCGTCTCTGAGATTGCACTTTTGCCTCACTGAAATAGCACGGTGACTAGAAAAGCAATGTGTTTGTGTTTTAAGAGTCTAATAACAGTGGTTGAGTCATTGTTCCTAGTTGTCTCAGTACAGTAGTAATGACGGTGAAGTGATTGTTCCCAGCAGTCTCTACAGTAGGCCTCTTTGAACCTGGATCAGAGGTAGTGTCCCTTCTGTGACTGGCCAGACAAGCCTTATGTCACGTACACCATCCCTGGCCATGACAAGCTGCCCATCTGTGTTTGTGTGTGTGTGTGTGTGTGTCCCTGGTTGGTCAGGGAGTTGATGACAGACTGATGAGTTCCTGGCTTCAAGAGAAATGGTGAGCAACAAGCCGGCCATCCGCTCAGCTCTCCTCCTTCCCCTGGACCAGCAGCCTTCCTCCTGCATGACTCACAAGACATACCAGCTCACACATGTGCATACACACACACACACACACACACACACACACACACACACACACACACACACAAATCATTTTCATTTACATAAGCATAGCACAAACACATAAGCACACATTCATGCCCAGACAGGACTACTGATATTCTAAAACATGAAATCTATTGCAAGTAATGAAATTTTGATTGGTAAAACAAGATCAGCCATAGCTGTTTGAGCTTAATCTTAATTTAAAGCTGCACTAGGCAAGATTTTTATGTAAAAATACAAAAATAAAAAAGACAACAGCACCCCATACTCACTAATTGCGATGCCATAGATTCACCCTATTTGCCCAAATTGGTGTTATCATTCTGATATCGATATGGTCGCTGGTGGGAAATATTCTCCGCACACAGGAAGTGATGAATCAAAACTTGAAAATATAAAGTGATGCATATATATAAAGCAGTGACTGAGCACTCCATCCAGAGAAAGCTGAACTCACCAACGATGGCTGAACCTCTCCACCACTTCATCTTGACATCATCTTACAGGATTTCTGGTTATAGAAGTCCTCAAAATTCGCCAACATGCAAAGTTGCCAAATGCAACTTTAAGTAATGTTTTGGAATGGTTTTAAGCTGTTGAGTAATATAGAGTCCTCAATTGCCATGTTACCAAGAATGCATATGGCACCTCTCCCCAGAAGGGTCAGTGGCCCTTGGAAAAGTAGGGCATCAGTGTTTTTCTCATTCGCACTTCAGCAGGGATAGACATCTGCTCTCACATGGATCAAAACTGTGCCCTCGCAGTTACAAGATTCCTCTAACCAGTAGACCATTATGCTACTGAAGACCACCTATGGTTTGCATTTTTATGATTGCAACTTCAAAGAGAAAGGTAGAAATCCTGACATGGAGTGGGGGGAAGACTGTGAATTAGAGGGCTACAGTAGAAAACTCTGAACTCTCTGGATTCAGACTGTGAGAAACCACACCATCATGCTACTTTCTTTTGGCCATGTTTAACTAGCTCTGGTTCTGCACAATGTGCCATCATGACCCAGAAGTCTGCAGGTTTTCATTCCAACCAAACACTACAGTAGCTGACTTCACTGATTAGTTCTTTCTCTCTGGGTAAGGTGTGTTAATCAGTGAAATGAGCTACTGTAGAGTTTAATTTGAATGAAAACCTGCAGACTGTTGGGTCACGATGGCACATGGTATAGAACCACTGAACTAGCCAATTGCTAACTGTGGCATCAAAGGTGTTGAAGCAACATTAGTATGTCAGTGGTTCCTGACTGGCCATGTGGTCTTGGAGCAGAGTCATCACAAAGTCAAATAATTTATCAAAAATCTATTATCTGCAATCTATAAGTTTCTGTTTAAAAGTTAGGGTCAGGCATAAGGTCTCAATGACGGTCAGGGTAAAAATCATGTTATGGGTGTTATCAACTTTTTAGGTCAAAATTGTGATAAAGCTTTGCAGCTTGGCCAGAAGGTAACAACCCAAAGATTAGTAGACTACTACCCAAAACCACTTAGCTTGAAGTCTGGGAAGAAGCAGACAGCCTGGGACAAAATCCTGAGTTGAGGCCTAGCAACGAAACCTTTGGGAACAGTAGGCAGTTGAGAAGTGAATAAATGAGAAATTGCCCAACATACAGTGGCTTCGGAAAGTATTCACTTTTTCCACACTTTGTGTGAATCTTTCTTTGTGTGAAAGTTTTGCTAGTTTATTCAGTAAAAGTATTCAGACTCTTTGCTATGACACTCCAAATTGAGCTCTGAGATAGAATTGTGTCAAGGCATAGTTCTGTGGAAGGGTATGAAAAGATTGCTAACGCATTGAAAGTTCCCAGGAGCACAGTAGGCTCCATCATTGTGAAGTGGAAGAAGTCTGGAACAAACAAGACTCTTCCTAGAGCTGGCCGTATGGTCAAACTCAGTGACTGGGAAAGAAAGGATCAAGAGACCAAGTGGTAACCACGTGGTAACCCAACGGCCACTCTAACAGAGCTTCAGAGTTCCTGTGCAGTGATGGGAGAACCTGTCAGAAGGACAACGATCTCTGCCGCACTCCTTCAAATTATGTCTTTATGGTAGAGTGGCTAGATGGAAATCAAGTTTGCCAAATGACATTTAAAGGACTCTGAGAACATGGGGAAGACAATTCTCTGGTCTGATGAGACAGAAATTGAACTCTTTGGCCTGAATGCCAAGCACTCCATCTGGCAAAAAAACAGGTACTGCTCATCACCTGTCTAATACCATCCCTACGATGAAGCATGGTGGTGGCAGCATCATTCTACGGGGATGTTTCTCAGCAGCAGGGACTGCAAGACTGGTCAGGATTGAGGGACCGTTGAATGGAGCCAAATACAGAGAGGTCCTTGAAGAAAACTTGCTTTTGAGCGCACATGACCTCAGATTTGGGCGAAGATTCACCTTGTTTTGGCACACAGCCAAGACAGTGCTGGAGTGGCTTTGGGACAAGCCTCTGAATGTCCTTGAGTGGCCCGATGTCAACCCCATTGAAAATCTGTGGCAAGACCCAAAGACCTGATGATCACAGATGACAGTTCACCGACGCTCCCCATCCAATCTGACAGAGCTTGAGAGGATCCGCAAGGAAGCATGGGAGAAACTGTCCAGATGTGTCCAGAAATCCAGATGTGCAAAGCTGGTAGAAGCATACCAAGAAGACTCGAAGCTGGAATCGCTGCCAAAGGCGTTTCTACTAAGTTTCTAAGTACTGAATAAAGGGTCTGAATACTTTTGTAAATTAGATATTTCTGTTTTTATTTTTTATTAATTTGCAATTATAAATTATAAAAAAGTTTTCGCTTCGTCATTTTGTATGTAGATTGATGGCAATAATAATAATACTACATTTTAAATTAAGTCTATAATGCAACATTGTGTGGAAAAAGTGATGGGGTCTGAATATTTTCCGAAGCTGCTGTAACTAAACTAGTTCTGGTTCAGTGTGTCTAGAAATCAAATGCCTGAGTGCATTTATTGATGTGAAATTTCTAGGCCCAGTCATTTGTGATCTCTCCAAATGGAAACTTAAACTAATGAAAAATGCTATTGGTTAGCTCTGTCCAGGTAGAGAAGCAGAGTCATGAAGACTTGCAACTCAAATGTGCCAGAGGGGTACATCAGCAAGGTCTGCTGGACAGTACGATGATGTCTTCTTGTCTCTGCAGACGTGCTCATGAATATTCATCACTCGTGGATGGACCTACAGATGCAGGAGAAGAAGCAAGCTAATCACGCAGACTGAAAAATGAAGGAATCTCTCTCTTTGATTGATCAAGAACTTGGCATAGGCTCTTCCAGTGCTTCGGAACCAACTAGAGTTTTCCAAGTCTAGAGGCTGTCGGGCCTCTTCAAAACCCCTCTACTCCATTTGGTTGACATGGAGCTGCTCATCACAGGATTGTGTGGGACTACAAAATATCCTAGATACATAAGTCTATGCCTTGTTGGTGCATTGAAGATGTACTGCAGCACAATTGCTGCTACTACCACTACTACTCCTATTACTACTACAACTACAACTATTTTTACTACTAATACTACTGCAACTTTCCCACTACTATTATTACTATTACTTCCACTTCTGCTACTACATTTCCACTACTATTACTACTGCAACTACTACTACTAACAATAACAATAATAATTTCAACAAATTCTCGAGCAAAAACTCACGCCATTGATGCTTAGGCTACATCTCTACATTGATGTAGCATACATACCTCCATTCTTACGTGATATTTCAAAATATTTGAATGTAAAATAATAAATTACTCACAGACAACAAACAAAGCAACTACAGTAAAATATTTTATTTAGAAAATGACTATTCATTTTGAAAATAAGTTTAAGAAATCCAGTGATATATGTAAATAATCAATAATCAGGTTAAAGTGCAAAAATACAATTTTATATATATCTGTACAAAAATAACATTGGAATGTGGTATTAAAAAGGAGGAAAAGGCGGCTATGCTAACATGGCTTCAATCATTTTCAGTTGTTTACAAAAAAATTGCATAACAGTTGGAGTGTCCCTTTTATAGTCTCTTTGGATTAAACGCTTATGTAGCCAAGTATTTGGAATGAGCAGCCACAAGTTTCTGAGAGGTTGATTTCACATTCCATACATCCGCTGGGTTTTTTGCCCATTTTGGCTTTGACAACTAAGCATTCACTTCTTCACTAAGCCTTATATGCTTTTAACTGATCATGGAGAAACTATTCTTCATAAATATTCTCTGTAGAAATCCAGGGCTGAAAAAAAAGTTTTTTTGCTGGTAAAATATTTCATCCTTGAGGAATGTTCCAATTTTCTATACAAGTTGAGAGATATGCTTCCAACAGTTGAGATGAACAAAAGCCTTTGGTTTTTGTTTGATTGTAGTTGTTCTCTTTGGGTCATTTGGTTTTTCCAGGTGTCCCCGCCCCTTATATGCTGTCAAAATCACTTGATCTTGGGTGGCTTTAGTTCCTTGACCTGCATGTGTAATGTTTTGTGGACAGCCAGAGTCCTTGACTGACAGAATCCCTTCCCACACTCCTGACATTTGAAGGGCTTCTCTTTGGAGTGAATGTACCTGCAGGGTGGAACACAAAACACTGTCAGTATTTAAGAATAACATAATTATATTCAGTCATCACACTGCGGTTGATTTATACTCCTCTGCTTGCCCTCCCCTCCAGAATTTGCTCCTGGTACCTCCATCCTCTATGTCCCAGTCAAACGCATACTAGCTAGCATACTAACAGATGGACTACTCTCTTTAAAACTGCACAGGGCAAAAATACACCTGCGTAAATCAAAAAGTGGGGCTGCAACAGAGAGTGTCGCATACCCCCGTCATAGATTCACGCTATTTGCCCAAATTAAGTTCTGGTGTCGGTCGGGTCACAGGTGTCCCCTAAACAGTAGTGAGCGAGGGCTCCGTCCAGAGAAAGATGGACTCTTCACCACCTCCACCCCCACCAGACACTAATGCTGCATTCATATTGGAAGAAGCTAAAGAACAGGATGACGTTGCTACAACTTGGAAGCGGTCACCTGTTTAACTTGTTGGAACGGCCACATCCAAAATCATTTTTATTTATGAATTTAAAACCAAGCATAAACAAACTGCAGGAGAATATAACTGATAATTTTGATTTTCTTTTTTTATTACCTTGGACTGCCAACATTGGTGGATTTGTTGCCATGTCTGCCGCCTGTGTTGACACACTTTTTCTATTTGTGATTGCAAATGGGAGATACAAAACAATTCCCATGTCCTACTTATAATTATCACTATGAGGCTGAACAGTTTTCCCCAGTCCCCCAGGGCCACCAAAATGCGAAGTTGCCTACTGAATACATTTGTTTAAGCACTGTGCTCAGTTGTTGTGATTGGTTAAAAAAAAAGCAATGATTTTAACATCTCCGTGTTACCCCGCTATTTAGCCTGGGTAAATGCTTACTGCCAAACACTATGCAGACACTGAAACACAAAGATTCCAGCTTGGGATGTGTACTTCCTCATACTATTACCACTATAAGTCAGTAACTAACACATATCCATAAGAGAAATAGCCATGAAACTGCATTATCCCAAAATATCCTGCATGTTTCATTGTACCATGCCTTTATGCAGGCTCTTTATATATATTCTGGAATATTTCTTCACCCTGACCCTGGGTCATCAAACTGCTGCTGCCTGGTTTCTATTAATATAATGTTGATTGATGACAAAAATTAAGATTCAGTAATAACTATGCAATAAGTCAGAGAACCTCTGAAACATTCGATGTGCTACTTATGAAATAAATAACTTTAATTTGCATTTACTTTGGTAGGTCCAATGTGTTCTATGCCCCTTTACGCTTTGACAACCAACCTAACTTGCTCCAACTGGCTTTAACAACTAAACTAAATGACTCCACTGAACCGACCATGGAGAAACTACACATCAAGTATTCTCTGCAGAAATCCCTGAAATAGGTATTATGCTGATTACCAAATACATAACATGAATTTGTATTTTATTTTGTATTTATGGATATGTTGCCATTCACTACTGAAATAAGTCCATGACTTTTAGTTACTCTGTTAACCACACCGGTTACCTTTTTTTGATGCATTATAGGCTGCTGATTTCCTGGATTATGTGATTATGTAGTGCATGGAATAGGGTCTGCAGAATTGCACTGCAGCTTTACTGCAGCATAACTACAATATTTAGTACAGCACTATTCACAACCCTAATAAGTTCTTACTCTGATAAAGTCAAATAAAGTATTATGGGTGCAATCTGATTTGAGAGGCTAGATGAAGTGGGGTTCTCACCTGTGGTCCCGGAGGTGGTCTTGTCTTCTGAAGGCCTTGTGGCAGATATCACAGGTATACGGCCTCTCATCCGTGTGCGTTCGCTCATGGATCAGCAGGTTGTAGGATTTGGTAAAATGGCGACCACAGAACTTGCAGACAAACTCTTTCTTGGTCTTGGAGGGCAGTCGGCCTCGGCTGGGCTTGCGCTCTGGCGAGGAGAGCTTGGTCACATCCAGAAGGCAGCCCAGGCCGGCGGTGGTTGGGTGGTGAGATGAAGCCTGCGCTGCCGCAGCACCTGTCATGCTCAGGTCCTCCGCCTTCAAAGGATCCTCCTGGGTGGCTGCTGTCGCCAGATTGGCAAAGTCAAAACGGGGCTTGTTCTTGGAGCCCTGCAGCAGCCCCGCCGAGTCCTGCTTGGGCTGAAGGAGGTGCGGGAAGATGGGGATGGAGGCCATGGAGGAGAACTGGGCAGGCAACTTGGAGATGGTGCAGCGGGGCAGGGCCAAAGGCGGGTAGCCCAGGGTCCACTGGTGGAGGTGGATGGCATGGAGGGCGCTGAAGCTGTAGATGCCAGGGAAGTGATCTGCCGGCAGCTGGAGGCCCGTGGAGCTCTGCAACAGGGAGTAGTTGGCCAGCTGGAGGGAAGGGTGGAGAGGGACTGGTGCAGGAAGAGTCTTGCTGCCCATGGCTGCTACAGTAAATCCAATGTTCCTTCTGGAAGAGGAAGAAAACATTAGCAGATGAAAATATGTATCCATTGGGCCAAGTCACTTTTATTTCCTCCGTGATGGTTTCTAATGCTTTCGTAACATCTAGTCAAATTCATTGAGGAGCTAAGATTACTATGGGCTATGTTCAAAACTTCCTATTGCAAAACAGATATATACATATCATGTAACATTAATTCACGGAATGTCAGCACAGGAATACAAGGCACGTGACAACTCGCAAATGATTGACAACACACAGGGAGGACAGAGAAAGCCCTGGAACATGGACTAGACAAACACTTAATGAGTATTTACATTTCTGATCATAAGACAAAGATTAATTCTGGTATCCATAATGCTGTATATCATAGAATATGATGAAAGAGGTTTTAAAGTCAGAATGAAACAGCATGTTGATGGTGTCTACATCAGGTTAAAACAGGATGTCAGGGCAGGACATAACACAGGGAGGGACCGTTCAAAAGTGTTCAAAAGTTAAAAAAAAAAAAAAAAAATGTATAATCCATAATCTTGAACTGTCACAAATTCTGGATTCTTCAAAATGAATGAATTCCAGCCACTTGGATACAACCATGGAAAAGGTTACACCATGTTGCCGTATCTTATCACTTTGAAAGTTTAGGTTTTATATGATGGGAGGAGCAAAGGCATCGGCCCACGTTGACAAAACGGGAGCAGGGACAGTGGATCACAATTTTGATGTATATATATATATACATATACACACAGCTCTGGCCAAGTTTATTGGCACCCTTGCATTTTATGCAGATAATGTACAATATCTTGTGAAATATTTGGAAATCACACGATCGGTCTTCACACGATCATCTTTTACGGCTTCAAAATTTAAAAGTGTCTATGGCCATGATTATTTGCACCCTTTTCTAATACTTTGGCAATAAAATGTTGTGTCAATTTTCAATTTGAATAAAATGCAGAACGGTATATATATATGTATAATAAAATAAGTATAATATAGTGGTGTAAAAATAGTAATAATAATAGAGTTACACATAATAGGAGAAGTCTGTAGATTACAGAACCCCCCCCCCCCCCCCCCCCCCCACACACACACACACACACACACACACCCCAGTGTGAGTTGTGAGTTCTCCCCCCTTACCTCCCTCCCATTAAAAACAACATACACACACACCTCTACCTGGAGCCAATACACATCCAGCCCAGCTCGCTCAGAGTTGTTGAAGGGGCCTCATTATCATCATATTAAGACAGTGCATGTTAAAAGGCCCCAGACTATAAAGTATCCGAATTTGTGTCCCGGTTACACTTACAGAGAGCACTAACAGCTAAAAACTGTCTGCACCATACCACAGGAGCCACAGGAACTCCCAGTTGCAACCTTGGACAATGAAAAACCCACACTTTGACACTTTGCATGCCTTTGAGTGTGTGTGTGTGTGTGTGTGTGTGTGTGTGTGTGTGTGTTAGAGAATTAGGTGTAAGTTTGGGTAAAGAAAAGCGTCCAGGTTAGGCATGTAGCTGTTATTGGTAAGGGGGTTAGGGAATGAACGTAGTCAGTGAAGGTCCTCACAAGTAGAGCAAGACAAATGCGTTTGTGCTTGCACGTGTGTGGCAACCATGTGTCAGCGATGGCGAACACAAAACAATTGGCAGCACTAACACACACAAACGCATCAGACAGACAGAAAGAGAGCAGTGTGTTTGTGTGTGTGTGGGTGTTTCCTGTTCCCAGAAACATGCCTGGGGCTGTTGAGGGCAGCTAAACAGAATGACAGCATTCAGCTAGAGAAATACCTGTGAGCTGTTAAATCAGGTTTGATAAGCAAGAATAACAATAGACAATAATGTATCTTTGTTTGAGTCAGACGGTGATGGACAGGAGCCACGGCAGCTCCAAGTCCTTCTTCTCAGTCTCGGTCTCAACACAGCTGCTGTGCCACTCCTTTCGGATCGGAGACTTAAGTTACATTTTGCCTAACAACTGCTAGTTAACAGCTTATAACATAACTTCTTAATTTCATCATAACTTCTTAACTTAATCATAAGTTCTTGATGTGTGACTTAAAATGATGAGTTGAATTGTTATAAGCCGGTTATAACACTTCAATAAGGGTCTAATTATGAGAAACAAAAAGAAAAAAATGATAATCATTATTGGAATGTGGTTCAGCAGTTAGTAGACTCAACTAATAAACACTCGTCACGGTGACTAGGCATTTCACTAGACTGAACAGTCGAATTTCAAGGAAAGGAAACGTGCATCTTTAAACTGAAGTGCCCCAGTATTTGTTACAGTGTGCAGTGCCATGGGTGTAATCCCACCATTTCCGGGTTTGCAAATGTAAAATCACTTTTTTTAAATAGTTGCTTCTACCTGTGTGGAAGTGGAAGACAGGCGCGGGTTACCATTTTCATAACATTTACATTTTTACAGTGATATCAATTAAGATATCATTGTAATGACATCACTCCAAGAGTAAACTAAACTAAGTAAACTAAGATTATATTTAATCATTGTGGACAAATATTTGCAAATTAACTTCTCTTCCAGTAATTGAAAGAATTTAAGGTTTACCACTTGAACTAAGGGAAAATAAATTGAACTGATGCCTGTCTTGCTGGATTGGGATAAAGCCCTATGTGTAAATTGTATGTGGGCCACATAAATTTAATAGAAATGTAGTTACAATTTATTTTTATTTATTTTTTAAATATAAAAAAATAAAAACCCTGGCTGAGGATAATTCGGTCAATTCTGTGAAATGCAATAAACTATAGTGAAATAGTTGTAATTAGAAGCAGCGGAGCTCAAAAAGCCCCCTGTGGATTGTTCTTTTCTGATCATGACGCAGAAGTAATTGACTTTTACTTAGGAGGTCATTAGAGGAGATAAGCGCTTTGCTCCTGAGCCTCTCCTCTCCTTTAACCTTTTGATGTCTGCATACCGAGGGCCTCAAAATCAAACAGAAAAAACACAGCGATGTGGCCCTTTTTCCTTTGGTCGTGACTATGAGATTCGGCGCCTCGGTCGGCCCCTCAGCGTGTTGATTGAGACGCAGGCTGTATCACCTCCGCAGAAGCGTGATCAGGTTAGGTCTAGGATTTCCAAGAGAGTAGAGTAGTTTAGAGGAGTTTTCCTTTTTTGTTTTTACCTCCTACAGTAGAGCTACTGGGTCCAAGTCCTGGTTAGACACAATCCAAATTCTGCAAAATGCATGTTGCCTTACAGGTAAGTTAGTGTTAGTTCAATAAAGTCCCAGCATCTAATATCATTCGCCACCAAAAATTCTAAAATCTGATATTATATTATTATTTGGCCAAAATATTATTGTTTGGTCAATTTAATAAATTACTAGAGGTAGGACACTATGCCTAATAATGTATCAGCATAGAGGGAACATTGATCCTGAATGCTCTCTGATGGATTTTGTCTTTTTAGACGTGGTTTCAAAATAAAGGCCTAGTGATTTTTTTTTGGTGTCTTTGCTAAAATTACAAAAAAAAAGACCAAATCTGGACTCACTGAGTGCCTCACCTTCTCCTACCCAACGAATGCCCATGCTGCAGGTAAACCCCCAAACTTTACCTCTGCCGCTATGTTGTCAGCTCATTTTTGGGATATCACAGCGCCGGAAGTCTTTCGGGGTGCCTTGCACGCCACAATCGATCAGACTCAGGGCGGCTACATCGACCATGAGCTGATCTCCACTGAGGTGATGAAAAAGACAGAAAAAAAAGGACGTAGGGTTTAACCCGTCACACCTGGTTCAGAGACCAGTAATCTGATGCATATGGGCCTTCATTTGCGCCGACGTCTCATTAAGCAATCCAGTATATTTAATTAGGCAAATGTGCCGGGGGGGGTTAGGCCCCACCGTCGCTCCCCTGCTCTCTTGTCCTGCAGGGGTGTCTATGGAAATGCGTATTCCAGTCACTTGAGATCAGCTTGGAGAGCCTTGCGCTAATAGTGCAGCAATTACTGACTGCGCTGCTGCTTTTATCTTAATTCAGCGCATTTTTACCCTACAAACAGTCCAGACAGGTAACAACAGACTTCATATTTCACAGAAAAGCCACACGTTCAGTTCAAGTGAGACTAACTCAACACAGTTCTCAATTCATGGCCGAGGTTAATTAGTGGTAAGAGTTGTTCATTAGGCAGGGGGAGCAATGAAAATGCAGCCAAAACAAATGAAAATATTGGATTTTTTTTACACCATAATTGTTTCCCCCCTACTACCAACAAACCCGTCCATTTTTGCTCCTGTAACGAGAGTTATTGAAGGCACAAGGATATTTGATGTCCATTAATAGCCAATTTATCACTTGGAAACTGTCTTTAGAGAGTTTCTCGGGTGCGTGAGGGATATGAGAAGAACGAAAGATAAATACATTTTCAGAAAGATAAATACTTTACGGCTCTCATATTTGCACATCTGCCATAATAGGCCTATATTTCCTCTTATAGAATTTAACACTCCCAATGTGAATCAATATAAAAGCAAGCAAAGTGTGGATTTTTCACAGGTAGCTAAATATCGACACGGGCACGTTCATTTTGTACTTTCTAGAACAGAATGCACGTAGGGTTAGAAGCAAATATAATTTCGTATGTAGAGAACAGATTATAATAATAATGTGAATATAATAACAATATTTTAAAGGCCTGACTAAATCCTTCCTCAGTCCATCTTGCCTGTACCGCATCTGAAGGGTCCCACCTGCTGCAGAATACCTCCCCATGCAAACCCTAAAACCTCACATCTCCTGCACATACTCACGTTTTTCATTATTGCATTATGAAGGAGAAAAAAAATACGAAAGCAATGATAAGAAATGTATAAAACGCAAAGCCCAAGCGGGTTGCTTCTGCACGCAAAAAAACCCAACTTCAATTCATTTCAAAAAAGTTTAAAAAAAAGTCCAAACAAGTGCGGACGAATCTCTCTTTCCCCCTCATCTGTTAGGGTGTTGCAGCGGTATTGCCATTTCACACCAACAATTTTATTTTGAAAATAGAGTGAATAGTTACCAAGAACAAGCTGATTTGGAGTTTGGAGTTCCAGAATTCAAGGGTCCCGTCGACGGTTTGGAAAAGTTTGGAAATCACTTGAGCAGCCTTTTGGTTTTTTTTTTGGGGGGGGGGGTTAATGAGACCGCTTGACCAGCAGCATGCTCGGCCCGCCGGTCGGTTACTGCGAGAGTACTGAAGAGGCACTGCGGTGTTGTCGGTCGGGACGCCCGTTCCACTGTTCTGCGGTCGGAGCCTGCCGCCGCCTCTTTATTGCAGCGCAAAGTCCGACTCCCCCTGGCGCGTCACTCCGCCAGCCCACAATACAATACAATACAATGGGATGCAATATAATACTCCCCTGCTGCATGATCTTCTAGTGTAAGGTTAATTTTTTTTTTTTTAAATCACGTTTTATTTACCTTTTAAGGTCAGCCCATGTTGTCAGTTGGATACGCCTGGACATGAGCGAGGCCAAATTAAGATTTTATATATGTTTTTATTATTGCAATGGCGAAGAAACATCATGCAAAAATTACCAGAAATGTATTTGGAAGGAATAAATATTTGTTTTAAAAATAGTCAGGGAGCATTCAGGAGAAATCAAGTGCGTTTCTTCTCTCCCTGTGCGTCTAGTTTGTATCTACTATATATGCTACTATATGTTTAATCATTTATCACATTGACCAAATCATAATAACTTGTCAGTCATCGGTCGTTGCTCCACTTTGCCCCCAGAAATTCAGTGGAAACGTTCGGGTTTGGATGTTTTGGTTGCAAAATGAGCAAATCCATGTTAAGTCATACTTGCCATTGCTGTGTTTTTACTTGGCTATTTCCACCTATGAATCAACTTTTTTTTTTATGTTAAAAAAAAAACTGCACCTGTTATATCTGCTTTTGGGGTTTTTATCTGGGAATAACGAACCCTATAGGCCTGAGAAATCAATGCAGGGGGATTGTTGCACTGTCAGGACCCAACAGATGCACAGCCTTTTCCTGGTAGATTCTGTAATAAGAAATTATTATTTTTAATTTTATTTTGTAATAGTAGCAGTAGTAGTAGTAGTAGTATTAGGAGTAGTTATTAGTACAGGTTGTAGTAGCAAATTATTCAATTTTCTGGTTTTCGATGCAAAAACTCAACTTGGATCACTGCATCTGTTGTTGCAAAATGAATTAACTGTATTTATCTATAAACATAATTTTACATACAACTGTCACTTCAACATAAATGACACATGTGCTACTATATGGTCATTCATGACTGAAATGAACTGTGTTGTTTCAATTACAGGACTAATACAGTGTGTATAAGTAGGCAATGAATGAGATGAGGTGAGAGGACACTGAATAATAAAACTACATTTTTTGGTGGGTTTATGTCACAATAAGATAGCCACAGTGCCATAAACACACTTGTTTGCTTTTAATAGCCCTTGCCACTGTTCACAAAAAACACCTCAAAGTCATTTTTGATAAGGTTAAATATTATGTCTCCATATTGAACAGGAAACCATATTGAGGGCCCTGCAGGTTGACCAGCTTATAGCCAGCAGTCTACAGTATTGATGTTTTCTGCAGCTCAAGGCTGAAGTGACTGGAGCAGCGCTCTAGGTTTGTAACAGTGCATGAAATCTGCCATCTGCTGGAGAAAATGTTATTTGGTTCACAAATCAATTTTCACTTGTCTTTTGATTCATCTTGCTATGGTTTGGGACACTGGTAGCATAGACCATTATAGCGTACCCCCACTGCCAAGCAAAATGTCACAAACTAAAGTGCAGGTCTGTGATTGTCAACCAAAAACTGAAATGTCAAGTGTGTGAGTCAGCTTATAATGAAAGAAACAAATATGATTCCTCAATCCTATGACTGAAAATGGCACGAAGTGGACTATCTTGGCTTTGTCCGCCCCACTGCTTTTTATGTTTAGTGTTTTTTTTTAATGAGAAAATTTGGCAGGACGTGTTCACATTGCATCACAGCGCCAAATTTATGAGTATAACCGTAGGAATGAATCAGAGATGCTGCCACAGAAGCCCAGCGAATACTTATAAAAAAAAAAAAACATTGGCCAGACATAATTTACATTTTTTCCAGAGGTAAAGGAATACAAACTGTAAAGGATGGTTTGGTGTGAGCGGCCAGTGTGAGGAGGTTTAGCACTTAGTCTCCACACACACACACACACACACACACACACACACACACACACACACACACACACACACACACAGACTTAAGGAAAACAGCATATCAAGGCCTCTCAAGCAAATCACAGAGTACTCCAGTGACCCTCCTCTGAAATGATGTTTACAGATCACTTACATATGCTGTACAAGCTATTTACATCACTTCAGTTGTAATCCAAACACTCGGGCCGGAGGAAATGGGTGCCAGCGCATTCATAAAATATGTTGCAAAATGAAACCTTGCACCGTCAAAGTTTGCAAAGGATGGAAGTTTTGCAAAACTTTCTATCTCGGAAAAAAAAAGTCTCCGGAAGAGACGAAAATTGATGGTGATGTTCTCGCTGATTCCGAAGCATGTTTGACATTTCCCATTACAGTTGCGTTGATTTGGCTGGGTCCCAGCGTCATTTTATACACATGGGAGATGATAAGGGCTGTAAATTACAGTAACAACAGACGGAAGAATTGGAGATAGTAGGTTGCTGCAGGACACAAACATACATACAAAAGCTTTACATCAGGGTTTGATGGATATGGGTTTGGAAGGCCAATACCAATACCTATAATGTTTGATTGATTTTGTGGGAGTTTTTCCTTCCGTCATGTATTGTTTTCATAATGTGGGCATTGTGAAGCCCTTTGAGACTGTAACTGTGATTAAAGGCTACATACAAATACATTTGACTTGATTTGATTGAAGCCGCTGAGAGTCAATATTTTGTGCCAATATTTAATGGCTTTAAATTTGACCATTTTGATGACAAAAACCCCCACAAAAATTACAAGTAGTCAGTGTTTCCCCCAGAATGTATTCTTATCAGGTCGGAAAAAGAGTATTTAGACCATTGGACACTAAACCTCTCCATTGAAACCCAGGATTATGATAATAATAACAATAATAAAACATATTCATGCATACTTGTGTGGAATCTCATAAAAATGTCTCAAATGAATCAACTCTGGTTCCCAGAGATGCCCGGTGTAGTATTGATCAATTCTACAACAAATATCTAATCAATCAAAACTGCATCATATCCATCATATAAGAGCTGGATGACACTGACTGGACCAGATCCCATTTTAATAAAAAGCCCTATGCATCAGTAAACCAATATATCAGTCTACTTAACATTTAGCTGTAGCCTGATAAATGAGGAATTTCAAAATAATGTGATTTGCCACTCAAGTAAAGGTTATAAAGAAAATGATCTGTGGAGTATCTGCATTGTAGTATTTTGATCCTGGGGTTTCAAGTGTCCTTCATGCCAGTGAGGAGTATTTCCTCTGGAGTCTCCTCTGCAGGAATCCGTCTCTTGCCAGCATGGAGGACATAGCTACCAGCTGAGTTAACTCAAAACCTCACTCTTGAATTAGACAAAGGATTGTATTTCAGTCACAGGAGTGAGTGTAGTTGACCTCTTCAGGGTCAGCCATGGTATGACTAGGTTCCGCCTACATGTTAGCCCATGTAGGCGGAACTTTCTTACCTTAGAAATTGAATGAACAGAATATGGTAAGTCAAAACTCTGATAAATCTGGATTCCTGCGTAGATGACTTCCTCCAAGTATTAGTTTCTTGTTTGACCTGTTATGAAGTCTAGGATTATCATTTAAAAATGTATTGTACAAAAAGGCAACCCACAACACAGCACTATCCCAGCATGCATTGGGCAGAAGGCACCCTGGACAGGTCACCAGTCCATAGCAGGGCAAACACATAGACAGACAAACACACTCATGCTCACATTCACAGCTATGGGCAATTCAGAGTCTCAAATCCACCTGACCTGCATGTCTTTGGACTGTGGGAGGAAACAGGAGCACCCAGAGGAAACCCACGTTAGCACAGAACATGCAAACTCTGCACAGAAAAGGCCAGGGCTGAGATTCGAACGCAGGACCTTCTTGCTGTGAGGCAAGCCACTGTGCCGATCGAGTGTACGCTAGTGTTTCTCAAAATTAAGATATTTCCCATAAACCCTGTTGCATCTGGTTGCAAAAAGCATCTTTACTTCTCCAGTCAAAGCTTTTCTCTTTGGCTTTACGGAAGAGGATAAACATGTTGGAAGTGATTTTTCCATCGCCCTTTCGCTCCTTCCACCATCTGGTATTGCCAGAAACTCTGAAAACTTGAGTTCCGTTTACGCTGGAAGAACAGCGCCCTCTTCTTGTTTTGTGCCGTAAAGCAATCTCCCTTTGGAGACCTGGTGGCACACAATGTAAAATGCAGTGTAAAGGAGGCTGTTTGTCGTTTGTTTACAGAAATTATACTACAGTCTCAAAATGTATGTGGTAATGATTTACTGATGTTGAAATACTACAAGTAGCACCTTTAATGAAAGACTGCCCAGCAGGGTCTCAGTTCAAGAAACAGGAAGATCCATCTGTCAGACCAGTCTGAAATAGTGACCTCCCGGTAACATAAAGTCATAGATGGAGCAATCCCAGATATGCTCTCTGCATTTGGAAAGGATGTGCTTGTTTACAGTAGCAGAGCACATTAGCCACAGCATTACATATGTTATGATTGGATCTCTACTTCATAAAGCTCGTTGTAGTGTTTTGAGTTTTGCATTCAGTCGTGTAATGCAAGGCAGAGCAATGCAGTCCGTTGAGATGAGTAACCATGGATGTAAGAATGTACTTTGTTGTTGCATTACGCATCCATACGTGATTGCTTGTTAGGGGTCAATTTAGGATATTGCTGCAGTGTTTACTGAATCATTCATAGGTGATCCATGATTCGTCAATGAATTTAGCCTAACCATTCGGACCAACTCAACAATTCACAATCACAATAAGAGGTGAGGTGGGCTTATGGAACCCAGTACAGAAAGTGCTGGGTTCACTTGATTGAGTAAGCAAGGTACAATAT
The DNA here is from genome assembly GCA_034670405.1 of Hoplostethus atlanticus. Taxonomy (NCBI): domain Eukaryota; kingdom Metazoa; phylum Chordata; class Actinopteri; order Trachichthyiformes; family Trachichthyidae; genus Hoplostethus; species Hoplostethus atlanticus. Next base: position 222,231 of record JAXDDX010000168.1, on the reverse strand, counting down.
TGTGAGACAATTCAAACCCCCAGTACAATGCCCCCAAAGGTCACCCTTTATGAATGGGTGAGATGAAATTGGTAGGAAAACGAGAGAGGTGGTTGCTTTTCTCTGACAAATCTACATCCTTGCCAAGACGATAGCAGCTTAGTGACATCTCAAGCTACTGGTTATTATTGCTGGTGATCACTGAATTGTTTTGTGTGAGTGCAGACTATAATCCTAAAGTCTGTATAAACTCTGAGCAGATTTTTTTTTGACGATGTCTGGAACTTTATAGAACTCAAATGCTGCCCACAAAAGGGTGTGTGGAACAGACCCAAAAGCATTAGCAGAATCCAAAAATACAACATCATCCTCTTGTTCGGCTGATTGAATCTGATGCCAAATCACACTTGTGATCTCCAAGCACCCAGAAAAGCCAGGTATTCTTGCTTTTTGCACGGATGTATCAACTAAATTGTTCCTCTCCGAGTATTTTGTCAACCTCTGAGCTACTATACTAACTATACTATACCCTTCTACATTAAGGAGGTATTTAGGCCTAAACAGACTGATATCTGTTGATGTTTTCTCTTTAGGAATTAAAATCCCTCTTTGTTGAATAAATTCAGAGGTTGACGAAGAGTCCTCGAGTCATGAATTACTTGAATATATTTATTGAAGCTAAGCTCAGGAGAGATCTGCATACCCTACCCTGTGTGTGTATATCTCTCCTGAGCCCAGCTTCAATTCATGACTCTTCCACACTCCTGCTCTACGCCACAATCCAGGGATTGTTTGTTTTGCCATGCTACCTTCATGAACTTCTATAAAAATCTCAAAACATCAGGTGCACTCTTGTACAGCCGATTGAGGACTCCATTAGGCCCTGGGGCTGATGATGCTCTTGCACGGCTACATTTCTTCCACTTTGGTGGGCTAACATCCATTTGGTGTTCTGGGTCTTCAATTGGTGGGATATATGTGGGAAGCCCAATCTCCATATGCCTTTCACTATCTGTGTAAATCTTTTCTAGGTGATTTTCTAACTCCTGCTTTGATGCTCGCAGACTACCATTCTTTTTCTCGGTAAATAATGACTAAAAAATGACTGAATTTAAAGGAATCCTTGAAAAAGCATGTAGTAGCTTGTGTTTTCTTTTTCCTTTGCTCTCTGGTCTCTTCAATGATACCAAGCCATCTTTTAAGTTCTCTTGTAACACATTGATACCCTCTTTGTTACCAAAGCCTTCCTCCACTGATTTCTAAGCTGCCACCTCTCCTTAACTCGTTCTATCTCACTGCCGTTGGTTCTAAAACTGCTTTCTCTCTCTTTTTTCATAAACTCCAAACCTATCTACTCCATATATCCACATTTTGTCTAATTTCATTTCAACGACACCTCTTGACCTATCTAGCGTCGATCTCAAATCTGTGTTGCCATTTCCTCTTTTTAGTAGCCACGTCACTCTAAATCGCTGCCCACGAATATTTTCTTGCCTTGGCTGGATATGTAATTGTGAATGCAAAGTATCAGTGGAACTAGGAATTAGTGGATTGTTTCAGTTTTCCCTATGAGGGGAGAAAGTAAAAAAAAAAGAAAAAAGAAAATGCTTGTGGATTGAAAACATGAGTGATATATCATCAAGTGATGTGATAAATGCAAAGACAAATTTGATTAAAATAGAGATGATTTGATAAAAAACAGAACCATTTTCATAATTTATCACCACTTTCTATAATTGATTATTTATCATTCAAACAACAAAATAAATGTTTATGTATCATGGGTAAACAAAACATATACATTTTCTGTAAACCTGCCTCTGTGTATGTGTGTCCAGGGGATTTCAAGTATTTGTAATAGGGTGTAGTTGCAACATATAGTACAGAGCAGATTGAAACAGGTGGGAAAATGAACGGCCATCAAGCACACAGGCCAACTTACACTGTAAAGATGCTTCTCTGTGCTCATGTTCTTGAGAAGTTTGTTCTCTCCAAGAAAACTTTGGAAGAACAAGTATCGACTTGTGGAGAAAGTGACATTCACCTCCGATGTCAGGTAGGTCTTTCCTGGGAAAAATCCTCTGGCGCACAGGAAGTGATGCATTTTACGTTTATACGTTTATTTGGGATAAGTAGAAGAAGATCTGGGTAGTTAGCGATAGCGAAAAGCGTTACCTACAGAAACTCAAACTTCATCCATTCCAAGGAAAAAGACGGCACAGTACTGGACACACTGTTTTATTGACAGGTGATCTCTGGTAAGTGCAGTGCAGAAACACCACAGCGACAACCGCTTAGCACCAAAGATGAAGAAATAAATCCTTGAAGAGCACCAGTTTAAAGGAAAATGCTGGTCCATCTCAGTTTTTCACTTTGTATGTGGGCTACAAAGTGAAACCAGACTGAAATATCACATAAAAAAATATATTTGAGAATAAATGGAAAGAAATTCTTGGCTCAGCCTTATGTAGAGGTAAAACTGTTTTGCAATGTGTTGCACATAGACAGCCCAATGTGTTTCATCACCTCCTGGACGTGAATGACATTTACCCTCAAAGAAAGCATGATTTAATTAGAGAGCAGCACACCCAACACGTATAACTGAAGTGGGGTGTTCAAGGGGGGTCTTATTATAACCTCCCCTGCATATTGGAGTTATCATCTGTTATCATTTCTTTCAGAGGATTGCTGTCAGCGAAGAAATTCTGTGAATGTCATTGTGTTGCTCTTTGTTCATACATCAGCAATTACACGGTTTTGACCAATTGAGGGGGAACTTTATGATGCGACCAATAAAATGATGAAATGTCCAAATTTAAGGATTGTTCCTCCCAAGATTTGTATTGCCCATATGAATCAACTCAAATAGGAGTGACTGAGAATAACTGCAAATTCTCTGGCGCTTTATTTGAAACAAATCAAAAAACTTTATCTTTGCAGGAGCACACATGGCATCACTAAACCTACAGCACGCTCTTTGCAGCACAATCTTCGGGGATCGGTGCTTGCTTTCGCTCTGCTGGCAGAAATTCAGATTCAATGCAACAAGAGATGAGGGTTCCAAATTACCTTTTATTAAAATGTTATACTGTGGCAGGCCTTTATAAGGAGGGGTTGCCTCTTTCTGAAATTCCAAGGAAAACTTCTCCAGAGCATGAAGGGGGGGGGGGGGCAACAACATGGGAGACTGCATCATCATGCAGGCTAATTACAAAGACACAGTCAAATTATGTGGTGTGGAGTTGTGTGAGGACACCGAACAACCATGGTTTGATTTATCTATAATTAAATCAAAGAGAATTCCCAGTGATAACGTGTCCTTATTATCCTAACTCATGGGGAGTAAATAAGCGCTGTATAGATCATAAGATATAAAGCTGCTGGTTTGTTGGTGTAGGAAAAGCAGGGAAACATGTTTCTGTTTGATTGTCCAATTGTAGAAAAGTAAAACTACTTCTTCAATGGATTTTACCCTTCTTCAAGACATAAAAATAGCCCAGACAATAAAATGATGGAGCGGACTAGTTTTTTCTCAGAATTTAAAAATTATATATTTATTTTATTTATTATTTATATATTTATGTCATCTCTTGAAGTAGAAAGTGAGAAGAGGGAAACTTGTTATTAGTAGATAGATTAGTAGATACAAAGAGGATGTTGTTACTTGCTCCCCTGGCATTGTTCCATTTGTTCTAAAGAGCAAGAAGAATGATGCAAGCCGATAACAGCCCTTCACAACAGCCAATATTCATTCAAATGTCAAGTTCAAACTATGCAGTTAGTATAGTGGAACTGGATTAAAGTTGTGTAGTACTTGCAAAGTAAAAGAGGTTCCTGTTTTGTGTTGTAAAGCAATCTTGCTTATTTCCCGCCAATTCGATCTGGTGATACACAATGTTAAATGCAGTGTAAAGGTCAGTAGAGATCCACAGACTTCTTAGCAATGGTCTTGTTTGTTTATGGTAATCATACTAATGTCTTAAAAGTAATGTTGTAATGATTTATTGACATTAAAATGCTTCACATAACACCTTTAATGCTGCTCCACCATTACATGTTTCTCCTGCACCTGAAAGTTTGTAGTGACAGCTGATAAATGCATTACACTATAACATTAGCCTTCTGAGAGGATTAAGAGGGTTAAAGAACAATTGTAAAGAACATCATCTTTTAATTTTTACTGGCTATGTTTACATGCACAGAGAATTAACTCAGTTTACTCAAGTCACCTGGTTTTGGGTCGACACAGGTAAAATATCATAACTAGGTTAGAATAATGTGGGTAAGATCATATTTTGATTATGAGAAACCTGGTTAAGACAAGTGATGAAAAAAATAGACACCAAAATCATCTATGGGTGCTCTGGTGCACCATGCTAACACCTGAGCATACACTATGTTGAGTGGTAGTAGGCTCTATGCTAACACTTTAGCATACACTATGTTGAGTGGTAGTAGGCTCCATGCTAACACTTTAGCATACACTATGTTGAGTGATAGTAGGTTCCATGCTTACACATGGTATACACTCATTTATTTTCTTGAAACCCTTTACTTGGTTGTTTTGTGGCATGCCATTGACATTTATATCCCTATAACATCTAAAAAAAATAGATGTGTTGCTAAAGTGTACAACTAGTATACACAACTATAGTTACTGGTGGGCTTTAATGGTGTATACCCCCCATTTGCTCTTTTCTTATTTATGTTCCATTTTCTTTTCTTTGTATTATGTTTTTGCTGCTGCAATGACCAAATTTCCCCACAGGGATCAATAAAATGTTATCTTATTTGTTGTGTTGGGTTAGTTTTAGCCAAGCACAAACAGCAGGGAACCATTGTAGCCTCATGGATAACACAGATAACACAACAAAACCAGATGTATCTCCCTGTTTTTCATTCTGTTTCTCTCACACATTCTTTATCCACTCCCCCCCACCCCCCCACCCCCCCACCCTCTCTCTCCCTCCCTCTTACTAATCATTTGTGTTGTTTTCTTCCCTAAGTGCATGTAATACCCCTCACCTTGTGACAATATTCTCAGTGCCTTTTAGCGCTTGCCTTTGGGTTCATGCCAGTGCACTATAAAGGAATGTGTAATTTTATGATCGTATGAAACCACATAGGGTGTTTGGTCGTAGAAACCAACATACTGTTGACTCACAGTGGAACTATTTGTGGTTAGAGCTGGTTTTGATTTGCGCAAATAGAACTAGGTGCAGGTGCGTTGTGTGCACACACATACACACACGTGCAAACTGCAAGCGTACATCTAGCCTCCAGGTTGAGGCTTCTATGACTTCAGCATGCAAGTCCCATACAACTGCTGGTGGTGTGGAAGAGTGAATAATGAGGCATCGTCATATGTTTTTTTGCTCTTTTTAAATCTAGTTTACATTGCATTCTGGTTATCCATCATTGGGAAGCTCTAGAAGTCAACTGTATTTTAATGCTGCACTAGACAACTTCCCACCTCGGCATTCCCAAAGTGGCAGCAACAAAAAGTTTTTGAAAATTTGAAGGACTTCATTACCCAGAAATCTTTAACGTTACATCAGTAAGCTAAATGTCTTCTCCTTAGTGTGGGTGGGGTGGAGGTGATGAAGAGGTCGTTGGTGGAGTCCAGCTTTCTACATGGAGCACTCGCTGTTTAGGAGACACTTAAGGATTTCACTCTTAAAGGAAAATTCCACCCTCAGATACTATTACACTGTTATATATCGTCAATCTGTGATGTTCAATGCATTCCAGGAGTTATTTTGTGATGAGGTTTTGTAATATACCTTGGTGTACCCACTTTCCCCAACCTGCCTTACTACTTGGCCAATTAACCTCAGGTATATTAAATATACTCCGCCAAACAATAAATTGGACCCAGAAATACAAGGTATATCGCCAAAACCTGTTTTTAATGAGTGCTAAAGTGTTCTAGGGTGTATTTTTCCTTTAAGGTTTGATTTGCCACTTCCTGTGTGGAGAAGATTTTCCACCAGCGACCACACCAACACCAGAATTTAAATTTGGGCAAATAGAATGAACTCTCTTCGCTGTTACAGCCCCACTTCCTGATTGATGATAAGACAGCTGGATTTTTACATACAATTCTTGCATAATGCAGCTTTAATGTTTCCTCCTGTTTTATTTACACAATTAATAATTAATAATTAAAAAACAAAAGCACTGTCTTTTTTCTGTGTATTTTTGGTTGCTAAACTAATGCTCTATTTCTATTTCTATATCTGTGGTATGCTATTGATTGTTACAGATGCTGTCACTTGTTAGGTGTTTAGTAACTTACTACACTGGGAAAAGTGAACCATGCTCAACCTGAGATGTGCTGCTTTAAATATGAAACAGTGGCTAGGAAGAAGCAGAGTGATCCCGCTATTCATTAGGGTATGACGTGAACTGGAAAAAACATGAACAATAACAGGAAAATATCAAAAAGTGCTTGTTTTTTTGTTTTTTTCACCTTCACTTCACTTCATTCACCCACCGACTGACTGGAGGATGTGTTACTAAACTGGGAGCTCTTAATGTGACATATTTGGGTGTTTTTTTGGAGCGCTGCTTTGCTTCACTACTCATGTACTTTTTTTTTTAGCCTGGGAGTGGTGCCACTGAAGTAATACTAACCTAATCAACAAAATATTTTAAGTGTTTGTTTTCCGTAATGATCACTGGGCATGGCAAAAACCTCAGAAATAGAGCTCAGGTTGAGAAAAAAAACTGACGTATCCTTTAGGTTCCATTATAGATCACTTGTGAGTCATTCTCCGTGCACTATGCATGGTCCATAGATCTGCACACACATGCACACGTATAGCCACACACTTACCACAGTGTAATACCCTCTAACATAAAAAGCTATAAAATCCCTGTGAGTAATATCTTAAGATGTACATGCAAAAATTAATCATCCTTTTGACAGTTTGTGTGAAAGTATTTTGGCACACAGTGAATATAATAAATGATTAGTGTTTGGCTGTAGCAGGTATTATAAATCAAAGAGTGGAGATGCACTGTGTCTTGTTACCAGACCAAAAGATGAAAGTATGGATTTCAGTGATATATCAAATCTGGACAGAAGCTGGTCTTCAATCTTCAATTGCCCACCTTCATCCAACACAGCGCATTCCCCCCCCCCCCTCTGCCTGTCTGTGCCTAGCATGGAAGCTAGGGGTATAATTTACCAGAGAGAAGTTTTGGGCTTTGATGGAGAATGTGTACTACCTGTGTATCCCAGTCATATTTCCCAGTCTGGTAATGAGATCCACATGGAGAGAGGGCTGCAGCAGTAGCCAGGCTTGTGTCAGGAAACCTAACATGCCATATTAGGGGCTAATTACACTGTGTGTGTGTGTGTGTGTGTGTGTGTGTGTGTGTGTGTGTGTGTGTGTGTGCGTGCATATATGCATGTGTGTTTACTTGCATGCATGTCTGTATCCATGCCTGCACTTGTACATCTGTATGTGTATAATATGTGTATGGCAGGCAATAAACACAACCACTGCATTTGTGTAATAACAATTCCTGTTTTTCTAAAATTGTCCATGCTGACTTGTCAAAAATACAGCAAAATAATGTGCACAGTTCATTTAAGGTAACATTTTATCACCAATTAGCAAAATATGTAGCATTTTAACGTCAATAAATCATTACCACACAAATGAGACCATCACTGAGAAGATTGGTAGCCTCTACTGGCCTGCATTATACATTGTGTGTCACTGGGTCGGATTTGGAGGGAAATCTGCCACATTGCTTTACGGCACAAAACAGGAAGAAGGCGCTGTTCTTCCAGCGCTAACGGAGCTGAAGCTAAAGAATTTCTGGCAGATGGTGGAATGTGTGACATGCCGATGGAAAAATCACTTCCAACATGTTTATCCTCTACGGTAAAGCCAAAGACACCAGGGAGGGGGAAGGGGAGACAGGAAGTAAGGGGGATTATGGGAAATATGGTCCTAATTTTGAGAAACACTAGCACTAAGAATACCCCTGGCGTGAGATAGAAGCTACCAATCGTTCCACAATCGTCCCATTTGTTTACGGTAATTACACCATGGTATCACAACTTAACAATGATATATTGCTGTTTAAAAATGCTACACACAGCACATTAATACACATTAATAATGCAATCCTTGCCATGTGCGAGGGAGAAAACAAACTTTGGGGCTGGAGATTTTTTTTGTGATGCACTATCATGTTGTAACATCCTGCGACTGCCATACTGTAGTAAACGTCTCCCAGCCATGGATCATTGAATGTGACAAGCTGATCCTGCTCTCCCATGTGTAACCCATTACAGCGTACATTGATTGGTTTTTTGCGGTTTAAGGCCCAATCCATGATCGAAATGAAGACAAAGGGCTAGACCTACTGAACAAAAACCAAAAGGTATCTGTTCACTCTGTGTTATTAACAGAGCTGTTACAGATCAACAGCATGGGCTAAACGAGTCTTAAATGTCATTTGAAGCTGTAAGCGGATTATGTATGTTTGCAAACCATACAATCAACTAGACCTGTTGTATATTATGAGTTATGATGCTCAAAAAGCAAAAAACTTGCAAAAAGGTTTAAAAAGCTTATTTTAGCTGCCCAACTAACAAAAAAAACTTGGGCTGGTTTTATGTGATGAAGGATTTCACAGCTCAGATGTAGCACTTAAAACTCAGCATTTAGCTTACTGGCTACTGGAGGAGCTTTTAAGCAAAGTACTTGCACTTGAGAATGTTTCTCAGCTCTCGAAGCCTCAATATTTATTCTCCTTGCCACTGTCTGGACGGGACAGAAATATGAAAACGAAAATCATTTCAAAGCAACGTTATTTATTATCTGTGAACTGCAATTCGCTCGTAATGCCAGCGCAATAAGTAGCAGCTAACATAAACAGTTTGATACCACTAAGGCTCTCAAGCGATGACGGATGGCTACAACTATGCACTGAGACATTCTTGGTTTATGCAGGAGCCCAGGAGGACCATATTCATGCTGAATGCATTCCAGAGTAGCGACGCATCCCGGCATAAAACAAATGTATCCAAAACAGCCTCCTCCCACGCTCTGTCTCTCTCTCTCTCTCTAACTTTAAAAAAAAAAAATCTCTCCAGTTTTTAACTTGTGCTATGTCAGAAACACCCTAACTGAGAACAAAGTGGAATTGGCTCTACCCACCAGACGTGCAAATCTCCTACGAGGGGGATGGAAAGGCTGCATGCGATCAAGCAGTGCAGGGTATCGCGTGCATATCATCAGCACCTGCAGAATACTCCCGTTTCCAAAATGTCAGCATGTTCAGGAACTGAAAAGCTCGGTTGATTTCCCTTTTGAGATCCGTGTATGATTTGACAGACAGGGAACCAAAGAGAGATAGAGCGAGTTCATGTCATTCCAGCACATGGAATATATTGAATGATCATATTGCCTTAATTTCATAGAAATGCCCCACCTCCATGCCCCCCCATCATCACACAAACACACATAGACAAGCGCACACAAACACACACATTTATTGTTCCATCCATAGCGCTGTATAGTAGATGATCTCTGGCCCTACATCGTATTTTATCTTGCTCTCCCATAAAATGTGTTACGGGCCATATCTGTTTTTCTGAGGTCAAGCCTTGTAATTTTGACATGGGAAAAGACGTGAATAACTCAGGGGCCTGAACACATGATTCATATTTTCATAAGAAATTCTTCAATGCTTCCATTTCTGGTGGAAGAGGAGAAACGGTGAAGTATTTATCGCTGGTAAGGCCCGTTCGAGCTTGTTTGTTGAGGAATTTCTGACAGTGTCCACCAAAAAGGGAGGAACCACACCCTTTACTACCGTTCTCTGGACAGAAGGCTGGTCTTGAGCAACAGCTTATACATCGTTCGGCATATGTAAGAACAGATGGATCAAATTCTGCTTCAATTGCTCTGAGAGAAAAATGTGTTCCTGTCTGTGTGTGTGTGTGTGTGTGTGTGTGTGTGTGTAGAGGGGGTGAGCGAGAGAGTGCATGTGTGTTTTTATGTATGTGTTTAAAGCGAACTTCATTTTCAAAAGTTCAACTTGAATTATAGAACAAGTATAAATGTTAGACTGATAGGGTTAGACTGATATATCAGTTTGACGATATATGAGGTCGATATTGGCCATTTATTAAATAGTGCATATCGGCCGGGCATGTTGTCTACTGTCGATATGATGGAGGTTCCTCCCTGCAATGAAATGAAAATGCTTTTTTTTTTTTTTTTGCAGATTTTATTTATTCATTTGATTGTTTAGTTTTGTTTTTGTTAATGAATCTTCATTTAAGGAACATATTCCAGAGTTTCCCTACCATTGAATAGGTACCATTGAATACTGTTATTATTACAGTGTTTTTTCCAAAATTTCCAAAATTGCTCTTCAAACTCCAAGAGATGACAGTTATAAATTCACAGTTTTGCTTTAACCAATGTGATGAGTATGGTGTTGAATGTGTTTAAACAAATAACATCCTTTTCATGTGCCTCTTCACTACGTGCTACAAAGATCCGCAGCGTAGCCAGAAAATATTGCTTTCATATGAACGAGGACAGAAAATGTAGTCATATCTTTATTTATGAGCCTTTCCTGGTGGATCCATATGTTTTCAGTTGCATTTGGCAGAGAACTTGTGGATTCCTGCTCGTCTCTGGTAATGGGGATTACAAGGCCATGGCTTATGTAAACAGCATTAGCATGCAGCCATGGTTGTTAGAGAGAGCACAGTACCTGTTCAATCCCAACACTTGAAGATTTGAAGTATTTGAGTATATTTCTCAGCCCTCTGTGAAACTTTTCCAATTGGTCACCATAAAGTATTTTATAACACAATAATAATAAGTTATGATGAACTCATCAACTGTGAATTTGGGATATAGACTGGCTCATGAATTAAAAATTTGATATATAAATAATTTCTATTTTTCAGTGCTTATCCTACTCCTTCATTAAAGTTGCTACGTGTAGCATTTGTGAACTTTAATGTAACATTGTCAAATGAATTGTGATACATTTGTAAAATTACTGTAAATAGATGAGACCATGGTTGGAATGATTGGTAGCCTCTATCTCACGTCCAGTGGTATTGTTAGTGCTAGTGTTTCTCAAAATTAAGACCACATTTCCCATAAACCCTGTTGCTTCCTGCCCGCCTCTCTGATGTTTTTGTCTTTACTGAAGAGGATAAGCATGCTGGAAGTGATTTTTTCATTGGTCTTTCACCATCTGCCATTGCCAGAAACTGTGAAAGCTTTAACTTCATTTGCACTGGAAGAACAGCGCCCTCTTCCTCTTTTGTGCCGTAAAGCAATCCAGCGGGTTTCCCACCAAATTTGACCAGGGGGTACACAATGTAAAATGCAGCACAGAGGCCAATCTTCTCGGTTATGGTATCATTTGTATGGTAATAATTTAAAATTAATGTGCTAATGATTTATTGATGTTAAATCTACATTATGTAACATTTTCATGATAAATAGACTATTTTAGATTGTAGTAGGGGCAGTGTAGCATGACTGAAGCAGCTCAGAATATAAGGTACCACAGGTACCTTTAAAATCTACCTAGAACCTTTAATGTGTAAAAATAAGGTTTAACCAGATCATGGAGAGCCATATATTTTAAATTCCAGTTGTAAGCCATTGTTCATCATAAAGTAGACATCCTGGATAATGCGTTAAGCCACAATAGTCGCTTCTGGGATGGCAGATAGAAATTCAGGGATCGAAATTAAGGTAGTTTTGCATGGTAACATGTAACTTTTAGGAATTATATAACAATTACCAATCAGAAAAATAAGTCATTACTTTACTTATCGCCTCTTCTAAGTATAAGATTGAAATTGAGTTATCCAAAAAATAACGTTATATCGTTGACTTTCTCTGAGTGGAAGTATTCCCACGTCTTTTATTTCCTCCAGTAAAAGGACAACGAGAACGAGAACAATTTCCTGATTGTTCAAAGGGGGAACTGACATATCCTGATTTTAGAAGGAAGAGAGGATGAAATGTTCGGGGTGTAACAAATAAGTAACAGAATGAATAGTGTAACAAATTACTGCTCCCAGGAAGTAATAAGTCAAAAAATGACGGCTAAGCATTGCTCAAGCAGCATTGTAAAGTACAAAAAAAATGATCTTTCCTCAATGGATATGTCTTACATTTACCCATAATGCTGTCCAACTTAACATATCACAGCAATCAGTCAGCGGTTTCAGGGAGTCTGATTCCATGACATTGTATTAATCCATTTATCTACCCCTTGGTTACTGAACAGACAGATTCCATCACTTAGTTTTGAAAGCCCCCTCAGTCTTTTAATAGTTCAGGTTTGATTTGGTGAGTGGTAAAGCACATACTCATCAACCCCCTTCGCAAACTGGGGGTGGAGGTGTGACTGAAAGGTTACCAGTTCAAAACCACATCAAAGTTGACATTAAATAAAGTTGGGAACATCTGGGTAAGGGAAGTGAAGTAGTTGTTGATTCCATTTCCTATAAAATTGCAATCCATGTGTCCTTGAGTGAGAAACTTGAACCCTAGAGTGCATCAATGGACAATAGACTAGATTGTGGCCATACTAGAAAGCTATTAAAAGGATTTGTTTAAAAATTATTTAAAAATTATTTTTCAGACACGCTTTTGGGAACCTTTGTTCAAAAGAGTGACCCACTATTGCCCTGCTAGGTCATACATAAGTATTAGACACATTACATTACATTCAACCCTTGTAACACCTTATCAAAGCTGTTACAAGGGTTGAATCAGCCACCAAACTGATTCAAACTCATGTTCAGGTGTTATGAATGTGTTATAAACTGGAGTTAATTTAACGTGATACCCACTAAGGCAGGGTCAAAAATGATATTTTTTTAAGACTGCTCCCTTGATCTGATTTTTATGTTCATTTTGGTCCTTTTCAGGTGCTAATTGTATTGAACTTCGAAATAGTTGTTTCTGCACTCCACTAACTGTTTGTCAAGGCTTTATATTATGGATGCACCAATGGCCTGGGTTTTAGAAAATGCACTAAGTGTCCTTTACGTGTCCATAACAGGGCAGGTTTGCTCTTATAAACCTTAAGGCAAGGCACCACAGGTGAAAATGACAATTTTGCCTAGATTGGTCAAGATATTATGCTCCTATAACTGCTGTAGTTTCATGTAATTTCATGTTTCATTTACCAGCTGTGTCAAGCACAAAATGAACTAAAAAAAAAAACTAAAAAAAAATTTAATCAGTCACATTTCCTTCTCTGCAAAACCTGCTGGTAAATTACAGAGACCCTTTTTTCATGGTTTGTCAGTTCTATTGTATGGAGACTTTAACATGGTATATTAATATATTTAACATAGTATTTTGTAAATAATTACTTAAAAAGACATTTTCACAAATCTCTCTGTAAATTACCAACCATTTAGTTGTTCATCATTATGAAACAGTAAAAGGCTCTATGACTATCCAGTGCAAAAGCACCTTGATACGCAAATTTGTGCATTTTTGATGAAAAAATAGCTAATTTGAATATGTTAATAACAAATAAATAAATGTTATAATAAAAGTGTTTCTAGTTGTGTCCATATTCATCATATAATATTCTGATAGGAAAAAAAAGATAATTTTCTATTCACCTGCTGTGCTTTGCCATAAAGGAAATTTTAACAGCTTTCACAAATTCCTTAAGATTTTGTATTTTGGCTGCATGTTGCATGTCATCCTTAAGTTGTACCATAACTCACCCTCAGACCATTATGCACTGACATACTGAACGAATGGGACTTCTAGAGTGACAAGTTCCTCAACACAATGAGTGCTGGTTATCTCACACCCAGATTAGGTTTCTTCAACTAGAAATGAGTGACTTAACGCTGCACGCTGTTACTGTCACATTTCATTTCACAGATGACTGCAGCCTCCTCCTCTGGGCACCCAGCTCCTGTGGTTTTTACTGTTTGAGCCAGGTGTCTAAGCTAACATTTGATTCCAATGGGCAATTTCCCGCATTATTGTAATCAATGAGCTAATAATTGACATGGGCAAAGAGATTCGTTCCTCCTCTGAACAACTTTAATCACTGACAGCAGCTCAATTTTGCGCAATTAGACAAATTGTCCTAAGTTGAGGCAGATGGGGATAGGCTCAGATGACAGAGGCAACTCCCTCACTAGATGGATATCAGACCATTCTTTTTTTTGAGAAGCAGAAGGGGCTGTCAACCCTCAGTATTATATTAACCCCCCAGACAGCACTGAAAAGATAGAAAGGAAAAGTGAGGAGAAAAGTGATGGAGCACAACAGGAGCCAAAAGTCACATCTACCTATACTTTCCAAATAATATTTTACTAAGTAATGATGACTGGTATTGTGAACCAACATGTAATCATAATAATGATAACAATAAATGTTACCCGTTACAAAGTGCTTAACAAAACAAAGAAATAATGAATAATAAATTAAAAATGAATAAATACAGTAAAAAAAAATGGAATGAAAAAGAAAACTGATAAAAAATGAGAATAAAAAATAGACTTAAAAATTATAAACAGGGTTAAAACATTATAAAAAGGCTTTGCTGCACAAGTGAGTTTTAGGAAGTGATTTAAAAAAATCAAAATCAAATTGATCTGGCTAGGTTGTTCCAAAGCCTGGGAGCTCTGACAGCAAAGGCCTGGTTACCTTTTGTTACACCTTTTGTTTGTTTTGTCCTAGGAAAAACCTGTAGGACTCTGCCAGAGGACCTCAGGCTGTGCTCCTGCTCATAAGGAGTTGGTAGGCCTGAAATGTAGCTGGGGCCCAGACCTCATTGTGCCTTTAAAGTCATCAGTAACGTCTCAAAATCTGTTCTGTTAACCAACAGGCAACAAACAGTGTAGAACTGCTAAAATGGGATGATTATGATCCTGTCTTCTTGATCTGGCAAGCAAGCAAGCAAGAGTGAACAGTCCTCTTAAACTGATCATTAAAACAGAGGTCTGAATCAAATACCACACCCAAATTCGTAGCTACAGGCTTTACGTTGTTGGATAGGTTTCCAATATTGTCTTGAATCTGGTTAATGGCGTTTGGGGGAGCAAACAGTCTCACTTTTTTCATTAAGTTGGGGGAAATTTTGAGATATCCAGCGCTTAATATCTAAAAGGCAATTCTTCAAGTTAGTGAGGATAGTACTGGAGTCTACTGGTTTTATGTTTCATATATATCTGTGTGTCATCTGCATAACAGTGACAATTAATCTTTTATTTACAGATTATGTCACCAAGCAGAAGAACAATAGAGGGCCCAGCTGTAGAAGAAGTGGAGTTATCCAACACAAAAGAGAAAGCTCTATTCTGAAGGTAAAATTAAAACCAACAAAGCTGTGTCAGTCAGCCCTACACAATTTCCCAGGAGATCAAGAAATATGTCGTAATCAACCGTGTCAAAGGCTGAGATCAAGGAGAATCAGGAACAGTCACCTCTACCAGCAGCAGGGAGGAGGTCATTAGAGCAGTCTCTGTACTATGCTACTATGCAGGCTCTAAAACAGTGGTCCTCAAATCTGGACCTCTGGGTCCAAAGTGTTGCTGGCTTTCTATTCTACCAGGTAGTTTTCATTCCAGCTGTCTAATCAGGGCCTGATTTAGACCTGGGAAGCCAGGTGAATGCAATTAACAAGAAATCAGTGAGCTATTTATGATAGACAAAATGTTTGTGCCAATGGTACCAAGGACCTGTTTGAGCAATTTGGTCAGGTGCAGGGCAACCTAGGAAAGGCCCCGGGGAAGGAGAATGTTGCACCTAATATTCTCCACCATATGAAATAAATACTCCAGAAACTCGGTGTCTAAAATGGCCAAGCAAATGTCAGTCCGTATATCTGTCTGTCTGTCAAACATGATATCTCAGGTGACATCTCAGAAACCACTGGTCTGATTTTGACGAGACTTGGAGAGATGATGCATCTTTGCACAGTGTTCCAGTGTTTAAAATAAATACTGACTGGCCTACTAAGCGCAGTATAATTAAAGGTCAAAATTTTTAACTCAAACATAATATATCATGGATCACTGGTGTGATTTTGACAAAACTTGGAGACACTTCCATGACACATTTTGGCACTGTGTTCTGGCATTAAAATGATACTGATTGGTGTGATGGGTGCTCTATACTTAAGATCAAGATTTCAAACAATGAAAGGCCCTAACCCCTACACCGTAAGTCTGATTGACATGAAACTTGCTACACAAATCCAGCAGGGCGTTCTCATATCAAATTCAGAGTTTCTATTCCAAAAATTCTAGTTACCAAAAGTAATGCACTGTAATTTTGTATGACATTCTGCAAATCAAGTGCAACAGTAGGCGGAGCTCACATGACTGAAACAAGCAGTAGTTTGACATTGAAATAGTGTGGTGAAAAGTAAGGGTGTGGTGGTCACAGAGGTGGCTGGGCAGATACATTTACCTTCAACTTATCCAGGTTAAATTCCCAACTCAATTGAAGAAGTTTTCTATGAGTCAAATTTTAATTTTCAGAAAATGTTTTTCTTATATAAACATGACTAAAAAGGAAGCTTAGCGTAAGTTCAATCAGGAAGCCTACCTCCCTCATTTATATTTTGCCAGCAGGTACAAACACGCCCCCAGCTCTGCATCATCCAACCACCATAGCCCACGCTCCTTTCTCCTCCCCTTCCTCCCTCTTCAGAAACCAATCACTAACCATTTCCCTCTATTTGTATCCCCTGAGCTGCTTCCGTGTTTCTGTCATTTCAGCTGCCTAAACCGCACCAGACTGACGCACCGCCCCCGCCACCAACAGCATCACAGCTCCATCAGATATTCAGGAGGGTTAGATCTTCAGCCTGTGGGGTTCTCCAGTCTCCTACCTGCCCCTGGGAGCTTCACCCTATCGCTGGATACCTCTTTTAGTCTACGCCAAACCTATGATCATGCACATTTCTCATGCTGTTAATAAATGTTTATAATTGTATTCCTAGTCTCTCATGATTGAGCTATGCCTATAACATGACTTACCCTAACTTTAACCGAATTGTTTTAGTTGAATAGCCTTAACCAAAGTTTTAATTGCCTAAAGTTAACCCTTACCTTAACTGAAGTTGTTTTAGTTGCCTAACCTTAACTCTAACCTTAACATGGTGTTGTGGTCAGAGACACAGCGGATAATGTATTTTATTGCACTTACAGTGCCATGGGAGGATGCAATAGATATAAGACATATGAAAGGAAAATGCTCAGGTATACTGAGTTGGTAGCAGAGGCAACACTGTTGCAAACTGAGGCTGCATGGTTGGCTTGTCAGCTTGTATCGTGCTATCTGATAGAGCATTTGGTAGTAACATGGTTGCTGTTATACTGATTCTTTAGAATGCTAATATGTTGGCTGGTTAGCCTTAGGTGTCTGTAGCATGTATTGTTGTTTGTATGAATAGCTGATGTGTAATGTCTGAATAGTTTATGATTAAGACAGGAGTTATGTAACATATGATAGTTAAGACATGGTAGCCGGACTGAAATGTGACTCACTGTTCTCCACTCCTGGTGTAATTATTTACTGATACAGTTTGGTTCCTGATGTGCTGCTCTCTTTAGCCAATAATTGTTGGTACAATTCAGTTTGAGCGGGCTGTTCCAAGCCAACAGTGCCAGCTGTCCCATTAACTTATTGTGGTTGAAATCAATAGCGAGTCATGTTCGGAATTAGGGATAAGGCTAAGAATACGTACAGGGTAATGTAGGTAATGTAGATTTAGTTGTATTTCATGTTGAGAGTGGGTGTCAAGCGGGTGGTACTGGGACACCAGAAATCACTGTTGAGCCTTCTGGAGGTGTTCTGGGCCTAAATCAATGAAACATCTGTGATGGGAGGAGACCACTTGATAACCCCATGACATACCTGCACTCAACACACTCAACACTGTAGCATTTAGATTAGGCGGCTAGTGAATGAAGCTGCTTGTCTGGTGGTCCTGTAGATTTATGGCGGTGGAGCCTGATGTCCTCTATAGTCACCATTTGTGGGTTAGTGCAACATTATTTTTGATATCTGAATTTGGCTTCTGTATGGATGCTCACCCTGGATTATGGCACACATCAAATCCTATGTATTGGTAAAAAAAACTGTTTGTTTTTTGTTTTTGTGTTTTAGTGCAGTGATGCGACTGGACGTGCATAGGTATAGTATGAATCAAAACATAGTGAGGTATTGTACGAATCAAGGGTACATAACTTTTTCATGAGATATAATACAAATGTTGCAAACACATTAAAATCCAGATATCTGTACAAATTACACCAATTGGTAATTGGTAACACTGTCTAAAGTTTCTAGATATTTTCCAAACAGTCTCTGCTCTAGTTTTGGCATGGAACCCGTACTTCCACCGAGGGGGGCGGTGTGAAATGACTGCATTAACTCACGCTATATGTGAATGTGCGTTGCTCATATCAAATAGGAGCCGGCGGTGGAGGGCCTCTGTCCTGGGCGCCCATGGACTTCCTTCTGCTTGATCTCCTAGATGGCAACAGTGAGCAAAAGGTTAGTTCACAGAATCACTCTGTCAGACTGAAAAACAGCAGCAGCTGACTGGCACTGGGTGCGGGTGAACGCCATAGAAAAGTGAACTCATTAGGAGGCTGACTACATGACAATCTAAATCCAGCACTGTTAATGGTAATTTATGATTTATTCGAGTAGCATTATGATTATAGATGGGGGGCAACATGGAAATTCCATATTGCAATAAGTTGCACTACCAATTTAGATCATTTTATGTAAAGGACTGTGGGTCAGTGGAATTCCTTCTGTAGTCAATTGCTCCACGTGTTTGACTATTGTGCTGTATTTGGAGTGGGTTTTCTGTTGCAACTAGTTTAGATGCTGTTCTGTATCTGTATCCTCTTGTATTGGTGCCCACTACTGATTATAATAGACTGTAATAACAGTTTATGTGGATGTTATCCGGGGAGATCTTATTTTGTGTTACACTGTGTAAAAGGAATCTCATTTGTACAGGTGTGTACCATACCATACTAAAAAATGTTGCCTTCATTTTATAGGCGTGTGATAAAATCCTGACGCATAAAGACAACTTCTCGTCCAAACAAAATCACATCGGTAGCGAATCAAGGAAGCGCGGAAATCTGATTGGCTGTTGACGGCCGATGACCGCCGAGTTTCCCTGGTCACTCAGCTCTATAGGAAACGAATGGACTTGATGAGTGATGTGTTGCTCATGTTGCTCGCAGTGTGAACGCACAGTTACATACAGTCAGTTTTGAAATTTACGGCATGATTAGGTGCTGCAATCCAATATGGAGCACAAGCATACAAATCTGTAAATCACTGGACCTGCAGCAAGTCACTCGACCTGCATCTAATGAACCATTGTGCTTCCTCTTTGGTCTTCCTCTTATCTCTGAGGCAGTATGTGAGCGCTTTGTCAGCATCTGCAGAGATCAGACATCACATGCCGAATTTGTCACTTTGAACTGTGGGTACATTAGTAACACTAAAGCTATGAAAATGCGTTCATGCACATTCACACAACACACACATTCATCAAAGCTCCTTCAAAAGCGTACAACCCCTGAAGCCAGGGGGAAACACGGGAACCGTTTCAACATCAGGCCACTCTCCCGTTGTTTTAAGATGAATTACGATGTCCTCCCCTTTTCAGCTCCACAACCCAGAGGAGTTAAGGTTTTGGAAGGGCACACAATTGAATATTTTCGGTAATAACTTATCTCTATGTGACAAAATAGGATTGTGGGGGGAGGGGCATTTGGAAAGAAACGTGTAAAATATCTCACTCATCAAAGCATGAAAATAAATGTATTGTTGTGGAGACTTGAAGAAAAACATACAAGAGCCAGTCGGTATTTTCAAGACTAGCTTTGTAATGGACCTTTGTATTTTGTAGATTATGGGTTTTGTGATACTGTTATGCTGCTGCAACCCCAGAATCCCCCCCCCTGCGGGATCAATAAAGTATCTATCTACTCTCTATCTATCACTGACAGCCTTGTAAAGCAGCACAGTTGAAATAGTCAGTCTTGTGTAAACAACTCTACACCCAAGTGAAAAACTTAAGGAAATGGTGCTTTTTATGTTTCTGGTTTCTTTGGAATAAACAGAAGAAGAACTGGGTAGTTAGCATGAGCAGCGATAGCCACCGTGGCTGAACAGACAAAGAAAAGAGCGCCACCTACAGAAACTTCATCAACAGAAAATCAAAGGAAAAACACGTCACAGTACTGTTTGATTGACATGTAAGTGCAGTGCAGAAACACCACAGTGAGGCTGAAGACAAAGATGGAGACTAAATAAATAAGAACATTTTTTTTTTTTTAACATTTTAAAATTTTACATTTCATAGGATGTGCTTAATATGACCGTTCCCCCTCCCTTATATCATTACCCAGCCAAATCCCAGTAATTTATTTCAAACAAGTCAAAGGAAATAGATGGACCTGGTAATGCAAATTCAATGGCTGCTTTGCACATTAAATTCACATATTTGTTATATTTTTCTCATGTTATATAAATTGCATATATCTTTTCATGCATTTTTTGCTACATTTTTAATATTTTCATATTTTTTGTAGATTGTCATATTATTCATATTTTCATTCATTTCTTTGTCTCAGTATGTTCTACTGCTGTTTTTTTTTTTTGCATACCCTCCATTTCTACTGAATATGTTCTAGTGTTGTAATTCCTGGTTGTGTTTAAATACCCCCCATTCATTTCATACTATTTTTCCTTTGCTGTAGTTTTTCTTATCATAATTACTCTGGTTTGCTGTGTATTTAAAAGCAACCCACAGATATTGTAGCTCAGACATCTGAACCGACAATATAACCAACCAGCCATAAAAAAATATAGAAATATATATGTATGTATGTATGTATGTATGTATGTATCTATGTATGTATGTATGTATGTATGTATGTATATGTATGTAAATATCTAAATGTTATATTCTACTCACTGTGCATACCAGGACTTTTTCCCCACATTTTTTGTCTCCTTGATCTGCTTTTAGGAGCTTTTTGATCCTTTTCGGGGGGCAAATTTATTTGAAAGTGAATATCTCAATTGAAATAACACATTGCATATTGGCAAATAAACACTCAATTTGTACCATCAAGATTTGTTTTAACTTCTTTCCCACTGCTGGAAACTGGCGGCAGGCCTCACAGAAGAGGATAATGCCTTTTCCCTTCTCTGTCCCCAACCAGTCCGTCTTCCAGCCCTCCAGTGATGAGTTCTTTACCATGGTGTTTTATTTTTTGTCGACGTAGTGGTTTGTGTGGGGTCGGCATTTTCAACATTTTATACTGCTTCAGGCTGCGTACGTTCACAAATCCGCTCCATTTTTCTCTCCCAGAATGCGCTGGAAAGAATCTCCCAATCGTAGGTTCCCATGAATCACCTACGGTGGCAGACAATAGATGCATTCCTGCAGGAATATATGACAACTCAATGACAGAACTGTGAACGGGGTGAAATGCAAAAAAGGTTCCTCCTAATCAATTTTTTTCTCCCTCATTTTTAATATCACAGCATTTTTGAACTTTTAAGGCCCCCGTTAATTTAGGATCCTGGTGCATGCTTTCCACATTGATAAGTTATAAGCACGCCAAATGCAGCTTATACTGTTCAGGGGTGGAATAGAGTTGTATTGTTCTATTACAGTTTTGATTTTAATTTGATGAAACCAGCTGCTTTCCTGAAGGAGCATTCATACCTGAGACGTTTGGTACAAGATGATTTGTACTTTTGGTTACTGAGTAAACTACACAGGAGCAGCAGCAACCTATACACAGGCCATCAAGAGTTCAAGTTTATCTTTCAAGTAAATTTCAGTCCATCAATTTGATGTTTTGATGTCAAACTCCTTGTCCCACACAAGTTCAGCATAACTCCATTTCAGAGTTATGAGGAAAAGCAATGACTGATAGAGTCTCCAGGTTTGTATCTGCACTTTATTCCCCGCTTTACACAACTTGTTCAAAACGGGGACACTGCAGGGAAATCGTTGGGGCTCCAGCTCTGGAACTGGCCGGGGGGTTGAAACCAGATCCCCTTTTAGAGCCATTTACAAAACAACTTTTCTTTATAATATAATTCAGTGTTGATCAGAGCCCCGCTGAGCCAGCAGGCTGCAGAGGCATTTTTAATTGTTGCAGGTGGTCTGGCTTGGGGAACATAGCTGTGATGCTCAGGGATCTGCAAATAAAACTCCAAAGCATGCATGTGAAAATGGGTACACAAACAAGAGAACTGGTTCCAAGACAGCTGTGTCTGGGAATGATGTGCCAAGGTTATGAGCCTGAGGTAACAGCGTGGCCTCCTTTCGTCTTATGTCACCATTTTAGAGAGTCTTTAGAAAGCCACTGTGTATTGCAACTGTCTGCATAATAATCACCCTGTCCAGGATTTCATGGAGAGGTTTTTTTTGTGACTATCGCGACCAAAAATGCTTGAATTTGCAACAGGTTTTCTCTAAACTTGCAATGCGATTTGCAGAGCTTTAGGTGTTTTTTGCCGTAAAATTGATGGAATTGATCAATCAAGAAAAATTGAACTAAAGAGATATTAATAGATATTAAAAAGTGGGATTTTTATTTGTATAACTACCCCCCATTAAGAAAGAGTCATACATAATCACAAGTTACAGCAAAGGAAAATACTGTGCTAACCCAGCACCAGCACAGTAAGCACCAGAAAAAATCAGTCCCTTGTATGTTTTTTGATTATAAAAATGTATAGTTTAATTTAAAAAGTGTCTATTTATGTTGAGATGAGATACAAAGCAAAGGCTCAGGATAAATGGAATGCATGTTAAATGAAAAACACACATATGAGTAAGTGCACACATATGAAACTAAAACTCATTTGTTGCCGTCTGATTTAATGCAAAAAAAAAGGAAAATGATTGGCAAAAATCACACGCGCTCTGTTAATTTGGCCATTTCATGTGTGGGGGGGGGGAAAGCAAGGGAGGATGAATAGCAATAAAATACATTTGTGATTTTGTCACAGAAAGGCAGCTAAATCGACCGATTTATATGCGATCTAGTGTGTTCAAAACATTATCATGACAGATGGGGTACACATGAATAGAAAATAAAAGTTTCTTGTTGTTCATTTGATGGGATACTGTAAAACAAATGTTCCTATTCATATCTGCTACACACATCGCTGCCCTCTGCACATTGAGTCTCATAGTGTAACATCATTTATATCTATTAAATGATTTAGGTCCACTGGAAACATTTATTGGTGTATACAAATGCTCACTTCCAAGCGTGCAGGAGAGCTGTGTTTCGTCTTGATGACACGCTGTATGGAAATGGATTTTAAAGGGCTCGAACAAATGGATTGGTTCCACTAGATGTGTCCCATGCTTACACTCCAAACTCACATGTGCATAAGAGCTCAACATGTCAACGTTTTATTATTTCTAAAAATGGAGACAATATTTCCAGGATATAGTTGATTCCACGTCTATCCAAACACTTAACAGTGAAACAAATGAATCATTTTTTAGGCCTTTTTCAGTGCATTCCCTTCTCCCTCCTACCACACAGATATAAGTTGACTACAGTGCAGGATTTAGGTTTAACCTTCTCTGCATTTGACGATGCAAAGAACAACTGTACAGGCAACATAGCATGTACACCAGCTGTTTTTCCTTGTTATATTAGGGTGTGGGGACAATCATGTCGTGCACTCAGTGTAAGCCTAAGCCCCGTAAGCAGTCATCACCACACTCCTTTCTAACCCTGAACCGATCCAGTTCACTGCTGGATAACCCCACTAGCCCCACCTCCTTCCCAAACAGTCCGTCTCTCAACATTACCACCTCCTACAAGGATTGCCCCGAGTGCAGATCAAATTCTATTAGATTCACGAATGGAAACTGGAAAATTAACATGTGCTTTCTAAGTAAATCTAATAATAACCGGGGAAAAAAGTAAAGTAAAAAGTAGAGTAAAAAAGCTCAATAGGTATCCCTCTAAGTGTTATGAATGGATTCCAAAGGCAAGGTTCATCGGCTGTAATTTGTTACAAAAAGTACCGGCACTATTTTGCCACCTGTCATTTAGGTGAAGTTCGAAGGTCTGGCCTGCACTATGAGCGTGGCGGCTATCGCTGGTGAAATGCATGCTGCGTGATGAACAACTTCCCTTTCCTGCCGGTCTGCAGCTGTAGCTCGGCCCACAGCTCCTCAGGGCTGTAAATCAGAGTCTTTGTACTCCAGAAGGATCCTATCAGCCACAGGTGTGGGCTCTGCCTAGGGATTAAACAGCCCTACACTGGAAACACTGGAAACTGGAGAGCACCACTGGCTGGCCTCAGCCAAAAACACAGGAGGAGAGTGGGATAGTGAGGCAACGGGGGGGGTGGGGGGGGGGAGTACAAAGATCCAAGACATAAAAAGTGCCAAGGGTGTCAAGCAGATTGGAGTTTTAGTTCTACGAACATTTCTCAGAGGCAGAGCTGCTCTGGAGTTAAACATCAGTGGGCGGAGCCAAAGAACCACAGTTTTCCTGGTTAATGCAGCGTTCAAGTCATGTCAAAAAAGTGGTGGAAGAACTAGATCAGTGGTTTCGATCCAGGTCCTCGGGGCCCAGAGCTCTGCTGCTTTTCTATCCTATACATGGTAGTTAATTGTATTCACCTGGCGTCCCAGGTGTAAGTCCCTGATTAGATGGTTGGAATGAAAACTCTGGGTACTGAACTAGTACTGAACTGAACTGAACTAGATGCCGTGTTGTTGCAAACTAGCCATACCAAGATATCTAGGTAGCTAGCTAGTTAACCAAGTTCAACAGAACTGTACTAGCCTACAGCTATCTAGGTAAGCTAGTTAGCTAGCCAGCTGGCCTTCCAAGATCATGAATACCATGGTCATGAATGAATGAATGAATTGTTTGATTTGATTATGGAAATAGAAATCATAATAAATATGAGCTGCTGACTAGGAAAAACCATTCATTTCAGCCCCCTGGTGCTAATTACAAGTACTAGGACATGGGTAAAACTCTGGGTACTGAACTAGTACTGAACTGAACTGAACTAGAAGTCGTGTTGTTGGGAGTGTTCACATGTTAAACTTGTTGGAATGCCCACGCTTTAGAGTACCAGACTAGAGGTGATGAAATTAGTGTGAATATACACCGATCAGCCATAACATTAAAACCACCTGCCTAATATTGTGTAGGTCCCCCTCGTGCCGCCAAAACAGCTCTGACCCGTCAAGGCATGGACTCCACAAGACCTCTGAAGGTGTCCTGTGGTATCTGGCACCAAGACGTTAGCAGCAGATCCTTTAAGTCCTGTAAGTTGCGAGGTGGGGCCTCCATGGATCGGACTTGTTTTTCAAGCACATCCCACAGATGCTCGATCAGATTGAGATCTTGGGAATTTGGAGGCCAAGTCAACACCTTGAACTCTTTATCATGTTCCTCAAACCATTCCTGAACAATTTTTGCAGTGTGGCAGGGCGCATTATCCTGCTGAAAGAGGCCACTGCTATCAGGGAATACCGTTGCCATGAAGGGGTGTACTTGGTCTGCAACAATGTTTAGGTAGGTGGTACGTGTTAAAGTAACAACCACATGAATGCCAGGACCCAAGGTTTCCCAGCAGAACATTGCCCAGAGCATCACACTGCCTCCGTCGGCCTGCCTTCTTCCCATAGTGCATCCTGGTGCCATCTCTTCCCCAGGTAAACGACGCACAAGCACCCGGCCATCCACATGATGTAAAAGAAAACGTGATTCATCAGACCAGGCCACCTTCTTCCATTGCTCCATGGTCCAGTTCTGATGCTCACGTGCCCATTGTAGGTGCTTTCGGCGGTGGACAGGGGTCAGCATGGTCACTCTGGTCTGCGGCTACGCAGACCCATGCACTGTGTGTTCTGACACCTTTCTATCATAGCCAGCATTAACATTTTCAACAATTTGTGCTACAGTAGCTCTTCTGTGGGATCGGACCAGACGGGCTAGCCTTCGCTCCCCACGCACATCAATGAGCTTTGGGCGCCCATGACCCTGTTGAAAACAAATCAGGTATATTTGATCCCAGGAGACTGCACAACAAAGTGTTCTTTTTTTAAAATTATTATTTGGGCATTTTTGCTTATATTGGACAGTTAAGTAGAGAGAGACAGGAAGGATTGAGTGGTTTGAACAGGATGTCACAGTTACATGGTAGACCGCCAAGCCACCAGGACGCCCCCGAAGTGTGATTCAAAACACTCTAGCTCAGTTGGCTAAAATGTGTACCACATACCTGTAATGTCCTGGGTTTGAATCCTACCTGGGACCTTTGTCACGTGTGATCCCCCAGTCTTTCAGACAAAATAACAATAATTTAACCTACATGAAAAAAACAAGAAAAACATCATAGGATATACATGGTACTAGCTTAATTGTCTTAATTCAGGCCACTTCTCAATTTGTTTTTAAACATTGCTGAGGGAGTTCCACAAACTGATACCAGAGAAGCAAAACGAGATTCAAGCTGCACAGCTTTTTACATTGGGGATTATGCAAGATTTAAAAATTGCACAAGTGTTGTTGGAATGAAAAAAGGAAGCCATTGCTATTTATATTTTTTATTGATTTTTCAACCAGACTCTCTTCTTTGCCATTCAAGTTTGCCAGTTAGCAAACTAATGCAGCAAAAAACTGTGCTTCTTTGTCTCTGCCCCGTCGAGGTTTAAACTCAACCAACCAGATTATTCCTGCCTCCAGAGCAGCTCTGTCTCTGAGAAATGTTTGAATAGCTAAAACTCAAATCTGCATGCCAAGCAGTCAAGGGAGGGCGGGGGCGAAATGTGGATGGGGGGGGGGGGGGTGGTTAGAGGAGGACTGCAGTCGGGCCAAGCCCCCTTTTTGGACGCCAGCAAGGGGAAAATTCACTGATGAAATGTGGCACAGGCCCACGGAATGCAATTTCAAGCTTCCACATCTGCAGGAAAGATGAAACCAGGATCCTAATTTTACAATGATGATGTCAGTGAGAATACATGACAGTGTTGGGTCGGGGTGCCAAGTCCCCCTCCCCATGTTTCCTCCTCTTCCTTTCCTTTTTTTTTGATTTCATGCCTTTTTTTTTTTTTTACGGGGCCGTATTACAACATGCAATGCTCTCTCTCTCTCTCTCGCTCTCTCTCTCTCTCTCTCTCTCTCATGGGAGAGTCCGTTACCAATATGCTCAAGGAGGGAGATAATGAAAGGTGGTGGTAATTTTAGGGTGAATTATGTTCTGTAAATATCGCAGCGCAATTCGCTCAAATGAAATAGGTTTGTCCAATTGATGAGGTAAAGCTGTGATTGGGCTTTTCCTGGTCGCTGGAGGATAGAAGCGGAGTATGAAACCTGATTGGAAAATCATGTTTTGCACATACCTAAAAGGTGTGGTTTGTTTTCAGTCACAATACATGACTGGATAATGCCACCTTAAGTGACTATGTAGTGACTTCGTATTAGGGTTCTATTCAAGGACAGCAAATATGTGTTTTATTCATGCCTTGCAAAGCCGGATTCATTGAGGTGTCCCTTTGCTGGACGCTGTCATCGAAAATGTGACGTCAAACTTTCACACCGTTTTCCATGACCCCCCCCACCTCCACCCCCCTCTCTGCCTGACAGGCCTGAGCATGCCCATGCTGATGAATCCTAATGACGGGAAGGCTGCTGTGATTGGAAGTCGAGTGCGATTCAACGCCCACTCGGGACGCCGCTCTAGTGTTACTGTTTTTTAAAAAAGACCAACAGATGATTTGCCCGATTTTCTTACACGAATCATACCTTTTATAAGAAACAGCTTTCCTCTGCTTTCGTGGGAAAAAAACTTCAGCACATTTCCATCTTCTCCTCCCTCTGGTTACTTAGTGTTTCTTCTTCATTCAGATCAGTTACCCTTGATGCAACACCAAATATTATTCTTGTCCAAGTGGAACCAAGGTAACATAATGACCCAATTAAGTGCAGTTGTATATGTATGTCCATGCTCTCACTTCCTAGATGGCGCGATGGGCCTTTCATCCGATTCTACATATTGTATATTACTGTAAATGGAACAGAGATGGAAACATTTTCCCTGCAATGTGCCAGTAGCAATGCCTTTTTAAATTAGAGGACGAGGCGGGGGGAAAACCACCGAAAGACCGAGTGAGTTCTTGCCAAGAAAAATGCCGCCCAAATACGTTTTGCCTACCTGTGGATCGGATCTAGTTAGCCGTGTCCTTTGATCAGAGGAAAAAGCACTTTCCCCTATTTGAATGTCTGTCATGGTCCTGAATTCAAACCGCAGAGAGATTATATTTACATATTAACAAAAAACCTCGGAGTGGACACAGTCGGAGCCCAAATGGAACCGTTTTGCAGCTCCAACCACCAAGGGCACAAAACCAGGGCTGCAACTATTTTGAGTCCAGGTTTAAAAAAAATAAAATACAAAAGGACCCAATGCATGACTGAGCATGCGCACACACACACACACACACACACACACACACAGTTTTCTTCACACGCCATTATGTAATATTTGAGCTAATGCTGTTATCTTGATTTCACTCTATTAAGTTCTTATCTTCGTGCTCATTTTTGGATAGTATATCGACGAGAAACACTTTGCTGTGTTGTTTTGTGTTGTTTCTTTTGACAAGAGCATTCTTGTTGCAGGGGCAAAAGGAGTTATTTACAATGTGTTATTAAGTGTGTCCCTCTCTGCCCTCCCTTCCTCTGCAGGCAGACAACGGTTTGCATGAGGTCAGGCTATCGAACTATGTTGGGCCATGCCGGGATTGCTGACTGGGCATACAGGGGGTGACGATTCGAGTGCATATATATCTAGTTGGACAGAACCGCAGGGTCCTACACACACATTTCGTAGGCTAGTCTAAATTTTAAATAGTGGTGAACTAACAGTGGTTATAATACGACTAATAGTGAATAAAATAACTAGCCAATGTTCTTCGGCTCTCCAGCTCAAAATCATCCATCACTTTGCTTCAGGTGCATAATGATGCTAATAGACACAAATACATCAAATATGAGTTACTGTCATGGTGGTAATAAGTGTGAATCTTTCAATTTCACCTTTGAAATGTGGACTGGGCCTCTAAAGTTGGGTGGTGGTGTTGGCCAAAGTCCCGCGCCCTCCTCCTATCGGTGCCATGTGGCGCCCGGTCAAGATAACTATGTCAAACTATCTCATCCATCTTTAGTAATACTGAGCAATTTTTTGTACCTGATGTTTTGGACACTTGAGAGGGGGTAAGCATACTTACCCTGGGGCCCCCAGCAGAATAATCCAGGCATTTGGAAGGGTCCATGCTGGCCTTTGCTAAGCATCTACCCCTAGCCACATCAATTATGTTCAAAATGTCACCCTGGAGGGACAAAAATGATAGGTCACAATACAAACAGCACTATGGCTTACACAGCCTTTAGTTGCCCAAGTTGCATAAGAACATTTGCAATATTTTAATAGTGGCAAAAGGTGGAAAATACTGTATTCACTATATACTGTGTACTAAATATTTTGCACCCATTCTGTAAAGCATGGTGAGGTATGCATTGCTTATAGGGCAGCTTGTTAAGGTCACAACACAGCAGTGGTTGTAATAGGACTGATAGTAAGATGCTACCATTGCAAGCGCTTCAGCCACCGTCCTTCAGTTGCACACTTGACAGGTGAAATAGCATCTCTGGTATCTCGGGGAAATACACAGAAAAATTGAGCGTGCGTGAGTGTGTGTGTGTGTGTGTGTGCGTGAGTGCGTGTGTGCGTGTGTGCGTTGCTTACATTTCTGCCACTAATCATTTCCTCATGGACGCAGACAGATTTTCCACAGTGATGGTACGAGACTTCCCCTCCCAAAGGCTGGCATACTGGGAACACACACACACACACACACACACACACACACTTTTCACACACTGTTCACACATACATCCAACACCATGTAGTAGAATGTGACATTTTCTTTATTCATATGACTGAAACAAACAACTTTACCCCTGTTTCTACTCTTTCACCTCAGAGGTCGTACGTCGAATGTCTTGATGTCGGACGTCTATGCACTTAACTTGACCACATCTAAACTCCTCCTTTGATCACTGGCAATATACTGAGACACCACAGCAATAATTTCTCCCCCCTCTCCCCTCATGTTGTATGCCATTACCTGTCTAAAGGGACTCGAGTAGACAGCATTTCTTAATTCAGTAAAAGGAGCTGTTTAACTTAAGCGCTCTGTAAAAATAATTCTCTGTAAAAATTCTCCTCCAGTTGGTCAAGTTCCCACACTTGTCACTTGATGTGCCGTCTACCAATTCTGATGTTCACTGTGTTTTCATATTTAGCTTTGCTGTTCTTCCTTTTCTTACCGCTTTCCTCTATCGTTCTTGTTGCTGTGACTTCCCTGCTCTGTGGCCGCTAGCCTCACCTTGATAGCCACAACTGAGCTCACCGCTGGCCACGCCCACAGGACACACCCAGAGCAAATGGTATACGCCCCGAAACTTCCCCAGCACCATTGAAAAGCCAATTTCGGCCAAAAGGGAGATACACAGGATCACAGACAGACTAATAATCTATAATATATCCTATCTATTTACTGTTATTTGAATGTGAAAGAAGTTGCATATGGCAGCTTTAACAGTAAAATACTAAGATGCATTATATCTTACTGTGCAGTGATGTCAGTTTGTGTAGTTATGTATGTATTTTATTTTTTGTAATAGAGTCCATCTTTTTGGATTAGAATGGTGATTTTACAATGAGTTTTAAACTGGACCAGGTGCTTAAAGATGGCAGCCTCCTGGTTTTGACATCATTTGGTCCTGCAAGCCATTCCCAAAATATTTTCTGGAAAGACACAAACACACAAAAGGTTTGAGCACTCTGACTAACATGAAAGCAGGAGGCCACATTATAATCATCACATAATCCAAGTTTTGCCTATCCTAGGTTGTTTACTGCACTGCTCATTATAGAGACAAGCCATTACAATATCCTAACAACAAAACCCCTGCAAGGACACAATAAATCTCCCAGAATTCTGCAGCAACGAGTTTGTAACCTAAAACCAAATTCACTAGCCAAAAACCTGGTTCTTATTGCAGGTAACTCGATTCAAAGCAGAACATATGAAACACTGGCATAATGAAATGCAGACGCTGTGAATAGATGCATCTGAATAGATGTATCGTTTGCATTCTAGAAGGACAGAAGGATCACTTTTCATTTTTCCTACCTGGGGTTTTTGTTTCACAAACTAGTACACCTAAAAATGTCTTTGTTCTTTCTCAGAGTGATTTAACTATGAATCGATTTGTCTCTGAAGTGCAACACGTACCCATTCCGTTAATTGTTAGATTGAATAACTGTTTGTGTGCACATCTAAAGCACGCCACCGAGTGATGAATGAAGCGTATGCTGTAACTGACATTATGAACCTTCTCTAATAGGATTCAGTAGAGGTTGTGCAGGTCTTGAATTTGACATCACTTCACTTGGTGGAAATTTTTAGTAATTTTATAGCACTTAATTTACCGTGTTGTACAGTGGGTAGCTTCAGCCAAGCAATATCATATACTGATTGAATGATTGGTCAAAGATGCATTCAGACTGGGCTGATAATATCCTTAAAGCACAGCTGGCTGTGCTTAATTGGTTGCAATGCCAACTCTTGTGGTAACAATTAGTGATCTAGTTAATGGTCTTTCTTGTTTGCTCCTCTTTTTTATTCTAATGTCTAGTTTAAAGAGAAATTAACCGTTGTTTGGTGCCGAGGACTACCTGCATCGCAGATTGCAGTTTTAGTTCTAAAAACATTACTCTGAGGCAGAGTTGTTCTGAAGGTAGAAATAATCTCATAGATTGAGTTAAACCTCAGTGGGCGGAGCCAAAATTCATGATTTTCGATGGTCAGCAGGCTAGCTAACTAGCTAACCTTGATAGCTATAGGCTAGTATGGCTAGTTTGAACCTGGAAGGTAAGTGAGGCTAACTAGCTAACCTATATTCATAGATTCATGTAGTCATAAATGCCCAACATGGCGGCTCAAATCAATCTGTTAAAATTTAATTTGCAAACCAAATAATCTTTGCTGATGGAAATCAGTCCCATAATCCTCTAGTGTGTCCCACGCCTAAGCATTCACTACAGGGGTCAGAACAGCAGCTAGGGGCAGCTAGGGGCAACGCCACTGAAACAGGTTCATTGTCTTATCAAACCTCTGTCACACTAAACTTTAATATGGATGGACACATTAAGTAAATATCAAATCCAAGAATGCCAATTGATACTTGTGTCCTCGTGGTGAACATTCTCGCCAAGTTGTCTTGAAGGGAATGAACTTCTCAAGAACATGAGCACAGAGAAGCATCCTGCCTGTTTGAGATGGGCACTTGGCACACAGCCAGTTGAAACAAATGGGAAAATTAACCATTAACCACCATTGCTATTTTATTAAATAACACACTTTCTTCACTGAGTACCATTTAAAATGTATCATATTTCATATGTATGTACCATCGGCTTTAATAATTGTGTCGAGATGGGAGGGGTGAAATTTTGTTGGCCCACTGATAAAGAGACACATGTCATGGTAGCAGCAATTTATAAACATACCATTATCTTACCTGCCTGGTAATCGGCAACTTTTTAACTTAAAGATGAAGTACTTTTGGACAGGTCACCCACCCCTCATATTCTATGTACGTCATCTCCAATGAAATGTTGCCCCCAGCAATGAAGGGGATGACTTCCAAATTCTCAAAAAAAACATTTTCTCCTATATTATTTATATTATATATCTATCTTCCCCACTCTAAACCCATTTTAGACAATTTAGAGGCTGTTTTTTTGAAAATGTTCTCCTGGGGGCCCCCCAAAGGCTCAATCTAGTGATGCCCCTGGTCACTAGAGTTAGCCCTAAACAGGAGACACTGGAATGCAGCATGTCATCTCCTCGAGAATGGCTAGAGCAGCTGGCCAGTTTTCACATAATATGGAAATAGTATCAAAATGTATTTATCTGTTCTGAGGAGATTTGCTGGAATCTCCATCTGCATTTTTTGTGGCTAATGGTTTCCATATTGCATGGAGGGTAGATGTGTGGAGGTGGGGGCATGGGGGCATGGGGAGGAACTCTCGTCATAAACAGTGTTATACTGCCACTGTTACCCTGTATCAAATTCTTTAAGCTCCACAGGCTTGCATTGGTGAAGGATTGCTGCCCTGACAAGTGATTGGAAGAGCAGGTACATCCTTCAAATGTTCCATTTGCAACTGGGAATGTCCACGCGGGATCATGATATGTTGTTAGGCATTCAAAGAAAAGCAATGTTTGGGTTAAGACCATATGTGCCTTTAAACAAATATTACGTTTGCAAATTATCTGATGCAAGTTCCAATTTCAACTTAATGTGTCTCCAATGGGGAATTGGTTTCACAGCAAGCACAACACAAATAGAGAATTACATAATACTCATTTACACGGTTTGCTGTTACAATCCTTTGTGCCATAATCCAGACTGAGCATTCATACAGAAGCTTGTCAAAAAGAATGATGTACTAGCTCGCAAATGATGACTATAGAGGATATCAGGCTACACCGTCATAAAATCCGCAGGACCATCAGACAGGTAGTATCATTCACTAGTGATCGAATCTAAATCTTAGTGTAAATTAGGTTGCTTGTGGGATGGATCCCATCACACGTTTCATTGAATTGGGCCCACGACACCTCCAGAAGTCTCAAGTGGTGATTTCTGGCATCCCAGAACAGCCCCCCCCCCCCAGACACCAACTACAGCTAAAGTCACCTACACTACCCTGTGCCTAAGCTTCCTACACCTATTTCCCAACATTACTCGGCAATTTCTGAACTGGCTATTGATTTCAATAACAATAAACTAGTAGGACGACTTCGGGACGATCAGAAACTGAAATGTATTAGGAAACAATTATACCAAGAGCCGAGAACAGTGTATCATAACTCACTCTGGCTACCATGACTATAATAATAATAATAATAATAGCTTTATTTATATAGCGCTTATCAAAACAGAGTTACAAAGTCCTTCACAGGATTAAAAGAAACAGCCAAAAGACAAGGATAAAGACAAACATGCGACAAAGGTCCCAGACCGGATTCCAACGCAAGACGTCACGGTTATGTGGTATGCCTCTCAGACCACTGAGCCACCAGGATGCCCCATATCTGCACATATAACCCATAAAATGTATTAATGTATGATTTGTCTGCTAACTTAACACAGAATTCCAATCATTACAAGATCTTTCCTAGTAGTTCAACCAATTCATTATTAAATTCAGATACTTATAATGAATGCCTACTATGAAAGGGTAGTGTTACAAGTGTAAATCTGCATTGCAAAGTTATGTGGTCACCTCTTCTAATGGCCACCCTGTTGTGATGAACATCCCCACCGTGATTCCATCATTAATTTGGTGATTCATCCTGACAGGGTAATGAGATTAATTACTGTTTGAAGTGTTTGGTTTGTAGTTGAGCGCGGTCACATCAAACCCATGTTTGTGGTCCTGCTGTCAGTGAATGCCCCGTGGCTGCTTGTGCTCTGCTAACATTTGGCTTTGAAGAGGTGAAATAGGTTTTGCACAATAGGTTTGAGTACAATGACAAACCTCACCGGGACTGCTTTGTCTTTAGAGTATAAATGGTGTGATTCAGGGAAGTGACTCCAGCAGCAGCATCCAATAAAACTCAAACATTCACATATTGCTAGGCATGGCCAGAAATTAAAACCTCATACCTTTTTATGCAATAGTCAGATCATGTAAATGGATCATTTCATGAGCATTTGTTTTGCCATGCAAAGACTGGCACCTGTTTCTCATCAGTTTGGTCAAGCTGCTAGTTTTTGTAATTTTTCCCACCATTTATTGTATATAACAGAACTTCCCCTTGAAATCCTGATAAATTAAATTAATTTAAAAAAAAAAGGCTGAGACACAGCTCGTAATGACTGCATCGTTATTCCCTGGGGTATAATTACAAACTTTATACAATTAGAACGTGGTGGCTTACGACAATATATGCTGCAACACAACACGGAGGCAACTGAGTCATGGCTAAAGCAAACAAACAGGTGCGATATCATAAAATGCCCCCCTTGGAAACGAACGGCAGCGAGACCAGCCAGGTCTTGAAGTCGAGGCCCACCGAGTTAAGGCATGACCTCATACAGACAATAAGGTTGCTGATACTGAGTCAGTTTACCACAACCTTGCTGTGTCATAAACAGAAATAGGGGGTTTTGGTGGACAGGCCCCATGCATCTATTATGTAGCTAATCATGCAAACAATGGTGAGGGAAGCTATCAGGAACTGGCCATGATGTCACCGAAAGAGGTTGTTTTTTACAACGGGAATATAAAGTTTGTTCTTTGTCATTATGTATTAAACAGGTCTAGCTATGGTAAATTAAAATGCCAAGGCTCTGACGAGGATAAAGCATCAAACTTTCCACAAAAACTTGATAAAAAAAAGTGAGAACGGCAGTTGGCAAACCCCAATGCTTTGGTTAATCTAGTCTTTTCTTACCACCCACTTTAAAAACGTACAAAACATGTGACATTTATTTCTTTCATATCAAATCCTCAAACTGTAGCTCGGTGTAAATTAAGCAAAATCTGAGAAGAAGAAATGATAGTCGAAAATACAATGTGTAACATTTTTGGATTTAGGTATTTCAACACCTCTGGTGTGATGAACTAATTGTAGTAGGAATACTAGGGAAAATACTGGCCCTCACTTTATGATCCAGCCTCATCCTGATATCTCAAATTGGACTTGTTTGCACGCTCAAGCCCACAGCTATATCTTCAATTTTTACAGGAAGTTGCAGGTGATCTCCAATTAATACATTCCACTTGGTCTTGCTCTTTGATTGACATGACTCAAATTACACAACCTAAAATAATCCTTAAACTCCACCAGGTTTGCCATATTTTAATTGATAGAATGTTTGGAAGGATGTGTTGCCTCTAGTGGGCATGTATGCAGTATTTGGGGATGGGTGTGAGGACAAATAGGGCAAATAGGGCAAACAACCTCAGGAAAAAAAAGTATATCAATATAAGATTTTTTATTGCTGGAATACGTCCCTTTTTTAAAAAAAAACAAACAAACAAAGTCCTGCCTTCATAGTTGGCATAAATGGCAGCTCCAGGCTACACATCTTGATGACATTGCAGATTAGAATCCTGGCTCTCTGCTTTCTATTTTGGGGAGAAAGTTGCTGCACATGTTTATTCAACTGGCCTTAGAGCCCTGGACTAGCTAGAGAATATGAGTGGTATTCAACTTTAAGAGGCAGTGTATAGTTTATATAGAGTACCCCTGATCACATTGTTGGTACATGGAATTCAATGTAGAGAAATTGCCCCCCTGCGGTGGCAGCATCATAAAGTATTCCCCTCTCTCACCGGCATTATACCACCGCAGGACTTGAAAACAGATGCGGTCATAAAATAATTTACGAGGGAGGCATTAGTCCTCGCTTTAATGTGTAAGTTTGCACCTGCTAGCCTGCTAGCCTAATGTGATCCCTCCTCTGCTCTCTAGGAGAGGGCTCCTGGTGTTTTAACACCTTCTGGGAGTCCCAGGTGCATAATCCGACACCCAGTTCACAATCCAACTTCTTTTTTTGTAAAGTGTTATTTCTTGGCATTTTTGCTTCTATTTGATTGTTAACAGAGAACAACAGGAAGAGAGAGAGAAGGGGGTGATATGCTAGAAGAGTCTTAGGCCAGATTCAAATCCAGGACGTCACAGGTACATGGTTTGCGCCTTACCCAAATGAGCCACCAGGAGGCCCCAGACGCTTCCGTGGCATTTCCATATAAATTAAATGTCCGTTTTGCTACTCTCTCTCTGATTTATACAACACAATAGTGACTCAACCTATATCCAGTTCATGAAGCACACGGGAAGTGATGCGTTTTATGGTTTGTTTGAAATAAATAAAAGAAGAACTGGGTAGTTAGCATGAGCAGCGATAGCCACCGTGGCTGAACAGACAAAGAAAAGAGAGCCACCTACAGAACCTCAAACTCCATTAACAGAAAATCCAAGGAGAAAGACGTGA
Organism: Hoplostethus atlanticus; assembly: GCA_034670405.1. NCBI lineage: Eukaryota > Metazoa > Chordata > Actinopteri > Trachichthyiformes > Trachichthyidae > Hoplostethus > Hoplostethus atlanticus. Next base: position 185,060 of record JAXDDX010000168.1, on the reverse strand, counting down.
CAGTACTGGACACATTGTTTGATTGACAGGTTATCTCTGGGAAGTGCAAAAACACCCCAGCAATAACCTATGGGCAGACATTAGTGCCAGCACAAACTGAATTGCATTCATTTGAATTTTGATGCTTGAATTGAATCATTTTAAAATTTAAACTGAATTGCAGAATTGGAATTTGTATTGTCAGATTGGAATAGTAATAGTCAACCAATCACCACCTGATAAATTGTCTCAGCTGTTGGTGGTGGTGATTGGCTGAAAAGGAGGTTGATCAAATCTTCGCTCGTTTGCTTTTCCTAAATCCTGTGACTTGAAATTTAATTTTAAGAACTGCACTTGAAAGCATATTGAGTAATTACTACCTCAAACTAGTTAATAAAAAAGATATATATTGAAATAAAAGTTGAAAGTAATAATGACCAACTATTTTCAAGCTGTTACAATCAGTACATAACAAAATTCTGCAATTCAGTTTCAATTTTTGCATGCAATGATTTAATTCAAGCAACAACAACTGAAATGAATGCAATTCAGTTTCTGCTGTGCCCATAAACGACCGCTTAGCACCAAAGATGGAGACAAAATAAAAAACACCAAACCAATGACCACTTACTACCAAAGGTGGACACAAAATAACCAAAAAAACACCACAGCAATGACCGCTTAACACCGCAGACCGTGAGGATTACTACTTTAAGTCTCTCCCACCACAACTAAAATGTCCGGCGTCTTACGACATCAGTTGCCCCAGGTGGGGTCCTGGAGGGGCAGCATTCATAGAGGCAGACACAACCTGATGCCTACTGGGCAACCCACTCATAGTGTGTGCGGGTACACGCCATGTTAACTGCATGTCACGGCATCGACACTATTTTCACCACGAGTGTGTGTTTTTATGAGTATCATAATGATGTGCATGGATGTTGTTAATTAATAGGCATAGGAGCAAAAGCAGGGTGAGGGCAGGGGAAGGGGTGTTAGATAAGAGTTTAATAATAATTATAGTGGAAACTACAACCTCACGGCTGTTGTTTAAGGGCCACGTTTAACCCTCTTACACCTGTTTTCTGCAAAGTAAACTGTGCTGTTTCCATTTTATGAGTCTGACTCATAGCTTACTTACAAAGCTTTCACTGTGTACTTTCATCCATAACTTCACCAGGGGCCATCTGGGGTAATGCGAAGCAACGCTAATAATCTTTAATCGCTCTTTAGGCAGTTCAATTTTTTTTAGTTGTTGTGGGATTTTACACACACACAAACTAATGTAAACTATAGCCATGTCAGAACGATCATAAAACAAACATCTGCAAATGGGTCGGTTTGTTTTTTCTTTTCATCTTTCTTTTGATAATTCCAGTTATTAAAGTGATGACACACTGAATGGCTTTTCAAAATCCAATAATAGGGCAATTATCCATTCATTTTATATTGGTATGTTCCATAGCATAGACGCTGATTTGTGGGGAGACAGGCGGGCAATTAGGAGATAAGATATAAGGATGAATTGGATGAATGTAAATTTATGAATTTACATGAGAAAAGTAGGTAAATTTGTAAATTTTTTGTTTCAATCTGGCTGATGAAGTTAGGCACAAAAGAGTTGCATTTAGCCTGTCCATTGCGTGTCAGTGTGATTTGCTGCCCAGGGTTTGGTCCAGAGTGCGTGTCCCCTAAAACTCCATGTTTCTTCCATAGTGAGCTAATCATAGCTTTAGCCAATGATTGGCTGATCCCGCTCCATAGCTGTTAGCTTGGAGGATAAACAAGGATAAACCCAGGGCATATCAAGTGTAGTGTGATGTGAAAAACTATCAGAGTCCGACATTAAGGATTGCATCACAGTGTTTGCCCTACATTCATTGCTCCCACTGCTAGAAGAATGTCAAAAGCAATAAAACGTAATTGCCTGGCCCCAAATAAACAGATACTTGTCAGTTATAGAACTAACACTAGGAATAGGACCAGGATTGACCTAGGCCCCAGCACCAAATCTACCCCCACATCAGTGTATCATACAATATGTCCAATGATGGTAACCGCTATATTGCATGTGAAAAACAGATGTCTAGTAATAAACTATATAATGAATATGGTCATGGAGGTGTGAGTAAGTATCAGTATGAGCCTTGAGGAGGAATGACAAAAGTGGGAATGCACATGAAACATTTTTTTAAAATCCTGCAGAGGCAATAATGACAATGGCACTTGTATGGTCACACATTCTGCATTGTGATATAAAACATGAAATCTTGAATGTCCTGGTTGATTTACACAACCAAAACATCACTTCCTCTATTTTAACCTTATCTTGGACAATTTTACTAACACAGATTAGCGTCACATCTTTAATTGACATTGTCCAGGTTCCATTTTGTGGTGCTAGGGCGTCACCTAGTGGCCAAAATCAAGTAATGCAGCCATCATTTTTGTCTCCACATTAGTAAGCCTTCTGTTGGACCTTGCGCCATCAATCCCACTCAAACTGAACACTTGATCATTAATGTAGCAGTTTTACTATTGCATCTTTAACTGATGTGTTACATTGGCTTTGGATTCTACTGTGGAAGTGATTTACTCTCATATGCTCCTAAAAAGTTTAGGTTAGAAAATATAGTTGCACTGGTGCGAGCATTTTCATACCAAAGATTCTTTGACACTGACAAATTCCTAGCTTAGTGTCCGGGATTTGATGCCCTTATACAACGTGAATACTCACAATGTGCACATCAAAAGGTTCAGGTAATTCCTAAAAGTCTTACAAGGCCAAAACTGTCTTCAGGTTAGTGATAATATTCCATCTATAAAAAAGGAAGACTAAAATCTGCAACCTGCACCCTAAAAATGCTGGAAAAGTCTCCAAAACTACAGGAAATCATTTTCTTAACAGCCAACCACCTGACCTGCTTTGGTTGATGAGTTGATTAGAGAACCAGGTGCGCCGGTATTCGATTACAGTGAATTTCCTGCAGTTTTAGAGACTTTTCCAGCATGCAAATGCTGCACATCGCACATATTCATCTTTATTATCCTGGGTTGGAATATTATTGCTGACATGCAGACAAATTTGGACTAGACTTTCAAGAATCAAGCCATTTTCTGGGCACAGAAAATGGAAAAAAAGGAAGCTCCTAAATCCTGGTCCATACTGTGAGATAAATATATTATATAGCCATATATTGAAAAAATCAACATACAGTGTCAACAAAGTAAAGAAAACACAAGGTATTGTCAGTTGACAACAATGCATAAGTAATACATTCATTCAACTCCTTTGTTTATGGCATGGATAGCATCAGCTCAAACCATAGCATTACATTACGCTTTTATCCAAAGTGACTTACAAAGGTGATAGTTGTCACTATGTGGGGATGGAAACCACAGCCTGAGTCTGAGAGTCTCATGCTCTACCGACTGAGCTGTCCAGGACAGACAATGGACGGATAACAGTCGAATCACCAACTGTGCTCCAACTCTATGAATTCAATCTCATGCGCACAAATTAACCAGAACGAGGGCTTGTATTACCCAAATTGAAGGAATGAAATGTACCTCATGGCCACAAATAACAGAAAACGTTATAGTAAATGGTGGTCTCGATATAACTCTTTCCCTTCTTATGGCCACTCCCGGGCTCTGTAAAGCAGACTTTGCTGTGGTGTTTTCTTTTATTTGGTCTCCATATTTCTGTTAAGTGCTCATTGCTGTGGTGTTTTTTCACTGCACTTCTCAGATATCACACTGCAAAAAAAACATGACTGAAATAGTACAAAATAGCTGGTCAAACTTCAATAGTTGAACGCTTAATAAGATGTTCTTTCAAGATGTAATTTTATCTTTTAACTCATGACTAGAAGTTTTGAAGCTGATGACTAGCAGCTTGAGTTGAGTTTCTGTAGGTGGCGCTCTTCTGTCAGCCATGGTGGCTATCGCTGCTCATGCTAACTACCCAGTTCTTCTTCTGTTTATTCCAAACAAACTGCAAATGTAAAACACATAACTGCCAGCCAGCCAGATAGACAGACATAATTATTATAATATTATTATTATATTCAGGAGAGGTATTTTTTTGAAGCATTTTGGAATAGAACTGAATCTAATCTATTCTCCATAGTTGTGAAAACTACTGTCTGACAAACTACAAATGTAAAACGCCCCTGACCCCGTTGTATTGCTTTTTGATCTATTATTGTATTTTATCATTTTCAGTTTCTATTTCCTTTCAGATTTTATATTTTTTAAGAAAATCAAATCAAATATAGATTATATAAGCTTCATAAGCTTTTATCACCTGCGCAGTTCGATGAGGTAAACCACTGCTCACCACTGATATGTCCAATATGACATCGGTACTAACATCAAAATCAAGTACTTATGGCACTCACTGTGCATTGAGCCTCTTTTAAACCTTACCTATTGAAACTACTGAGAGTGAATAAAATAAAAATCACAAAGTAATTGATCATTTGGAAAGGATTTATTTGTTTTCCTTACCCACCTCCCCAGAGAGCAAGCCAGAGGCATAGACCAAACCATCTCCACGTCATGACAATACAAACTGACTTCTAGGTAGATAAGTAGAATGTGACTGAATGCAAACCGTATGACGACCAACACAGGGACCGAAAAAAGGCCAAGATTTATCATGTAAAAAAGATGAGTTTATACACGTGCCAAAAATAGTGAAGCACGATGGCAAAAAATGTTTAGATTTACACCATCGTCAGTGTCTAACAGGAAGTGTGGTGTCCTTCTTAGGACATCCTCCTCTTTCTTCATCCTGCACCTCCATCTCCATCCTGCCTCTCAATCCTCTCTCACTTTCTCCTGCCACTTCCTCTTCCATCTCCATCCTGCTCCTCCTCCTCCTCCTCAATCTTCCTTCTCTAACCTCATTTTCACTCTTCCAGGGGAGCAGGATGGAAGAGTGAGAAGGAAGATGGAGAAAGAAGAATGAGGAGTGGATGAAAAGAAAAATGAATCGAGAGGTAAAACTCAAGAGGAGTAAGATGAAGATAGAAGAGGGAGATTGAGGTGGGAGAGGAAGGCATAAGAGTGAGGAGGATGGAGAGGGAAGACTGAGGAGGAGCAGGATTTAAAAAAGTGTCACACATCCGTCTGTCCACATTTTTGCCACTGTGCCTGTTAATATTTGGCACATGTATCCATCTGTCATCTGTCATCTGTTCCACATGAAAAAGTTACCCAGTATTGGCAATTACAGTCAAAACCGCCATTGTTTTTGTGAGGTTGAATCTATAAAAATGAACCTCTATATTACACCATAGCTGTTACTTCCCTGTGCATGCCTTCAAGAGGTCTGTCAATTCAACAACGGCCAGGTTCTTTATCTACCCAGAGGTGATGAGATAGGTTTGATTTGGTCTATTGTGAAGCCAGGGGCGAGTGTGGCAAGGAAAAACTCCCTCTGAGAGGAAGAAACCTTGGGAGGAGCCAGACTCTCTGGGGGAAGCCCATCCCCCTGTGGGCGACCAGACCAACATCCTCTCAAGCAGAGTGAGGTTCTGGTGCTTCTGTTGGGAGTCGACCTGATCTAGTCACTGGGCCACTGGACGTGCTGGTAGTCAATCCAGGTTTTCAGCCAGTGACCGTGTCCTCTCCTACCGGCTACATGATGGTTCAGCCTGAAACACACGACCTTCACACTGCAAAGAGTAAAAAGAGAGAAACGTGAAGATTCAAGATTCAAGGAGTTTAATTGTCACATACACACACGAGGTGTGTAGTGAAATGCAAAGTGGCAATGCTCAGCAGAAATGTGCAAAATAACAGGTTCACACTATTTACAATAGACCAACACAATATTTACAATATTTAAGAGCTCTATATATAAAAAAACAACACAATATTTACAATAAGAGCACTTTATAAAAAAATATAGTAAAAAAAGGGAAAATTGTATGTGTAATATAAATTATAAATTATGTGTAGTCTTTACCTAAGTGTGTGTGTGCATAAGAGGGGCAGTGTGTGTGTCTTGGTGGGGGCCCTGGTGAGGTCGGAGTTCACAGTCCTGATGGCCTGAGGAAAGAAACTCCGTCTCAGTCTCTCTGTTTTGGCAGCGTGACTACGGAGGCGCTTGCCTGACCGCAGCAGCTGAAACAGTCCGTTGTTGGGGTGGTGAGGATCCTTCATGATCCTGCAGGCTCTGGTTCTGCACCTCCTGGTGTACAAGTCCTGCAGGGTGGGGAGTGTAGTTCCAATAGTGCGCTCAGCCGAACGCACTACTCTCTGCAGAGCCTTCCTTGAAGCTGATGAAGCTGATACAAGCATGACCTCCCAGTAGGTATAAACATGTCTGTGATGTGTTTTGCTGTGTAGTCTTACCCCTTGCAGATCCTGGTACTGAAAAGGCCAGGTGGGCTGGCTATTCCCTGCAGCACTGGGGACAGAGACCTCAGCTGCTCCAGCACACAGCTGAGGAACTCATGAGCATCCTGATACACACACACACAGAAAAAAGAGAAAATCAGCAGGTGATCTTAAGATCTAGGTTCAACTGTTCAATCTGTTGAAGATGCAATGCCGATTTTCGCCCGTTGTTGCTAAACTCAGAGGCGTGGGCAGAGACCGTCCTCTTGAAGGACCTCAGTACGTCCTGTTTCTGGTCCACGTCAGTGGAGTCGCGAGACACTCCAACGTCCACAAATCCTCTGGAGAGAGTTGTACCTGATCGGCTGAGCTGCAGGGACAAAACTCCAAACCCTGTGTTGTTGGTTGAACTCCTGAACAAAGCTTTTCAGAGTCAGGAGGCTCTGCAGGGTGGAGTTCATGTAGCACATCTGCGCCAGGTTGGGGAATCTTAGAAACAAACACAACACAAGAAGTCAGAGGACAAAACTGCAATATCTTCAGCAATGGATCCCATTTCCATCCCTCTACCTATGGTTTATGGTACTGCATGGGTTAATGTCTTTAGACATGTTTGTATCTTGTGTGTGTATATGTGCATGTGAACATTCATTGAGTGTGTATATGAGTCCTTTCCAGTGCTTACCCGAGGTAGATGAGCTGTTGCTTTGTAAGGCTCTGGGTGGTGGCTGGGGTGGGGTGCCTGGTGGGACTGGACTCCTGGCACCTTGACGATGGCCCAGTCTATGAAAGGCACCGACTGTGCACACCCAGTATGATGGCCATGAGCCTTACTGGCACTACAGAGATGAACACACACACAGTCAGAGGTGGAGGAGATGTCAGCCACCTTGTCGGCACCGGGCTGTTCCACCTTGAACAATGTTCAGTTTTTATATTTTCTTCATGCAGGACTCTTGTTTTAGGCTGCATGGTTGATTTAATATTTTTTGTTTGTGTCATGTTGACACCAAAAGCCAAATGACATTTATAGTGTTATTATGGATCAAATGTTAATGCCAGGATTTCAATTTATGTATTTTGAAAGTACAAATTACATGTATTTTAATTAAATATATTTGTTTACACCAGAAATTGGTCATTTATTTTGACTGACTTCTTTTATGCTCTGGTTCGGTTTGACACATCTTAATGTAATGTAATACCTTGATCTACCTGAATACCTGTAATACCTGATCACCGGTCATCAAGTTGTAAATCTGATGCATGTAAATGAGGGAAACACCTACCACTCCTGACATACCATAAAAGCCTCTCAGCCGTTGACCCTTGGGCTCGGCTCAGATCACACACAAAATCTTACAAACTCGAACGAACAAAGGAGGACAACTCCTGCAACGGGCGGACGGGCAAAAACTCAGGCGGAAAGACATCAAGAAACATCAAGGAACATCAAGAAACTCAACTCAACCGTCCCGCAGCCCGTCCTGTAACTAAGTTTGAACCTGGCTCAAAGCTCTTCTCTCAGCTCAAGTACCAGACCAGCTCCAGAGTGAATCTTGCCGAGATGGCCGATTGAGTTCACTCAACCTGATCCAGAAGACTACGAAACCACGTCAGAAGCCAGCCGCTACTCTACTCTGCTTCCTGAACGACGTGAGTCAACACATCGACTTATCCCTCTATATCCACTGAGGTGAACTGTTGGCACGACGACTCCGACGCTCATGGTAACTTTCTACCTTATTTGATATATCCTCTGCCACTGTTTATCTTGCTATCTTGTTTGCCAGTTTTATTGCCATTATCTGTTTTAGTTTAGTATACATGTATTCATTTTATTGGCGTTTTATTTATAGTTAATAAAATCTTTGCATTTATAAAGAACTGGCTTTTGTGTGTCATTGATATATCCTGGACATGAAGGTAGAAAATCACTGAAATGTAGAGCTCACTTCTTCTGATTATTAGACTGATATCATTATAAAGAGACTATTCCAGTGTAAACTGGTGGTGCCCCACAAGTGTTAATTAATAAGATATTAATTACTAAGAATAATTTCAATAATTGTCAATTTGACCAGAATTGACCAAATAGTCTCATCGTTCATAACGAAGCACAACACGCTACAAAAATAATCAGATCTATAAAACCGTGCGGCGCACACCTGTACGCAGTCTTCTCTTTATAAATACCCACCTGTGCTGAATTGTGCGGCCATGTACTCCTCCCAGTGTCCTCCCACTACTCCTCCCAGTGTCCGCCCACAATCATCCATAAACGGTCAATGCTAAATAGCTCATGAATATGCTGGCATTTTTAAAGAGCCTTTTTCGGACTCTCAATGAGGGAAAGATGGCAACTACAAGGAAAGTGAAATTTGCGGAGTTCGAGATAGAGGTGTCATTACAGAGGTTGAGCACGTAAAATGTGTATGTTGGGGGCCTCAGTAGAGGCATCTTAAACAATGCAAACTAGTGTGAAATGTGCGGCATGAATCCTCGTTGGTTCCCACTCAACTGTCAGACTAAAATAAAAGGGGATAGTGAATTTGTAAAGGCCTAAAAGGATCCGCAATGACGGCAGATGGGATACCACGGGAAGGTGAAGAACTTCGAACCGTTCAGCTCATAGAGGGATATTCGAGTTCAGTCGGTAAGGAGCGGTTCGGGGCCGTAAGGCATCTTAACAAATGCCAGACTAGCATGGAAACATGGCCGAAGCCAGGAACTGTCGGATTCCACCTGCGAACTGCGGACATATAAAACAGTGGTGAAATTTGAACTAGAGGCAAATTCAGAAAAAAAATTATCGATGAGTGTGTACACGGGGCGGTCAGAAGAACCCTCGCTAAACTTACAGTTCACTACAGTGTTTGATGTCCATCGCTGGCTTCACGTGCAGTCTCCAGGAGGCTTGTTCCACGATGGTCCGGCCAGCCACCTGGCAAAGTGGCCAGCGCTGCACGATGCTGTGCTGCAGTTCATGGAGAGACCACAGCCTAAATTATACCGGACATTACGAATAAAAATATATTATAATGTGATACTCATTAAAATAATTGTTAAAAATTTCCAATAGTCTAGTAGTTCAAATACAGTGCAGTATTACGTAAACAATCCGAGGACACTTGTTCAACAGTTTCAAAGTTATGCCGAGTTACATATGAGTAAAATAATCAAAAAGAGTTAAAGGTCCATATTATGGAAAACGGCTTTTCCTGGCGCTTATACATGTTCCACAGGAAATATTTACCTAATGCTAGAAAATTTGAAATCTGGAAGTCAACCGTTTTTCTGTATTTTCCTTTTTCCAAAAACGGTGCCAAAGATAGGAGAAAAACAGGCCGTTTCAGAAAGTAGCCCCTTTGGACATCATAACGGGCGCTAATCCAGCCCCTCTCAGAGCATGCCCACGCCCAGGTGAACGACCAATCCCATTTACGGCATTACGGCAGCGCCGCAAGCCGTTGCTTATGGTGCATTCCATTGTACTCGGAAATCGATAATTCCGAGTAGGTATTCCTAACTTCCAATCTAAATGTGTTCCAGTGCATCTGCTCGGGAAAACATAATCGCCCGCAGCAAACTCATATTTGTATGGCAAGTCCCAGAATGTTACAAGCATCTAAACTCAACATCAACTACTACAGCGCCATTAGTGAATAGAATCGGCGCATATCACATTCAGACGCCGTTTTTTCCGAGTACACTGGAATGCACCATTACTTTGCGACGAGTGAAGCTAACACAACAACATATCTAGGACGATATATCAACTCTCCAGTTATTATTTTGTAGGATGCAGGCAGCAACATAGATCCCTGCACAGTCTCCCAACACGCGAAAATGCCAGAACAGAGCGGATTAATTTTATTTGCAACGGCTACAGTTTTTTCTGTGTGATGATCACTCGTCAGACTGCTTGAGCAACGGCAGGATTAGCATCTAAATTGAAGCTTAAAGATGGAGCAATTCATAAGGTACATAACCCAGCTGCAAAATTAGAATCTGTAAGTGTCACCGTGTTTTGATTTAATTTACCAAATTAGTCTGGTTAGTATATTCGACTGCTGGTTAGCTAACGAGCTAGCGGGGCTAGCCACGGGCTTGTTGGGCGTGGAAGAAGTAAGAAAACTAAAGCTGGAGTCATTAAAAGTAAAGTTATTGGTTGGAGTCAGGACTCATCTTAAAGTTATTTGTTGGGACCAGTGTCTGTTTTATAAGTCTGTCGAACGTGTCAGGCTCGGTAAACTTTAGCCACCATTAGTACAATCGCGTTTGGTTGTTTGGCTGCGCTGTTTGGATGCAAATAGATTGCATCCAATAATATATTGGTTAACTAGCTCAACAAAATTGTCAATCCTAGCTTGTCTGCAAGTTGTATTCAATAAGCTTATGGACATGAGCCATAAACAGACCGGCTACAGCAGAGAGTGTCGCTCACACACCCACATACACAAACACAAGGCACGAAAGTACAATATTACACAGAATTGTTATCATTGAGAAACTAAGTGGAACCGCCTCAGCTGCCTCTTCCCATTCTGGGTCAGACTCCGGCTCAAACATGTACGGTCTCAGTGTTGGTTCTGGAGCGCCATGGTTATGGTAGATTTCTGCATCAAGCTTATTTGTTTACCTTGAGCAGCATGAGCGCTCTGCTCTCCGTGGAGGTTGTGTTGTAAATAATTATAGTTAAGATATAAAATGCCTTGTGTTAAGCAATATTATCAATATCAAAATATTAAGTCTGCATAAATATAAAGAGTGTGTTTGATTAAGCATGTAACCTGAAGATCATAAAGTAATCATAAAGTTTCAAAAATACAGTCTGAGGCCTTCTCACAATAAGGCTGTCCCAGGACGAGCTGCACAGGCCTCATTTTGATAAGAAGTACCTAAAAATAGACAGGCGGGGCATGCGCAGACAGGAGAGGTCCAGGTGGCCATAACGTAATGGTGAAATGGGAAAGTCCCTAAAACTCCAAGTTTAACGGTTACGTAATGGTGGAAAACGGGAAACGGGACGCCTACATGCCCACAAAGACCCCCCCATAGGACCAAATTTGGCGTTTAGACACCATTATTTTCTTGCTGACAAAGCTAAAATTAATGAAAAATGGGCGTAGAATCAGTATTCTCCACCCAGTTTTTAGGATATATAAGATCATGCACAAACAGTTGTACTTCGGTCTGGTTCCGGAGCCAACCCGGGTTTTGTTTCTGTTGAAGAATAAAACTCTATGCATCGAACTCTGATCATCTCCAGTGAATTCTTTGAACCTGTTGTGAGACTCCAGTAACGACTGAATTATGAAGAAGATTAAGTGTTGGTGGGGAGGTCCAGTCCTTATCACTGGCCCTGACCGGGACTCTTCTTCCCCCCCCACATCAATTGGCGAGCCAGCCAGGAGAGATAAGACTGAGAACTCCAGCCTGGGAGGAAAGCCTGCATCTCAAACACACATCAGTGTACACAAAATTAAAGGTAAGCAGAAACCTGTTCTAAATTCTGCAAATTTTGATTGTGTCTGAGTGCAGGACTCCGGCCCGGGTGGGAAAAAATCAGAATGTCTCTCCTCTAAAGAACTTAGTTAAAGAATGATTTAAAGAAAATAAGGAAAATTTGTGTAACATAAGTATAAAACCCAGCAGGTTCACCAAAATAATATTAACTAAAACTGAGTCGCTGGCGGTACAGAGTTTGATGCAACTGTATGCATGAAAACACCATGGTGCGGAAAGAATGAATGATGGAGAAAGAGTGGATGAATGGCTGTTGAGTGTATGTATAGCATGCTGGATAATTGTGTGTATATTAGAGTTTGCCCAACTTTTGTGGATACCGCCCTCCGTCTCAGTAGTGTTTCAGCTGGGTGCTGGGGGACTCCCGAGAAGGGGGGGACAGAATAGATAAAAGTTGTTTTGCACAATTTGCTAGCACAACACTGCGGATACCGCTTCTCGTTTCAGTAGGGTTTCAGCGGAGTACTGAGGCTCTCCCGGAAAGGGAAGGTCTGAATAGGCAGGGGTTGATTTGAGTGTACACCATCGCTGGACCGACGGGGACTGCAACAGGGGGTCGGTTTGTGTACAAAAGTCAAAGGAGTTTTGTATGCAAACAGTTGCTAGGGGCCTCTTAGGGACTGCGAGGCGCGCAAGTTGCTAAATGTAATTGCAACTGTTGCTAAATGTAATTGCAACACTTGGCCAAGAGAAAAAACTATGCATAATGCTAGCACAACACTGCGGATACCGCTTCTCGTTTCAGTAGGGTTTCAGCGGAGTACTGAGGCTCTCCCGGAAAGGGAAGGTCTGAATAGGCAGGGGTTGATTTGAGTGTACACCATCGCTGGACCGACGGGGACTGCAACAGGGGGTCGGTTTGTGTACAAAAGTCGCTAGGAGACCGTTTAGGGACTGCGACAGGAAGGAGTTTTTGTATGCAAACAGTTGCTAGGGGCCTTTTAGGGACTGCGAGGCGCGCAAGTTGCTAAATGTAATTGCAACTGTTGCTAAATGTAATTGCAACACTTGGCCAAGAGAAAAAACTATAGTGCATGTAAATATTGCTTTTTGTTTTATTATATAAACATTTAGAATAGATGTGTAAATAACAAGTGTACTTATTGTAACCTAAAGAAGTAATTATATGAGATTGAATGAGTTACGGCTGTCGGAATGAGATAACGGTCTTTGCTTCTTGCCTGTGAGCAGAAGTGCTGTGCGGGCTGGTGGGGGCATGTTGAGAGGGAGTAGAGGAGGCGGCGTGAAGTGAGATAAGAGTCGTAGCTCTCTCTGCATGTACCTAGGAGTACTGTACAGGCTGTTGAACGTGTGCCAAGAGGAGTAGAGGAGAGATTGAATAGAATCATAATATAATGTATGTATTGTATATATAAGTTGGTAAATATTAATGGATGAGGGAGATAGTAGCGAAAATGAAATATTTTCGTTAGAACATTTTGATAATATAGGAGCTGCTGACACAAAAGGAATAAGGACACATTTTTGGTTGGCGCGAACCTACATTGATGAGGAAGGTGTGGAGCAGTGGCAAGACGGACAATTAATCAATCTGGAACTTTGGCAGATAACAAAATTTGTAAACCTAGAGCAAATACAGGAAGAATTTCCTGATGTACCGTGGAGAAGGGCAATACATGGGTATTGGACTGTAACAAATTTGACTAGATTGTTGGAGCCGTTGTGCGGAGATCCTGGTGCGGTAGCAACGCTCCCTTTAAATCCAGCATTTGGGGTACCAGAAGGGTTCGGGTTACAAGGACGAAGCCGAGTAGCGGTGAATCCACGGCTGTGTATTTCCGTAGTCCCCAGAAGAGTTAAGTGGGAAACTGGTAAATTTGAATATATTACTAAAACTCCACAAGGAGACAGGACAGAGAAACTAGAATTTGGTCATATTAAAGGAAGAAAATATAAGCCTGGCATTACTGCTGGTAAAATACTTGTATTAATAAGAACAAAAGAGTTAGACGAAGAGCCAGAAATTCCTAGATCACTGGCAAGCAGCGCGCGACAGGGATACATGGGGGCAAAAGTAACAAAGGGAGGTGGTGTATCGACACCAATGGAGGTGATAATCAAACAAAATCTGGATCGTAAAAAAACAGATCCAGCAGTTCATGACCGAGTGGCATGAGCGGACATCAGGAAGACTCCAGTGGCCAATAACGGGCACTTTCAGTAGTACATGCTGCGATGAAGTGGAGGAAAATATAAAAAACACCACAAGGCCAAAGATAAGAGCGATCAAAGGGAAGGTAGAAGAGCTAGGGAAAGGGAAGTGTTAGGAGAAGAAGAATGCAAAGGAAGTGTATGAGACAGTTCCCAGTAAGTGTATAAGACAGTTCCCAGTAAGTGTATGAGATAAGGAAGAAGAAGAATGCAAAATACAAGGCAAGCTGCAAGGGGATTTCAGTATCACACTGACCGCACCAGCAAGCGACAGGGGAAGCAATGTGAGTCGGGAGAGCATTTTCCCTGAAGAGGAGGGGATATATGACCGCCCACGCAGCACGCCATCAAATGGCAACCCTCCCCTGAAGAAGAGAGCGGAAAGCAGTGGTGAGCCACTAAGAACTACAGCAGAAAGGAGTAACCAAACGAGCGAAGACGAAAGAGACATACAGCAATACCGACAGGCAGCACAACAGAGCTGGCAGTCAGCCAGCAAGGACAGAGATGACTACTATCAAAAGGAGGGTGAAGAAACACCGCTCCCTCCACGTCAAGGCCACATTAGAAGGAGCCTCTCTCGGGCGGGATTGACTTGGCTCACATGGAAGGCGGGGTGGACTCTCATGGCTTTAGGCAGTTTCAGTTGCACAGTCACTGGGTTAATGATTTTGGAAACAGGGAAAGGACCAACGAACCTGGGTGCGAGCTTCCTGGACTCCACTTTGAGGGGAAGATTTCTGGTGGACAGCCACACCTTCTGCCCACTCTGGTAACTAGGAGCCGGGATGCGACGACGGTCCGCCGCAGCCTTATATCTTTCGGAGTTGCGCAGCAACGTGCGTCGGGCTCGATCCCAGGAACGTCGACAGCGACGAACCAAAGCCAGTGCGGATGGCACACTGACCTCGCTCTCCAACGAGGGAAACAATGGTGGCTGGTAACCATAAACACAATGAAAAGGAGACAGTCCAGTGGAGGAACAGGGCAATGAATTGTGTGCATACTCGACCCAGGTAAGTTGTTTGCTCCAGGTGGTGGGACTCTGGGAGACCAGACAGCGAAGAGACGTTTCCAACTCTTGGTTGAGACGCTCCGTCTGACCGTTGGTCTGAGGGTGATGTCTGGAGGAGAGACTGACTGTGGTGCCCAGCAGCTAACAGAACGCCCGCCAGAACTGTGCCACAAACTGCGGGCCCCGATCAGACACCACATCCCTAGGGAAACCATGAAGACGAAACACATTGTGCAGCATCGCCTCCGCCGTCTCCTTAGCAGAAGGCAGTTTAGGTAGGGGAACAAAATGAACCATCTTGGAAAATCTGTCCACCACCGTAAGTACGGTGGTGTTACCTTCAGAGACGGGCAGCCCGGTAACGAAATCCACAGAGATGTCTGACCAGGGCCTCCGTGGCACAGGAAGCGGGCGAAGAAGACCTGAAGGGGGTTGGTGGGAGACTTTACTGCTGGCACATACCGGACAGGCGGCAACATACTCTGACACCTCCTTCTCCATGGCCGGCCACCAAAACCGCTGCTGGATCACGAACATGGTGCGGCGGACTCCGGGATGGCAGGAGAATCTCGAGGTATGGGCCCAGTGGATAACCTGAGAACGGAGAGTGAGAGGGACAAACAACCGGTTCGGCGGGCAGCCGTCCGGAACCTGACAGTCTCTTAAAGCCTCCATCACCTTGTTCTCAATATCCCAGGAGAAAGAGCCCACCAGGCAGGCGGGGGGAAGGATCGGAGCTGGGTTCTGGTCCGGAGTTGTGGAAGGAAAGATGCGGGAAAGAGCGTCCGGTTTACCGTTCTTCGATCCGGGTCTGTAAGACAGAGTGAAGTGAAAACGGTTGAAAAAGAGAGACCACCTAGCCTGTCGAGAGTTGAGCCTCTTGGCGGACCGCAGATACTCCAGGTTCTTATGGTCCGTCCACACCAGAAATGGCTGTTCCGCCCCCTCCAGCCAGTGTCTCCACTCCTCCAATGCCACCTTAATGGCGAGCAGCTCCCGGTTACCAACGTCGTAATTCCTCTCAGCGCTGGACAGTTTACGGGAGAGGAATGCACAGGGATGCAGTCTGTTGTCCTTAGCCGAGCGTTGAGACAGAATAGCCCCCACGCCCACCTCGGAAGCATCCACCTCCACCACAAATTGCAAGGCCGGGTTGGGGAGAGTGAGCACTGGAGCTGAGGTGGTCTTGAGTCTCTGGAAGGCGATTTCCGCCTTGTCCGTCCACTGGAAAGAGTTCTTGGGAGAGGTTAGGACATGGAGAGGAGCAGCCACGGAGCTGAAATTCCTCACAAATTTCCGATAGAAATTTGCAAAACCCAAAAACCGCTGCACCTCTTTACGAGATGTAGGAGTGGGCCAATCGACCACTGCACTGACCTTCACCGGATCCATCTGCACCCTCCCCTCCGCGAGGATGAAACCCAGGAAGGAAACTGTGGCCTGATGGAACTCACTTTTCTGCTTTAGCAAAAAGTTGGTGCTGGAGGAGACGCAGGAGAACCTTGCGGACATGCTGAACATGAGACTGCTCATCGGGGGAGAAAATCAAAATGTCATCCAGATAGACAAACACAAAGTCATTAAGCATGTCACGAAGGACATCATTCACAAGGGCCTGAAAAACAGCGGGGGCGTTAGTGAGGCCAAAAGGCATGACCCGATACTCATAGTGACCACTAGGGGTATTGAAAGCAGTCTTCCATTCATCCCCCTCCCTTATTCTCACAAGGTGATAGGCATTTCTGAGGTCTAACTTGGTGAAAATCTTAGCCCCGTTCAGTTGTTCAAATGCCGATGAAATCAAAGGGAGGGGGTACCTGTTCCGGATGGTGATCTCATTGAGACCACGGTAGTCAATGCAGGGTCGAAGAGACTTGTCCTTCTTGTCCACGAAAAAGAATCCCGCACCAGCGGGGGAAGACGACGGGCGAATAAGCCCGGCTGCCAACGACTCTTCCACATACCTCTTCATAGCGGCGGTCTCCGGAGCTGACAAGGAGTACAACCGCCCTTTAGGAAGAGAAGAACCCGGGCGAAGGTCGATGGCGCAATCATAAGGCCGATGGGGGGGAAGCGAGGAGGCCCGAGACTTGCTGAATACCTCCTTGATGTCGTGGTAACAGGAAGGCACCTTGGAGAGATCCGGATAATCCGCCTCTGGGTCCCGGACCTCGGAGTCGTCGTCAGCAGGAACGGACTGGATCTGGATAGGAGGAGAACCCGCCCCACAAGTCTGCACACAATCCTTGCCCCAGGACAAAATCTGTCCCGACTGCCAGTCAATGTGGGGGTTGTGCAGGGTAAGCCAGGGATGACCCAAAATAAGAGGATGTTGAGGTGAGAGATATACATGAAAGTTAATCCTCTCTGAGTGGAGATCCGGAAACGTAAGGGTAAGGGACTGAGTGCGATGCGTGACCTTACAGATAAGGCGACCATCCAGGGCACAGGCCTCCAGGGGTCTCCGGAGGAGGAAGAGACGGAGCCCCAGTCTTTTAGCCAGAGCGGCATCGATGAGGTTCGCATCAGAACCAGAGTCCACCAAGACTGGGTGCTGGAGGGAGGACACAGGAGAGGTGAGAGTGACCTGAGGGTGTAAACGAGAGGGATTAGAGACAGTCACAGTACGGCTCACCAAAGCCCTCTTCCTCATTGGTGAGCCTGGGCTTTTAACGGGCAGTTAGAGATGAAGTGTCCTCCTTGTCCACAGTAGATGCAACGCCCCTCTGCCATTCTGCGTTGGCGCTGCTCTGGAGAAAGGCGGGTGCGACCTAGCTGCATAGGCTCCTCCGGGGTCGCTGGAGGAGTCGGAGAAGATCGCCGCCAGGAAGGAGCGATACGAGAAGAGGAGTGCCCCTGCTGGCGAGGAGGGGAACGATTGAACCTGGCTCTGGACCTTTCCCTCTCCCGGTTACACAGCCGTATGTCAATCTTAATCGCCAAGGCGATTAAGGAGTCGAGGTCAGGAGGAAGATCCAAGGGAGCCAGCTGATCCTTGATCGGTTCCGAAAGACCCTCGAGGAAGGCGTCAAACAAAGCAGTAGGATTCCAGGCGCTCTCTGCTGCCAACGTGCGGAACTCGATGGCGTAGTCCGTGGCTGCGCCCCTCCCTTGTCTCAGCCTCACCAGCGCCCGTGCCGCCTCCCGTCCCGGGGTCGTGTGTTGGAAAACCTGGGTAAAAATCTTCACGAACTGAGGTAAGGATTGACAGGCAGTAGGGGACCTTCCCCATTCCACTGTGGCCCAGGCTTCAGCCCTTCCCGTCAGGTGCGAAATAATAAAGGCTATCTTGGCTCGGTCAGAGGGGAAAGCCGCAGCCTGTAGTTCAAAATGCAGTTCACATTGCGTCAAAAAAGGCTTGCAGTCACCTGAATCACCGGAGAAGCGTGTGGGCTGGGAGAGGTGGAGAGGCAGCGAAGGACCCGAGGAGGAAGCAGCAGACGCCGCCGGGGCAGTAGGTGGAGATGCGGGAGCAGGCCGGGAGGGAGGAGACTGAAGCCTCTGCATCTGTTCCACCAACAGAGGAAGTTGCGACCCGAAAGCCACCATCATATTTTCCTGTCGTGTGTGCAGTTCCTTGAGCTCAAGGCACACTAGGTTCAGTTTGTCCTCCTGTCGGAGTATCCGCTCGGCGGTATCTGGGTCGGCTAGGTCCATCTTTGGCCAGTTCGTCCTGTCAGACTTGGCACAAAAGCATGGACCCAAATGCACGACTTGAGACGGGGAGATAAAGTACAAGTCCGTTTATTCCAGCTAGGTTCGGTACACAGAAAGGCAGTCCGGATAAGGCAAAGGTAGCAGACAAGGGGGCAGGCAAAAATCCAGGTCGAAGAAACAGGCAACGTCAAAAACCAAAACTCACGAGGGAATGCAGGAAACAAAGGAAGGCTGGTAAGTTTGTCACAGGGAACAAAGACGAACTGGCAAATGAACAGGGGAACACACAGACTAAATACTGACAGGGAGGGGAGACAATGAGGCACAGGTGCAACACATTAGGGCGGGGCAGGTAATCACACAGGCGGGGCGCCTCGGGGAGGAAAGGAAGTAAAGTGACCTGAAACGAGACGACAAGTGAGTAACAAAATAAAACAGGAAACAAGACAAAACACAAGAGGAAAACCAAAAGGGAGTTAACGGGTCCGAGCAGGCGTGACACTATGAGGCTAACAAGAATGGAGGAAGAATTGGAGGAGGGGTAGTGCCCACTCCTGGAGGAAGAACAGGAGGAGGGGCAGCGTCCATTTTTGGAGGAAAGAACACAGGAAAGTACAGATGAGTGGCTACATGACATCAGAGGATCACAAAAGGAGCGGCAGACATTTTGTGTCCACTAAAAGCCAACATTATGTGCACTAAGGAAGGTCTCTATGTAGATTTTCCAGAAGACTCATCAGCAAGAATGATGTCAGTTTGGAGAGACCTCAGCATAACTCAGCCTTTGGTATATTGGCTCCGGCTAATGCCAAAATCCAGTCTGCTCCAAGAGTGGAACACGTGGAAACCATGCGTGAAAACCCAAATGAGACAAACCATCGAACCACAAGTACCACTCCATTGTACTCTTATGTATGATGAACAGAGACAACAGACAGACTATGAGGAATGCTGGGATGATTTGATTAACAGAAAACCATACTATGTGGTCAGCCAAAACGTGTATATAGGACCACAGGGGGTAGCAGCAGCCATAGAGCTCCCTTCAAAATTGAAAGACTGGTTTCAAGTGACAAACTCCACCCCCCATGTCACATTGATGGTGACAAAAGGACACGAATCCCATGAACTTGGCCCAATGGTGAAGGCGGCATTGCAAGTACATGAATGGAAAGCCACCCAAAACAAAAACATTCACGTGTCATCTGATGAACTTTACATTAGAATATCCCTGCGCACAGTTGATGAAGGACAGGCAGAGAAAGTTTTGGTAAATCAAAGAACTCTCACACAGTTGCCATTAATAACTGAACATGAAAATCTATTGAAACAAGTACCACAGGAATTATGGTCAAAACAAAAGACAGATGTAGGGAAAGTTAAATTAGCACAACCCATACGCATAAAACTTAAATCACAGGTAAGGCTCCCCTATAGAAAACAGTATCCGCTGAAGCAGCATGCTATAGAAGGAATTAGACCCACAATTGAGGGCCTGTTGGCAGCAGGTGTATTGGTAAAAACAGAAAGCCCTTGCAATACTCCGATTTTTCCAATTAAAAAGCCACATTCTGCCGATTATCGATTGGTGCATGATTTGAGAGCCATCAACTCCATTGTGGATGCCGAGACACCCATTGTCCCAGACCCACATACACTACTGACCAACATTCCGCCTGACACACACTGGTACACAGTAATTGATTTATGCTCAGCTTTTTTCAGTGTGCCACTACATCCAGATTCACAATATCTGTTTGCCTTTACATACATGCAGCAACAATACACATATACACGCGTCCCTCAAGGTTATGTTGATAGTCCCAGCATATTTAACAGGGTGTCAGCCGAGGATCTGCAACATTTAGACGTCCCCAGTACAGTGCTCCAATATGTGGATGATTTATTGATCTGTAGTTCTACAAAACAGCAGTGTGAGATAGATTCTGTTGCAGTGTTGACAGCACTAGCACACGGCGGACACAAAGTCAGCCGAGACAAATTGCAGTTTTGCCAAGAGGAAGTTGATTACCTAGGAAGGAGATTGAGCGGGGATAAAAGGTTAATTGCCCCCTCCCAAGTAGAAGCCATAACTAACGCTCCCAAACCGCAAACGGTGGGACAGATGCTTTCTTTTCTGGGGATGGCGGTATACAGTCGTCAGTGGATTTGTGACTATGCTGTCAAGACAGCACCTATGAGAGCCCTCATACGAGCGGCGGGACAAAATAACAGCTCAGCCCACTTACAGTGGACTGAGGATGCTGAGGGGGCCTTCTGCGCACTTAAAGGGGACCTGCAATCGGCTCCAGCACTCGGAAATCCGGACTATTCAAAGCCTTTCCATTTGTATGTCGCAGAACGAGCAGGATATGTGAATGCAGTATTAATGCAGGATACGCCAACGCGCAAACAGCCTTTAGCTTACTATAGCACCAAATTGGATAACATTGAGTCCGGTCTGCCACCCTGTTATCAGGGATTGGCTGCAGCTGCTTTCGCTTTTCAAAAAGCCTCCACACTAACTATGGGCCACTCAGTGACCCTTTATACGTCTCATCAGTTGCACGCCTTGCTCACAAGCCCACGGTTCGTTCTAACTCAGGCTAGAAAAACTGGGTACGAGGTTATACTCTCAGCGCCCGAACTTAACATCCAACGATGCAATACAGTAAATCCTGCAACTCGGATGGCATTGCCTGTGGACGGATCTCCACATGACTGTGTCCAAGCAACTCATGATTTTATGCAAGCACGTGATGACCTGCATGCTCAACCTATTACAGCAGATCTCACATTGTTTGTAGACGGCTCCTGTTTTAGAGATGCTACAGGAAATCATGCCGGCTATGGCATAGTACAATTGAATAAAGATAACACCTTTACAAACATTCAAGCAACTAAAATTGCCCAACCGTGTTCTGTACAACTAGCAGAAATCAAGGCTTTAACAGCCGCATGTAAATTGGCTCGAGGGCAGCGACTTAATGTATATACAGATTCGCAATACGCATACGGGGTGTGTCATATAGATGGTAGCATCTGGAAACAGAGAGGATTTTGTAGAGCAGATGGCACCCCAGTAAGACATGGAGAAGCTGTCTCTGCTCTGCTAGATGCTATACACCTCCCAACAGCGGTTGCAATCATCAAGTGTCCAGCTCACCAAAAAACAGACTCTCTGATAGCCACAGGTAATAACTTAGCTGATGAAGCAGCTAAACGAGCGGCAATCAGCAACAGTATGGCGCCACTACTATTTGCAGAAGATTGTGCGCCACTTACGACTCTCTCCTCTCTTATACTGGCACAGGAGAGGGCTGATATTTATGAACAATCAGTATGGCTAAAAAGAGGTGCTGTCAAGGTTACGCAGGACGGACCCCAAAAAGGGTTATGGAGAAGCCCCCATGGTCATTTCGTGATGCCCATTTCTTTGTTGCGTTATGCTATTAGAAATGCGCATGGTCAGGACCATTGCGCAAGGGGGGAAGTTATAAAATGCCTCCAGGCAGTTTGGTGGACGCCATTTTTAGCAGCCACAGTAGATAGAACATTGCACGAGTGTGACGTGTGTGCTCAATACAATGTAAGGAAAGCTTTTTCGGCCCCAATAGCACAGATCCCTCCACCAGACGGTCCCTTTAGACATCTAATGATAGACTACGTGGATATGACCCAACGAATAGGAAGAATGAGGTATATTTTGGTTGTGATCGATAGGTTCAGCAGATGGGTTGAGGCGGTGCCTACAGCAAACCCGAATGCCATATCAGTAGCAAAGTTTTTATGTAGAAGAAGTCTTTCCACGGTTTGGCCTACCAGATACTATCAGCTCAGATAACGGACCACATTTTATAGCAGAAATCACCAAAACAACCTTTAAGATGCTAGGGATAAAACAGAAGTTTGGGTGTGTATCACCCCCAGTCTCAAGGAGGAGTTGAACGAACCAATGGTGTTCTAAAAAACAAAATGGCTGGAATAATGGCAGATAGTGGTGATAAGCTTAATTGGACGGAAGCTTTGCCTTTGGCACTGATATATTTGAGAACACAGACTAACAGACTAACACATCTAACACCGCATGAAATGTTTACAGAACGACCAATGCCTGTGCCATATCTTAGAGGCCCATATGAAGGTCCTCCACTTAAGCAGTTAGAACAAGAATTAGTAAGTTATGTGCAGCATTTAACCCAAATCCATAAGTTGATATTTCACCAGGTAAAAGGCGCCGCAGAGGACAGAGACGCTGACATCCTAGACCAACTGCAGAGAGTGCGTCCAGGAGAGTGGGTATACGTCAAGGTGTTCAAAAAAGTGGGACCAACCCAGGCATGAAGGCCCTTTTAAAATCATTCTAGCAACCCCAACAGCACTAAAGGTCGAAGGTAAGAGGTTTTGGTTCCACCTAAATCATTGCTGCAGAGCAGATGACCCAGAAGGGACGGCTGAAGCGTACAGAAGGAGAGCACGCCCTGGGTCAGAGGGGGAAGGCGACGCCACCCCACGGTCAGAAGGGGTAGGTGACACCACCCCACAAGAAACTAGATGGTCCCAGAGCCCACAGGGGGAAAGACGATCCCAGAGATTGGCTGCCAGACGGGCCAGAAGTAGCCCAGCAAGTAGTGGATCGTTAGCATCAAGACAGGAAAGTGAAGCAGATTCAGATAATGAATCACCCACAAGCTCAACAGAAAGTCCAAGGGGACGAGAAACAAACCCAGGGGAAGGGCCATCTAGAACATAAGGGAGAGAGAGTAAATAGAAGGGGGTTATGGGGAATAATGGCAACAATTACAATTTGGCTAATATATGAGGGTGTTAGGGAAAAAGAAGCAGTTACAAAACAGAGGCAGCTGATTGACTGTGCTTTAACAGCCGGAGTTACGGCAGTAAAACAAGGAAAATTGCCACCAAATAAACTAATTGAACTTATCCACACTAGATTATAGAATGAACACATTTTACGCCCCTATACACCAAGACCAAAATAGAAGTAGTCACCCTAAAACTCGGACATGATATATTATTTAGCACTCATGGCTCATTAGCAAGACAAGGAAAGAAAGGTGTAAGACAGCTTTCAGATAGATTTAGTTATGGTCTATATGCAGACAAACTGCAAATATATACGGGGGTTCCACAAAGCCGATGTATATGAACTATGCCCAGGGTTGCCTAAAAAAAAAGAAAAAAAGAAAACTAACAATTATTTTTTATTTTAATAGATAAATCATGGAAGAAGGCCCAGGATACACGTGGCCATCAGTCCCACAAAATCAGAGCTTTGATATGCAACCTCTATCCATACAGGGCATCCCCAGCCATGAACCAACCACGCCAAACCATGAACCAGTGGTACCAACAGGGAAATGTGTTGATCACCGTACCAGGACCAGAGGAGTCGGAGTGGGAGACGCAGCAGCTGAGAGCATCAGATCCAGGAGTCACCCATCAGAGTTCTCCCACCATCGAGCAGGATGCAACAGGACCAGCTGCTCTAATCAAAGAAGAATCGACTGCAGGAGCTGGAAGCCCGTGTGGTTGAGATGAACCAACACCAACGACAGCTGGAGACCCAAGTGAATGAGTTGGCAAAAGAAAAGGATCTCAGGACCCGTCGTCTGAATTCATGCTATGATGTCATTGGCGGATACCAACGGCTGCATGGCACTGGCATACGCACTACCCCTACGCCACCTTACCCCTAAGTCACCCTACCCCTAAGCCATCCTACCCCAAACCATCCTACCCCTACAACCATCCAACCCCTAAGCCACCTTACCCCTATCAAAACTGAGACACCAACTCACATTTGGACTGAAACTGACTTGGAAGATACCCATACTAACATGAACGACGAGGTTCTAGTATCCTCTCATGTTAGTGACCCTCTACGGCACGCAAAGTGTCTAGGTTGAAGACGAATGATGAAGATGACTAACGACGACTACATGACGACTTATTTTTAGAAGTACAGGTTTCTAAACACCTATACTTCACATAGATGTGCCATAGATTGATGACAGATTGTTTGACATTATACTGTTTGAACAGAGTTGTTAAATTAAGTAATCTACACTGGAGTGGCCTACACTGAAAATTGATTGTTAATATAATCTCACAGAGTGACAGTATAATCCATATATTACTTCTGATTGTTTAGGACAATTTATATTATGACGAGTATGAGCTTAAGCTCTTGATTCAGTAATTTGATTTCCTGAATTTGCTCATTTTATGTTTGTCTTTTTGTGTTGGTTACCCCAGAAGCCATGTTCAGTATGTGTATTCTGTGCATTTTAAAGAAGCATGTTAGAACCTGATAAGCAGCATGTGTGTGGGACTTGGCAAGTCCCAAAGGGGGGAAATGTTGTAAATAATTATAGTTAAGATATAAAATGCCTTGTGTTAAGCAATATTATCAATATCAAAATATTAAGTCTGCATAAATATAAAGAGTGTGTTTGATTAAGCATGTAACCTGAAGATCATAAAGTAATCATAAAGTTTCAAAAATACAGTCTGAGGCCTTCTCACAATAAGGCTGTCCAAGGACGAGCTGCACAGGCCTCATTTTGATAAGAAGTACCTAAAAATAGACAGGCGGGGCATGCGCAGACAGGAGAGGTCCAGGTGGCCATAACGTAATGGTGAAATGGGAAAGTCCCTAAAACTCCAAGTTTAACGGTTACGTAATGGTGGAAAACGGGACCGCCTACATGCCCACAAAGACCCCCCCATAGGACCAAATTTGGCATTTAGACACCATTATTTTCTTGCTGACAAAGCTAAAATTAATGAAAAATGGGCGTAGAATCAGTATTCTCCACCCAGTTTTTAGGATATATAAGATCATGCACAAACAGTTGTACTTCGGTCTGGTTCCGGAGCCAACCCGGGTTTTGTTTCTGTTGAAGAATAAAACTCTATGCATCGAACTCTGATCATCTCCAGTGAATTCTTTGAACCTGTTGTGAGACTCCAGTAACGACTGAATTATGAAGAAGATTAAGTGTTGGCGGGGAGGTCCAGTCCTTATCACTGGCCCTGACCGGGACTCTTCTTCCCCCCCCACATCAGTTGTATGTAATGAGCACTGCGCTGATTGGCCAATCAGAGCAGTGGTCATTGCATACAACCTCCACGCCCTCAAAACAGCCTGTTCTTTACAATGGAGAAAATGAGAGACTGAAACACACACCACAGAAGCTGGTTTTAGGATTATTTTTGATATAGACTTCACAAACGTCTTGTAAAGACCCCCAGGAACAGTTTAAATATCCCAGAATGAGTACAATGTGTGTATTTAACTTCTGGAGGGATTCTGAACTACTTGACTCATCTAGAATAGTTTGAGTATATTTTTCTTGCTTACCAGGTTGCTGTTAGCTGTACTTTGATTGCTTAAGTATTAGTGCTTTAATCAGTAGTCTATTGTTAGCTGCTAGTTGGTCAGTTTCTCTTTGTGTCATAGCCCCTATTGAAGGTAGTTTCACCAAGCTAGGCCAATTGCCCTGTTAATTGTCTGGGAGGGGCCTGCACAACTCAAGGTTTATAGTCAGTCCAGGCAGAGTTTTACTCCAGTGTGTAATTAACTTCTGGAGGGATTCTGAACTACTTGACTCATCTAGAATAGTTTGAGTATATTTTTCTTGCTTACCAGGTTGCTGTTAGCTGTACTTTGATTGCTTAAGTATTAGTGCTTTAATCAGTAGTCTATTGTTAGCTGCTAGTTGGTCAGTTTCTCTTTGTGTCATAGCCCCTATTGAAGGTAGTTTCACCAAGCTAGGCCAATTGCCTTGTTAATTGTCTGGGAGGGGCCTGCACTCCTGGCAGACAATTAGCAATCAGTGGAAGCAGTCTTAAACCACTGCTGCTTTGAAAGCGTCAGCTTTCAAGCGTCAGGCAAACGAAGGCAACAGGCGACTTTTTCAACCCCAACTTCTTCTAAGAACGACCTTCGAAGATTAGGTGCTTCTTCTCTTCATAAACCGTATCATTGTATTGTGATCTACCATGTGTTTGCTTCCTATTCCTGTCCTCTCCTCTTTCCAGTGGTCGCACAGACGCTGGGTCACACCCAGACGCCGCGACCCCACTAATCTCATCTATCCTACTCTCTCAACTTCTTTGACAAGAAGGTCAACGATATCCGATCCTCCTTCCCTCACCCCCCGGCTGGTGCCCTGCGCACCAACCACACCTATCTGCCTTCCACCCATCCCTCTCTACCACCCTCTCCACCTTTTCCCTCCCCACCTCCCTCCCTATCCCATTTTTCTCCCCTCTCCCCAGACGAGGTCCTTCACCTGGTTACATCTAGCCGCCCCACCACATGCTCCCTTGACCCGGTCCCATCCACTCTCCTTCAGTCTACTGCACCTGAACTCCTTCCCTTCCTGACCCACCTCATCAACACGTCTCTGGTGTCTGGATACTTTCCCTCTGCTTTCAAGACTGCCAGAGTCACCCCCCTTCTGAAGAAACCAACACTTGACCCCTCTGAGGTCAAGAACTACAGACCGGTTTCCCTTCTACCCTTCCTATCAAAAACTCTTGAACGTGCTGTCTTCAAGCAACTGTCCTTGTACCTCCACCAGAACAACCTCTTGGATCCCCACCAGTCTGGGTTCAAAGTGGGTCACTCGACCGAGACTGCCCTCCTGGCAGTGACGGAGTCGCTCCATGCCGCTAGAGCGAACTCTCTCTCCTCTGTCCTGATACTCCTGGACCTGTCTGCAGCGTTTGACACGGTGAACCACCAGATCCTCCTCTCTACCCTTGAGGGGATGGGTGTCTCAGGCTCTGCACTCTCCATGTTTGCATCCTACCTAACGGATCGCTCCTACCAGGTGACGCTGAGAGGGTCTGTGTCAGAACCACGCAGGCTCACTACTGGGGTTCCGCAAGGCTCGGTTCTAGGCCCTCTCCTCTTTTCCCTCTACACAACATCTCTTGGTTCTGTTATCCATTCACACGACTTTTCCTACCACTGCTATGCAGATGACACCCAGCTGATCCTGTCATTTCCCCCCTCTGACACACAAGTGGAGGCACGCATTGCTGCATGTCTGGCAGACATCTCGGAGTGGATGTCGATGCACCACCTGAAGCTCAACCTGGACAAAACTGAGCTGATGTTCCTCCCGGGGAAGGGCTATCCGCACCGAGACCTGGCCATCACCATTGATAATGCTGTGGTGACGTCAACTCGGACTGCGAGGAATCTGGGTGTGACCCTGGACGACCAACTGTCGTTCTCGGCAAACATCGCATCAGTGACACGCTCCTGCAGATTCCTCCTCTACAACATCAGGAGGATTCGCCCCTTCCTCACTGACAAGGCAGCGCAGGTGCTCATCCAGGCTCTTGTCATCTCCCGCCTGGACTACTGCAACTCCCTCCTTGCTGGTGCCCCGGCGTTTGCCATCAGACCTCTGGAGCTTGTTCAGAAAGCTGCAGCTCGTCTGGTGTTCAACCGCCCTAAGTTCTCCCATACAACTACCCTTCTCCGTTCTCTACACTGGCTCCCTGTAGCGGCTCGCATCCAGTTCAAGACCCTGGTGCTAGCCTATAGGGCAGTGAAAGGAACAGCTCCTTCTTACCTCCAGGCTATGGTCAAGCCTTACACCCCCGCCCGACCACTTCGCTCTGCTGCCTCGAGGCGACTGGTTGCCCCGTCGCTCAGAGGGCCCTGCGGCCGATCTACACGGTCACGGCTCTTCTCTGTCCTGGCCCCGCAGTGGTGGAATGAACTCCCCACTGATGTCAGGACAGCAGAGTCGCTGCCCATCTTTCGCCGCAGGCTGAAAACCCACCTCTTCAGGAAACACTACCCTGACCCTTCCCCTTAGCCATGCCTATTTGTCGTCAATTATGTGTCTGAGCTCTTGTTTATTGGCTCTTGTTCATTTGATACACTTATTTGTCTTAGCTCTTGCTTATTTGGTCTACTTATTTGTCTTAGCTCTTGTTTATTTGATTCTCTTATTTGTCTCATTTGTTTAAGATATAGTAGGTTGCTAACTTATTGCACTCTTACCTTAACACTAGTTATGCTCTTAGTTGCTTGTTTAGGAAGGAAATGCACTTACGATTTCTGGTGACTAGTAGTTTTCTTGCCTACCTATGTTGAATGCACTTATTGTAAGTCGCTTTGGATAAAAGCGTCTGCTAAATGACTGTAATGTAATGTAATGTACAATAACCCCCCTTTAAGAGAAGACAGAGTGACCTCTACAGCTTCCTAGGAACACTCTAGCAACCACCTTGTACTTTTACTACTGCTTATTCTACTACTATCTTAGTACTACTACAACATTTTCACTTTTTCTTAAATTTGTTGATTATTGTAGTGAACTGGGGTTGTCTTCAAAGGCTATGACAACTAATCAAACATGAATGGCTTTCACCTGATCTGAATTGTGACTGCAGTCAGAGACTCTGTGAACTGGGCATTCTCAGCTGGACTTGATTGTGGACATGGTGAACTGATAAATGAGAGCCGAGCGAGCGGCAGTGGTGTCTGGGGAGCGGAGCTCTATGCATGCCGGGGGTAATCTGCCCGACGAAGCCCCTGTTCTTGCACTCACGGTAGAGGGGTGGGGGCCATTCGTAGCTGTTTTGGGCTGCCGGCGGCGAAGACAGACAGCCTGAGACGTTCCTGTAGTAGGGCTGGTGACAGTTAGGGACCGGGGAAGTGTAGGAGTGTCCTCCCGCTTCCCAGCTCTGTGTGTGGGCGTCTAACACGCTGTCAACTGCTCTGTTGTTTCAGTGCTGGACCGACGATTCCCCTATGGGCTCTTGCTGCATAGTGGCCGGGTTGGACCAGCGCCACAAGCCTAGACCCCGGGGGAGGGTCTTGACCACCCAGACAGTTAAGTGGTCATTTTAAATAGGAAAAGGCTAAATGTTTTGTGTTTAGTCCTGTTTAGGGGGGTATGTCATTGCTTGGCCAGTCCTCTACTCATTCCACAAAGAACATGCTGTTGCTTAATGAACTGATCTTGGTAAAATAAAGAGCATATATTTTTCTTACGTCGTTGTTCAGTGTGTGTTGTTCCCAGATCTCTGCGAACCCATACCAGGTAAAAAAAAAAAAAAAGGTGGTGGCAGCAGTAGCTTTTCAGCCTGTCCAGTTACTAGTATTTATACCTAAACTAAGGTTTATTACATTATTATAGGACATTAAGAAATAAATGGGTTGATCTTCAAATATTCAAACTACTAGGCTACAACTACTTCTAAAATTACTTTATCTACTCCTTAAAATACTCCACTTACTGACTCAGCTACTTCAAGTACTGCTTTATCTACTTCAGCTACTGCCTGAGGTATTTCCACTACTGCTTCAAGTATTTCAAACACTGCTGCAGCTACATAAAGTACTGCTTAAAATACTTAAACTATCTACTTTTTCAAGATAAAGCAAGCACACACATGTTCTTCAGAAAATTTAGCCTTTTCTAGTCTTTATTTATCTTTAGAGGCCTGCAGCAAGAACCGCCCCAAAATACTGCAGAAGACAGTTGAAACCTGTGTAGCAGATACCCTGAAATATGCTCCCCACAGAGGGACTCAGGTCAGTGTTAAGCATTTGTTCAAAAAAGATGTTAAAAAAATCTGATGTCACCCCATTTTCCTTTTGGAAAAAAAACAAGCACGTCATTTGTGATAAGCTGTGAGCAGATATTGCATGTTTGCGTAGAGGTGGGATGGCTTATTGTCAGTAGGCTTACGTTTGGGCTTGTATTGTATGAGTTCTAGTTCCAATGAAAACATATTTGAGCATATTGATACGCAACAAATAAGAACGTGTGCAATGGTGCAGTGTAGTTTTTTGTTTGGAGGGAAGTTGAGTTTGCAGTGTCACTGCAGCTGACATAGCTGAAGTTACAAGGTATAAATTGCATTTTGGTGACTCTGGAGATGATGTACATTTTGAAATTAAGTTTTTAATTTGTCAAAACCAAAGAAACTACTCCTTTGTCCGAAAAATTGACATCAAAGCCGCCTTGCCCGGGACTAGAATGGAGTTACCAGTTTTAACTGTTAGGTTCATTTATCCGTCTTTTTTTTTGTTGTAAAAATAAATAAATCATTTGTATGGTATTATAATGAAGAATTTGTGAGTTATTATTCCCTGCCTCAGTCCAGACGCTATCAAATCGTTATTGCACCCTTCAGATTTGAGACAGGGTTCCCACTCTTTTTAAGAAATCATTTTCCAGAGCATTTCCAGGACATTTTACAGGTAAAATTGTAGTGTCACGCACGCACTCTCACACACACGTGCACGCACACAGGTTTTCTCAATCCCACTGATTGCTGCTGCTATGTAGCTTATTTCATACTAATGTATGAAAATATCATATGAAAGCCAATAATGTAACAATAACTCAGATTAAATTTAATAAAATAATTTATTTAACAGATTAACAGACAGAACTGTTTCTTCTCACTCCAATATCGAACCACCAAATCCATCTGTTCTGTCTGGGTCACTCTGTTCAGGCACTCATCAAATGAGAGAACATAGCAGTTGGACTTCCGAATGTCTTTGATAAGCTGTTCGTGGAAATATGGACCTAGACCAAAGCACAGGAGGTAAGCAGCTTTTGTTGGACCGCAGGTAAAATGCTTGGCTATTTCACTGTCAGGAAACATTTTTGCGAAAAGGTCAGATGTTTCTTTGCACGAGTTAAATGGATAGTGGGACTTCACTAGTTTTATAACCCAGTGGATCTCTGCTTCAAGAACACGTTCACTTGAGAGAAAAAAAGTGGATACTGAAAGAGGATGAAGATGATTGAGGTTCTGTGCTCGGCACTTCACTGCCACTTGCTTCCACTGTGTTGGTTGTCTGATCTGAAACTGTTGACTGCTCTGTCATGAACTGCGTTATACGCGGCTCCTTTCCTATCTGGTCTGCAATCTTGCAATGTCCTTTCCCTTTTGCATGTCTCCTAAGGGCAGATGTGCCCATGTCACTGACATCAAAAGACTTTCTACAGAACTTGCAATAAGCCCTGCGCACATCTCCTCTCACTTCCCCTATCCATTCCTGGAACTGAGGATCCTCCTTCCGCTCTTCCTTAAACTTGCACTACCTTTCTGACATTCTGCTCCTCAACTGGTCATTCTGAAAACACAGAAAGACTCCATTTTAGTGATCAAAAAATATGCCATATTTTCCAAATGTATTTTTCCTGCATAGCCTAATTGCTATTTGAACTTAGTGGACAAATGATAAACACAATCTGTGTTTTGAACCAATTTTAGACATTGGACATTTTCTCCACTTAATGTTTATTATTATTATAATTATTATTACTACTACTACTATTATTATTTTAAAATGTTGCTTTAACATAGATGGACTATGTATTTAGATTGTCCTTATAATATCAAAAGGATCCATGATGCTACTGAAATTAGTAAGCGTAAACTTCACTTAAGTTACTTAAAACTACAATCACAGTTTTTTATTGTCGTCACATCTTACCGGAGTTCATATGCACATCACAATGTGTGCACGCTCTCTCTCCCCTCATGCATGCTTGCTTCGCTGGCGCTGCCTGCCTGTTTCCAAACGTCACGACATTGCACACTGGCCAGCTTGTGCCGTGGCTGAAGTTATCAACGCAAACTTCAGATATTTTTTGTCCCGTCAACCAACAGAAAACAACTTTTTATTTTTTACGTGCAATTTCCAGGTGTTTTCCAGGACATTTGACATTTTTCTCAATTTCCAGTGGTTTTCCATGACTGGAAAATTACTTTGTTAATTTCAAGGTTTTCCAGGTTTTCCAGGACACGTGGGAACCCTGTGAGACCGATAGACAGACAGATAAAAGAACCGACCGACAGTGACTTGTACTAGCTGCTGGTCGCAGCTTAAAAAAAAAAAAAAAAAAGACTTCTGATGAATCAGAAATTATTCTGATTTTAATTAATATTTTTGTCATAATGCAGGTGGACCATCCGTGACTGAGGACAATGAAAGTCCGATGCTTCAAAGTAACAAAAATGCAGCAGCACCTGAGGGGAGCAGAAGGCCCTCACTGTTTTCTGACCTTAGTCTGTGGACTCTGACTAAATCAACAAATATACAACATGAACACAAACACCTCTCACCTACATAAACACACCATGACACACACACCATCAGATCAGAGTACATTTTTTTCCCTTTTTTTTCTTTTTATCATGATGCCAAAAATTAAACATAAAAAGGGCTTATTTTCCGGGGCTTTGCCAGTGTTCAGGGGCTTTGCCAGGTTTTTGTAGTAGCAGAATGTTGAGTGGGGAAAGTGAAGTGAGAAAAGTACAAGGTTTTATCTCTTACCCCAACAAAGTATGTTTAGTTTATTTAGGCAAGGCAATTTTATTTGTATAGCACCTTTCATACAGAAGGCAGTTCAAAGTGCCTTACATGAGGCATTAAAAGACATTTTAAACAAGGACATTTATACAGACATTTAAAAAAAGAATAAAATGAAATACAATTTTAAAAAAATCACAGTGCAGAAGGAATAGTCGTAGTGCAAGTTTAGAGTTCAGCAGAAAGCGGTGGTGAACACAATTTTTTTTTTAGTCTGGACTTAAAAGTAATTATTGTGGGAGCAAGTCTCAGTTCTTCTGGAAGTTTGTTCCACCTATTTGTTGCATAGTAGCTAAATGCTGATTCACCCTGTTTTGTTTTGACTCTGGGAACAGTTAGCAGACCTGTCCCAGTTGACCTGAGGGGTCTGGAGGGTTCATATTGGGTGAGCATGTCAGCAATGTATTTTGGGCCTAGACCATTTAGTGACTTGTAGACGAGTAACAATATTTTAAAAGTCAATTCTCTGACCCACTGGAAGCCAATGCAGGGATCTGAGAATTAGCGTGATGTGGTCAAACTTTTTCATCTTTTTTAGTAGTCTAGCAGCAGCGTTCTGAATGAGCTGTAGCTGTCTAAGTGCCTTTTTAGGGAGACCCGAGAGAAGACCATTACAGTAGTCTAGCCTACTATATAATATAATAAAGGCGTGAATGAGTTTTTCTAGGTCTTGTTGTGACATGAGTCCTCTGAGATGATATATATATATTAAGAGAGGAGGAGGAGGAGGAGATCAGTCTGAATTGGCCAATTATAGGCCAATTAGTATCCTTCCTATAATAGCTAAGATGCTTGAAAAAGTGGTGGCTAAGCAGTTAATGGACCATTTGAATTATGGTCACCATTCTCTGAATCCAATGCAGTTCGGTTTCAGATCACAACACTCAACAGAAACAGCTCTTTGTTATTTTGTTGAACAGTTGAAAGGCATGTTGGATAAAGGAGGGGTGGTAGGAGCCATATTTATAGATTTGAAAAAGGCATTTGATACAGTCAATCACAGTGTACTGTTATCTAAATTATCAACCCATAATGTATCAGAAAACACAATTGAATGGATGGCATCATATTTGAACAATAGACAACATTGTACAAGAATTAAAGGAAAAACCTCATCATTTTTAGAGTGTCCTATTGGTGTACCTCAAGGTTCAATTTTAGGCCCTCTTTTATTTAGTATTTATATTAATGATCTACCATCCATTTGTCCAGAAGTTAACATTCAAATGTACGCAGACGATACAGTCATTTATGTACATGCTAATTCTAAACAGCAAGCTGCATCTTTGCTTATGGGGGCTATGGAGAAAATAGCAGACTGGATGACTTATTCATGCTTGACATTGAATTTGTCTAAAACCGTTAGTATGTTTTTTCCATTAGAGGAAGCAAATCCCCTCTTCCTGAAATTACTATAAAAGGACAGAGCATACAGGTTGCTCAGCATGTCAAATATTTAGGTGTGATTGTTGATAGCACCCCGACCTTTAAAAAACAAATTACAAAAATTACAAAAACAGTAAAGCATAACCTTGCTAACTTTAGATGTATAAGAAATCAAATGAGTACAGATGCAGCAAAACTGTACATGCACGCAATGGTATTGTCACATATTTCATATTGTATTACAACCTGGTCTCAGACAAATAGTACACTAATGCAACCACTTCATAGTTTGTACAAGCAAGCATTGAAAATTCTGGATAAAAAAACGGACTTTTATCATTACTGCAATAGAGTTAAAAAGTACAATCTTTTAACATTTGAAAATTGTATGTTTATGGCCAATGTTGGTTTACTATATAAGATCATAAACAATCTAGCACCACAACCTCTTAAACAGTTTGTAACAACATGTAGAGCTGGCTCAAGGTTAACAAGAGCTTCCTCTAGAGGGGATTGCAATGTAAAATTTCGGTATACAGCATTTGGGCAAAAGTGCTTCTCAGTTAAGGCAGCCGGGATGTGGAATTCTTTACCAATTAGTATCAGAGAGTGCAGTACTTTTAAACATTTTAAATTTAGTGTGAAAACATGGTTGAAGGACAATCAGGTCTGTGATCATTGAGCAAAGAGACGCTGAATTTGGCCAGCATTGGAACTAAGTGTTTGGTTGGTTTCTTGTACGAATGAACTGTCTGTTTTTAATGGTGTTGGGATTGCTGATAGTGATGGGAAGACCGACTCTTTTAACTCGATTCTTTCGAGCCGTCTGATAGAAGTGCATCGATTCTGAATCGATTCATTATGATTCACCAACAAAAACATACCATCCCACATGAGGTTTGAACCTACAATTCTCAGCATGCGAATCTGATGCTCTAACTGAGCTATACTAGTAATGGAGTCACATGAGCCAACTGTAAAACACCAACTAAATTACAGGTTAATGATAATAATAATATTTATAGTATTTACACAGAGTATTGCTATTGATTTCATTTTATTTCATGTGCTCTTGACTTTCTTTTTCTAATAGAGACAGTTTTGTTGACCAATGTTAAATGTTAAATGGCTTATAGTTTACCCAATTACCAGTTAATTTATTAAACAACATCTTAAACAACAAAAACTGTTGTCAATGTGTGCAGAATAGATCGCGTCTGATGAACGAGAGAGACTACTTCCGCGTACCTGCCGGATCAAGGAGCCATATTGGATCGTGAAAAAGGCCAATGTAATAATGTAGTGATCTATTACATTCTATATACATTGACAACAGTTTTTGTAATGTTTAAGATGTTGTTTGATAAATTAACTGGTGATTGTTTGATAAATTAACTGGTGATTTTTTAAATAAATTATTTTTTTTCTGGCGCTGCTATAACCGCTGCTGAATCAATTCAATCGCGTGTGCGAGTCGAATTAACTCACTCACTTAACTGATTTGGTTCTTTTGAACGATTCGTTCGCGAATCGGCCATCACTAATTCTTTTGTTCGTGTACCCTGGGAGTTGGAGACAGGAGAGAACAGGTAAGCGTTCAGCATGACATTACTATACTTGTAAATTATGGTAATCATAAATAACTGCACACAATTACTTAATGCTGTTTATGGCACTTGCTTGACTCAATAGTTGCTCCGAGCTCTGCTAATCACACCATGTAATTCCACAGGTGGCGAGGCCAATCCAACCACCCGGCATAAATAAACAATAAAGGTTTTAACGTAACACTTGCTTGTCATGTGCAATTATTTTACTGTGCAAAATATAGTATGTTGTGAAAAACCTGCTTCGCCAATAAGGAAGCACTAGAGAAATGTAACATAGAATCGTGACGTAATGGAGACAGAGAGGACCTCCGTTACAGGGGTTAATTAAAACTGTCCCCCGGTGGCCAGCCCGCCGATCAAAAAGTGCCTGATAAGTGTTTTAAACCTTTTATCTTCACTCGATTCGTGTCTCTCACAGGAAAGTCTGAGGACCAGAGCCTGGTCACGGTGTTGCGAGATACCAGTGGCTCCCAGTCCTTCATCCTTTCCAGTGTTTTGCCCTTGAGTGCTATGTCTGCCTGTAACACAAGCACTATAGTAAGAGGTATAGGGATGGGTTTTGTGCCTACCCCCCTTCACCGTATTCATGTGAAAACTGATTTGATCACTGGTTTCTTCCCAGTAGCTGTCCGCTCCGGTTTTCCCATCGATGGTGTTGATTTTATCATGGGAAACGACATAGATGGAGGTAAGGTTTATCCTTCTCCTGAGGTTGTTAACGTTCCCATCTCTGAGTCAGGACATGATGAGCTGGCCAAACGTCATCCGGATGTGTTCACAGTTAGCGTCCTGACTAGAGCTCAAGCCAGAAAGAAAGCCCAGGATGTTGATTTGTCTGACTCTCTGTTTGCTTCTGTCTAATATGAGGAAAAGTTGCTCCATGTTGGTGATTTGGTGAACAACACCCCAAAAGAACTTGAAGGTGTGACAGAGCTTGCTTCCGCTCCTGATGTGTCGCTACCGATAACCCGTGAGGCACTCATCAGCGCTCAGAAAGGTGATCCTTCCTTAGCAAAGTGTTTTGCCTCAGTTGTCAAGGACACTAGTAAGTGCAGTGAGAACCAGTTATTCCTTGTGGATAATGGTGTGCTGATGCGTAGGTGGATTTCACGGGCAGGTAAAACAGCAGATGATTCAGGTGGGGACTGGGACACAGTTCAACAGATAGTTGTTCCAGTTGGGTGTTGGCAGCATGTACTAGAATTAGCACATGAGCATTTATGGTCTGGTCATCTAGGTGTCACCAAGACATATGACCCGATCCTGAAACATTTCTTCTGGCCAGGAATGAAAACTGACGTGGTGCGTTTCTGCAACACTTGCCGCACCTGCTAAATTGTGGGGAAACCAAACCATGTAGTGCCTCCAGCCCCTCTGCACCCTATTCCTGCTGTTGGTGAGCCTTTTTCACATGTCCTTGTGGACTGTGTCAGCCCTTTGCCCAAAACAAAGTCTGGTAACCAGTTTTTATTAACTGTAATGTGTGTTGCCACTTGTTTCCCTGAGGCAATTCCCTGATTAAGTTCTTTACCACCTTTGGTCTACCAAAGATTGTGCAGACTGATCAAGGAATTAATTTCCTGTCCAAAACTTTGCAGATTTTAGATGTCTCTCATTCAGTATCTAGCGCATATCATCCAGAGTCACAGGGAGCACTTGATGAGGGGGTCCCCTTTGTTCTCTTTGCCATACGTGATGCAAAACAGGAGTCCCTTGGGTTCAGCCCAGCTGAACTTGTGTTCGGTCACAATGTGCGTGGCCCACTTAAGGTGTTAAAGGAGCAGTTCATATCCAATTCTTCTCCCACAACTAATGTATTGGATTTTGTCTCCCAGTGTAAAGAACGTTTGCATCGTGCCTCTACGTTGGCAAAAGAAGCTCTCTCCTCCTCCCAGGAGAGTATGAAAGAATGGTATGACAAGAAAGTGGTTGAATGGCAGTTTCAGCCTGGTTATCAAGTTCTGGTCCTACTGCCAATGCCTAGCTCTGCTCTTACTGCCAGTTTCTCAGGTCCCTATGTGGTGAAAAGTAAAGTGTCTGACACAGACTATGTTATCCACACACCTGAGCGTAGAAGAAAAACACGGGGAAACCATTCATACACACACCGAAGGCGCAGCTTCTGGAGCAATTCGGGGTTCAGTATCTTGCCCAAGGACACTTAGACATGCAGACTGGAGGAGCCAGGGATCGAACCGCCAATCTTCTGATTAGCGGACGACCCGCTCTTTTTTTAAATATTTTTTATTTTCCTTTCAATTCATAGCATTACATATCATTATACATCATTTCAGTTCACTTTCACAACCATAACTTAATCCCATTCCCCTTCCTCCCCACCAACACAGATTGTCCTTTTCAAGATTAACATTATAACATACAACATACATTAACAACACCTTCCATTCCCATCCGCCCTAGTTCATGCCAAATTAACCCATTCCTCCCGGCCTACTACCAATTAAACAGTATCCCTCCTCCCTCCCCTCCATAAACAAATATATTCCCCCTCACAAAGCACTCCTTTACATCCTTCCCTCCATACCTACATATCAACTCCACATCCCGCTTCATCATTGCTTTGAATAGGGCTTTTATTTTCACTTTCCGCCCCTCGAAATGTGCAAAGTTCCGTCTCATGACGACCGCGAGTCTGGCGTGACTTAAAACATAATTCATCAAGCCGATATTCACTTGAACACACCAAACAAAAATAACTCCCTCCACCCTCCTTCCATATCCAACTCCACACTCCAATTGTCTCTCAACAGTTTCTTTAAAAACTCAAAGAAATCAACCAAATCAACACACTCCAAAAAATAATGCAAAAAGCTCTCATGACCACTGCTGCAGACTTCACACATAGGACTTACATTGCTATCTATTTTACTGAATACCACATTGGTATATATTCTGTTATGTTTAATCAGGAAATCATTATTCTCACACTCCATACTATTATATTTGATATGCCCATTCGTCCATATTTTCTTTACATCCATTCCTTCAAACACTCTGCTCCATACTTTCTCTGCCGCTGGTTCTTTTATCACATCTCTTATCAGCCACCCATACACTTTCTTTACGCTCATGCTCTCCATTCTACACTTCTCCTCATTCTCCATCACATACATCTCAGGCATACTTTCTACTCCCCTTTCCACACATTCTTTTTCTATTCTATTGACCCATTCTATAGGTATACTGGATTTGATTTTCTCGTATATTTTGTTTACCTTCTCTCTATTTTCCATTCCTTCTATCTCTCTCACCGAATCAAAAATACAGCCCCCCCGAGGAACCCTGGGATCACCTCGTACATTATGTCCTTTACTTGTTTTATTCCCGTTTGCATGAACCTTGGTTCATACAGTGTTTTGTTCATATGTTTGAATTCCTTATTTAAAAACAGCGGGAGGTTTACGAACGATCGTATTCCTCCACACTTGTAGTCTACCTTAGGTAGAAACTTTGCCCACGCCTCCAACACTTCCCTGTATATCTCTGGTATTCCTACCGTCATTGACCTCTTAAACGCTATGTACCACCCACTCTCTCCTATTCCTCCCACCTCCTCAATATACTTTTTCAGAAACTCCTTCCACCCATAATTCCACCTTCCCACCATATATTTTCGCACCGTTTTTATTCTAATTGCTGTCCTTTTTGTTTCTAAATCCATTATGTTTAGGCCAACCTCCCACCACTTCGCCACCAACGTTTTCTGTGCTATTTTCACCCCCTTCCCTTCCCATATAAATTCACGCACAATCCCATTTAGCTCTTTCATCACCCAGTCCGGCATTTCAAGGACAGTCATCACATACACACACACTGACAACAACAAACTATTCACCACCACTGCTTTTCCCTTCAACCTCAACCTCCTCGCTTTCCACTTTGCACATACTCCCCTTATCTTGTTGATCACCCCTGTCCACGTCACATTCCTCACCTGCTCACTCTCTACCCCCAAATGCACTCCCAACACCCTGATATACCTCTTCTCCTCCCTAAGATACGATACGAAGATGGCGCGGCCGTGTCTAGATGCTGTCGTGGTAGCTCCGCGGAGATTGTGCATTTTTTTAGTTTTTGTTTGTTTTTAATATCTTTTTTTGCACAAACACATCGGCACTAACATCATACGAACGCAGCACACTTTTGGACATAAACTTTTGCGCAAAACAAAGGTTTTTGTCCACTTTTTCCTTCGACCCAGCGTGGCTGGCAGAGATAGTACGAGCGAGCCACAACAACAACAGTGGAGACGCATCTACGGGGAGACGAAGGAGAAAACATCGGGGAAAACGGAGCGGAATTCGGAACAGACTGAGAGTTCAAGTCCACCGTCCACCTCTGCCCAGCATCCTTCTTGCTAACGTCCAGTCTCTGGAAAATAAGTTGGATGATGTTGGGCGAGGATTAGATTCCAACGGGACATGAGGGATTGTAACATCTTTTGTCTGACGGAAACATGGCTGACCCCGCTGGTGCCGGATCGAGCCATATGCCCAACCGAGTCCTTCTCTGTTTTCCGTGCGGATAGAACGGAAGAGTCTGGCAAATCTAAGGTTGGAGGGGTTTGCTTCATGACCAACAACAAGTGGTGCAACCCCAAGGACATTAAGACTCTTTCTCGTTCCTGCTCGTCGAACCTGGAACATCTGACGATCTCATGCCGTCCATTCTACCTTCCCCGGGAGTTCAGCTCGGTCATCACCACAGCCGTCTACATACCACCACAAGCGGACACCGACGTAGCACTATCGGACCTACAGGATGTGTTATGTCGGCATCAGAACAAGCATCCCGACGCGGCTATGGTGGTGGCTGGGGACTTTAATAGGGCGAACCTAAAGAAAGTCATGCCGAACTTTCACCAGCACATTACGTGTGCTACCAGAGGGGAAAGAACGTTGGACCACTGCTATACGCCGTTCAAGAGAGGCTACAAGGCTGTCTCTCTCCCTCCATTCGGCAAATCAGACCATGCCGCCATTTTCCTGCTACCGGAGTATAAACAAAGGATAGCACGGGAAGCGGTAGTGACAAGGGACGTAAATCGGTGGTCTGACCAATCAGAGGCTGAGCTACAGGACGCTCTGTGTGACGTCGACTGGGACATGTTCCAATCCAGTTCCAGGGATGTCAGCGAGTTTACGGAAGTAGTAACGAGCTTCATAGCAACGCTAGCGGACACCATCGTCCCCACGGTAAAAGTTAGGTCCTTTCCTAACCAAAAACCGTGGGTTGATAGATCCATCCGCGACGCTTTGAACGCCCGCACCGCTGCCTATAACTCCGGTCTTGTATCCGGCAACAGGGACGAGCACAAGGCTATGGACTGAGAAGGGCGGTGAAGGAGGCCAAGAGGAGGTACAGAGACAGAGTGGAGTCGCAGATGGAGCAGCGCGACACCAGACGCCTATGGCAGGGGCTACGGACTATAACAGACTACCAGGGCAGACCCCCGCAATTGTGAGTGCCGACGCATCCCTAGCGGACGACCTGAACTCATTTTATGCACGGTTTGAGGCTAGCAACAACAGCGCTAGCTCGCCGGCTAACAACAACACTGTTAGCATAGCCGAAGTGAGTTCTACCGCTGGGGATGAACACACACTCTCGGTGACCGAGCACAGTGTGAGGAGGGCTCTGACGAGGGTGAACACCAGGAAAGCTGCTGGTCCAGATGGCATATCTGGGCGAGTACTGAAGACCTGTGCTAATCAGCTAGCTCCAGTGTTCACCACTATATTCAACATCTCCCTGGCTGAGTCTGTGGTCCCCGCCTGCTTCAAGAGATCCACTATTGTTCCTGTGCCCAAGAATGCTTCTCCAGCATGCTTGAATGATTATCGACCGGTGGCCCTCACCTCGGTGGTCATGAAATGCTTCGAGAGGCTGATTAAGGACTACATCTGCGCCTTCCTCCCTTGCTCCATAGACCCGCTGCAGTTTGCTTATCGTCCAAACAGATCCACGGATGATGCTGTCTCCCAGGTACTGCACACCACACTCTCTCATCTGGACAGCCGGAAGGGGGGCTATGTGAGACTGCTGTTCATTGATTATAGTTCAGCTTTCAACACCATAGTCCCCACCAGACTGGCTGGCAAGTTGATTGAGCTGGGACTGAACACCCCCCTGTGTGCCTGGATCCTGGACTTCCTGACCGCCAGGCCCCAGGTGGTCAGGGTGGGTAGACACACCTCCAACCCCCTCACCCTGAACACAGGATCCCCCCAGGGTTGCGTCCTCAGCCCCCTACTGTACTCCCTGTACACACATGACTGTGTGGCCAGGTTCAGCTCCAACTCCATCATTAAGTTTGCGGATGACACAGTGGTGGTGGGCCTGATCTCCAACAACGACGAGAAGGCCTACCTGGAGGAAGTTGCTGATCTGTCACTCTGGTGCCAGGACAACAGCCTCCTCCTGAATGTCACCAAAACTAAGGAGCTGATTGTGGACTTTAGGAGGACACAACAACAGAGGATGTACTCACCATTGGGGATTAATGGGACTACTGTGGAGAGGGTGAGCAGGTATAAATACCTGGGAGTCCACATCACTGAAGATCTGACATGGACAAAACACACTGACACTCTGGTGAGAAAGGCGAGGCAGCGCCTTTACCACCTCAGGCAACTGAGGAAATTCAAAGTCTCCCGGAGGATCCTTCAGTCCTTCTACTCTGGAGCTGTAGAGAGCATCCTGACAGGAAGCATCACTGCCTGGTTTGGCAACAGCTCCGCTCAGGACAGGAAGGCTCTGCAGAGAGTAGTGCGTTCAGCCGAACGCACTATTGGAACTACACTCCCCACCCTGCAGGACTTATACACCAGGAGGTGCAGAA
Organism: Hoplostethus atlanticus; assembly: GCA_034670405.1. Lineage (NCBI taxonomy): Eukaryota > Metazoa > Chordata > Actinopteri > Trachichthyiformes > Trachichthyidae > Hoplostethus > Hoplostethus atlanticus. The sequence continues at coordinate 142,107 of JAXDDX010000168.1, read as the reverse complement.
CCAGAGCCTGCAGGATCATGAAGGATCCTCACCACCCCAACAACGGACTGTTTCAGCTGCTGCGGTCAGGCAAGCGCCTCCGTAGTCACGCTGCCAAAACAGAGAGACTGAGACGGAGTTTCTTTCCTCAGGCCATCAGGACTGTGAACTCTGACCTCACCAGGGCCCCCACCAAGACCCACACACTGCCCCTCTTATGCACACTCACACACACACACACACACACTTAGGTAATGACTACACATAATTTATAGTATATTACATTCATACGATTTCCCTTACCATTTCCAAAGTGCTCTTACTGTATATATTGTGTTGTTTTTTTTATATAAGAGCTCTTACTGTAATTACTGTAAATATTGTGTTGTTTTTTTACTGTAAATACTGTGTACTGTTGCCCTTTTGCACATTCCCGTTGAGCATTGCCACTTTTCATTTCACTACACACCCCGTGTGTGTATGTGACAAATAAAGTTCTTGAATCTTGAAGTCCTACTTCTACTCTCTCCACCTCTCCTATATACACATTATCTCTGATTTTTCTTTGTTTATTTTTGCCCCTGACGCCCTCCTGTACTTCTCCACCAACTCCAATACCCTTTTCACACTTCCACTGTCCCTCACCGTGATTGTTGTGTTGTCTGCATAATGGTTAATGACACATGTCCCACCGAACGGCAACCTAATCCCCACTACCCCTTTATCTCTCTTGATTAATGTGGCCAGGGGCTCTACTGCAATTGCGTACAACAACGCTGATAGAGGACACCCCTGCCTCACTGATCTCCCCACCACAAACCTATCCATCAACACCCCATTCACCTTCACACAACTCTTTGCACTCCCATACAATCTCCTCACCCATCCCAACATCCTCTCTCCAAACCCAAACCTCTCTAATACCCTGTACAGAAACTCATGCTCTACCCTATCGAACGCCTTATTCCAATCTATCCCCACTACTACTCCCCCTATGCCATCTTGCTTCATATGCTCTATCACATCCCTAACCGTCCCTATCGTGTCTGCTATATCCCTACCTGGTATGCTATAGCTCTGAGTTGGTTGTACTATCTCCCCTATCACTCTCTTCATCCTATTTGCTAACAGTTTAGTCAGTATTTTATAATCCACATTCATTAAACTAATTGGCCTGTAATTCTCTAGCTCTATCTTATTCCCTTTTTTCTTATACACTAAAGTTATCACCCCCTCTACCATTCTATCCTGCACTACCCCTGTCCTCTCCATGCCCCTGAATACCTCCACTAAAATCAGTGCTACCTCCTCTTTATATCTTTTATACCACTCTATCACTATCCCATCACTCCCTGGACTCTTCCCCCTGTTCAGTCCCTCTATCGCTTTTCTAACCTCCTCCTTGGTTATTTCCCCATCACACATCCTCCTGTCTTCCTCACTCAGCTCCCTCTCCACACTCTCCAACACTTCATCCATACTCCCCTCATCCACACCCCCTCCTTTATACAACTCTCCATAGAACTCTTGCACCCTCTCCAGTATTTCCACATAGTCTTCTGTTACTCCCCCCACCTCCTTATTTATTTTATTTATATATGTCCTACTCTGCCTCTCCTTTTCCAGCCCCAAAAAGAACCCGGTGCACCTCTCACCCTCCAACACATACCTAGCTTTGCTCCTCAGCATCGCCCCTCTACACTTCTCCTTCTCATATCTTTCCAGCTCCATCTTTGCCTCTATATAATTCTCAATTCTATATCCCTCTTCATCCTCCGCCCTGCTCATCTCCACCCTCAATCTTTCCCTCGCCCGCTTCTCTTCCTTCATCATATTTGCCTTCCTTTTCTTACTATACCTAATGCTAATTGTTCTTATTTTATTTTTCATCACCTCCCATCTCTCCCCTATGCTATCGTCTATACTATTGTTACCCCTACTCTCCCTTATTCTCTCATTCTCGCTTTCCAATAAGTCCTCCATCTTTTCCTCGTACTCTTCCTCCTCTATGTATCCCGCATTCATTATCCACATCCCCCCCCCTCCCTCCCCTCTCCCTATCTTTATGCTAAATCTCACCCCATCATGATCGCTCAAACTATTTACCTGGTGTCTTATCCTCTCTATATACTTGATAGTTTCCCCCTGTACTAACACTAGATCTATTCTACTCTGTTTTAGCACCCCATCCCTCACCTGCCTTCTTGTATACTCTCTCTTTTCCGGATTCTCATACCTCCACACATCTATCAGTCCCCTCTCCCTCATCAGGTCCATCAACATCCTCCTCGACCTCTTCCACTTGACTACCAACCCCATGCCTATATCTAACCTACTACATTTAATATTGAAGTCCCCTACTATAATGCACCTCCCCTCTACTAGCCCTTTTAACTCCTCTATAATACCCCTCTTCTCTATTTCTGCATTTGGCACATATATATTAATTAGTCTAAATTCTACCTTTTCATATCTAAACTCTATCACCAGTATCCTCCCTGTTCTATCCTTATATACCACATTGATATCCTCCACCCTATCCTTTTTTATCATTATTGCTACACCCCTTGCATTACTAGTCCCATTATTATAGTATACATCCCCCGCCCACACCTCTTTCATCTCCCTCACCTTCTCCTCATCCCAGTTAGTTTCTTGTATACAAATCACATCACTCCTATATGTATATAATAATTCCTTCATCCTCCTCCTATCTCTTAGCCCGTTTATATTTATAGAGGTAACAGTGGTCATGAGAGCAAACCAAAGAGAACAAAAAATAAAACCATACATTTAGACAAACAGTCACGTACCAGCCCGCGGCCCTTTAACCCTTGCCTCCCTCACTTTGTCTCTCTCCGCCTTCCTCTTTGCACTCAGCCTTGTTGCAGTTCCTAGTCCCTCCGTCTCCTCATTCTCCTCCTTCCTCCTTTCCTCTCTGCTCCTCCATCTGTTCTTCCTGGCTCCACCGTCTCCTCTTTTCCCCGACAGCTCTGGTATGGCTGACTTCGACTCCTTGTCAACCACCACCACTTCCTCTTCCATTCCAACCGTGTCCTCGCCGCTGTCCTCTCCCTCCTCCTCCTCGGTTCCGTGCGCTTCCTCGGGCCCGTCCTCCTCTTCCTCCTCCACACCGTTCTCACCGTCTTCGTCCTGCTCCTCCTCCATCCGTTCCCCATCCTCGCTCTCGCCGCCATCCTCTCGTCCGCTCTCCTCTTCCTCTCTCTCCGGCTCCCTCCGCTCCTCACACTCTCTGGCGTAGTGTCCAGCTTGGTGGCACCTGTAGCACTCCGGGCACTCCCGGAAGATATGCCCGGGCTTTATGCAGTGTCTACAGACCCTCACCTGCCGGTCGTGGATGACCCTGACGTACTCCAGCCCTCCCAGAGTCTCAAACTTAGTCGAGTACGGCAGGGACCTGACCTGATCATTAAAACGTACTTTTAAAAACCGTGTCCCATCCGCAATCTCCGTCCCCGGCCACATGCGCCTCTTTATGGCCGACACCGCCCTTACACTCCAGCCCTCGAGCTTCGCTAGTATTTCGGCATCCCTTATGTACACCGGCAGGTTTATGAATGACACCACCATCTCATTGTTCACAATGTCTCTAGCGTGCACCATCACTCCTTTCACTCTCACTCCGTCCATAAGCTTGTTTTCAAACTTTCTTTCCCCCTTCACTCGGCATCCCACCACCTCTCCACACACTTTCTTCACCTCCTTTAATACGTCCATCATTGTTACTCCTTCCTTCTCCTCCACTTCCACCTCCACAGTCAGCTCTTTCCCGTATCTCTCCTTCTCCCTGTTGGCGCTCCGCTCCGCTGTCACTCCGCTGCCGTGTGGCGTCTGTCCGCCCGCCGCCTCCGCTTTCCTCCCCACCTCGATTGCCACTTTCCCGTCCTTCTCCTTGCTTCTCTCCTCTTCCTCACTGCGCCCGTTCACCTCCATGTTACACACCCTTGCCACCGCACACACAGAGGAGGTGAGGCCCCCCTGACAGCCTGCTGCTGCCGGGGGAATCTACCCACGCACCTCTGGCTCTCTCTCGGACACTTAAAACTAAACCAAAAAGTTCTTGTATATACAAATTTAAATGATATTACTTGTGTTCTCTCTGCTACTCTCCTGTCTCAGGCTTCCTGCTTCCGCGTGCAGTCACATGGTCTTTAGGATTTCCTGGTTGGAGGCCGACCCGCTCTACCTCCTGAGCCTTGACCCTTAACCTTGCCAAGTGTGAGTTTGGTAAAGCCACCGTCACTTACCTTGGGAAACAGGTTGGTCATGGGCAGGTCCGTCCAGTAGATGCCAAGGTCGCAGCTGTGTTGTCCTATCCAGCTCCCATAACTCCGGCATTTTCAAGGTGTGCCCTTTCACATGTTGAGACAGTTCAAAAGTGTCCAAAATTGTAAAGAGTTCTTTAGTATCGTTGGTCACGTCGTTGAAATTATCAATATGAATGTTAAAGTCACCAGTTATAATTAGACAGTCAAAGTCAGTGGAAACATTGGACAAAAGTTCACTGAAGTCTAGGGCTGCAATGATTCGTCGACACGTATATTGATGATCGACGCGTCATTTTGTGTTAAACTTGGCGGAGGAGACAAAACGCAGGCCAAGAGCATCCAAAGTTTGAGATTTGTTTCAAGAACAACCCAATAAATGTGTGTTGTGTTGGTTCAGACCGGGTGCAGAAGCGCCGGGAAGCGCAGCCAGTTTCCTTTTGGCGCCCATGTTAACCGATTTGACCGTTCAGACCGGCCGCACTGCGGCGGGGAGCTCCGCGGCCAGCTCGCGCTCTGCACTGATAGTTTCGGCGTCTGGTCTATTTTTTCCACGAGCTGCGAGCGAATGTGTCAAGCCGGGCAGGAAGTCAGACACAGGAACGGCATAGAGCATCTGGTCAATTTCAAAATAAAACAGATTTCAAAATAAAACACCCTGATTGACCCTTGATTAACCCTGATTGAGAGAGAGCGAGCGAGAGAGAGACCATTTCCACAAATTATTTTTGTATGATTTATTATTGTTTTTATATCGGTTTTATTTAAAAGTATTATCTCTGAGAATGTGGTTCTCATCACCTGCCTTAATAGTTATACATGAGCCCCTAGTACTAGCTTTGTTCAGTGTAGTTTAAATTGCTTGTTTCAGTAGCAATTACACAGACAATGCTTTGATTTGTTTTGTTAATGTGCAATAAAGTTTTAAGATTTTCTATGACTCTGAAATGATATGCACCTCACATTTATAGGGGAAATAAAGTATACATGCCGTCCAGCTATTAAAATCATAACATACTAGATTACATTACCAACATTGTCCTGCTGTTTTAATCCCCTTCAGACAGCTGAGCAGGAGAATATTCCTGTGGTGATGAGGTAAAAATGACTATGGCCAGACCCCCTGCGGTAACACTAATACAGTCCCGAGAGGGGGAATACCGTGGACAGTGTCAGCCGGAGAAAAGAACCATTGGGCGTCTGGTCACCCGATTATCGGTTGCTGGCTACTTAGCCAAGATTCTCCAGGCATTGTACTCTAACCACTAACCTCTACACTACAGTTACATGCACGTTAGTTTGCAGTAATGTTAGCTAACAAACGTGCTACTAGCTAACCCGTGTCTGCATTTCACATCCTTCATATCCGTAGCCTTTTCTTTGTTTTTACAAACGGCAGGCACCAATTCTGACTTCAAACTCAGAATTCTGACTCTTTACTCACATGTGGCCTTAATCCTCTTCCGTAGATTAACCTTCTGACACTCTGTAGGTAGGTAATCGACCGTCCGTTTTTTTTAAGGGGGGGTTGCAGGAGCTGCGGCCGGCAGCCCACTCTTGGTCTGTTTACATTCGCAGGTTTCGTCGTCGCTGTTAGATGTCATCGTGTGGTCGTGCCGTCGTCTACACAGCATTCACAGGTTTCGTCAGCGTGATTGAATGCCATTGTGTGGTCACTCTGTCGTCTCCACAGCCACCACTCCGGCACAGGAATAGTGTTCGCAAGTTCCCCCTATACCAGCAGCGGCGGATCAGCGGCACTCACGTGTGAACCACAAGCGTTTGCTCTCTCCCTCTGAAGACCTCCAGGTGGGTAATCAGTCCCTGCTTTTATCCAATAGGCTGGTCGGTCTAGTTCGAACTACCGGGGGGCTGTTCCACAAAGCAGGCTTAGAAAAGCGGCGATTAACCTCGCAAGCCTGGTTTGAATTAACCTAACAAATCAATCGGGGCTAAAGCGGTTCCACGAAGCCCAAGTCAAGCTACCGTGATCGGGCTAAACCGAGCCAGGCTCAAGCAATCCAGATAATTGCGCGTGCACATTTATACACAGTTTATTTAAGCAGCCCGAGAGGTCGATCATGGATCTGATCGATTCATCATGGCGAAAAATGACGGTAAAGACAGAGCCGCAATGTTCACGGCCACTCAACAGCGACTTTTAGTGGAGGTCTATGGAGAATTCAGCCATATTACAATGAAAAGGGAAATACGATTGCCATAAATAAAGGGAGAGAGAAAGATTGGCAATGAATTGCTGCTAGATTGAATGCGTAAGTAATTGTTGAATTAAAAACGAACAAATTGTATAGACCTTATGAAATATCATGTGTTCCAACAGTATTAAAGAACTGAAAAGCTGTGCTAAAAATATTATAAATGAAACCATGCCATATATGAAACCTCAAGACTGTAAATGTACTATATATCGCCATAAATTAAGGCTGTACGTAACGTTTCATCTTACTACATTACAATCATCGTACTGTACTGGACCCTATATGGGGATCGAACTCACAACCTTAAGACTGAGAGTCTCATGCTCTACTGACTGAGCTGTTCGGGCTGGTTCTTACTTTTATTATATTTTTATGAAATCGGTTGTTTCCATCAATTGATCGGTTGAAAGCGTGTTCTACAGTGACTGTAAATCCCATACAGAAACAGTGAATGCGTCTCCTAGCAACCGTGGAAACATCTTGACATATATTCAAGATACTTTATTATTTCAATTAATTTGTTAAATAAAAATAATTTAGAAAATAAAATAATATTGTATCATCAAATAATTATTTCTATAAGTTGTAACCGTTTTCTAAAAGCAATACGGCACTTGAGGTCTCGCTGGACACTCATGGTTAAATGGGGTTGCCTAACAATGCTCTGAACCGTGACTGTATCCCCGATACAGCCTACATCATTTTATATTTTTTATTTTCTATTAACGTTACATTTTATGTCTGATAGTGTAGGGTCTAGGGTAATAGTGTTGAACATTAGGATGGCGGAACCTTGTTTGAAAATCATTGCGTTTCAGTCGGATCAGTGTTACGGGAGTACCGATTAAGCTTCAACTGTGGTTTAGCCTGATATCTAGCCTGCCCCGAGGCAGGCTAGTTTGGAAGCATAAGTTGCCACAGCAACTTGGCTTGAACTATGCTGAGCTTGCTTTGTGGAACCGAATAAACCTGAAAATGAGCCAGACTAAGCGAAATAAGCCTGGATAAGTGGTAAACTCGCTTCGTGGAACACCCCTCTGGAGTTAGGAGGGGAGAAAAATAGTGGCACCAGGCCAACAAAGTACACATCATTAGGGTTAAGGCAGGAGCTGATCAGTCCATGCAAGGGTGGTTAGCGGCGACACATGCTCACTGCTGTTCTTCTTCTCTTTTCTATTGTTAAGTGCCTTGGTACCATGAAAGGCGCTCTTAAATTAAAGTTGTTATTATTATTATTGTTATTACTATTGTCACCTGTGCGAGAATCATTTGCTGCACGTTATGATATGTGGAGGGAGGAGGTTGATTGGTGGCCTGCATGCGCGTGTGAATGTGGGTGATTGTGTGAGTGGAGACACCTGTGCTTCCTTCCTAACAGGTAATCAAAGGAGGTACTTGGTACGTTCTGGTTGGCTGCCGGGGCAGATATAGGTGGTGTGTACCTGGCCGCACAAGGGAGTCTACACTCCACCGCAGACAACCACACAAAAACGGAGGAGAAAGAAACCGGCGTCCACGGGCGCGGAGACTGGGGTATAGTTTCCGAGAGGTGCCACGGTCAGAGGACGAGCCTTCATCCATCCAGACGGAGAGGACGCGACGTAGAAAATAAACGAGAGATCACCGCGCTCTAGCTCCGTTGAAAGGGACGGTCGTTTCTTGTCATTGGCCTGGCCAATTCAGCGTGAATGTAGCAGCTTCTCTCAACTTTACTAACGCCTGTGTTTGTTTCTCCCTCTATATCGTTCCGGGCGGATACGGCGGAGAGCCTCGCCGATTGACTGTGTTGGCCGACCTGGTATCCAGGGGAACATTCACCTGATTGGACTACCAAACAAACGCGAGTGGATTATAAATTGACTATTTTGGCTAACCTGGTATCCAGTGGAACACTGACCGGATCACCAGCCGTGAGTGGAACACAAATTGATTGCACTAGAGACATTATTGACTGTAGCATTTTAGTGGATTACAAATTATTGCCCTTTGTGAGCTGATTTGGGCCACCGGGAGGGGAGGGGAAACTCCTGGCTCGGGCCCGGGCATCTTGAACAATATTCTCCACTTTTATTCAAGACTGTCCTATTAATTTTATTGGGCGTGAAAAGGGACAGGACGGCAGGGGGAATATTGTCCGCGGACACCTCGGGCCTCGCACCTCGCTGACACCCAGTTGTCCTCTGATGCCCCCTAGTGGACACGTGTGAAGAGTGGACCTCACCTAGTGAATCACCGCGTGCTGTGTACCCCCAGAGTGGTTAAAGGGTGGGGAAAGGGGAGTTTAGTGTGGGATCGTTTGGCCTGTGTGTGCCGTTTGAGATGTTGATGTGACGTACCCTTTGTGGAGTGACTACGTTAGCTTCCCTGTGTAGTGACTAAGTTAGTTCACCTTAAGTGTGCACCCGTTTGATGTGTTAGTGTGACACCCTCCCGACACCGACTAGTGAGTTTTATGCCTGAGGTGCTGTCCGTTGATATTCTGGTGTGGCACACACGAGACACTGTCCGCAGTAGACACCTAGCCCTCAAGAGTGTGACCGTTGGAGATTGTAGTGTAGCCTATCCTAGACACGTTTGCAGTGTAGCCTGGGTTAGCAGAGGACGGGGTGGGTGACCAGCTTGGGAGGTAGCCTTAGGGTCCTAGAAAAGTATTTCCCCCCTGCCATTTTTGTGCCCGCTAGTGCCCTTCTATATGAATTAGTGTATTGTATTTTTATCCAGTTGATTAAATAAAGTTGAGTTTTCTTTTACCCGGTTGCCTGTCTGTTTGTGTGGCCTTGGGGGATTCCTTTGCGAACCGGATACTTGGAGAGGTAGTGTGGAATACCAACTCGGCCTTAGTCTAGCGGCCCACTATTCTCTCAGTATCCCGTGACACTATTACATCAGTCATGTTAGCAGTGTGATATCTCGGAAGTGCAGTGGAAAAAACACCACAGCAATGAGCGCTTGGCATCAAAGATGGAGATAAAATAAAACACCAAAGGACTGCTTTACAGAGCCCGGGAGTGGCTTTGTAAAGGCATAGGGAGAGAAAAAGTTATATCGAGACCACAATTTACTATAACGTGCACACAATATGCAATTCGAGTAAAATGCCTATAATTTTCCCAAAGGCAGTTTGAACATTGTTGAACGATTTTTTTTTTTTCAAGAAATTTTTGTTTGAAAGTAGCTGTAATGTTTTTAACCTTTTTTGCATGTAGTAAGTACATGATACTACAGTTGTTTCAAATATAAATGCAGATCAAGTGGGATTGAGATCAGGACTCATCACTCCAGAACACTCCAATGTTTTCTCTTGAACCATTCCTTGGGACTTTTGGATGTGTGCTTTGGGTCATTGTCCTGCTGGAGGACCCATGACCTTCGATTGACACCCAGTTTTCTGACACTGGGTAGCACATTTCACTCCAAAACGCCTTCTGATTCCATGATGCTGTTAATACACCCAGCATCTGATGCAGCAAACCAGCCCCACAGCATTATGGAACCTCCACCATATTTGACTGTAGGTAGGATGTTGTTTTCTTTAAAAGCTTAATTAATCTGTAAGCATAGTGCTGATCTGCATTGCCAAAGAACTCTAATTTGGTTTCATTGGTCCACAGAACATTTTCCCTGAAGGATTCTGTGTTCTTTGTCATTGGCCTTTTAGTGTTTGTCTTTCAGATTTTTCTTGGTTCAGTGTTAGGTGCATGGTACAGGCGGAAACCATTACCCCAGACCTCTCCAGCTCAGCCTTGAGATCTTTGGATGTCTTGCAAGTTGTTTTTTCAATGACAACATCTGAGATCAATTTTCCTCTTACCACCACGTCCTCAGAGATTCTTAACAATTCCATGAGCAGCAAACTTCTTAATAACATTGCAAACTGGAAGCAGGAACACCAAGGTCTGTAGAGATGCCTTATAGCCTTTTTCTGACAGCTCTTTTCTCTTCACCATTTTCACAGACGACCAGGGAAGCAGAACAGACTGTTTTACCACTTTAAAAAGGATAATTGGTTCATTTGTACCATGTGGGCACCTGCAACCTGTCACAGATGAGTTGAATTACACTGCAAATGTACATGCCGTATAAAATAAGGATCTTTAGAAAAATACTATTTCCGACCAAGACACCTTCTTTGGCGAGCTTGAGAGTCAAGAGTTTCACATCTTCTTTTCTGACACACAAACCTCGCTCCACACACTTAACATACATCCACCAGTAGCCATGAAGTCTTGCAGGGCCTTGCACCTGGTCAACTACTAAGTCAATCACATCTTCTAAGTCTGTATATTGATGACGGTCTAGCCCATTATCTCTCAGCATGCTTGAGGAAGCAAGGCTTGTCAGTATGTCCTGATAACTCGTACCCAAATCGGAATAAAACTTAACCAACACATGAACTGTCCATTATCCTATAAATCAACATCCTAACAAAAATCCTCATCAATGTAAATCAAAAGAAAAGACAAAATATAACAAAATAGAAGTTGGTTGATTACAATCAATCAATCAAATTATGGTAATGAAAAAAATAAACAAACTGAGGAAATGAATAGTATTACATGTGCAGCCAAATCGAGGGCACATACTAACCAAATCAGGGGAATGAAATCTTGAGCTCAAATTACATATCGTGACCATGATATACACTACTGCTCAAAGGTTTGGGGTTAGAAAATGTCATGTTTTCCATGAAAACTCACACTTTTATTCATCAAATGAGTTGCAAAATGAACAGAAAATATAGTCAAGACATTGACAAGGTTAGAAATAATGATTTTTACTTGAAATAATTTTGTCCTTTTCTTTTGTCAAAGAATCCTCCATTTGCAGAAATTACAGCCTTGCAGACCTTTGGCATTCTAGCTGTCAATTTGTTGAGGTAATCTGAAGAAATTTCACCCCATGCTTCCTGAAGCACCTCCCACAAGTTGGATTGGCTTGACCGGCTCTTCTTACGTACCATACGGTCAAGCTGCTCCCACAACAGCTTAATAGGGTTGAGATCTGGGGCCTCATTTATAAAGGTTGCTACGCACAAAAAGTGGCGTTAACGAGGGTGAAATGTGCGTATGCATATTTTACCGCAAACGTCGGGATTTATAGAAAAATTCTATGCGGTAAAAGGTGCGCAGTTCTACGTATCCTTTCACCCATGCGTAGAGCTCACCGCAAAGTTTTTCAGACACAGGAATCAGCGACGCCCGATGGGGAGATCACAAAATAAAGCTCAGTCCTCTTAAAAACATAGTTTTATAAGTGTGCTTTCACAGGGATTGTGGTCTGTTGTATCTGTTAAGCCACTACTTAAAACCTATTTTTATACAAAGGCATTCTCTTAACTCTTATTTTATTGATTATTTTACCGGGCCGGCGCCAGGATGAAGTGACTGAAGGGGCAATTTTTCATAAAATAAAACTCAGTGATTTAACCATGCAACAGCCTCAGAAAGGCTAAATAACAACATGAGGCTACTGTTCAAAATCAAAATACATTTATTAATCAGAGACTCGCATAAGAACGGAGCACTGCAGAGAATTTATGAACGATAACGATTCTGTCAAAATCAGCAGGGGGAGGCGCGTAGAAACTGCAGCTTGCATCTCTCTCTCTCTCTCTCTCTCTCTCTCTCTCTCTCTCTCTCTCTCTCTCTCTCTCTCTCTCTCTCTCTCTCTCTCTCTCTCTTCCCCCCCCCCCCCCCCCAATGGGGGGAATGTATTTACCACCACAAAAAAGCAAGCAGGCTGAGAAACCGAACTAAGTGACGTGTCTGTCTATCGATCTCCTCTTTCAGTGGGCTACTATGGACGCCCTAGCATACACCTATGGAAATATTTTTCTATAGATACATAAAGCTTAAACTGAGGGGGCAAAAATACAACTGAGGGGCTAAGCATAGCATAGCTGCTTATGCTCAATGCTTAACTTAATAATTTTAAATGTTTTTATCATTTTGTTCATCGTCAGCTTGTCTACTATTTTTATTTTTTCTAAAGCACTTTGTAACTTAAACTAAAGTTTATTTTATTATTATTAAGGTCTGCCGGATTATTAGGGCTTGTGCTGTTCTCCACAATGTGGCCCAGATGCCTCTACTGAGCCCCAGACAGTACACCTTTACGGCGCTCAACCTCAGGGATGAGGACCTCGATCTCGCACTCCGCAAATTTCGCCTTTCTTGCAGTTGCCGTCTCTCCGTCTTTCCCTCATTGATAGTCCAACAAAGGCTCCTTAACAACGTCGGCATATTCATGACCTATTTAGCATTGACCATTTATGGATGATTGTGGGACGACACTGGGAGGAGTACACAAGCGCACAATTCACCGCAGGTGGATATTTATAAAGAGAAGACTGCGTACAGGTGTGCGCCGCACGGTTTTATAGATCTGAATATTTTCTTGCGTTAGTAGATTCTGAGGTTTGTGCGTACGCAATGTTTTAGGATGGAATCTACGCAAAGTTTTATAAATGAGGCCCCTGGTGACTGCACTGGTCACTCCATTATAGACAGAATACCAGCTGACTGCTTTTTGCCTAAATAGTTCTTTGCCCATCTTAATCTTCTCCTTTTATTGGCCAGTCTCAGATATGGCTTTTTCTTTGCTACTCTGCCTAGAAGGCCAGCATCCTGGAGTCGCCTCTTCACTGTTGACGGGACTGGTGTTTTGCAGGTACCATTTAATGAAGCTGCCGGGGACCTTGTTGAGGACCTGTGAGGTGTCAAACTAGAGACTCTGATGTACTTGTCCTCTTGCTCAGTTGTGCACCGGGGCCTCCCTTCTCTTTCTATTCTGGTTAGAGCCAGTTTGCACTGTTCTGTGAAGGGAGTAGTACACATCGTTGTATGAGATCTCCAGTTTCTTGGCAATTTCTCGTATGGAATAGCCTTCATTTCTCAGAACAAGAATAGACTGACGAGTTTCAGAAAAGTTCTTTTTTTCTGGCCATTTTGAGACTATAATCAAACCCACCAATGCTGATGCTCCAGATACTCAACTAGCCTAAGGAAGGACAATTTTATTGCTGTTTCCAGCTATAATAGTCATTTACCACATTAACAATGTCTAGACTGTATTGTCTGATCAATTTCATGGTATTTTAATTGAAAACATTTTTGCTTTTCTTTCAAAAATAAGGACATTTTTAAGTGACCCCAAACTTTTGAGCGGTAGTGTATATTTTCTTATCCTATATTATCCTACTATAGTACCTATACTATAACAATCATTTGTTTAGATTCTGTGCTGTTAATGTTGTGAGTTGGTCAGCAGTTAATCAAGCTGAGCACATCAAAAATGCAGTGCATTCTCTTTTTGATAGCTCAACACTGTGTGAATGGAGGAGGTAGTCAATGCAACAGATCAGTTGAAGATGCAATAGCAACGCTGCTAGATCAAAGATCAAGTGTTCACTTTGAGTGGGATTGATGGAGATAGGTTCAACAGCAGGCTTAAACCAGTATGCACTTACTATTGCTAATGTGCAGAAATTATGGCTACATCTCTTGATTTTGGCCACTAGATGATGCCCTATCACCATAAAATGGAACCTAGACAATGTCAATTTAGATATGAAAAATTGCCCATCGCAGTGGGAATTCCAACTAATCTGTCAGTAAAGTTTTCCAAGATAAGGTGATCAATAGAGGAAGTGATGTTTTGGGTGTGTAAATCAACCAGGCATTCAAGATTTCATTTTTGTTTATATCACAATACAGAAATTAGTTGAAAGGAGTCATTGAACAGCACAAAGGTTGGTGGTAATATAAAAGTTTGTCACTCTCTGGTGCCGTTTGGAGCTCTTACCTTTTGACTATCAGATATTTCCTGGGGAGAGAAAAGGCACTGGATAGTGGGAGTGACCTATCAAGCAGCAAAAAAACCTTCCCTGAATGTTTCTCTTCATTCCTGCTTGTTGGCATCTTGACCATACTGACTCTTTTGTTGTGCTCTCGTCTGCCCTTCTGTCGTAGAGACAGATTGTGAAATTGTAAGTCATGGCTCAACAAGAATATAAAGTTCTTGGCAACACTTTATTTTCATACAAAGGTTCTGTTTTCCCACTGGATATGGAAATAGAACTGACACCAGAATATGTTGACAATTTGGAGCACTTTGAAACCAGAGATGATGACATTTTCCTTGTCACGTTCCCCAAATCAGGTGAGTGCTATAGAAATATGGTATACTGTGTGTCTGTCACAGAAAAAACTTTAATTCCTGTTTTGTTAATAATCATGTTACAACTGGAAATGAAGGTGTATATGGTGCTTTATGAGTAGAGCAACGTTTTTGTATCCCAGAGCTCATGCAACTCATTCAGCAGCAACTATAAAATTATTAAAAATGCATGTAACTAATAACGAGTTTTCACTCCTAATATGCTATAGTAGTTTTGTTGGTTGTATTTATGTGTTGGATGTCCATAGAGCTTAGTTGAGCTTTCTTTTTGTTACCTAAACTTCTCAGTGTAGAACATTTTTGACAAAATGTTTTCGTGTAGCTTACTCTCTAAGGTATTGTTAGTCACATGGACTCCAGATCTTTCTGGCACAGAGTATGATACAGCGTAGCCAGACCACAGGCCCTGAGGTTGCATGCTACTCATAGCATTCCTTTCAGAGTGCTTATTTCCCAAGTATACTAAGTGCAGTTCATGTTCCTGTTATAGTAAGTAAGTAAACTTTATAGAGTGCCTATCAAAACAAATGTTACAAGGCGCTGCACAACAATAACACATGTATAAAATAGAATACATAGACTACAAATAAATAAATAGTGAAAAAATATGAAACATTAACAACTCAGAGACAAAGACATGTTACAAAACAAAATGCTCATGGTACAAGTGAGTTTTTCAAAGCTTTTTAAAACCAGCAACTGACTCTGCATTTCTAATGACTAAGGGGAGATAGTTCCAAAGAGAGGGGGCAATGACCGCAAAAGCTTTATCTCCCTTTGTTTTCAGCCTGGTTTTAGGTACTGCCAGAAGGCCTTGGTCAGAAGACCTGAGAGATCTAGCTGTTGAAAGGGGACACAGTAGTTCTGAGATATAAAGTGGGGCCAGCCCATGTAGTGTCTTTGTGATTCAAATAATCAATTCTGCCCTCAATAGGCAGCCAATGTAGAGAGGCCAGCACAGGAGTAATGTGTGACGTATGATGAGTGTTGGTGAAGAGTCTGGCTGCAGCATTTTGAACCAACTGTTGTGCGTTTGGTGCGTTTGACAGATTGGGTGTCGGCATTAACAACAGTATCAAAAATAACATTCTGGGCCCAGTTGATAAAAAGGTTTAATCTGGATCAGAATGATCCGGATTTGGAAATCCCATGTTTTGCTATCCAGGATCAGGTAATCCATCAAGTAGTCCACTTTTGTGACGGTTTTTCAAAGCAACATTGGATTGGATCACCCTGATCCAGATACAAACTTTTCAAGATTACCAAATCCGGATTACCAGTGCTCTAAATGGGACTACATATCACAATGTAGGCTACTAGCTATGTAAAGAACAACAGGTAGAATAGCCAGCGTGGGGTTACTTTAAGTGTTTTTATTTGAAGAGTGTCGTGGCAATTTAAGTCAATTGCACTTTGTCTAGTTGGTGAGATCAGCTCAATAAAGCTATAACACAATATTCGTCAGAGACCCTCGTCTCTTAGGCCTTTAATGCTTGCAAGCAGAGCTCAAACCACACACACCGAGGTGTATGCAGAATGAGCTGAGGAATTCAGTTTCACAGATACATTTATACACATGAATGACTAGAACTACAGACACACATAGTAAAATGCTAATGAATAAAGATATGCAAGGCCATCCCCCATCACTCGACCGTGAAGGGGTTATCTCCCCTTTGATAAGAGTTCTGGCCCAACTCTTTACGACTTGACCTTCTTTGATCCTAGGTCAAACTTTCAGCCAGGCCACAGGAAATGAACACACAGACACACACTCTTCTCAGCTCAGTGGTTTTCCACTGGCTAAGACTACACATACATACATATTATTGCAATTTATAGTTTAAGCATATCAAAAGCACACTTACATCATGATTTTCCATAACATTCCCCCCTTTGATCATATAAATGATCACATAAAGAATAATGATGTAAGTCCTACACTCCTCAGATATGTTAAACAATCAAATTAAACATTAGAGTCATCAGTTAGAACAGTCAAATCTGCATACATGTCTCATAAGGCAACTAACATTGCTAAATTCTCAATTTCATTGGAGTTGATACTTTCTTTGTCAAAAATCATCCAAATCATTTCCTTCTGTAGGAATTTGTATGTATTGTCCCATAGTAATTTTCACCATTTTGTCAATCACAGATCTCATTATAACAATACATAAAGGTCCCACACAAGTTACACAACAGCACAATACAATACACATCACTATTATTGGCATTAAAACTTTAGCAAGCTTTGGTCCAACCCATCCAAACACACCAGTTCCGCTTTACCAAAAAGTCTGAATTCATCAGGAATGTGATCCACTGAGGGATCGTTCTCCCCAAGAGGCCCATCTCTTGGCACGGCGCTGACGCTGTCCATTGGTATGAAAGTCCAGAAAATCTGGACCAGCAGGTGTCACAAGGATAGATTAGAACAAGCTAACAGGTGCATGAATTGATACCACATGTTACTTTCAAACAAGCTGTAGTCTGCTCCGATCAGCCATAACGTGTCGAGCTGGTGTAGTTCTCTTTCCTCGTGGAGGTGTGTGTCATTGTTAAAGCCGCTGTTATTATAGTCCTAGTTGTAGGACTGACGGTGGTGTATCACTGCTGTTTCCTTGATTTCTATCATGCCATGGTTGTGATCTTTCCATTATCATCCACCACACTCTCCTGCAGTCTTTGATCACCACACAATCTCCTGGTTTGATGGAACGGAGTGTTCCCTCAGCTGGTGTAGGGAGAGCAGCCTTCACCTGTGAATGTATGAGGCTTAACCCTCTAGAGAAGTTAGTGCAGTAGGCCAACATACTACTATGAAATTAAATGAAACTGAGCATAGTCTCCATTGGTCTTCCTGTGATTATCTCAAAGGGAGATAACCCTGTCTGAGTATTAACACGAAAAACTTCAGTCCATTTAGAAATTATGTCAACTATGACCAGACAGTACTTTTTCCCTTCACATGGGCTTAACTCAATGAAATCCATCATTAGGTGATCAAATGGTTGATCTGGTGTTGGGTGGCTAGACTGCTGTGTCTGTTGCCCTCTGCCAACATTGTTTCTTGTACAAATTATGCATTTTAAACAATTTTTTTGTGAGTATTTTAAGAAGCCTTGTGTATACCACTGTCTGTTCATAGCTTCCACCATCCCCCCTTTTGACACATGATCCTTTCCATGTGTCAACACTGCATAGAAATGAAATAAACATTTAGGGAGACATGGGTTCCCATTTGGACCAATCCAAATATCATCAACATATTTACAGTTGCTCTTTTCTCCACCCCTTATTTTCCTGGAGAGGAGCTCTTCTCTGGCTTACCCTCTACTGGTGCTTTTTAACAGGACAGATAGGAGTGGAACAAGGTGAATCTGGGCATGGCACAATTATTCCCTCTTTCAACAGTGCTTCAAAAACTGGTGTGCTTCCCTCTATAGCTTCAGGTTTGAGTCGATGCTGTGGCTGATGTTACTACTTCAGTATACACTCAAACCAGTCAGCAGCCCTAATACTTACTTACTTAAACCCTTTCTTCTCAACATCCTCACACAAAAAATCCACTTCTTCATTTTTTTTCTCTTCTCTCTTAGTTTCAACAAATCTTGTGACACAGACCCCGCCTGTGGGGACCAGGTCCCAAGAATAATAGTACAATGGAGAACCTTTACTCATCACTACTCCTTGCACACTAACATTCCTTTCACTATTTCTAACAATTTTTATGCCATCATTGCTACATTCTAAGTTTATACCAAAGGCACACATCAAATCTCTAGCCATCAAATTTACAGGACACACTTCTGAAAGCAGAAATGAATGCTTATGACTTTTTCTTCATTTTTTTCAGGATCAACTAGGAAATCTAATATTTCCCCATTTATTACAATTTTGTCATTGACATTACACCTAATGGTATGTGTTGGATCATATTAGGCTTAGCTTTAGCTTGGTTAGGTTTATCAGTTAATTTTTTAGGCTCATGCTCACCTGTTGCCGTGACCCTTCCTGTCTCCCCAGACAGCCAATCTTCTCCCGCTGCACCCCCCTTTCAGAAACCTCTTGGCTTGGAGACAGAAAACTTTTTCTGCTGTCTTGGCTGGTCATCATCTTCATATCTGTGGGGACACTTGCGCGCCCAATGTTCTTTGGAGCCACAGATATAACATCCATCATCTCTGTGTGGGCAGTCACGTGCCCAGTGGTCTTCCTTGTCACAGATATAACATACATTGTCCTTTTTCTGTCTGCTCAATCTGCTTGGAGCTCTGCTCTCCCCCTCCTTACGCCTTGTCCTCCCCTTTGATAGCCTCTGTCTCTGCTTGTCTGATGGCCATCACTGGCTGCATCTCGTCCTGGAGGAGACTGGTGACCCCATGGTAGGGGTTTGAGATCTGTCAGGGAGGGGTAGATGGCAGGGATGGCAGCAACCTTCCGTTGTGGTTGATAGGGCGGTAGTCCAGGCAGCAGTAGTGGTGGTGCTGGTCTCTGTGGAGGTGCTGGGGGTGCATTGGGATGGATCGGTCTGGTCGGACAGTCCAGGTCAGGATCTATTCTGCAGGATGAGACTTGAGCACACTGATTAGTTATTTTTCCTACCTGACTTCTATAAAATGTTTGTTTTTCTTGAGCCACACATAACCATGCCAGATATGCTTTCCAATCAACTTCTACACTTTCTTCCACTTTCTTCTTTTTCTCCCTTTCCTCAAACTCTTCCAACCTTTCTTTTAATTTTTTCAAATCCCCCTCCTTTAAACTTCCATTTTCAAGGAAACCCAGTTCACACCATAACTTCAATTGTGCACATGTCCAGTCCTGTTCCCCCCTGTATCCACTCATTATCTGCGCACATCTTGAGTTTTGCCTCTTGTTTGGTCTCTTTACTCAGACTACTCACCTCCCATATTTGAGCTCTAGTTACTAGACCTTCACAATTTGTATATTATAACCGCTTTATTATTATTATTATTATTATTATTATTATTATTAGCGCTAATTTACCGGTTATAAACTCTCCACAAACCCCGTTTGTTTAAAAGAACCCCGTTCCTTTCTTTTTAGAGCCGCAAACCTCGTTTGCACCACAAACCTCGTTTGTTTAAAAGAACCCCGTTCTTTTCTTTTTAGAGACAAACCCCAAAGCAAACCCTGTTTGTTTATGGATTTAAGTCCCCTTGCAGTTCAACCGCAAGAAGTTAAGTAGACTCGTCAGCCATCAAACCCTAACCTTTTTTTACAGAACCTCGTTCTGTTTTTCTCTCTTCCAGCTGTTTTTTCAGACGGGATTCTCCCTCTGTTTTTCTCTCTTTTTTTATTTTATTTTTTTTACGAATATTGTGGTCTCACCTGATTCTTTTTCCGTGGGATTCCGTATTGAGAAGTCCGTGATCCGTTCCGTTCAGACGCTGCTCTTCTCACCCCGGTGCGTCAGATACGATCTCCACCTGGGGGAGGATTCTAGCTCAGGGTCTCTTTCCCTGGACGGTTAACCTCAGCAGCGTCTCACAGAAACAATTCACGGAAAAACTCAAGTTAGGAATCCCGGACGAGCCCCCAAAATGTCGTGGCAATTTAAGTCAATTGCACTTTGTCTAGTTGGTGAGATCAGCTCAATAAACCTATAACACAATATTCGTCAGAGACCCTCGTCTCTTAGGCCTTTAATGCTTGCAAGCAGAGCTCAAACCACACACACTGAGGTGTATGCAGAATGAGCTGAGGAATTCAGTTTCACAGATACATTTATACACATGAATGACTAGTACTACAGACACACATAGTAAAATGCTAATGAATAAAGATATGCAAGGCCATCCCCCATCACTCGACCGTGAAGGGGTTATCTCCCCTTTTGATAAGAGTTCTGGCCCAACTCTTTACGACTTGACCTTCTTTGATCCTAGGTCAAACTTTCAGCCAGGCCACAGGAAATGAACACACAGACACACACTCTTCTCAGCTCAGTGGTTTTCCACTGGCTAAGACTACACATACATACATATTATTGCAATTTATAGTTTAAGCATATCAAAAGCACACTTACATCATGATTTTCCATAACAAGAGACAGAAAACAGCACAATAAAACAATACACCTCTCCTAAAGGGATTGTTTGCCTGGTGTTTTTTGCTTCAGCATGGTCCTTTGTTGCCCTGTCCTTCAGATTTATCCATCTAAATTTCGCTTGCTCCGTGGTCCTCTTCTGACCAGACCCCATGGCATTCACATTCTGGGTGATTTCAACCCAAATGTCTTTTTTCTTTTTGTTAGTCACTTCTCCACCCTTAGTAGAATTAAAACTTCCTACTATTGAGGCATAATGGCACCTAACACCCTCCAGCAGTGCGTGGGTTTCTGCAACAGTGAAATTAGGTTTGAATCCATGGTTCCACCTCTTTGGTGTAGTGAACATAGAGTTTATAGGCCTTGGGCATGATTGATTTAATTGAACACAAGCCAAAGCACATCAGCTAATTGATGTTTAATGGGTGTGTGTTTGAAAAGACCAATTACACAGCCATCTTATTCAGCCTTTCTCAAAGGACTTACAGAGTGGCACTGACATGGCAGGTTTTGGTAGGAGAGGATACCGTCAAAGGGTGTACGTTGAGCGTACAAAACCACTGGAGCAATACACCACTGTATGCTCTGTTTCGGTTTGGGAATGCTGATATTAAGTACATTGCGGACCTTGTCAGGCCAAAACTTCAACGCAGAACCTGAAGATCGATCTGTCTGTGGACGAACAGGTCTTCATTGCTCTGCGCTTCTCTGCATCTGGGACTTTCTACCAAGTTGTTGGTGACAATATAGGAGTGGACAAATCAACTGTGAGTGATGTGGTTAAAGCTGTGTCAATTGCATTGGCCAGCCTGGTCAATCAATTTGTTTAATTTCCAAAGGATGACCAGATTTCCCAGACCAAGCGCAAGTTTGTTCTTTTGGGGAACATGCCCAACTATTGGGGTCATCGACTGCACTCGTGCATTGTGTCAAGGTGCCACATTACCGGGGTCCGTGACAGACAGAGACACAAGCAGGGGAGAGTTAAATGGCCAGCAGGCCGTTTTATTCACCCAATATAGCCGGCCCGATGTTGACGGCAGTTGGCGCCGTCTTCCCCGGCGCTGACGGCAGTGTAGAGCGTCGTCTTCCCCGGTGCGCGCCTCCTCCCTCCCGGCAGGTCAGCTGCGGAGCACCAAGGCTGCCCCAGCCTGCCAGGCTTCCAGGGGCATCCCGCCCCAACCCCGACTGGTCAGCCCTTGCAGGCGGCTCCCGACTGCGCCTCCGCCGACCTCCGCTTGGCGCCGAGGCACGAGACGGCCCGCTCCCGCTCCGTCTCTCCCGCTGGTGCTGGCCCCGTCTCTCCGCTCCACACACAGACAGCCGACCGGATCCACCATCCCTGTCGACTCCACGGTCACACTGCCAGTCTCTTACCCTGCCGCGCACACACTCACGCATTCACACACAGGTTAAAAAGGGCCCGACTGCAATCAGGCTTAATTGGCCGCAGCCGGTTAAGTCTCACCCCACCCTCCTCCCATCTGCCACATGCATATACAAGACCTCATGAGAGAGAGTGGGAGTACGTCAGGCACAGCATCAACATCCAACTTGTGGGCGACAATGACCTCATCACAAACTGCATCGTCCAAACCAACCGACCGGATGGCATAATATTAGGAGACAGTCCCTATCCACTCCTACCATGGCTGATGACCCCTTTTCTTGCAGAAAACACACCTGAGCAGGCACGCTTCAACACTGCTCATTGCAACAAGATGTGCAATTGAGCGTTTAAATGGAGTTCTGAAGAGGCGCTTTGCATGGCTTAACTACTTGCGAGTAGAACCACAGGGAGTGTGCAAGATAATGCTTGCTTGTTTTGTCCTGCACAACATCGCTACCAGGCGCAATGTCCCTCTCTGTGATGCCGTTTATGATGCACCTGAGCCTTTTGAAGACCCAGACCAACCTCCGGCGTTCTCTGAATGAGGGACTGACTGGACGTGCAATTTCGGTTTGCCCCTCGGAACAGAGTTACAAGGGGTAGTGGTTGAAATCTCTCCCTATGAAATAGGACAACCCTTCAAGACCCTGATAAGTCATCGATGATGTTTACGTAAACAGATGCAAACAGATGGTATTATCACAGTGACATTTGCCATTTATCTGATGGAGATAGAAAAGCATGGACACTCACGATTCGTTCACAACTTATACGTTTCACGCTATCAATCGATCAAATAAAAAAGACCACTGCTTCATTACCGGGCCACTTAAAGACAGAATAGCGTTAGCGGTGCTCTGTAGGCTAGCAAGCCGTGCTCCTAAAGTTACCCTGCCAGTCTGCACTGATATTCAAGGAGCTGTAACAAGTGCAGCAACTTCGCTGCTGGACTTTAGTTATATTTCGGGCGTCATATGCCATCAAAGGGTGGAAATGCAACATGGAAATATGTCAAAATGCGGGACTGTTGCGCACAAATCAGCCTAAAAACAATGTTGTAACGTTAACTAGCGAGGTAGAGACATCAGCATACTAGAGATTTTTTGTTATGCTTGTTATAAAGAAAAGGTCTATAATACATTGAAACGACATTAAACTAAGATAATACGACGGTTATAATATTTAAATCTTTATTAATGAAGAAAATACTACATTTGTGGTTTCCTTTTGTTGCTTGTGCAGCGTTTGCCACCATCTTGCCGATGATTATCGGAGATTTCTCATAACCCTCGGTTATGAGTGTGCCCCTGAAAAATCTCCGTTTGGAGGGCCATGTAGCCCTAGCACTTCGCCCTACCCCTCGATCCCAACAAGAATTGGGACACCCACCTACACGTGAACGCACAAAACGGAGGGGAAGGGCTAAGGGGTAGGGCCAAGGGGTAGGGCCAAGGGGTGAATTGGAACTGCTGCTGTAACAACGGGGAATGAGGACTCAAGTGGACAGCAGGGATGGCTTCTCGGCATGGGTAGGCTCAAGAGTCAGTGACTGTGGATGGAAGCACAAATAGTTAAATAGTGACAAACCAGATGAAGGTGATAATTTTGTTGTCCCATAATATCCATCAATGTGGTGAGCTTTAAGGTCATGAAGGTCATTGGGATTAATACATGTACAAGGTGCACTGGAGGTGGGGGTGAGAGAGGGCTTTGATTATTGCATTAAAATAGCCAATTTATTGTTCATGTCTTTTACAGTATATACAGTTATGTAATTCTACACCGAATCATAACTAACCACAAAAATCGTATCAGGCTTTCCTTAAAGCAAAATCTTATCAGATAGGGGTCTGTCTAATGTGTATCTATTCAGGGTTCATGACATAAAAAAGAAACATGAAGTGGATAAATTCAAACTAAAATGAACTGAAACCAACCAGGAACGGTGTGGACACAGAGGATCATCACCCTTATCTTTGAAGAGGATTTCCCGGAGATGAAGGACATTGACACCTTCACGCGGATGCCCTGGCTGGAGTACAGGTTTAAGGGGAAAGACTACAGCACCCGCCGTTCACCACGCCTCTTCTGCTCCCACCTGCAACAGCACCTCATGCCCAGGGGCCTCCTCAAAAAAAAGGCCAAAGTAAGTTAATATGCATGTATGCAAACTGACCCCACACACACACACACACACAGTTGATAAAGTTTGAGTTTCTGTAAGTGGTGCTTTTTTCTTGGTCTGTGTGGCCATAGTGGCTATCAGTGGTCATGCTAACTTCCCAATCCTTCTTCTATTTATTCTAAACAAACCAGAAAAGTAAATGCATCACCAGGAAGTGACAGGCAGGCACTTACCTGACTGACAGGCACTCAGGCACTTACCTAGCTAGCAGTACAGACCCCCCGCCCCTAATACCATAGTACCATACTGTACAATACCACACAATACTACACTATACAGCACAATGCCACGCAGTACTACACTATTCTACACACTGCCACACTCAGCTTTGCTCAATACAACCAAGCTGCGCTTTCATTAGTGTTCTCCACAGCTAGCGTGCTTCCTCCTCATCCACAACCACACACTTGCTCCTTTGACTGCCTGAGACATATTCCTAACCGCTTGCTTCAAACTCTTTCCGTGAATGCTCAACTCGCCTAGCAATGCAAAGACCAAGTAGTAGCACATAATGAGGCTAAGAAAAATGTATTAATATATGAGTAATATAGAGATATGATATGCAGTATGAAATTAGTTAAATATTATAAAAACATCATGATATATGCAACATATAGCAAAAGGGAAAGAATATGAGAACATGAAGAAAACAATATGTTAATTTACAGCTTTTATATGTGGGCTTCTCTCCTCTAAGGTCATCTACGTGACCAGGAATCCTAAAGATGTAATGGTATCCTACTTCCACTTTGTCAAGTTCATGAAGAAGCTGGAGAAACCGGAGAATTATGAAGAGATGATGGACAAGTTCTTCAGCGGATGGAGTGAGTAATGTTAGCTAACATAAAAAAGGACTAACTACACCAAGGATTCTGGTCTCCAGAGGATTGGAAAACAGTTAAATTTTCTTGTTATTTCATATATCAATTAGTACATTGAGAAAGTCTAACGATTTGTTGTCAAATTATTACACTGAATGAAAAGGGAGATATCTGGAAGAAAAAAACAACAGACTTCTGCTGAAGTGGGTGTTAACGGCAGTATATGGCTCTCAGCACCACTATTTGCTGATAATAGGCGTTTTCCGACCGCAAGAACTAGAACCTTTTGGGTACTTTTTTGAGCAGGAATCTTAGCAGGAACCTTTTTAGTTCCCCAAAAGAGTTCCAGATTGCTTTCCCACACCAAAGTACCGGGGAGATCATGCAAATTTGGAATATGTGAAGCGACAACTGTCCAACTGTTTGGTTTCATACTATAGATAGATAGATATAGAAGTTTAAGCAGCTATGGGGTTGGTCCGCCACAAAATAAAAAGTAAAAATTCCTTTATCATCAATTTAATTATAATTGAAATGTGTCTAACATGTGGATGATGTGAAAAACAACATAAAAAAACCATAAAAAACAGCTATTTTATATGTAAAAAGCTGACCTCAGCCATTGTGCCGAGATTTTATTGTGGTAAACAATTTAAAAGGGCCAAATCATGCAAGAACAAACAAACATGCCTCAAAGGTAAGATTGATGCCTTCTATGCAACAAAAATATTTCAAATTATTTCAGAATACTATTCCTCCCTTAAGGCGCAATTATATTTAGTATTCAAATTCTGCAAACTAGCAACAATTAAACAAAATGACATTCATATGTCAGAGTCAGTCCTTGTGCCCTGCAAAATCCAAATCTCAACAGGCTTCCCATAGAAATGCCTGTTGAGATGAGGGTGTAGCCACCAGGTGACATTTGCTTAAGGTAGAGCCTTGTGATTTTACACTGACTGTAAGAAACGTTTGGACATTTGCATAACTCTGCATGTGGATCTATGACAGGTTCTTCAAAGCTTGAATTGTTATCATGCCACTTTGCACTTTGGCATAACACATGCACATGACCTTTCAGTCCTACTACAACTGTCTAGAGAAAAAAGTCACTCTGAGATGTCTTAGTCTTGTGCAAGTTATTGCAGCTAACATTGATATAAAGGATACATTTTATGATACTTTGATAAGATTGAGTGCCTCTCCGATTCCTCTATAAAATTATTATGGAAGGGAGATACTGGTTCAACTGAATCTGCATCGGTTATAGTAAGTGTTTCAGTGTCAGTGGCACCATATAGTAATTGTTTGTAAGAATGTTCATGAAGTCAATCCTGTAATCACATACTTCATTCATCTATCGAGTTCAAACAATGAATAAAAAAAAATCTCTTATGGTTTCAAAATTCAAAAGTGGCCATGGCCATCATTATTGGCACCCTTTATAACAAAACAAATCAATTTTGTTGGAGGAAATAGATTCTCATTTGCGGTGTAATTAAATTCACCTGTGAAGCTATTTATTTATTTATCCATAATAATAATATTTTTTTATCCATTTTAAAGTGATAAAAGTATATTATCAAATTCAAATTTAAGAGTTTTATTGGCCATTTGCGACAAGTACAAAATAATTATAAATGCGTCAACTGAAAGTAAGTTCGCTGAGCTTATAAGTTTATTTGATCCATGTAATCTGAGCTGCTCACTAGACGAAATGGTCAATGCCTTCAATAACAACCTGATTAGCACACTGAACAAAGTTGTCCCACTCAAGCTTAAAAAGAAATCATGTGACAAAACATCTCCTTGGATTGACAAAAGTGTGTGAGCTAAAGAGAATGTGTAGAGCAGCTGAAAGGAAATGGAGAAAAACTGGATTGGAAGTCCATCGTAGCATTTACAAAGAAGCCATGGTTGCTTACATCTACACTGTATGCACTGAGAGAAGGGGCTTTTTTCCAAGCTTATTACAGAGAACTGTAGTAACTCTAGAATATTGTTTTCTACTATTGACTGACTGCAGAACCCGGGTCCTGTCTCTGACACTTTAAGCCGTGCCTCTGCCCCTAAATGTGAGGAATTTGCAAATTTCTTCAATAATAAAATCACAACCATCAGAGCTGGTATTGCTACAGTTGCTGGCGACCCCTGCAGGCAACCTTGTGAAAGGCAAACAACCATGAAAAAAATTCAATAATAATAATAATCTCCACTGCAGAGTTTAGTAAAGTTGTAGCTGAGAGCAAATCTTCCACTTGCTGTCTTGACCCTATTCCTACTACACAGTGTCTTTAACAGGATCTCAAGCACTCTCTAACAAATTAGTAGTACATCTCTTGAGACTGGAGTTTTCCTCGATCCCCGAGAGCTGCGGACCTCCAAGATGGCGACCAGAGGGTGTGTTACACCTGGTTACACCTCCTGAAAGCCCTCTGTCAACCCTCTATTTACTCTTTCTCTTCATCCCTGTCCAGTGGTTGGAGGTTGCTGGTTTGACCATGTCCATGGATGGTACACCAACCAGGACAAGTTCAACATTCTCTTCCTCGACTATGAGGATATGATCAAGGTGATCAGTGGTAACACACATACACCATTAGTTGGATGTTGTATGTGAATAGGATTAGACCGATGTATCCGTTCGCTGATATACTAGGACACAACCAATGTTGTCCACCTCTCATAAGATGGATATAATGCAGTTTGATTGATAACATTTATTGTACAATTGATCAATACTACACTGGTTGTCTATGAAAAGCCTGAACATGAACTGAACACAAGTATGCATGAATATGTTTTAGGATGATCATTATTATTAGTAGCAGTAGAACCAGAAGTATTAATCCTAGTAGCAGTACTGGGCTAGCTGGGTTTAATGAAGAGTGCTAGTTCCACATGATGGTCTAAATGTTGTTTCAGTTGTTTCCACCCTCAACAGAATAAAGTTCTGGGAGAGACACTCAGTACTCATGTCAGTTATTGCAATTTTTGGGGATGAAACTGGTCAATTTTAAAGATAAAATATTAGCTATCAGCAGCTTCAATTAAAAAAAGGTTAGTATTGACCCTCAAAAACCCATGTCCTGCTAAAAACTGAGCTAAACACACATAAATGCACACACACACACTTACCATGTTCTGTGTTTATTTCTTCTGGGTGTCAGGATTTGAGATCTGTGGTAGTGCGCTTGTGTGAGTTTGTACAGAAGAACCTGTCGGATGCAGCCATCGACAGCATTGTTGAGAGGGTGACATTCAACAATATGAAGAACGATGACAAAGCCAACTACGAGTTCCTGGGGGATGACATAAAGGACAAAACCAAGGGCAAGTTCCTGAGGAAAGGTGAGCACTCAACAGCACTGAATGGGGAAAATTCATTACTCAACACAAGTTTTAGAAGGGTCAAAAGTCAAAAAGTTTTTATCATGATAATGGAGAACAAAGATTGAGCAAAATCACTAGAAAGCCATACGTATAAGATAATTCTCATCACAGCAGCATTCAGAAACAATGTTACCTCTAAGCTTAAATTTTGGTGACCTATTTATCAGATTGACCAAGTAATAATATCCTTTCATTAGTCATTGCTCCATTTTATCCACAGAAATGTAGTAGATATGAGCAGGTTTGGAAGTTTTCGTGACAAATGATATGCGACTTTGTCATACCTTACGATTTAGTGAAATGACGCCCCTGTTCTATTGTGTCCTAATTGCCCACATTACACTTGAAGAAAAAATCCAACCAAAAACATATTAAACATATAAACATATTAATATTGGTGATGTACATTGCATTCCTGGGTCCATTTTGTTGTTTGGTGGTGTATTTTTCTTATTCCTGTGGATAACTGGAACATAAATGATGTGACGTCACGTTAAGATATTTCTACCGCAGCAATGGAGTTTGATTTTCAGCTATCTAAAGCAAGGGCTTCTTTCTTGAATCATCATTTTACATCTAGATTCAACAATCATACAGGGAGAAGTCCATCATAGAAGAGGCAGAGATACCAATTCCTCCACCGACAGGAGCCTCAATAGACCAGAACGCAATGCAGCCACAAGAAATGTGTTTAGAGTAGTGGGGTGCGACTTCCACTTTTTCTCGAGACTCGTACTCTTACTAATGCTATTATGTTCTCTGGGGGTTGTTGAAAGGCATTATGGGAAGTGTAGGAAATCACTAGCTGAAGTAAAAGTAGATGAGGCAGGTTGATGGAAAGTGGTGGAATGCATTGAACATCACAGATTGCTGATGGATAACTGTGTAAGAATATCTGAGGGTGAAATTTTTCAAACTTGGTCGCTCATTTTATTCAGGTGTCCAAAGAGTGGCTGTGACAGCAAGAGTGAAAAGAGCCATTGTTTATCCACTGGTTTCAAGTCATCATTGCTGGCCTCTAGTGGAGATCATATAACACCACATTATGTGTGTTTGCCCCCCCCCCCTCAATGTATCAGGTACTATTGGTGACTGGAAGAACGCACTGACGGTGGCCCAGAACGAGCGCTTTGACAAGATCTATGAGGAAAGGATGAAGGACTTACCACTCAAATTCATCTGGGACATCAATGAAATCCAGGACTGACTCTCTCTCTCTACTCTTTCTTGAGACCCCATTTGCAGTTTTTTTTTGCAGAAAAAAACATGGGTGCATTGACAAGGACCGTACCCATAGATGCCGATTCATGTTTTTGCCAGTGGGTGCTCAAATCAAGTGAATACCACCAAGGTGAAGATTGTCACAAAATCACTTTTATTGCGCTTGCTTTAGTAATTACCGTGGTGCAGGGTACTGTCATCTGTCGGACGTAGACACACACCGAAACAAAATGCAACACTGCTCTGCTACAAATTCATCACTGGTGGTGGAGGCCTCACTTTGACTATCTTTACACTCGGTATCTCTCTCGTTTTTTTAATTACAAATTCTTCAATTTTTAAGATGTTTAATAAATGAACTGGTAATTGGGTAAACAATAAGCCCAAATTAAAATTCACATTCACCATTGGTCAACAAAACTGTCTCAATTAGAAAAAGAAAGTGATAGGTGAATTTATAGACTGAGACATGATAATTACATTTAATATGATTATTGTGCTGTGTATGCTTGTATCATTGCATATTAACTCATTCATATTAACTTTGCATCATTTATATTCATTATATATATATATTTTGAGCATTTATAAATGGTTTAACTATGTACACTGTCTGTAGGTTAACTCTTATAGAGGACCCTCAGGGTCCACAGGATTTATGGTACACTGAAGGAAGAAACATCTGGTATTAGGACTGGATGGGTCGCAGGGCTGTGTGGAAAAATCCATGAGTAGGGGTCCCCGAGACATATATGGAGAAGATATCCAGCCAGGGATGAAGTTATGTCTTTGGAATGTATACATTGACCCTATATAAGATCCTGCAGTTCCTTTGTTAGACAGACTCATGCTTTGCCTTGTTTGGTGATGTTCATCTCTGTCCACACGTGTGTATTAAACTGCTTGAAGTAAGATCAACTTGGGGCCTACTCTCATTTCACCTAGTTTTACCACGAAGGAAGAGAATCCCAACTTTCAGGAAGTCAAGAGCACACTAAATAAAATGAAATAAATAGCAATACTCTGTAAATACTATAAATATTATTATATTATTACTGCCCTATACCTGTCTAGAGTTTTGTCTGTGGACAGTACCCAGGGACGTGCACAGATAGACCCCAGGTAGTGCTCAAGCACCTGCCCTTTTGCCCTCTGACCACATAAGTGCCCTTTTTGAAAGACATTTTTTATTTATTTCTTTTTCTAATTTTATATTTTAGTTTTTTAATGTGGCCTATGGCATCAATTCTCAATTAAAAGTGTGTAATAATTCCCGAAAATTGCATTTGAGCTGTAATTCTGCGAGACCGCACCTCACGAGCCTCCCCCCGCCTCTCCCTTTTCGACTTTTCTTGTTGACGCAGCTGCCACATAAACTGAGTGCCCTGCAGCAGCATCCACTTGACATGACAGCCAGCCAGGTAACGTAACGATAGTGTTTGCCCTAAGCCAGTCGCCAAACTAACTTGGCATTGTTTGTCACTGTTGTGAAATTAGACCACTATTAAAACATTTCAATACAGCAACAGTCAGCCTCGAAATAGGCCACCTGCCCTCTTAAACTCTGCGCGCGCGGACATTACTCCCGCGGGGGTAAATAACGCTTGAAAGTTACGCTAAATTTTGGCGAGGGAAACTGAGTGGCCCTCAGTTTCCCTGAGGGCCACTGACTGGCTACAGTCTGGTGAGGCTTACTGTTGAAATGCATTGACTCTCTCACCAAGCAGTCTTACCCAAATAAATATCATATCATACTGTTTGTCTATTTTAGGGAGATTAACCCTTAATTATCTTGCACAACATTGATTTTGCTCATTTACCAATTGCAGCATAATAATGCCAAGAAAGGACAGACTAAAAAAACAAAGAAAGGGAGCTACAGCAGGCAGCCCAGGGAAGCAGCTCTCTGCTATCTTGGGTCAGGCCATCTACCAGCAAGGAGGATGAGGGAAATGTATTGCCACCTGATACAGAACCCATCACAGATGAAGAAAGGTCAGTCTAGAGCAGAGTCATGTAAGCTATTTTCTACTAATCTTATATAAGTTAGGTCTACATTACAACACTTGCAGTAATCTTGTATTTACCTTAAATATTATTAAAACATTGCCAAATGACAAATGGTCTATTAAAATTTGTCTGCAGAAAAAGTAGCTATGTGATAGGGTATTGAAGTTGGGCCATGACAGTTACAGTCTGGTGAGTCTTACTGTTGTAACAGTAGAATATATATTGTTTTCTTTGTTGTTGCCAATGCTTGTCCTTGTGATACAGAAATAGTGAATGCTAAAGACCATCGTCTCTGTGAATTGATACAGTAATTTTGTAGAAACCTGTTGAGTATTAAACATCTGCATGAGTGTATGGGTATTGAAATAAATAAATATGTAAGTAAGTACAAGATGTGCCACTGTAATGTTATTTTTTTCAATAAATAAGAGAGGGGTGCCCTTTTTTTTTTTTACTTGAGCACCTGCCCCCCAAAATGTCTGTGCACGCCACTGACAGTACCTCATCATCAGACTCTGACTCTGACCCCATCAGTAGGAGGGCCATCTTCTTTGGTGGCTCTGGTTCCATTTCCTCTGTGGAGGGCTGTGATGCAGGTTCTCTGTCCTTCAGCATCTCACTCAGCTTTCGCCACACCTCTTCCCTCTCTGCTCTGGGCAGGCACCTGAGGTCCTTGAATCTGGGATCTAGAGCTGTTGCTACTTTTAGCCATGACAGGTTTGTGTTCTCCTTTCGTCTGTTGAGGTCCTCTGTGAATGCAGCCTTGAAGCGCACTATATAGGCAGGGTCAACATCTGAGACCTCCATCGTATGCAAGAGGTGGCAGAGTGCAGGCAGCACCACAGAGCACGACACATCCTGTCACATTTGTCACCACCCAGGAGCTCAGTGACATACCTACAAACACACAACAGAATTAATTACTACACTTTTCATTCAGATAACACCCATTTGGGGGACAGGCCTAAAATTATTTCTAAAATACAATAACAAAGTGACTATTATATTAATTGTATTTGTCAGAAAATAAAATTGGAGAGGATAGGGAAATCACCTTACCTGCATGGCTCCAGCAGTGTTTCCAACTTTGCCAGCCTGTCATATTCAGCTGAGGTTCGCATGGCTAACTTGTGCTTCTGCAGTGCCAGTGTTGCCTTCAGTGGGTCTTTGTTGTGTTGGACCCGCTTTATCATTTCGAAAGTTGAATTCCAGCGCGTGGGTACATCCTGGACGAGTGACTCCTCTTCTTGCCCATGAGAGGCTTGCTGAACTTTCAGCTCTGCTGTGTTTGCAGGACTGTTTGAAATGTCCAACAATTTTATGGCACTTAGCTAAAGCCACTGTGATTACCCTCTGTATAATGTGCGCTACACAGGGCATATGCTCGAATGGTAGACTCCTTGCTGCCGCGATCATTTTGCAAGCTCTACCTTGTCCGTTATCTCCCACTCCTTTGCAACTTCAAGAAACCAGACGCCGAATTGTGCATGCTAGCAAAATGCCTTTCCTCTGTTTTCACAGTGTGCAGTTGCCATTTGTCATCGATTAGGTGTGCCGTTACACCGAGGTAGTTATGGTTGCTTGTCCAGTGGTCTCCAGTCAATGCAATCCATGTAGCTTGT
The DNA here is from genome assembly GCA_034670405.1 of Hoplostethus atlanticus. Classification (NCBI taxonomy): domain Eukaryota; kingdom Metazoa; phylum Chordata; class Actinopteri; order Trachichthyiformes; family Trachichthyidae; genus Hoplostethus; species Hoplostethus atlanticus. The sequence goes on along the minus strand of JAXDDX010000168.1, from coordinate 108,727 downwards.
GCCAACTGCTCCGCTTTCTTTGGAAGGTGGCTTGTATGATGGGTCGCCTGAGGCGATCTGGATAATGCCTTGAAGCCCCATGGTCTTCAACAATGTTGATGGGCCTACAGTCCATGGCGATCCATTTAGCGATTGCAGTAGTTAGCTTAGTTGTTGTCGCTTTGTTGACAGACTTGCCCTGGCTGCACTCTGCCAGTGTTGTTTGACGAACACACAGCAAAGATGTGCTTTGCCTGAAGATGGTACTTCAGATTTGTTGTGCATCGGTGGAAAGACAGCTCATCACTGCAATATCTGCACACCGGTGGATGTCTCCTCAGTCATGGTGTTGTCTGCGTTTGCTATGCATGCCTTTCAGTAATTCAGCCAGGTAACAATTTGTGTTGAAATTACGAGAGGAGGTTGGCGTCAAACTCACTCAGGATAATGCAAATATGCTTGAGAGAGAGAGAGAGAGAGAGAGAGAGAGAGAGAGAGAGAGAGAGAGAGAGAGAGAGAGAGAGAGAGAGAGAGAGAGAGAGAGAGAGAGAGAGAGAGAGAGAGAGAGAGAGAGAGAGAGAGAGAGAGAGAGAGAGAGAGAGAGAGAGAGAGAGAGAGAGAGAGAGAGAGAGAGAGAGAGAGAGAGAGAGAGAGAGAGAGAGAGAGAGAGAGAGAGAGAGAGAGAGAGAGAGAGAGAGAGAGAGAGAGAGAGAGAGAGAGAGAGAGAGAGAGAGAGAGAGAGAGAGACTTTTAACATATAAAGCAGAAGGAGCTCTACGTTTTACAAGCCAAAGATATAATTATATTCCAACTTCGAAAGGCCCAAACAAATAGGATAATTTCAAAAATAAGACATCCTAATTTCAAAAAAATTATGACAAAGCCAACAGAGATAGCGGAAGCTTTCGCAGTTTTGCAGAAGAGATCACACCAGTATTATCTAAAGTCTTTAACTATGCTCTATCATCAGGTAACCCACCAAAAACTTGGTCAGAAGCCATAATCTCGGTCTTGCATAAGGAGGTCAAAGATCCAACTTCATGTGAGGGATATAGACCTGTTAGCTTGCTCTGTAATGACTTAAAAATATTAACAAACATATTGGCACAGAGAATGCAGAAATGTATAACCAAATGAATCAAACCGGATCAAACAGGGTTTATCCCTGGTAGACAAGGTGCTAACAATATTAGGAGAACATTAAATATTATATCACGCACTAAAAACAATCCCCAGCCTACCATGATGCTCAGTTTAGATGCACAAAAGGCATTTGATCGGGTAAAATGGAGCTTCCTATACCATACATTGGCGGTTTTTGTGTTTCATTCGACTTTCATAGACTGGGTGAAAATGGTTTATAAAAACCCAAAATCACAGATCAGAGTTAATGGTTGTTGCTCAGATTTTTTCTACCTCAAAAGAGGAGTCAGACAAGGAGATTGTCTGAGTCCGTTATTATTCGCCACAAGTATTGAACCGTTGGCTGAGTCAATAAGACAAAATAAGGGGAATAAGGGATGAAGGGGGGGTAGAACACAAAATATCTTTATTCGCGGGCGATATAATAACATATATATATATAAGTGAACCATCCTCATCTATACCAGCCCTGTTGAACAACCTGAATGAATATGGAGAAATATCGGGATATTTGACCAATGAAGCTAAATCTGTAGCTATGATGTTCTCAGGTGAATGTCCAGCAGAACTAGAGGGAAAGGTTCATTTTAAATGGACTAATAAAGGGTTTAGACACCTGGGTATTATTATTACTCCTATCACATCACAGTTATTTGAAGCGAACTATGGGAAATTGATAACTGAGATAAAGAAGGATTTGGCTAGATGGGAGATTTTACCTCTGACTGATGGGGAGAATAAAAACGGTGAGAATGAATATATTGCCAAGATTGTTGTTTTTGTTCCAGTCATTATGTATTGTGATTTCTAGTTCTACTTTTAAAATATTAGACAAAATCATATCAAAATTCCTATGGCAAAATAAAAAAGCTAGAATTAAATATAAGACACTTCTTTGCCCGAAAGAGAAGGAAGGGTTGAATTGACCTAATTTAAAAAATTACTATTGGGCAGCTCAACTTAGAGCTATAATTATGTGGATAACTAAAGAGACAGATGTGGTGTGGGTAGGAATGGAGCAAAATTCATGTCAAAATGTACCTTTGGAATCACTTTCATTCTTGACTGAAACGGCACAGAAAAAGCTCAAGATTGGTAATGGCTGGATCAGGGGAACGATGAAAATATGGTCAGTAGTACGAAAGAAATTAAAACTATCAAACTCCGTTTGATTTGTAGGGCCACTAAAATAGCAACAAACCCAGATTTTTTACCATCTACTATGGACGCAGGTTATAACAAATGGACAAACAAGGGGTTAATATATATCGCACAAGTGTTCAATCGACCAACCATGAAGTCATTTGAACAACTTGCACAGGAATTTAATCTACCAGCCCATGACTTTTATAAATTCCTACAATTAAGACATTACCTTCAGAAACATAAGGAATGGGAGAATATTTGTAAAACACCATCCAAACTAGAGAAACTGTTAATGCCAGTTACAGAGGAAGAGCCAAAAAAAGGGATTATATCAAAAATGTATAAAGCACTGCAACATGAATCTAACGATAACAATATGGAGGTCAAAGAAAAATGGGAGTTGGAAACAAATATTATAATAACAGATGACAAATGGGAGGAAACATTCAAAGCAGGACATAAACTAACCAACAGCCCAACATGGAGGGAATTTGAGTGGAAGGTGAAAATGAAATAATTTTAACATAACTATCACTTCAAAATACAATACATCTGAACTATGTTGGAGGGGTTGTGGATTGGTGGGGGACTTTACACATATATTTTGGGATTGCCCAAAACTCCTGGATTTCTGGAAGAATGTTCAAAAGGAGATTAAAAAGGTTTTGGGTATTTACGTTAGACCCAGCACTTTTCATACTGGGTATACTTCCGGATAATATGACGGATAAAGATTTAATTTATTTATTGAGAACTCTGCTTTTAATAGCAAAAAAAATATTTCCTTGTTGAAGCCACATCCCCCCAGCATAACGCAATGGAGAGACAGGGTAAAGAATGTCTTCATCATGGAGAAAATCACAGCGAGATTACAGTTGAAAACAGACAGGTTTACTGAAAGATGGTGACCATTAATACAGGCAATGTCAGAACTCTAATCACCTCTTTTATTTATTTCATTGTATTTATTTTAATCTTTTCCTAGTACACTTGTTTTTTTTGTTTGTTTTTTTACTTCAGGTATAAGTCACAAAGTATGTTTGGCTGTTACTGCAGATGTTGTGATGTGGATTCATTGGGGGTACGAATGGTGTAGTATTGGGCACATGTGCGGCGCATGTTTATGTATTGCGAGAACTGGTATTACCAATGAAAAATTACTTCATAATAATGTCAGAGTAGACATGAGAAGAATGTGAATTGTGACAAGTCTAACTATATGCATCTCCAAGTTGTATGTTCTCTGTATAATGTATGTTGAATAAAAAAAAAAAAGTCGGTCTTCCCATCACTCACCTTACTGTCTGTAAGGGTGTGCCCCAGGGCTCAGTTTGTATATGGTTTACTTACTTAGTTTACTAAGTAAACCATATACAGATGGTTTACTAAGTAAACCTGTATCTTCTGCCCTCGCTACGCGTTTGCGTACGTAACTATGCAGTGAGTTAAACACTCTTCCAAACAGTACCCAAGATGGAAGCTGACTTCAGGTGTTTTAATGGAAGCGGTGTGAAACTAAAAACAGTACAAAGACATGAGTAAGTTCCACATAATAACAATAGATCTCTATGAAGATTAAATAAACACATAAAAGATATGAATGGAAGAATATGAATTACTGCCGAAAGCATTACACAATGCTATACTCAAACCAATGAGCTATGAGATACTAAATTATGCTGTAGCTATATGCTTAAATCAGCACTCAAAGAAGGATACATGAACAGGTAGTAAGTAAGAGAATACTGTAACAGGTACTGTATGTATGATACACAATGGCAGATACACAAATGCTTTACTTCATAATCAATCAAGGAAAATCTAAACAGGTAAGTATTTAAAGTAAGTGTAATACCATGGCTTAAAAATGTGATTAGAGTAGCATGTCATAGCTTACTGAAGTCTACTGTAGCATAACCGCTAACACGGTAGCTTGAAAGACGTAACATAACCATCATGACAAACGACTGTAAATAAACATCTCAAAGTTGACATCCTCTCTAAATAGAGCTAGGATAAAATGTATAATGTGTGTCTGAACAAATATACTCACAGATTATGCTTTTACAAGGGCATAAACAAAGTGGAAAGAGGTGGATGAGTGAGTAAACAAGCTGAGTTCTCTCACATCTAATGCTTAGCAAAAACGGAAGGTTCAAACTAAAAAACTTTGAGTCAGGACACTGCACATAAACTGCGCCAAAAGGGGGCGCCAGAATACGTATGTGAGTGCCAATAGTAGGAGAGACAGAACACTGTACATAAACAAACACTCCAGGCTTGATTTAGTTGTCCTTGGTTGGTCATTTCCTCAAGTCTTATCACCTATACTGGTCATGTGTTATTTTTAGTGGTGTCAATTGATTAAAAAATGTAATCAAGTTAATCACAATAATATGCTGTGATTTATCATGATTAATCACAAGTTTAAAATACTAGTATTTACTTGTATTCCTTGAAACGGTGTGAGCTTGTGTGACATGACTCCAGTCAACCAGTTCATAAAGTCTACTTTTCTTTTAACCAGTTACTCAGGCAGACTAGCTTGTTGGCATTTTCAGATGACAGAGCTGGGGGCTGTTCCACAAAGCGAGCTTAGAAAAGCGGCGATCAACCTCGCAAGCCTGGTTTGAATTAACCTAACAAATCAATCAGGGCTAAAGCGGTTCCACAAAGCCCAAGTGAAGCTACCGTGATCGGGCTAAACCGAGCCAGGCTGAAGCAATCCAGATAATTGCGCGTGCACAGTTGTACACGGGTTATTTAAGCAGCCCGAGTGGTCGATCATGGATCTGATCGATTCATCATGGCGAAAAATGACGGTAAAGACAGAGCCGCAATGTTCACGGCCACTGAACAGCAACTTTTAGTGGAGGTCTATGGAGAATTCAGCCATATTACAATGAAAAGGAAAATACGATTGCCATAAATAAAGGGAGAGAGAAAGATTGGCAACGAATTGCTGCTAGATTGAATGCGTCAGTAATTGTTGAATTAAAAACGAACAAATTGTATAGACCTTATTAAATATCATGTGTTCCAACAATATTAAAGAACTGAAAAGCTGTGCTAAAAATATTATAAATGAAACCATGCCATATATGAAACCTCAAGACTGTAAATGTACTATCTATCGCCATAAATTATGTAGTAAAGGCTATACGTAAGGTTTCATCTTACTACATTACAATCATCGTACTGTACTAGACCCTATACGGGGATCGAACTCACAACCTTAAGACTGAGAGTCTCATGCTCTACTGACTGAGCTGTTCGGGCTGGTTCTTACTTCTATTATATTTTTATGAAATCGGTTGTTTCCATCCTGGAAATTGATCGGTTGAAAGCGTGTTCTACAGTGACTGTAAATCCCATACAGAAACAGTGAATGCGTCTCCTAGCAACCGTGGAAACATCTTGACATATATTCAAGGTACTTTATTATTTCAATGAATTTGTTAAATAAAAATAATTTAGAAAATAAAATAATATTGTGTCATCAAATAATTTCTGTAAGTTGTAACCGTTTTCTAAAAGCAATACGGCACTTGAGGTCTCGCTGGACACTCATGGTTAAATGGGGTTGCCTAGCAACGCTCTGAACCGTGACTGTATCCCCGATACAGCCTACATCATTTTATATTTTTTATTTTCTATTAACGTTACATTTTATGTCTGATAGTGTAGGGTCTAGGGTAATAGTGTTGAACATTAGGATGGTGGAACCTTGTTTGAAAATCATTGCGTTTCAGTCGGATCAGTGTTACGGGAGTACCGATTCAGCTTCAACTGTTGTTTAGCCTGATATCTAGCCTGCCCCGAGGCAGGCTAGTTTCGAAGCATAAGTTGCCACAGCAACTTGGCTTGAACTATGCTGAGCTTGCTTTGTGGAACCGAATAAACCTGAAAATGAGCCAGACTAAGCGAAATAAGCCTGGATAAGTGGTAAGCTCGCTTTGTGGAACACCCCTCTGATCTCTTCTTCTGCACAATGTTGCCTGCCAAAGAAAACATTCTCTCACATGGCACTGTTGTGGCAGGTGTAGCCAAGTACCTTTGTGCAAGATGGGCCAGCTTACCATGGGCACCTGTGTGTGCCGACCACCACTGTAGTGGACATGCCTCTATGCTGACACTGGGCTCTGCCCTATACCTGTCTAGAGTTTTGTCTGTGGACAGTGCCTCATCATCAGACTCTGACTCTGACCCCATCAGTAGGAGGGCCATCTTCTTCTTTGGTGGCTCTGGTTCCAATTCCTCTGTGGAGGGCTGTGATGCAAGTTCTCTGTCCTTCAGCATCTCACTCAGCTTTCGCCACACCCCTTCCCTCTCTGCTCTGGGCAGGCACCTGAGGTCCTTGAATCTGGGATCTAGAGCTGTTGCTACCTTTAGCCATGACAGGTTGGTGTTCTCCTTTCGTCTGTTGAGGTCCTCTGTGAATGCAGCCTTGAAGCGCACTATATAGGCAGGGTCAACATCTGAGGCCATCGTACGCAAGAGGTGGCAGAGTGCAGGCAGCACCACAGAGAGCAGGACACATATTTTTCACCACCCAGGAGCTCAGTGATATACCTACAAACACACAAGACCAACATAATTAATGACTACACGTTTCATTCAGATAACGCCCATTTAGGGGACAGGCCTAAAATTATTTCTAAAATACAATAACAAAGTGACTATTATATTAATTGTATTTGTCAGAAAATAAAATTGGAGAGGATAGGGAAATCACCTTACCTGCATGGCTCCAGCAGTGTTTCCAACTTTGCCAGCCTGTCATATTCAGCTGAGGTTAGCATGGCTAACTTGTGCTTCTGCAGTGCCAGCGTTGCCTTCAGTGGGTCTTTGTTGTGTTGGAGCCGCTTTATCATTTCGACAGTTGAATTCCAGCGCGTGGGTACATCCTGGACGAGTGACTCCTCTTCTTGCCCATGAGAGGCTTGCTGAACTTTCAGCTCTGCCGTGTTTGCAGGACTGTGTTTGAAATGTCCGACAATTTTACGGCACTTAGCTAAAGCATCGACAAACCCGCTGTCACGGGGAGCCAATGTGATTACCCTCTGTATAATGTGCGCTACACAGGGCATATGCTCGAATGGTAGACTCCTTGTTGCCGCGATCATATTGCGAGCGCTATCTGTTCCTATAGTGGTCATCTTGTCCGTTATCTCCCACTCCTTTGCAACTTCAAGAAACTGGCTAGCGCATGCTTCAGCAAAATGCCTTTCCTCTGTTTTCACCACACCTAAAGCGAACGAGTGCAGTTGCCATTTGTCATCGATTAGGTGTGCCGTTACACCAAGGTAGTTATGGTTGCTTACTGATGTCCAGTGGTCTCCAGTCAGTGCAATCTATGTAGCTTGTGCCAACTGCTCTGCTTTCTTTGCCTTTTCACTGCCATACAATTCATGAATTCTTGTGACAATAGTTCCCGTGGAAGGTGGTTTGTATGATGGGTCGCCTGAGGCGATCTGGATAATGCCTTGAAGCCCCTGGTCTTCAACAATGTTGATGGGCCTGCAGTCCATGGCGATCCATTTAGCGATTGCTTTAATTAGCTTAGTTGTTGTCGCTTTTGTTGAAAGACTTGGCTACACTCTGCTAGTGTTGTTTGACGAACACGACTTGATCCTGACTCAGTGCTAGCATCTTTGCCAACATCAGCAAAGATGTGCTTTGCCCGAAGATGGTACTTCAGACTTGTGCTTCGGTGGAAAGACAGCTCATCACTGCAATATGTGCACACAACTTTGGTTTTATCTAAACTTCCATCTGGAAGCTTTTTAAAACAGAATTTTCCGTTCAGCACACCGGTGGATGTCTCAGTCATGGTGTTGTCTGCGTGCTTTTCAGTATTTCAGCCAGGTAAAAACCCACGCTGAAATTACGGGAGGAGGTTGGGGTCAAATTTGGTAATATGATTAATTTGCGTTAAAAAAAAAAAAAGGTTTCCAGATTAATCGTGAGCGTTAACGCGACAACGTTGACAGCCCTAGTTATTTTCTTAAACACCGCCTAGATGGCCAGTAGGGTTGTAATACAGCATGACAATGCCCCTGTGCACAAAGCTAGGCCCATACAGAAATGGTTTGTCAAGATCAGTGTGGAAGAATCTGACTGGCCTGCACAGAGCCCTGACCTCAATCCCATCAAACCCCTTTAGGAAGAATGGACGGGTGATGACAGGCTTGACACGTGAGACATGGAAGGAGGGGTGGATACAGAGAGTGTGGGGCAATTTGAGGCGGACAACAGTGGGATTAATGACTTTAGAGATGGGGAAGGGACCAATGAACCTAGGGAAAAGCTTGCGGGAGTCGGTGCGCAGGGGTAGATCGCGGGTGGAGAGCCAAACCTTCTGTCCTTGCTGGTACGCAGGAGCAGGAGTCCGGTGTCTGTCTGCCTGACGCTGGTACCTGAGGGAGGTCCGAAGAAGGGTAGCCTGTGCCCTCCTCCAGGTACGGTGACAGTGGCGGACAAACTCCTAGGCGGATGGAACAGCAACCTCCTCCTCCTGAGTGGGAAACAGTGGAGGTTGGTAACCCAAAGAACTGTGGAAAGGCGAAAGACCAGTGGCAGAAGAAGGGAGTGAGTTGTGGGCATACTCTACCCAAGGTAAGCACTTGCTCCAGGTGGCGGGATTGGATGACGTATCGTGGCATCGTAAGGCCATCTCCAACTCCTGATTGGCTCTCTCAGACTAACCATTGGTCTGTGGGTCGTATCCAGAGGAGAAACTGACAGTGGCGCCAAGGAGAGAGCAAAAAGACTTCCAAAACTGAGAGATGAACTGTGGGCCCGATCGGAAACGATGTCCTGAGGGAGACCATGGATGCGGAATATGTGGAGGATGAGGAGCTCAGCAGTCTCTCTAGCAGAAGGTAATTTGGGCAGGGGGATGAAGTGGGCTGTCTTGGAGAATCTGTCGACCACCGTAAGGATGGCCGTGTGACCATCGGATGGCGGTAGCCCGGTGACAAATTCCAGGGAGATGTGAGACCAAGGGCGGAGAGGCCTTGGTCAGGGGGTGAAACAGACCAGTGGGGGCTCGAGTCGAGGACACCAAGGAGCGGCTCAACCCGGAATGACAGGTGAGTTTGGAGGAGTGCGCACACTGGAGGACCTGTGAGTGAACAGCATCTGGAACAAACAAGCGGTTAGCAGGGCCATTACCAGGGTCAGGTTGTAGGTGTTGTAGGAGTTTCCCTGACAATGGACTCAATCATCCATGTAACGGCGGCCACCAGACAGGAAGCGGGCAGGATGGGTTCAGGGTTGGGATGGCCCTCTACCAAACTGAAGCAGTGGGAAGGGGGTCAGGCTTGGCGTTCTTGGAACCTGGGCGATACGAGAGGGTGAACTGGAACCGGTTGAACAGCGGTGAGAGTTCAAACGTTTGGCATTCTGTATATATAGGCCAGGTTTTTATGATCAGTCCAAACAATGAAGGGCTGCTTAGCACCCTCAAGCCAGTGTCTCCACTCCTCAAGAGCCAACTTGACGGCCAGTAGCTCACGGTTGCCAATATCATAATTCCGTTCCGTAACAGACAGACGACGGGAGAAGTAAGCACAAGGGTGGCGCTGCGAAAGGACGGCCCGACCCCAATATCGGAGGCGTCTACCTCCACGACAAACTGAAGGGAGGGGTCTGCGTGGACCAAGATAGGGGCAGAGGTGAAGCGGTGCTTGAGGTCAGCAAAAGCCTTGTCCGCTTCAGGAGACCAGGAGAAGAACTTGACAGGTGAGGTGAGAGCTGTGAGGGGTGCTGCCAGGATGCTGTAGTTATGGATGAAGCGATGATAGAAGTTTGCAAAGCACAGGAAGCACTGCAACTCCTTGGTGGTGGGTTGAGGCCAGTCTTGTACTGCTGTACTTTGGCCGAGTCCACTCTCACTTGCCTCTCCGAGACGATAAGATAAGAATGTACAAACACAAAAAGGTTGAGTATGTTCCGGAGAATGTCATTGACGAGGGCCTGGAAAACAGCAGGGGCGTTAGTGAGACCAAAAGGCATAACCAAATATTCAAAATAGCCCATAGGGGTGTTGAAAGCTGTCTTCCACTCGTCACCCTTCCTGATGCAAACTAGGTGGTAGGCAATTCTGAGGTCTAATTTGGAAAATATGGTGGTGCCACAGTTCAAAAGCAGACGAGATCAGAAGTAGGGGATAGCAATTCTTTATGGTGATATTGTTGAGCGCCCTGAAGTCAATGCACAGGCAGAGACTCTTATCTTTCTTATCAACAAAGAAAAAGATGAAGATGAAGGAGTATATAATAAGTCCTGTAGCAAGAGACTCCCTTATATATTTTTCCATGGCCGCCCTCTCCGGACCATGCACTAGGGGGTACTAGGGACAGGTCAGAGTAGTCTTCAGATAGAGGGGGGTCAGGAGGTGCAGGTATGGGAGCTGACTAAAGACAGTTTGAGTGGCAGTAAGGGCTCCAGCTAACAATGGACTCAACAGACCAATCAATGATGGGATTGTGCTTCTTTCACCAAGGGTGACCTAACACTATGGGGATATGGGGTGATGCTATGAGGTGCAGGGCTACTTCTTCTTGGTGGTTACCAGAAACTAAAACAGTGATGGGGATAGTGGAATGGGTTACCTTGCCAATAAGACGACCGTCGAGGGCACTGGCCTCCAAAGGAGTCTCCAGGAGTCTCCCCACCCCTCCAACTGGTGGTTGGTGGTCCTTGTTCTCTAAATCCTATTTATCAGACCAGTATTATACAAGTATTATCCAGTATTATCCACTATACTGTCCTCCCATTCGCCCTCTCTCCACCACATATCTCCTGTACTCAGCTAATACATGTGTATTTTAACTTCTGGAGGGATTCTGAACTGCTTCACTCATCTAGAATAGGCTGAGTATATTTTTCTTGCTTATCAAGTTGCTAGTAGCCGTACTTAGACTGCTTCAGTACTAGTGCTTTAATCAATAGTCTATTGGTAGCTGCTAGTTGGTGCCATTGTCACCTCCTCCTTCCTATTCCTCCCCCTGTTCTTTACAACACCCACTTTCCTTTGCAAGGAATATAAATGCCTACCCTTTATATCTCTGTCTCAGCTATATTGCCACATATTATTTGCTTTTCTCAAGATTAGACCTTTTCCTTAGGATTTTGACCATTTAATACTAACATCTACATTTACCCTGAAATTTAGCAATGGTCCAGATCAGTCGTGAACCTTCACCTACCCCGAGGGCTTATATCCTCTTACTCTCTGTTCATCTACACATACACACAATCACTTACTTTTATTATATTGTTGTGCTTTTTGCCTGATCATCATTGTTGCTCATTCAGTAATCTAGAGGTTGGATTGAGTCAATGTCAACTTTTCAATTTTGAAAACCTCACTTATCAGTGTTGATTGAACATCACCTTTTCAATGCTGAAATCCTCCCCTGATATCAATGTTGAGTTAATATCACCTTCTCAATGTTGAAAAACTCACAAAATATCATCAATATTATTATTTAATATCATCAATCAATATTATTTAACATCACATTTTCAATGTGAAAATCTAAGCAACCAAAGATTTTTTTTTTGAAAAATCAATACTTTTGACCATATTTCAATGTTGAATCAATGCCACCTTGCTATCTGGGCTTGTATCCCATTGCTATTTTCGGGGTTAAGTTTCCGTTACAGAATTGATGCCTGAACAGGGACCGCATGGGGAGTTTTTTTAGTCAGTTTGTTTCATTAAGGGTGTGGTGATTAGTATGGAAGGTGATGATAGAGTTGAGACAGTGAGTGAAGGGTGTCAGATTTCTATTATTCCACTAGGTCAGAGATACAGGAGCTAAGGGCAGACTTCACAGCAGGGCCATTTGTCACACACAGCAATACAGTTTCTGATATTGCACAGTCTCAGGACTCTGTACCCTCAGCAGGACTCTGTACCCTCAGCTGGCGCCCCTCCCTCTGTCCCAGTGGGTCAGCCGCGGAGCACCAAAGCCTGGCGCTGGATACTGGGAGTGATCTATCAAGCAGCAAATAAAAGATCTATCCCTGAATGTTCCTCTTCATTCCTGCTTGTTGGCATCTTTCATACTGACACTTTTTGTGCTCTCATCTGTGAAATTGTAAGTCATGGCTCAACAAGAATATAAACTTCTCGGCGACACTTTATTTACGTACAAAGGTTCTGTTTTCCAAGTGGAAAAGAAATTAGAATTGACACCAAAATATATTGACAACTTGGAGCACTTTGAAATCAGAGATGATGACATTTTCCTTGTTACATTCCCCAAATCAGGTGAGTACCATTTGAGAAATGGAGTATACTGTATGTTTCTGTCACAGAAAAACCTTTAATTCCTGTTTTGGTCATTATCATGTTGCAACTGGAAATTAAGATTTATATGGTTCTTTATCAGTAGAGCAAAGTTGTTGTTTTTTATCCCAGAGCTCATGCAACCCATTCAGCAGCAATTATAAAAATATTAAAAATGCATGGTCACCAACCTAAAATTAAGGCTTTATTCCTGAAAAGTTGAGACTTTTTTTTCAGAAACCAGTGATGAACTATTGTGGAAAAAGTATGATAAAGGTTCTTATGCTTTTATATACTTTTACCTCCTCACTGACAGAAGTACAGTCTTAGAGCTACCGTTCAGGTTTATTTGTCACATACACAGTCATAGTGATACAAAAGTGCAGTGAAATGTGCGGTGGAATACTCAATCACTATGCTAAAGTAAAAAGGCAAAGGGGGCTAAACTAGGAGATATACAAAAAACAACTACAAGAAATAAAAGTCCTTCCCTTCATTTACTGAGAATTGGACCTAGGCCAAAAGTATAAATACCCTTTATATGCTCGTGGCGTGGAGGGAACTCACAAAACCAGAAAAAGGTTACATCTTACAACATAGGTGCCCAAAAGCAAATGTGCATGCAAAACCTGTACTTTAACTTACTTTAGCATAGTGATTCAGAGCATACCACCGCACATTTCACTGCACTTTTGTACCACTATAACTGTGTATGTGATGTGTTTCAAGGCTACACAGTTGCGTTATAAGGGTCAAGGCAACCTTATAGCATAATGATTAAATGAGCAACATGGTTACACAGTAATTCTTTCACAGCTTACAACAAACCTCAGGCGTTGGGGTTACATGTGTTTACTGGAACGCTACTCACAGGATTCCTTTAACAATGGTTACTCTCTAATTCCTCTAAATGCAGTTCCTGTTCCGGTTCTAAACTGTTGTAGATGACAAAAGAGCTCTCCATTGAAAACACTGGCTCCTTTTACATGTGCACAATAATGCAGCTATTACCAATACTCAGATTAAGCCATGCCGTTTACATTATTCTCAAACGAGACACCTCCCCCCAATAATGGTTTAGATGTAACATGTAGTTACTGCAAGTATTCAAACATAAATACCAAAACACTGACAGACCAATGCATTTGATGACCGATGTCATCAAATGTCGTCATGCCCTCCACTTCTGCCTCCTAGCAGTCTCTACCTGTCTGTCTCTGTCTGTCTGTCTGTGTGTGTGTGTGTGTGTGTGTGTGTGTGTGTTGGCGGGCGTGGCTCCAGACTCCGGCTCCTCCCTGACTCATCACCACCTCCCGCTCACCTGCTCTACCCCGCACACCTGCTATCCATTAACTCATCACCACTAGTATAAGAACCCCGGCTTTGCATCCACTCATCGCCAGATCGTTGTTTGTACTGCCCCGGCAGTCTCGTTCTTGGCCGCGTTGCAGATTATTCTCAGAGTTCATCCTACGCCTTTTCTAACCCTGTTGTCCTGTACCCAGATCCAGTCTCCTTCCCTGACCCCCCGCCTGCCGACCTTACCACCGCCTGTCTACCCTGCCTGCCTGTCTGTCTCCTGGTTCCCTGCCTGTCGTCCTGTCTGCCTGTCTCCCAGCTCTGTTCACCCCGCTCCTGCACCAGCCCGTCCTCCCCTTGCCATCCCTACCTTGCCACCCTCTGTACTATTCCCTAGTAAACCTGTTTTGTCCCTATCTTCGTCTCTGTTGTCTGTGGTTTGCACTTGGGTCCTGTGCACGATCGTAACAAGTACACAGATTTCTCTGCATGTTACTGCATTAGGGACTCTTGAGTTAGATCAGTTCAGTCCTGCTCATTTCAGAAGGTCTTTTATTTTCCTTTCATCTCCTTTTATATTTCTTGTTTTTTTCAGTTTTACTCAAATTATTGCTATATACCATATCAAGCCAGATTAATGTGATAATTTAGTTGTCCCATAATATCCATATATCAATGTGGTGAGCTTTAAGGCCATGAAGGTCATTGGGATTAATACATGTACAAGATGCACTGGAGGTGGGGGTGAGAGAGGGCTTTGATTATTGCATTAAAATAGCCAATTTATTGTTCATGTTCATCAACCACAACAATCTCATGAGATAAGATTTTGCTTCAAGGAAAGCCTATCAGATAGGGGTCTACCTAATATGTATCATGTCCATCATATGAAAAAGCAACATGAACTGGATTAATTTAAACTAAAATGAACTGAAACCAACCAGGAACGGTGTGGACACAGAGAATCCTAACCCTGATCTTTGAAGAGGACTTCCCGGAGATGAAGGACATTGACACCTTAACGCGGATGCCCTGGCTGGAGTACCTGTATAAGGGGAAAGACTACAGCACCCGCCGCTCACCACGTCTCTTCTGCTCCCACCTGCAACAGCACCTCATGCCCAGGGGCCTCCTCAAAAAAAAGGCCAAAGTAAGTTAATCTGCATGTATGCAAACTGACCACACATACACATTTTCTGTTGATGACATTTAGGCTCATGCGAACTGCCCTTCCTCTATTCCAAACAGACCAGAAAAGTTAAATGCATCACTTTTTGTGCACCAGAGGATTTTCCAAGGAAAGACCCTTGATACGTCATCAGTAGTCGTCGATATGTAAACAGACGCGACAAGTTTGTTGCCGTATTATCACAATGACATTGGCCATTTATCTGATGGATATAGAAAAGCATGGACACTCGCGATTTGTTCACAACTTATAAGTTTCACTGCTTCATTACCAGGCCAGAATAGCGGTGCTCTGTAGGCTAGCAACCCGTGCTCCTACCCTGCCAGTCTGCACAAATCAGCCTTAAAGCAATGTTGTAACGTTCGCTAGCTAGCTAGAGATATCATCATTCTAGTGATTTTATGTTATGCTTGTTATAAAGAAAAGGTCTATAATACATTGAAACGCCATTAAACTAAGATAATACAATGGTTATCATAAATTTTAAATCTTTATTAATGAAGAAAATACTACATTTGTGGTTTTCTTTTGTTGCTTGTGCAGCGTTCCATCTTCCGCCACCATCTTGCCGATGATTGTCGGAGATTTCTCATAACACTTGGTTTTGAGTGTGCCTCTGAAAAACCTCAGTTTGGAGGGCCATGCAGCCCTAGTACTTCGCCCTACCCCTCGATCCCAACAAGAATCGGGACACCCTACCCCTACACGTGAATGCGCAAAACAGAGGGGTAGGGCTAAGTGGTAGGGGCAAGGGAGTGTATTGGGATTGGGCCCGGGTGTTTAGAACAGCAAATGTAAAAGCTTTCATGATGTTAAATCACTGTTGCGTTATATCAGTTAGATAGAGACTAGTAAAAGTGACATTTTTTTATATGAAAAAGTTGTGGATTATTATTCTATGTAGAAATGTATGAATGAAAAGTATATAAAAATATGTATTGCAGCATCAAGAGGGTGAGCAAAGTCACAGCAGTAGTACATATAAGTGATATAGAAATATGATATATGCAGTATGAAATTAATTAAATATTATAAAAACATTATGATACACTACATGCCAAAAGTTTGTATATATAAGTTTGTAAATCTATCTTATATATGTGGGCACCTCTTCTCTAAGGTCATCTACATAACCAGGAATCCAAAAGATGTAATGGTATCCTACTTCCACTTCACCAAGTTCATGAAGAAGATGGAGAAACCAGAGAATTATGAAGAGATGATGGACAAGTTCTTCAGCGGATGGAGTGAGTGATGCTAGCTAACATAAAAAAAGACTAAGAGTCAGTCCCAATTGTGCCCTACACCAGAGATTCTCTGCTGGTCTCTAGAGAAATTGAAAGTCTAACCATTTGCTATCTAATTATCTCACACTGCATGAAAAGGGGGATATCTGGAAGAAAACAGCCCAGTAGACTTCTGCTGAAGTTCATGTTGATTGGGTGTGAAGAGTAGTAAATGGCTCACAGTTTTCCAGCATCGTTATTTGCTGATAATGACCAAAAGGCAATTTACCATCAGCCAATAACTTTCGATCCCACTTGCTGCTCTACTGGGAAAGCCTTTCAGATGCCCGATACTCCTCCAGGAGGCACTCTGCATTTTTGATGCTGTCGGCCCTCCTGATATGGAGGTAGATGACGGCAAGGCAAGCAGCGGAGATCCCGATCCGGGTGCACTGTTGGTTGCCGCTAGTGACTCCTCTCTGGCTTCGCCACGATCTTCGTCGCGGAGCTCATCCGTCTTCTCAGCGGTGCAGCAGAAGCCTCGGCGGCTGACGGACTTTTTTGGGGACATCATGTCCTCGGCAACGGCCATCAATTTGTTAACCATACCGGAGGTTCCACCAGCCAGCGCTCCGGAAGAGATGCTTGGGGACTTTTTTAAGACCCGCCCTTGTCTCGTCATCTGCCCGCTCTTCCCACCGGTCCAGCCCTACCTGAATGGAGCAGCCAAGGACCCGTCATCCCTTAAAGCCCCAGTCAAGGCATTTGCCAGCCTGACCAGGGTAGAGGGTTGGCACACTCAACAGGCGAGGGGCATACCCCGCCTAGAGTCTCCCCTGGTGGCACTTCTCTGTCCGGGCGCTGGATGGTGTCCAGATGAGAAATGGCTGCCTCCCTCCCGTCTCCATAGGCAGCTGGTCACTCTGGCAGACAAGACATATGTCTGTTCGGCCCAGAGCGCAGCAACAACATCGCTCTGTTGGCTTCTGGGAAGTAGTCCTTTGGACCTGATGAGGTGGAGACAGTGGCAAAGTTTACTGGCACTATCCAACTCTCACTGCCGGTGGCAGCGGGAGTTGGACGGTGCATGGCCTGGTCTACTATGGCACAGAGAGCCATGTGGCTCTTCCATGCTTCCATGTCGGAGCAGGAGAAGCTCCGCCTGATCCACAGGCCTCTGTCGCCGGATGGCTTGTTCGGCCCCAGGCTAGACGAGGTTTTGGCCTCCATCCAGGCCATGGATGGGGGACCGCACCCACCTAGAGCGCCATTTTGGGGCAAAAGCGCCCTTTCGAGGGGTGCCCCCTTTAAACCTGCGCTTATCTTCCCAACAGTCTGACGGCTCTCTGGGGAAAAGTAAGAGGCCAGGGGCAGATGTAGCCCTGGCCATACCGGCCAAAAGGAGGCTCGTCCCCCAGGCCCAGGAGTGGCTAAACCTGCACTTCTCTTCCCAACAGTCTGACTGCTGTCTGGGGGAAAGTAAGCCACCAGGGCCAGACATAGCCCCACGAGGGGGGGGGGGCCCCTTGGATCACACAAACCAGTGTGATGGCGGTAGGGGCCAGAGAATACAGGGCGTTCATAAACAACACTCACCAACTGTCTGCCCGCCCTCTCTCCAAACGCTATGCGTTCTGGCTAGAGAAAGGCGCGGTTCCCAAGTGGTTGAACGGTACATTGAGGGGGGGACACCCTCTCATTTTCAAACACCATCCGCCACTTTTCAAGGGTATAATAGAGACGAGGCTGAGCGACCCTGTGGCAAGCTCAGCCTTAGCAGATGAGATAAACCATCTCCTGGACAAGGGGGCCATTGTAGCCGCCCCGCCCGGCGAGGCACAGGGCGGGACCCAAGAAAACAGGGGACATGAGGCCTATTCTGGACTTAAGCCCCCTCAACAAGCTAGTGGTGGCAAGAAAGTTCAGAATGCTCACCACCAGAGCACTGCTAAGGTGTGTGAGAGAGGGCGACTGGTTAACGTCCCTCGATCTCAAGGACGCTTACTTTCATGTCCCCATTCTCCAATCACACAGGAAGTTCCTCCGCTTCACCTTTCAGGGCAGAGCATATGAGTACCAATGCCTCCCCTCAGCTATTCTGTAGCCCCGTGCACTTTCTCAAAGTGCGTCGAGGTGGTGCTGGGCCCGCTTCACCAACGAGGAATAAGAATTATATTTTACCTCGAAGACATCCTGGTTCTGAGCCCATTGGAGGAGGAGGCCAGGGAAAACACAAGGTCACTAGTGGTGCATTTCTCCCTTCTGGGCTTCACCATCAATTGGGAGAAGAGCACGCCGTTCCCCAGCCGTCAACTGGTGTATCTAGGTGTATCCCTAGATTCAACATCTATGACAGCAAAGTTCTCGCCCCAGACGCAAGTAGCCATTTCATCAGCACTAACTGCATTCCGCCCTGTCGATTATGCGTTTCCTAGGGCTTATGGCAGCAGCTCACCCAGTGGTTCCCCTGGGTCTGCTCTTCATGCGCAAACTGCAAAGATGGTTTGCCCGCCAGAAATTAGACCCCAGGTGTTACAAGTGCAGAATGTTGTCCATTCCGCTCTCAGTGACACCAGACCTGAACCATTGGAGAGACCCCATTACCATGTCCACAGGGGTTCCTCTGGACAGAGTAGCATCTCACGTTGTCATGTTCACAGATTCTTCTCTGACGGGGTGGGGGGGACTTGTCTCTCCGACTCGGTCGGTGCTCGGTGGAAGGCTCCTCCCTCTGCTCACATAAATGTGCTGGAACTAGCCACGGTTTTGAAAGTGCTGAAGCATTTTCACACCCTCGTTCAGGGTCGCCATGTGCTGGTAAGAACAGACAGCATGTCGGCAGCGGCTTATATCAACTGCCAAGGGGGAGTACGTTCCTCTGCCCTTCACAACGCGGCAGTCGAGCTCTGGCTTTGGGCGTTCCAGAACCTCCTCAGTCTGAGAGCTCTTCACATCGTGGGCAACCAGAATGTCGGAGCAGACCTCATGTCCCGTGGCGGACCCCGCCGGTCCGTGGCAGTCCTGATGAGACAGGACGCACTGTCACAAGCCCTAGGCACTGTTCAGCAACCTCCAATTCTGGCCAGTCCCGATGAGACCATGGCCGGTCCTGATGAGACAGGACGCACTGTCACAAGCCCTAGGCACCGTTCAGCAACCTCCAATTCTGGCCGGTCCCAATGAGACAGGACGCACTGTCACAAGGCCCTAGGCACCGTTCAGCAACCTCCAATTCTTGGGGGTCCGCTGATGGTTTGGTCTCTGAAAGGATTATTCTTCAGGACAAGGGGTTGTCGACAGCAGTGATTGGTACAAATCAGAGCGCACATGCCTCTTCCACTATCACTGCTTACGCAGCAAAATGGAATGCCTTTTCAAAATGGTGCGACAGCAATGGCAGCGCCCCAACCTTCTTGTTGGGTAGGGCAGGTGCTTCCGTTCCTTCATTCCTTGTTGGATAAGGAATTATCCTTCTCCACCATTAAGGTCTACGCTGCTGCGGTGCCAGAATGTCATGTTGGATAGGATGACAAGCCTGTTTTCAGTCACCCCCTGGTCAAGAGATTTTTACAGGGGGCCAGATGCATAAGGCCAGTCACACGGGTGTTAGCAGCACGGTAACAGAGTTACATTTTCTGTGCCCGGTACGGCGACTTACCATCTATATTCAGCGCACAGCTGCGCTCAGGATGCGTCCTTTTGTGCATTTTTACATGCTTGACATGACTAGGGGCTCTTTTGGCCACTCTGTTCTGGAGCTGGGAACGAATGCGCCGGCCCCTTTTTCATCAATATGAACGTCTATGTTTGCATGAAGATAAGGGATAACTGACTGTTAGTTTATCCAGGCTCCCTCTTAGTATCAACTGCATGGTTCAGTGAACACAAGATGGCAATGGTTTGATTATACTGTATTTTCATGTGATTCATGAACTTGAGTATGAATCAAACATGACCAGGTGGTACTGGATAACGTATGTAATTCAGAATATGCTTGTGTCTTTTGCCCCTCGGGCGAAGCCTACGAGAAATAAAACAATAGTTATGTACTATAACTCTAGTTCTATGATCATAGGCAAAGCCGTTTAGTTTCACGTCTGCTGTCCCCTCCATGGTTCGCGAAAGAAAATCGTGGAGGACGAATGCCGGGAGACACGGCATTATATACAGGCGCTTGGGCGAAGCCCCGGCAGATAGGTGCATCGTTTAATTTTCAGTGCTCACGCTCTCACGCATGAGCATTGCCCATATGGCGAAGCCTAAACGGCTTTGCCTATGATCATAGAACTAGAGTTATAGTACATAACTATCGTTTTCAGTGCACTGGGCAGATAGCTGGATGAGTGGATGAGTTGAGGGATGAATGTCAAGACAGATAGACCAATATCAATTTCAATAGGTTTTGCAATTACTTGTGTAATGATAGGCTGTATGTTATGGAGGACCAGAACTGACTTAACTATAAATAAATTAATGAATGTATAAATAAATAAATAAATAAATAAAATCAACTTATCAGTGTATATATATATAGAAATAAATAAAATAATGCATTAATCCACACAGTAATAAATATATAAATAGATGAAATCTGGTGTAAATGTATATTTCTGTATTGTTTTTTCTATTTATTTATTGTCTCATTAATTTATTTCTGTTTATATTTATTTACCTATTTACTTATTTGTGTATTATTTCCCTGAGAATTGAATTCTGTATTCATAAATACGGAAATATAATTATATATTTATACTTATATTTAATATAATTTATTATATATAAATATAAATATATACATTTTTTATTTGATGACTTGTTTGATTGATAGCGTGAAACTTATAAGTTGTGAATGAATCACGAGCATCCATGCTTTTGAAGGGTTGTCCCATTTCATAGGGGAAGATTTCAACCACTACCCCTTGTAACTCTGTTCCGAGGGGCAAGTCGAAAAGCGAAGGGCACTCGAAAAAGAGGGGTAGCGGTAAAAATAAGAAATGGGATTGAGCTGTACAATAAGTGCATTCAACATAGGTAGGCAAGAGAACTACTAGTCACCAGAAATCATAAGTGCATTTCCTTCCTAAACAATGATCCAAAACTTTTGTACCTGTTTTGGGGTATAAATGACTAATATGTACAAATAGAGCCCAGGTTTAAAAATACAGGAATTACCCTTTAAGTGCATGATGCAAGCAGCATATTTATCCAATTCAATTTTCAATTTATTTTGTAACTTGAACAATAACAAGAATAACAAGAACAAGAACATTTTACATTTTATGAGCTTTTATTACATTTAAGTTATTACATTATGCGCAGTTATTACATTATGCACAGTTATTACATTATGAGCAGTTATTACATTATGAGTTGCTACAAGGGTCCATAATGCTGTGGGGCTGCTTTGCTGCCTTGGGTACTGGACCTATTGAATGTATTAAAAAGGTTATGCTGAACCTTTATCATCACATGCCCCACCAGGGGAGTAAATACACTGAACCACTGCTACACACAGTTCAAGAAGGGCTACAAGGCCACATCTCTCCCGGCTTTCGGCAAGTCAGACCATGCCGCCATCTTCCTCATACTGGAATATAAACAAAGACTGGTACAGGAAACTCCAGTGACGAGAGAGGTCAGAGGCTGGACTGCCCAATCAGAAGCACTACAGGACACGCTAAGCAACGTTGACTGGGACATGTTCCGGTATATGACATATAACATATTTGTAATCTAAGACTCTTATTTTGTATGAAGTATGTTTGTTATTTGTGGGCTCTTATTTTGAAGTTGTTGAAGTGATTTTGAAGTGCTTCTCCTAAATTCCGGTGTAAAAACAGAATCAGAATCTAATTTATTGGCATGTAAGTACATTCACACATACAAGGAATTCTTGCTGGATTTGACTCTAAAGTACTATTACCAAACAAGTAAGACGTTTTTCTTATCATATTCAACTCATAAATTATAGTATTATCCTATCATTCTGTTTTGTATTAATTTACTAAAAAAAGAGCCGACTCGTTCGTGTACGACACATCACTAGACATCAACAAGTTTGCAGAAGTAGCGATGTGCGTCATTAGCATGTCGGTGGACATTATCCCAACAGTCTCCATCAAGTAATTTCCCAACCAGAAACCCTGGGTCGACAAATCCATCCACGCAGCACTGAACGTGCGCATCGCAGCATACAATGAAGGGCTCAGGTCGGGAGACATTGACCAGTACAAGGGGGCGTCCTACAGACTAAGGAGAGCGGTGAAAGGTGCCAAGAGACAGTACAGGGACAGAGTGGAGTCTGATTTTCAACTGCATGACATCAGACACGTGGCAAAGGCTACGGACCATTACGGACTACAGAGGTAAATCCCCCACCTCCATGGGCGCTGACTCAACAGAGGTGAGCATCCAAGTCAGACAGGAGCAGATGCTCACGGTCTCGGAGCATGACGTGAGGAGGGCTCTGAGGTGGGCGAACAGTAGGAAATCAGCCGGTCCAGACGGCATCCAGGCGGCGTGTTTTAAAGACCTGTGCTGACCAACTAGCCCCAATATTTACCTCTATATTCAACCTGTCCCTGGCCCAGTCCATTGTACCCACATGCTTCAAAAGATCAACCATCCTCCCTGTGCCCAAGTCCACCAACCCAGCCTGTCTGAATGACAACCAACTGATAGCCCTGACCTCTGTGGTGATGAAGTGCTTTGAGAGGCTAATAAAGGACTTAATCTGCTCCTCCCTTGCCAGCAATTTTGACCCTCTACAGTTTGCCTACGGCCCCAACCATTGCCCCAACCACACGTCCTACGCACCACCCTATCCCACCTTGACACCGGCA
The DNA here is from genome assembly GCA_034670405.1 of Hoplostethus atlanticus. Classification (NCBI taxonomy): domain Eukaryota; kingdom Metazoa; phylum Chordata; class Actinopteri; order Trachichthyiformes; family Trachichthyidae; genus Hoplostethus; species Hoplostethus atlanticus. The sequence goes on along the minus strand of JAXDDX010000168.1, from coordinate 85,600 downwards.
GGGGGAACTATGTGAGGCTGCTGTTCATTGACTACAGTTCAGCTTTCAATACCATATTCCCCTCCAGGCTGGCCACCAAGCTCTAAGTCCTTGGACTGAACACCTCCCTCTGCGACTGGGTGCTGGACTTTTTAACTGGCAGACCCCAGGTGCTGAGAGTGGGAGGCTGCACCTTCAACACTATAACCTTTAACGCTGTACTCCCTCTACACGCATGACTGCCTCGCCACTCACTGCTCCAACACGATGGTGTCAACACAGTGGTAGTCGGCCTGATCACAACGATGAAGAGAAGGCCTACCTGGACAAGGTGGAGGACCTGTTGCTGTGGTGCCAGGCAAATAGAATACCTTTAACCTATGATGAAACATTTCTATCTTGATGGGAGTGGTCTCTTCCAGGATGACAATGGCCCCGTTTAGACCTGGCATTAACATCCGATTTGGGTGATCCGATCTCAAGTTAACACCTCTAAGTACAGGTGTAAACACACCCAAAAGGACCTCCTACTCAACTGACGTCCTCTGTGTAGGGCTGTCAAAATTGGCCAAAAATTACGTTTGATTATTCCTTCTAAAAAAACACATCGGTTCGAACCATTCAAATATCTATTTTTGTGCATTATGTCCATAAGAGGGCAAACCAATACAAGAGACATGACTACTGGTATAGGTATATTTATTACAACATGTCTTTTAAAAGATCGACATACCTACACATTACAAAATAAACTAATAAAATAATGTCCTATACCGTAAAACTTCATTTAAAGACCGTAGACCTCTCTCTCTCGCTCTCTCTCTCTCTCTCTGTGCCGTGGTTGGTGTGTTGGTGGTGGAGTGAGAGAACGCGCTGTCTCTCAGAGCGAGATCAAATGAATGATTGGTAATTGATATGTTATCAGGCTAACTGTAGCTGTACGTATGATGATGTATGTGTTTATTTGCATATAGAGTGGGGAACTGAGATCCGATCACTCGAGATGCATGTGGAGACGCATTCTAATGCCAGGTATAAACAGACGTACTTAGAGGTGTTAACTTGTGATCGGAAAACCCACATCGGATGTTAATGCCAGATCTAAATAGGGCCATAGCCCCCATCCACAGGGGTCACTGAATGGTTTGATGAATATGACAATGATGTGAATCATATGCTATGGCTTTGCAGTCACCAGATCTCAACCCAATTCAACACCTATGGGAGATTTTGGACCGACGTGTTAGATAACACTCTCCACTACCAACATTAAAACACCAAATGAGGCAATATCTTTTGGAAGAATGGTGTTCCATCCCTCCAATAGAGTTGGAGCTGTTCTGAAGCATTGAAGCTGTTCTGGTGGCTCATGGTGGCCCAACACCTTACTAAGTCACTTTATGTTGGTTTTTCCTTTAATTTGTCACCGAAGAAATCAATAAATAAATAAATCCAGAAATAAATATATACAGAAATAAAAAAATCAAGAAATAAATAAATATGGTCATGAATAAATACAGAAATGAATGCTAAAGGAAATAAATAAATAAATAGGGGACCAGCAGGGGACCTGCAGTACTCATTTAAGTACTGCAGCACTCATTGCAGTACTTAAATGAGTGCAAACATGAATGATTAAGGAAATAAATAAATAGTGAAATAAATAAATGCATAAATACCCATTTATTCATTAATTTCATTTATACATTTATTTATTTATGTGTACATATATTTATTTTTGCATTTTTATTGAATTTATATTTATTTATGTATGTATTCATTTATTTATTGAGTAATTTATTTATTAATTTATTTTTTATTTTATTTTGGCGGTTCCGGGCTTCCATAGTAACAATGGTGTCTCCCAGATGTAAAATTCTAATGTGTCTACTGTGTAAATGGCTCCATATGTGAAAGCTTTCCTGGCAAGGGCCACAAGGGCCCCTGAAAATGGATGGTGAATGCCCGTGAACCCCCACAAATTTACATTGTGTACAGACATTCACTCTGTTGTTTTCAAGGCTTTTCGTGCTGTGCCATCCTGGACTTCATCCTGTCTGAGAATTTAACTAAATCGTTTAGTTTCGGTAATGGCATTTTGTAGTCACAAAGAATTTTCAGTTCATCAACCATGTCTTTCTCTTCATCTCTGTCCAGTGCTTGGAGGTTGCTGGTTTGACCATGTCCATGGATGGTACACCAACCTGGACAAGTTCAACATTCTCTTCCTCGACTATGAGGAGATGATCAAGGTGATCAGTGGTAACACACATACACCATTGATTGGATTTTGTATGTGAATAGGATTAGACCGATGTATCAGTTTGCTGATATACTGGGACACATCCAATGTTGTCCACCTCTCATAAGATGGATATAATGCAGTTTGATTGATAACATTTATTGTACAATTGATCAATACTACACTGGTTGTCTATGAAAAGCCTGAACATGAACTGAACACAACTATGCATGAATATGTTTTAGGATTATCATTATTATTAGTAGTAGTATTAGTAGCAGTAGAACCAGAAGTATTAATCCTAGTAGCAGTACTGGGCTAGCTGGGTTTCATGAGGAGTGCTAGTGCCACATGATGGTCTAAATCAGTGGTTCTCAATCCTGGTCCTTGGGGCCCACAGCCCTGCTGGTTTTCATTCCAGCCATGAGGGACTGATTTACACTGGCACACCAGGTGAATGTAATTAACTACCTGGTAGGAATGAAAACCCAGCAGGGCTGTGGGCCCTGAGGACCAGGAGTGAGAACCACTAGTCTAAATGTTGTTTCAGTTGTTTCCACCCTGAACAGAATAAAGTTCTGGGTGAGACACTCAGTACTCATGTCAGTTTCTGCAATTTGTGTGGATTATGGTCAATTTTAAAGATAAAATATTTGCTTCAATTAAAAAATGTCGGTATTAGTATTTACCTTCAAAAACCCATGTCAATCGAACCATAGTTGTGAATACCATTGTCCTGCTAAAAACTGAGATAAACATTGTGTTCTGTGTTTATTTCTTCTGGGTGTCAGGATTTGAGGTCTGTGGTAGTGCGCTTGTGTGAGTTTGTACAGAAGAACCTGTCAGATGCAGCCATCGACAGCATTGTTGAGAGGGTGACATTCAACAATATGAAGAACGATGACAAAGCCAACTACGAGTTCCTGACGGACGAGTTCAAGGACAAAACCAAGGGCAAGTTCCTGAGGAAAGGTGAGCACTCAACAGCAGTGAATGGGGGAAATTCATTACTCAACACCTGTACAACACAAGTTTTAGAAGAGTCAAAATCAGTCTTCTTTCCTTCTTCATTGAAAGACTTTAGAGAAGGAGAGGAAGAGAGAAATATTTCCAGACACAGACGTCTTAGACTAAAAACTGGATTGTGAAAATTTCCTTTACTAGTATTAGGCTTAATCTGTGCTAATAACCAGCTCTATGAATTATTTCTTACTTTATCTCTAAGATGTTGAATGGGCTAACTTGTAATAAATGCCGCACCTGTGAACACGTATTACTGACGACTGACACTTCTCTATTGTATGGGCGTCAGTTGGGTATGGTTAAGTGTGCTACTCGCCATACCTTATTCTGAATGAGTTGAAATTTGATGTTGTAGATTTTATCATGATAATGGAGAACAAAGATCGAGCAAAATCACTAGAAAGCCATACGTATAAGATCATTCTCATCACAGCAGCATTCAGGAACAATGTTACCTCTAAGCTTAAATTTTGGTGACCTATTTATCAGATTGACCAAGTAATAATATCCTTTCATTAGTCATTGCTCCATTTTATTGTAGTAGATATGAGCAGGTTTGGAAGTTTTGATGACAAATGATTTGCGACTTTGTCATGTGAAATGATGCCCCTGTTCTATTGTGTCCTAATTGCCCACATTACACTTGAAGAAAAAATCCAACCACAAACCATTTTGGGTCCATTTTGTTGTTTGATGGTGTATTTTTCTTATTCCTGTGGATAACTGGAACATAAATGATGTGACGTCACGTTGAGATATTTCTACCGCAGCTACAATGGAGTTTGATTTTCAGCTATCTAAAGCAAGGGCTTCTTTCTAGAATCATCATTTTACATCTAAATTCAACAATCATACAGGGAGAAGTCCATCATAGAAGAGGCAGAGATACCAATTCCTCCACCGACAGGAGCCTCAATAGACCAGAACGCAATGCAGCCACAAGAAATGTGTTTAGAGTAGTGGGGTGCGACTTCCACTTTTTCTCGAGACTCGTACTCTTACTAATGCTATTATGTTCTCTGGGGGTTGTTGAAAGGTATTATGGGAAGTGTAGGAAATCACTAGCTGAAGTAAAAGTAGATGAGGCAGGTTGATGGAAAGTGGTAGAATGCATTGAACATCACAGATTGCTGATGGATAACTGTGTAAGAATATCTGAGGGTGAAATTTTTCAAACTTGGTCGCTCATTTCATTCAGGTGTCCAAAGAGTGGCTGTGACAGCAAGAGTGAAAAGAGCCATTGTTTATCCACTGGTTTCAAGTCATCATTGCTGGCCTCTAGTGGAGATCATATAACACCACATTATGTGTGTTTGCTCCCCCCCCTCAATGTATCAGGTACTATTGGTGACTGGAAGAACGAACTGACGGTGGCCCAGAACGAGCGCTTTGACAAGATCTATGAGGAAAGGATGAAGGACTTACCACTCAAATTGATCTGGGACATCAATGAAATCCAGAACTGACTCTCTCTCTACTCTTTCTTGAGACCCCATTTGCAGTACTTAGAAAATAGTATGGTGAAAAAAACATGAGTGCATTGACAAGGACCGTGCCAACAGTTACTCTGGTCTTTGGTTAAGATCCCATTCAGCGATGCCGCTCTAAATTTCAGGAGGGATTGATTGGCTACATATTAATAGAATTGATAAAAGTTCTGTGGCTCCTTCAAGTAAACATGTCATCCCCAACAAATGATGCAGTCATCCCCTTGGGCCAATCAGTAATAAAATTCATTATCCCTCAAAGTTTCATCCAACTGACTTGAGCTTTAATCATTGTGCACCTCAGGTGCAGCGTTAGAGAGCAATTTGAATATTGCCATATTGAATCATGAACAAGGCCAATATAATAATGTAGCGATCTGCACACATTGACAACACAGTTTTTGTAATGTTTAAGATGTTGTTTAATAAATGAACTGGTAATTGGGTAAACAATAAGCCCAAATTAAAAATTAACATTTACCATTGGTCAATAAAACTGTCTCAATTAGAAAAAGAAACTGAGACATGATAATTACATTTAATATGATTATTGTGCTGTGTATGCTTGTATCATGGCATATTAACTCATTCATATTAACTTTGCATCATTTATATTCATTATATATATCTTTTGAGCATTTATAAATGGTTTAACTATGTACACTGTCTGTAGGTTAACTCTTATAGAGGACCCTCAGGGTCCACAGGGTCTATGGTACACTGAAGGAAGAAACATCTGGTATTAGGACTGGAAGGGTCGCAGGGCTGTGTGGAGAAATCCACAAGTAGGGGTCCCCGAGACATATATGGAGAAGATATCCAGCCAGGGATGAAGTTATGTCTTTGGAATGTATACATTGGCCCTATATAAAATCCTGCTGTTCCCTTGTTAGACACAGACTCATGCTTTGCCTTGTTTGGTGATGTTCATCTCTGTCCAAACGTGTGTATTAAACTGCTTGAACTAAGATCAACTTGGGGCCTACTCTCATTTCACCTAGTTTGACTATAAAAGAAGAGAATCCCACCTTTCATTTTGGCGTCACAAACAGGATCGAGTCGGTGAATCAGGTGAGCAAAATCTATTATTTTATTTTAGTTTAGAAGTTGATGGATTTTTGCTCTCCTGTGACACCCTCTCTGAAAATAATTACATTTTAATGGGAGGATGGAAGATTCTTAATTAACAGAAATGGAAGTCTGTGTTTCAATTTGAGTAGAAAAGATGAAAGAAGTAATTTAAATTGAAAAGATAATCATTGGTGAAATCTCATTGTGGCGTTGTACACCCAAACTATGCCTGTTGAATAAAATAAATGTGAGGAAAGGCGCGCAGAAAATAAAAAGAAAAGAATAAAATGAGAGGAATGAAATAAAAAGAAAATAATGAGAGGAATGAAATAAAAGGAAAAGAATAAAATGAGAGGAATGTACAGAACGTGTCACTCTGACTGGCACCGTAACTGCTCCATTGTGTTAGCTATAGTGTCTCTCTACTCCTGCCAGTGTCTCTGTCTACTTCGGGGGTAACGAGTCTGCTACACTGATATTATTTGAAGATCTGTTAATGTTCATCGTCTGAGTAATACAAACCTACCAATCAGGTATAGTTTTTTGTAACTAGCAAACTAGCTAGTTCAGTGGCGTAAGGTAGTTATGATGGGCCCTAGTGCACGACCGTACACACGAAAGGGTTATCTAATGCTAGGAATAGCCTACCTATCATCTACTATGCTATTAGCTATCTTACCATAACAATTTATAGGCTGGCTATCCACCTGGTAGCGACCATAATTTACCCAATTTGTAGCCTAGTAAAGCCTCCATAATGTATGTATAACTTGTCTTGAAATTATTACTAACATACTCAGCCCAACGTTACGATTATTTAGGACTAACATTATATCTAGCTTGCTATCCTAACGTTACCTGCTGCATGGTTGTTGACACACCAGTGAGGGCAGCGATGCTGATGCCAGCCGAACTGCATTGATGCTAGGAGGGGGGTCGTCCGTGGGCTGGCGACTGTTTATAAAAAAGCCAAAGGAATCTAAGTTATGGAGCTTTGCTACCTTCTCCTCCTGTTCTTTTCTCTCTTGTCTTTTCTTACTGCCGCTTTTATGTTTGAAAGGCATGACTGCTCGCTCGGCTCGGAGATGTGCTCAGCTTGTCAGTCTTGACGTTCAGATTTTGCCTCGTCACATCATGATCAAATAGAGACTTTACATTGGACAACATCAACATACATATTACCCAGCAATCATCATTACATATCTGTATATGACAAAAATACCAAAGAAAAAAAACATGATGGAGATGGGTATATATACCAAATGGCACCATTTTTAATTTAACATGAGTTCTTCTTTAAACACAGATGTATTTCCAAAGTGGCAATCTGAATCACTCGCAAGGGCCCGTTCTCCGCCCAACACATTGTTGGAGGGACTGCTCTCTCTACGGGCCCCCCCAACCCCATGGGCCCCAGTGCAACTGCACTGCCTGCACTGTCTATATTGACGCCCCTGAGCTAGTTCTACTCAAGGCTATTTACATTTAGTAAAATAAATCCACTATAGCTAACACAATGGAGCAGTTACGGTGCCAGTCAGAGTGACACGTTCTGTATCCAATCAGTGCAGAGCATAGTGATCAGTCTCTGTGCACCAATCAGATAGCTCTCTGTTCTAGCCACCGCCTCCTCTTTGCTTGCAAATCTTGGATCTCACTTGCAAATCCTGGTCCACATGCTTGCAATTAGTTTTGGCAGGCTTTGAGCGCTGAAATAGTGACAAAAGTCGACACGCGCAAAATTGACGTTTGCAAGTGTAAAAGCCTAACTGAAATGAGTTTTGTGAATACAAATCAGATTTTCTTAGTTAAATTGTTTTTCACTCTTGCAAATCATGATACACTTCTGAAAATAGTTTTGGCAGGGAAATACCTTCATATGTCTGTTACATGACTGTAATGTAATGTAATGTAATGTAATGATGCCTATAGGTATTAGGGATGATAATAGGAAAGTAGGTTCTATTTTAATTCCAATATCTCACAAAAGCAATGTTGCAAGAGTCAAATTTCTTGGAATTAGGAATTAGAAATTCATTCACCGATGTAGGCTGAGGAAAAAGGTTCATCCATGAATGTCCATGAATACATAGACTATACAGCATATGTTAATTATAACATGAAAATTGTCAGGATGGCGCTGGCAAAATCAGAATATGACATTCAGATTTTGTGCTGGGTGTGCATAAAACCTTTGATTGGCTGTGGTCATGGAATAGCAAATAAACTGTCCCAAGTGCCTTTGGGATACTTTTCCCTCACTTGGGGGTACTTTTTAAGCCACATTTGCAAAATCATCTTTGACTTCAATTTCAACGTGGCGTTTTAGTCAAGGGCTGCATTTGATTCCTCTCTGTGTCTGCAGGTTTTCATTCCAACCAAAGCTGATTTCACGGATAAGCACACCTTCAACCAGAGAGGAGGAACTAATCAGTGAAATTATCTACTGAAGTGACTGGTTGGAAAGAAAACCTGCAGACTCTCGGGCCTCCGTGCCACAGGGTTGCCCATGCCTGCTCTGATTTGGTGTATGGCGTTAGAACATCACCTAGTGACCTTTTCCTGTCATTACACTGTATAAATAATAAAGCACTACTCTGCCTAAACAGGGGTCAGGAGTGTTTCCTCAAAATGTAATCCACTACCGATTATCGATGACCTACTTAAAATTGGGATCAGTCGTGTAATCGGCTGGGACACTCAGTAATGTAATCTCTTTCAGGTTACTGTTTGAGATCATGCAGCCTGACATCCTTAAGCACTGCAGGTCCGTCCTGACCATCTCATCACCGTTTTATTCCTTTAAAACATGTTTTTAATTCATCTGTCTATTGTATATTTAATTGGTTTATATTTATTATTGTGTTATTATGAGTATTATTATTACTTATTACAATTATATTTTGACCACCAATAGAAGACTGTTTGTACTGGGCAGCTCAACTGGATGAATAGAAATTAAAAATATCTGTACTTATTTTGCGTTTACGTGGCAGACCCACATGAATCAGTTGTATGAAACAAGTATTGATAAAATGATGGCTTATTATGGCTTGTAAGCTGAAACAAAGCAAGACAAACATATTGAATGAGTAAAATAAACCTCATGAGCATGTTGTAAGTGCTTCCATCTTAAGGTATCTGAGATAAAAGAAGCAACAGGAAGCAGTAGATTAAGTCAGAAAATGAACCCAAGCATTCCTGAAACACAGAGAATCGCTGGGAAAAAAACCCATCCCATTTGTTTGCTCTAACCAAACATCCCAAAAGTCGCTCTTGAGTAAAACTTGCTCATCTGAACGTTGAATTTCCATTCCATTTTAATATCCCAGGGGTCTCCAGTAGATCTGTCATGGTCAATATAATTGTTCTGCATGTCTCTCTCAGCTATGCAGATACCTCTGTAAATATATTGGGTTTATCACATTTGTCTAATTGTCTGATTTGAAAAACTTCTTTCATAAATACTGTACACAATCTCCATTAAATGATAAATATAATGTAAGCATCTATGTTTGTGTGTGAAAACCCTTTTCCACCTGGCATTAACATGCATCTTGGGTGATAGAATTCCATTCAAAGCAAAAAAAACAACACCACCACAAAAGTCAGGTGTAAATGCACCCAAGACGTATTGAAGATCACCCAAACCACCTCTGGAGGTGGTCAGAGACGTGTTAGACCACATTAACAAAGTGTGAATGCATTGTGTTGCCAATCCATACATAACAACTACAGAAATAAACTTTAGTACACAGATATGCAAAGCAATGCACACATATCAAACCACTGTCAGCTCAGCTACTAACGATCACGGCTAAAATAGAGTGTTAGGACACTGCTGGATGCTGAACAAGTGAGACAAGGTGTTTCAAGGACATAAGGCATGTTACATGGTCTAGGGCAAGGCATGGGGCATTTCTGCCCATTGTTGCATAGCAAAATGAGTAGCCCAATGAGTCCAAATGACGCTAACGCATGCTACAACATGAGTTTCAGATAGACAACAACTAAATGAACTGTAGTGAACTGAAAAGTAGTGTGTAAACATGTACATAGTGGCCGACTGGTAACTAGCTGCCAGTGCAAGTTGACTGATCTAGTCACTAAGTACCTTTGTGTGATCCCCCAGCCACTGGACTGCATTGGTTTTTGCCATACAAAGAAGAGAGGCATTTTCCATATCTGCATCAAACTTTCGAAGTTCTGCATGGGTGAATTGTGGATTTGTGGTTTATAACCTCAGACAGGCTCAAGTAAGCTGGTCTACGTACGTGAGTGTGTGTATGTTGCCAACCTGCATTAGCGTATGTGTGTGCCTTGCATTAATTGTGTGCCAGGCTTAAGTATTACGAGAGTGACTTGCACGTCCATCTGCTTTTGGGCAACATAAAGAGAAATAGGATTTCAATGCACAGATGCATTTTAATGTTAAGTGCAAATGTAACATGGTTAAATCATATGTAGACGCAATCGGGATAAGAGATGCATGTAAAGCCAGGTGTTCAGGAGCCCTGTGTGTGTGTTTTAAGTCTCTACATTATCGCTACAGTCACTCCCTCCTCCTCTTCTGTGCTCCACTCTCTCCATCATGATACCCCTCGGTCCCACTTGCATCAGTCCGTCGGTGAGGAGGGAGTGTTTTCGCGAAGCTCTGCCCAGGCCCCAGCACCTGTCTGACAGTCACATTCACCCTGGAGCTCCGCATGTACCTGGAGCACACCGCCCAGTCTTCCTCCGACACCTGCCTCACCAGAGTGCTCTCCTCCTGGGCTGAGCTCTGGACGAGCCCCTGGTCCAGACTGGAGCTGGAGCCGGGGTCTTGTGGCCCAGAAGCTGGGTGTCCGGGATCTCCACGGGGTGCTGCTACGATGCGCGGCACAGCGTGGTAGAGGAGGCGGCTGTGGCCCGACATCACCATCACGTCGCCACTGTGCATGTACATGGCAGTGGGGGGGTCTTCTCTCCGGGTGCCGCCCAGGAGGAAGATGGCAGACTGCCCAAAACTATCAACAAGACAAGCAAGACAAACATGGGTTACATTTATTTAATTTTTAAAAGGAGACACATATTTTCCAGTAGTTATAAAAAGAAGGAAACAGTTTTTTAAGACAGTTTAGAAGTATTATCACTTCTAAACTGTCTTAAAAACATCTGAGCAGGAAATCAGGAAGTGGGTCCGCAACAGAGAAGAGCGTCTCTCTCCTGGTATAGCGTCCGGTATAGTCCTATACCACATATAACCCGTTAGACCAATGTACTGGGATAACATGGTCTTTTATTATTATATTTATATAAAAATTGGATATCGGCCAGTCAGCGTGGTCCCCCTCCTTGGAGGCTCCTCCCTCACCACAACTAGTGGGTATTTTTTAATATATTTTTTTCTGACCAGAGAAACTATTCCAGTGTGGTGTGGGAGGATTCTACTCAACAGTCTGTAATACCTGCAATGAAACCTGCCTCACCCTGCCTTAAGGTGCTGCTAACCCACCAAGTTACGACGTTTGGCTTTCAATGGAGAATTTCATTGGTCTAAATGCTGTTTCGGAAGCTTTTCCACCCTGACAAGAGTAGAATTCTGGGATAAAACTGAATGCTTGTCATTTTTGAAATTGTTTTGGGCATGAATATAGTCAAATTTAAAACACATTGAATATCGACACAAAATATCAACCCAAAAATATGTACTGGCCTTCAAAAACCCATATCTGTCTAACCTTACAACATAGAAGAATTCTTTAGTCAGTGGTATGTCCTATTCCCTGCTCTCACCTGAAGGACAGCAGTGGCCGCGTGTGGTCCAGCTCCGACTCGTCCACGTGGATTCCCAGCGAGGAATCAGATTGGTAGTAATTGAGGATGCCTGCCTCTGCGTTGAAGCCTGGGAAACCGCAGACGGCTGCTATATGGCAGGACAGCAAGTGGAGATCGTCTGGGAAAGGCGTGTGATGATTTGCAGAGTACGTCTACGAATGGAATAACATGAGAACATTTTAAGCTTTCAGTACACATGCATGTCATATAGAAAATCAAGGAAGACTTAGAGGTAATTTTCCTTCAAATGCAATGGTGCAAATGCAAAATGATTTATCCATCTCTGAATCTGCTGAACACCCACATTTTTCCTAATTTTATTGAAATCCAGTGAAATGGTACAAAGGTAAGCGGTAAAAAAGTTTAGGTCAGCAAAAACTGAAAAATAGAGCCAAGGTGAGCCAAGGTGTCAGTGAGTACAGTTTCCTACATCATCAAAAAGCACTTGGAAACTGGAGGAAACTCTGACAGGAAGAGGTCTGGCAGACCCAAAGCCACAACAGAATCAGAAGACGTTTCTGAGAGTCAACAGCTTCAAGCACAGCTTAACACTGGTCAAAGTAAGCAAGTCTCAGTTTCAACTGTGAAGAAAAGACTTGGAGCTGCAGGTTTGACAGGTTGAGTGGCAGTAAGAAAGCCATTGCTAAGATTCCTTATAAGGGCAAAATAAGAAAAAGAGGCTTGCCTGGGCCATGAAGCACCGCCAGTGGACTACTGAAGACTGGAAGAAGGTCTTATGGACCGATGAATCAAAATTTGGTTTCTCAGTGTGTGACACCAACTCAAACATGGAGGAGGAAGCGTGATGGGGTCTTTTGTTGGATCCAGAGTAGGCGACTTGCACAGAGTGACTGGCACCCTGAACCAAAAGGGCTACCACAGCATTTTGCAGCCCCATGCAATACCCTCTGGTTTACACCTAGTTGGTCAGGGGTTCATCCTACAGCAAGATAATGACCCAAAACATACCTCCAGGCTACCTTTGAGGAAAAGAACAAGACGGTAGGCTTCAAATCATGGAATGGCCAGCACAGTCTCCAGACTTAAACCCCATCGAGCTGGTTTGGGATGAAGTGGACAGAAGGGTGAAAGCAAAGCAATCTACAAGTGCATCACATTTGTGGGAACTTCTGCAACAGTGTTGGGAAGAACTTCCCGAACAATATTTGATGTCCATCGTAGAAAGAATGCCACGAGTGTGTTCGCCGGTTATATCTGCAAAACTTCAAAAACTTTTGACCGGTAGTGTAGACAACAATTATTATGACTGTTATTAGGAGTTTCAGAGGCCTTTCTACCCTGACAAGAATCCAATTCTAAAGGAAACACTGAATATTTGATAATTTTATGATTAAAATCTATATATTTATGAAATGTATAGAAAATTTCATCCAAAATAAAAAGTATTTTGTATACATTTCTATGCATATTTACCATTGAAAATGCTGGTGCTGTTTTCTGCATTCAAAAACCCATATCAGTTGAACCTTGTGTTTACCTTAGTATCCCAGTTATAATGATAGCCCAGGGTCACCCAGCGAAGCCTCTCCAATAATGTCTTGGGCTCCCTCTTACCAGAAGGAGGAAACCTGTGGGGAATCAAACGAAGAGAGGGCGGTTAGAGCAACAGGTTGGGGGTGACCAGTTCAAATTTCCCAACCAGCTGGGAAAACCTATGTTGAGCAGTCTTCAAGCAAGGCACTTAATCCCAACTGACTACTACTAGGCAGCTTCCAGGTGTGAATATGCACTTGGTCACCAGCAACTTGAAATGAATGGGCATCTATTTTTCCGTTCATCCCCCAGATCTTCTATAAAACCTCCTTGGTTAAATCACCAGAAAGCCCTCTACTGAATATGCTCTAAGGTGTGACCAAACTGCAGTGCACTGGCCCAAGTTTTGAGTGAATGAGATAAAAAACAGTCCAATCTAAGTCAGATTTGTCAGAGGGGAAGGGAAAACGAAAGGGCGATGTCACCTGAGGGCATCTGCACTCTTGCCCCAGATGTCCTCGGTGTCGGTGGGCGACATGTGCATGTCCAGATTACAGACGTTGGGTTTCTGGGGGTAGGTCTTCAGACACTGCCTGACCCAGAAGGGCTGGGAGCCCAGCAGGAATGGGTTGGAGATGAAGATGAACCCTGAAGAACAGAGAACAGGACAGTACTGGGTTATGTAAAATGATACTGAAACATCTTGAACATGGTTAGACCCATACATTGGTTAGCTGATATATCCAGTCGATACGAGACTTTAATTAAAATGTGATATTATGGGTATGATTCAGTTTGATTGATTACATATTTATTGTAGAATTGATCAATACCACTGGTTGTCTATGGGAAGCCCTTAACCTGAATTGATTCTAGTGAGAAATTATTATTATCATTATTACTTGTTGTAGTAGTAGCATTGCAACTGCATTGCTAGCTATTATTTCTTGCACTACCTTGTATATTTCTTGTATATTTTTTGGATTTTTTATACAACCGTTGTTTCCTTGTTTATTGTATAGTGATGTGTGCCTCTCTCTTGCTTTGTACACCGTCTGCTGCATAATTGCAATTTTCCCTCGGGGACAATAAAGAGCCATCTAATCTTAGTTTTTAATGGAGTTTTAGTATCCCATAGTCTAAATGCTGTTTCAGAGGCTTTTTGAGCCTGACATGAATTCTTGAGGACACACTGAATACCTGGAATTATATTTTGTTATTATTATTTTTTTTACTATTTAGGCCTTTGTTTTTTGTACCTTGCCTTTGCATTTTGCGCATTCTTGTGATACTGTTATACTGCTGCAACCCCAGAATTTCCCCCCCGGGGATCAATAAAGTATCTATCTATCTATCTATCTATCTATCTATCTATCTATCTATTTCAGACTTTAAAAACCAATATTTCTTTTACAGCTCTACTATAAATGGGAATCTGGTATTGATGTTCATGTTCACCTTCAACCATGTTCACCTTCCTAAAGTATTTCTCTGAGAACTCTGATGTCATCGTGCATCCCTTCTGATAACCTCGGTACAATGATGTTTAGTCAGAGGCTGAGACCTGGGTTTACCTGGGTAGCCCTGTAGGCCAAAAGCTCTCCAGTCTCTGACGGGCCGCAGTCCAACCCTCCTGGCCTCTGCGTCACTCACTGCAGCAGGGTCCAGTTTAGCTGCAACTACCTGTCAGCCACCACAACGACACACACATTGTAACGTGTGCAACAGCACAAAAGGAGGAAAAGGTGTGTCACACAATCTAGACAGTCCACAATTCTCACAATTCTCAATTAAATTATTTTTTAAATTATGTAATCTTGTTTGGGAAATATCATTTGACTAAAAAATGTATTCGTTTTTGATAACTGATAAATCAAAAGAGTACTTGCTAGTGGATTCAGACTTTTGGACCCCACTGTACATACGTATATATATTTATATAGCTGGCTATATATGGCTATTAATATATGCTGTGAAAAGGACATTTTGCAAAAAAAACAACAGTTATATATATATTTCCCATTTACTAAAGATCCCTCCTTAAACGCATTATTTTTGTACTTTGTAGTATTAGTAAAAAAAACAACGTTGAGACAATAAGGATTCAATTTTGAAGGTTGTGACCGGAAGTCTTCCATTTTTATGTGGGAGGGGGCGAGATGATGAAATGTAGTCAAAGGTTTTGCGACGAGAAGTAGTGTAAGAATACATGTGGTGGTTTGGGGTTTTCTAAAGTCTTACTATATACTTACGTATAATTACATCCATTATCCCATCCTTCCAACCTTTCAAACACAGTCCCCACGCGCACTAAATCTGTCAAATATGTTGCTTTTTTGTAATTTAACATATTCGCTCACCTTGTCGCTCCGTAAACCTTTCGAGAAGTCGGTAACATCGCTGAAATCAGGAGGAGGGTTTCTTCGCTTGTAAAACTTGAACAATTTCCTAAATGCATCTTCTCCATGCTCCACCATGGAGGCCGCCATCTTGGCCATTACTAGTCTGACCTTTCAACTCAAGCGCTCGTGACAGACCACAACGTCTCTATAAAATCATATCACAATCACATATTTTAACCCACCTTAAAATAAAATATAACAACACAACGTTTGAAATATAACAACCAAAAATATTACACCCAAAGCACCAAGCACGCATATTTTCCTTGTCCCAGTCTGCGTCACGTGACAATGTCATAGGTTAGCGGTGTACCAAGGACGAAACATGGCGGCGACATCCAAGAAGGTTTTCGAGGTTTTTGTGTCTAGAATACCATGGACTATCGCAAGCAGTGAGTTGAAATTTAATTTTCAAGCGCCATGCCTATTACAGGCCAGCGGTACATGTGACAGTAGGTCCTCACTTAAAGTTTTACTCTATGCTAAAGAGTTAGCCTTGACATTAGTGTCAGCCTGTATGGAGAGACCGTTACCACCAAAACTGCTCAAAAATCTAGTAATTTAATGTTTTCTTGCTCATCGGTAAACGTTCGTAGCTGGTAGAACTTGGTTGAAGCAAGGCAACAACTAACAGATTTTTGAACAGGCTTTGGTGCAATGTCTCTTTTCCATGCACGAAAGAAGGTATCAGGGCTAATGTCATTCAGTGGCCAAGTTTAACATCAGTCAAATGCTTGCTAGGTTTTGGAATGCAATGTCTTATATCTGCTCTTGCCAAAATCACTTGCCAAAACATGCTATATAGATAGGTTTATATTGTCCATAATATCTGAAAGTGGTATCAGTCTTAATGACTAGCCAGTGTTACGGAAGTCAACACCAGTTCCTATACGTGCTAGTCTTTCCCAGAATCTTCTTCAACCAAAATGCACAGTGGTGGGTGGTAGTGAACAAATTCTAAAAATTGAGATTTTATTGAAAGTAAGTGGATTATTAATTTTCTGAATTTACTGCAAGACCCCAGTGATTTAGGATCTTAAATCATACTCTACCATGTATGTATGTACCTTTGCTAATACACAGGGCAACATTAAACTGCCAGATTGTTTGAATGGAATTTGGTGTGAATATATCGGTCAACTCACGACTTCTCTCCGTCACTCAAATGGTGTCATTTTTCTTTTTCAGAGGAGATGAAGGAGTACTTCGGACAGTTTGGCCAAGTGAAGAAGTGTCTGCTCCCTTTTGTAAGTTGTCACAGTATTGGAAGGATTAAAAAAAACATCTAACGGTTGTGTGTGACTGTGTATGTACTTTCTGTTCTGCCAGGATAAGGAGACAGGCTTCCACAGAGGTTTCTGCTGGATCGGATACACAACAGAGGAAGGCCTGAACAATGCACTTCAGAAAGACCCACACATACTGGAAGGAGCCAGGGTAAATGTATTCAGAAGTTGACAAAAAAAATAAAAATACAATATGTCAGACTTGGCCAAATTGGTCATATTTCTTGTGAAGCATTTGCAAGTCATTATCTATCATTCTGCCAAATTTCTTGTCTGAAATATAAGCAGTATGAAATAAGGGATAAATAATAAAATATTTTATTATATATGCAATATATACAAACATATTTGTCCTCTTCTTCCTTTTCAGCTCCAAATTCAGAGGAACAGAAGGGTGTTTGCAGGGCAGAAGTCAAAAACGGCAAATCCGACTGAAGCTGTGTGAATGGGTGTGTGTATGAGAGAGAAAAGTTCCACTATAATGTTATTATTGAGAGGTCCAGATTCACTAAAATTGTATTTTGAGGGGGCAGTCTGCTATTTTTTTTTTGTGCCTCAGTTGTTTAAGCCTAATGTTTTTGTCTTATTCAATAAGAGTTCTTTTTAGTTGTAAATGATGATGATTGTCTTTATTGTCATTGATGCTTTACTGCTGCATCTCCTGTCGCCTGTCACACACCAGGGTGTATTAACATCACCGACCTATTCAAACGGCGGTGGAGAATTTCCCCAACATATGACAATAAAAACATAGATTGTGTTTTCATGTCCCTTAATTAGGTCTGTTGTTAGAAAAAGGCTAAAGCAGAATTATGAATTCCAAAGGTACCAAGTGTTGCTACTGACTCATGGCAGGCATAGATATTGAGAGGGAGATGATAAACATGCTCACTTTTTGACAGTATTCAGTGTGCAGTTAGGATAGTTAGGATATCACGTCTACACACCCTCTCAAACGTTCTAGTTTTTATTGCCTTAAAGGAAAAATCCACCCTAAAACACGAACACTGATATACCTTGTATTCCTGGGTCCATTTTGTTGTTTGGTGGTGTATTTTTCATATTCCCATGGATAACTGGCTAAATGCACAAAACATCAGCAGTAAACATCAGGTTTTGGTGATCCAATGCTAGCTTTACTCCAATCACTATATGGTATAAGTTCACGTCCATACTCTGGGGTTTGTCAAAGGGCATTCTAGGAAAAGTAGGAAAGCACAAACTGAAGTAGACAGTGGGTACATCAAAAAAGTAAATTACTTCATCACAAAATAACTCCATGAACATCACAGATTGATGATATTCAACGGTGGAATTTTCCTTTTTAAGGTCTGAAATGAAATCCTCTCAAATCAGTTTTTTTTCACTTTCATTTTGATAAACCAAAAAAAAAGTACTCATTCCTGCCAATGTATTACAGATGAAAAACTAAAACACCTTTGTTCCCTATGTATGCACACCCTTCAAGTAATACTTGGAACATTTTGATCACCTCAAGGCACCTCGAGATTTGAAAGGGTGGTTATACTTTTGTCACTCCAACATCCCTGCTGACGCTTTAGAAAAGTTTCTACTTCATGCATTGCACATTTTCAATTGAACTGAAGGTCCATGAGCAATAGAGTATTGTGCTTTACCTCGCAGATACAGATATCCCCTGGTAAAAGGGATCAAACCTCAACAAAGCACACAAAGCACAAACCTCCAACCCCATTACCCGACAATTCCCAAGGCGAGTAGAACAAATGCTGTACTCATTGTGTTGTTACATTTCTACTGGAGAAAACACTCCTACTTGAAGCATTTTTGTACAGTCAAGCATGCTGATAGAGCCAATAGGATAAAATAATAAAAGGTGTAAAAATCACAAAGAGGCAGAAACTTGAAAGTAAATGACAGAGTTGCTATACGTGAGGTGAAAAGACAGGAAACTGCACCAGCATTGGGGCAAATATAAGGACAAATCCCAGAATGAAAATGAGATTCATAGACGGAGCCCTTTGCAGAACCAGGAAATGTAATGCAAGTACACGGACGTCCGATTCCCATGTCTTAATAGGAAAATGGTTTTCAGAGACGAATAACCATATTCCTTAAGAGGAAAATCACATATGCTCTGAGGGGCTGAATAGTTTCACGAAGATCTGGCAACCCTATATTGAGTACATAAAAACTTGACCCTTGTTCATAATGGAAAGCTATTATACAAATAAAATAATGGCTTTACTGAGATGTCTCCCATGAACTAATCAAAATAATATCAAGTCTCTATATTGCTAATTTTGATTATATGTATGGAGTTTTTTCTCCTGGGAATTGGTTGTGTTTGTTATTTTTGTTAATATTTGTTATATTTGAAAAAGTGAAAATAAAATATTAAAAAATGACACTTTTTGAGGTGATGGTAAACAGCATGAGATCAAATTTGGGTTTTGTAACTACTACTTTAGCCTAAGTGAGTCCAAATTGCATCCTGTAGTTTTTATTATTATAATGGAAATCAAAAATCAATCAGTAATACGTTTGCTTCTGCTTATTGTTATTATTATTCTCAAAACTGCCTTGTGGATAAAAAATCATCAAATTTTGCACAGAGGTCCAGTCCCCTGCCAATATACCCACCACAGTATTGAGCAATCAGTCTAATCTAAAAACTTCAAAAGTCTGCAATAATTCAGTGGTTGGTGCTATAGAGCTCTACTTCTCACATTACATTCATCAATATCTGAAGAAACGCTGCATTGCAACCTATAGTCAATTATGAAGTCAATCCACTCTATCTATAGTAAAAACTGTAAAAAAACCCAAAACGAAAACCTCATTAAGACTATGAATATGAACAGCTGACTACTGTCTGTGGCGCATGTTTTAGACGTCATTCTAATTGTGTGGCGTGTAGTTTCAACGTAAAAATAACTGCAATGAAGACATCATTTTTGTATTAATAACACAAAAGACGGCCCAATATTTATAGATTAAACACAGGTTATCGTTATATTCATCGATGGATTTTCTAAACCTTAATGTTAATAAAAGTGTCACCCTTCATTTGATAAAGTACTATATTAACCAGAATGCTTTGCGCGCGCATTACGTCAAAAAACGTAAACAAGGAGAGGTCGAAACAAAACCGGCTAGTGAATGACAACGCGTGTGGAGTCTAACGTATTGATAAGGTAGCTTACATTTATCGCACATAGTGTTTTCCTTTTTACAATTAAATCGTGTTTTTTAAACTTAAGTGTGGATGTATTTTAAACGCTGACCGAATGACACGTCTGTCCCGCAGCGTGTCATTGCATAACTGACACCGCTGGTTTTTAACTAGCCCCTATACGTTGCGTTCTCTTTTGTACGCCAAACTCCATTCAAGAATCTGGTAGTATGTAGCTTTGCTTATCGACAAACGTCCAAACCTCGTAAAGCACGACTCGCGTTTTTTTCTAAAGTGTTACGAACCACTCTTAAATTCGGCATTTTTCCTAACCACACAACACCTTTTTATTTTAATAAAATGTTAACTTTTTGAATTGGTGCATACTTCTTGCTCCCACTCAGCACGGTCTATTTTGGTGGAGGAGGATTGTGGTAGTAACAGGCCAACCGGTTCTAGAAGTTGATATTTGATTAAAATACTTCCTGCTTGGTGTTTTTGATGCATGCCGAATTAAAGAAGGTCTTTTCATGCAAGAGAAAACGAGCACCAATGAAATCAGTGTTCCTTGTATATGCAAAGCCCGCTCATGTCAGACCACCTCCCTTTCTTCATTGAGAGAGAGAGAGATGATATTGGCTTTTATTAAATATCGTATATGGACTAGTTAATGTTGTCCACTTCTGATATGATGGATGTGATGCAGTTTGTTTGATTACACATTTATTGATCAATATTACAGTGGTTGTCTATGGGAAGCCCTTAATTGATTCAAATGCTATATTTTCCACTATGACAAGAATACAGTTATGTGAAAAACACTGAATGGCATGAAAATGTCCAAATTTATTGAATATTGGCAGTTCTATTAAAAACATTGGTTTGTAGCCCGAATTTTAGTTTTGCCACCGGGAACATCCAGATTCAGATCTGGTCTATATTATATGAGCAGAGCTATGTATACAGCCCCTGTTGCCTTGCTACAAGATGTGAAGGCACCCTGACCTGTTGTGTCAAATCGACCATACAGCATCAGGCCATTTACAAAATGAGTGTTCCCCAATGTTCAGCCGCGTGGCCTCACAGATTTTGAGTTCAGATCTGTTTTCATCTATCGGATCAAACCAGCTAGTAAAGTACATCTAGGCTTTTCACATGAGACAGTAGTGTCGATGTATTCAACGTGTGATGTCACCATGCCTGCCTCGCACCTTCCTGCACTCTCACACTATGCTTAATCCAAAGTCCATGAGGGCTCAGTTTGAGACATTGAGATTCCACTTGTGTCTCTGTCCTCTCGTCTCCCATAGGTGCCTCTTATGGCTGGGCGGCTGCTGAAGGTCTCCTCGCTGGCCACAGCAGTGTTTGCATCCTCTGGGTTCTACCTCTACAACAGACAGCTGGACCCCAATGACCTCAGCCTCATCCGTTTTGGACGAGCTGCAGCCACCGTGAGTTACTGTGGGACTTTGCCTTGTGGGTTATGAAAATTCCATCCTCAGATACTTGTTACAAAGTTTTGTAATTTACCTTTTTGTTGCACCCACTTTCCCTCAACCTGCCTTGTCTGCTTCTACTTCAGATAGTATGTTCCTACATTTCCCAGAATGCCTTGTTGCCAGAACACAGAAATCTCATTCAACTGTATTCCATAGTGGGATTTCAAAGGGTTACTTTTACTTAGTTTATATGAGAAAGTGTACTTTTTTTCTCTCCATATTGTTGCATCTCTGCTCTGTGTTCCCCTGCAGACGGCGATCATCAGCTTTGACTACCTCACCTCTTTCAAGCATGTGGAACATGGCACGGAGGAGTACTTGGCTCTCAAATCCAAGGTAGAAATATACTTACTGATGGTGTACACCAACTGTGCATTCACACGGTGAGCAATTTGGTTGACTGGTCGCTCATTCTGACCAATCGTGGGCGATGCGAGAAGCTCTGATTGTATCTATGTAGCCGTCTGCAGCTACAGTTTTGAACAGGCAGATCATGTATTTTTCACCACTTTTATAATGCCTTTCATAACATTACATAATTTTGAGGAGTTAACATAGCTAGCTAAGGAGCTAATTAGGTAGCATTAATTGAAAATAAGCAGAAAAACTCAATAAAATTACATGAGCGCTTCCCATCGACCCCAACGAAGAATGCAAACGTTCTCCAAGCATTGTTTTTGAGATGTTTATTCCTGTTGTCTTTCAAATGAAAGTTGTAGAGAACTGGGAAGCTTTGAATGGCTGCAATCAAATTCTCATCCATTTTGCGCTTACCAGGCAGAACTGTTGTTCATAAAACGGAATCGCATCGGTAAGGAAGCGGCAAAGTTTTCTTGGCCGATGAGCTTGTTGTCCCTGTTCGCTGAGCTCTATAGGAAATGAATGGACTTCTGGTGACTTGTTGATCGTGTTGCTCGCAGTGTGGATGCACGGTAAGATTTTTAAGCTGCTAGGTGTGGTGTGTTTCTAGCCTTGCTTTCTAGCCTTGTTGGGTTGTCATGCTGGGATTTGAATCTAATCTGTTGCAAGACTCTGCCGACGACTGCCATTTCCTTTCTCTGTGGATCAGAGTCTGCCTGGTCAGGTGGGGCTCAGTGCAGGGCATTTTTATGTTCACTTCTTATACATGATACAGTTTTGCAACCGATTAAATTTGTTTGGGTATTTTGTGGAAGACACAAAGCCAGGCTGGCACCACCGGCTCTTCCGAGAAGTTCCTTTCGAAAATGAACTCTGCTCAGCAGCACAGGGTTAAGTCATTCTCAATGTATCATATGTTGTCATATGCTTTCTTTGTGAGAAAACAGGCTGTGCTCCTCATTGCTGAGGTGATGTCAGTGTGTGTGCAGCAGGAGAAAGGCTGAGGACGTAGATCTTGGGATTTGAATGAGACTAAGTATGTTTGGAGTGGTTTATTTGGTGCTTGGAAGCACCTCTATAAAAGCCAGGCTTTGTGTCTTTTTTGGCTCTTTCATGGATTTGTTGGTTTGTGTGTAATGCTTTTTTCAGTATTACGGTATGCACTCTTTAGGCCGCGGAGATCCCTAAATGCCCCACATAAGGGAAATACAGTGTGCACTCATACACCAGACAGTACAGTAGAAGTCACACGAGCATGAGCAGCTCTAGGTTGGTGCGCAGTACATTCACATACCAGGAAGAAGCATGGTGAATTTCTAACAGTAGTGGCTAGGTCAAGGCATTAATTCAATATTTTGGGTTTACTCTTTCATTTCAGTTCGTTTGGACAGACTCATTCAGACAAATAACCACACTGAGACGTCTGAAAATGCGGGTCTCTTTCCTCTTAGAGAACTACGGTGCGGTTGAGAATATAATCCAAACCAACTACAGGAAACAACCGTAAAACACAAGGTTTTATGGGTGTAAGGCGATGGATGTTGACAGCAGACAGAAGTTCCTCGTGCTTAGAAAAACCTAGCATAACAAAATGACGCGATGACTGATGACCAGAACTCCGTCCAATTAACAAAACAAAAAACATGGTAAACCAGTTGGTTACATGATTACATAAACCCACCTTAGGCCACACATCCCCATTTGGTAAGATTTTGTCCTAGGGATCCCTCATATGGAAAGACTATTGTTATTTATTTAGTATGGAACGATGTAATTGTCTACACTGTACTGATAATAGAAGTGAGAGTGAAACCCAGAATTATTGTTGTTTGTATACATTCTCTAATTGGGATAATTTCTAGTGAATTAAATTGGAGTGAATTTAAAGTATTCCTTATTTTTCTGCAATAGCATTTTGAAAGCCATTGATCTAAACTGTTGATGGAAGGCTGGGGCAGCATGGTGGGACACTATGTTGCAGTCTTGCACCAACCGGTGGTCACAGTTTGCCGTTGCATTTTCAGTCTCCAGATTATCTTCTGTAGGTTTCTTCAAGTTATTCACTTTTCCACACAGGAGCCTGAATTCTATCCTTGAGTGACTACACAATCAAAAGTTTATAACTCCACCCTAACACTTCTTGGTAAACCCATTTTTCTATACCCAGTTTTCTATAACCTTTACATGTATGGTAGTGTTGCGCACAACCTGAGATGGGGGGGGGAGAGCTCTGGTGACTCAGAATCACTTCCTGTAATGCAGATGCACAAGCTGTCCTAGTATTCAGAAGGTGCGGGCATTGTGTGATCATGACGTATTTAATAGTCATGATATTTACTCTGCTTCCCCTTTATCCACGTGTTAAGTGTTAGGGGAGGAAACATGACAGTGAAAGTAGCTCAAAAGCTTTGAGGGTTTTACCTCAAGAAGACCTTTAACTGCTCAGCAGCTCAACCCTGATTGCAGAGGAACACACACACACACACACACGCACACGCACACATTATTATTTGTAGCAGTACCTTAAATACACTTTGAAAGATCACATTAGGGGGTGAAAGCCCACTATTAGGATTAGAAGGTAATAACAGTAAATGCCAACTAACCAAAAGGCCAAGCCAGGGCTGAGGCAGGTGCACTCAGGAGACCGCTGCTGCAAAGGTCAAAGACTCACCTGCTCTGATAAAAAGTGTAAAAAGAGTTGCGCTGTAGGGGGTGTTGTTACCCCGCAAGAGAGAGGCAGTGAACCTTGAAGAGCATGGTTCAACATGGTTGGCCTTGTGTGTGTGTGTGTGTGTGTGTGTGTGTGTGTGTGTGTGTGTGTGTGTGTGTGTGTGTGTGTGTGTGTGTGTGTGTGGGGTGGGGGGGGGTGCTGCGGCCCCTTGGGGCCCGCTGGTCAAGCCTGGCTACACAGCCTGATTAGAATTAATGCATGGTAGTGATTTAATACAGAGAAGAGGCTTGCCGCCTAATTATAATGAAGTCGTGGAGGTGAGGCGGCTCTGGACTTGTTTAGCACCATTATGCCGCTGATTTTTCTGCACACTCATTTTCTGTCTTAACAGCGGACAGGAGGGGGAAAAAAGAGAGGTCATTGTTTAGTAAACCTGGGTCCCCTTCACTCTTATCAGGCTAACTTTAACGGTTGTGTGTAGTCTACTTTTAAAGTAATAATCTGCAACATTTTCATGTCAAGTGTCTGGTTTGCTCTCAATCACCGACTGAATCACTGACTGTCATTGAACGAACCCTCTGGTGCAGAAGAAGTGATGCATTTTACTTTTCCGGTTTGTTTGGAATAAAGAACTGGGTAGTTAGCACAAGCATCAAGCTTTACATCTAGAAGAAATACTATCTGGATTGTATTATGAAAGCCAGTTCAATTGGCAGTTTGGAGGTTTCAGTCGTTCACAAGACACGCTTTTATGCAAATATTCCATAGGGCCCCATTTTATCTTGTCCTTCTGCGGGAGGGAATACTACCACATCTGACCACCAGGGGATGAAAATGTGCATTTTTTGATTTTGTCTTATGTTAACCCATAAAAAGTCTGACAGGACATACTGTTTGATGAGTGCTTAGCACCAAAGATGCAGACAAAATTGAAAAAATGAGGAACTCACTTTAACCATATGTGTTATTCCTAATCCATGTCAAGGCTTGGTTATAACTATGTGTAGCTGTGGTAGTTGCTGGGCCTGTACTTACAGTTATAATTTAGGCGTCATCCAAAGCAACACATAATAGCAGATATGGGCTTCAGTGTGTTCCTCAAGGACACATGCTGTTAATGGATACAACACTGGCTGCAGAAGAGGCCAAAACGTCTGGTTACGGGGCCCTCCCTCTAACCGTTAGGCAACCCTGCTGTCCTCTGGCGACAGTGCAGAGACAGGTCCCTAGATATGCCGATTGTCATGTTGTTGTCATTAAGGTGGTTTACAGCTTCAGTCACTCTCTTAAGTGAATGCATAAAGTGTCCTGTGACTAATAATTTGTAATCGCTGCCGAGTTTATACTCATGTCTCTGTTGTATTTGTTCTTCCAGGTGCTGCTATGGTGTTTAGGTTTTGACCTTTTTTTAAAAATCCGATCAAGTCAATATTGTCACCCTTCACGAGGATTCCAATGGAGAGTTTTAGTGTCCCATCATGGTCTAAATGTGGTCTCAGAAGCCTTTCCACTCTGACAAGGAAACAATTCTTGGGGAAAAACTGAATACTTGTCATTTTTGGAAGGAAAATTCAAATGTTAAGGTTGAATATAGCTGCTAGCAGCAAAGAGGCGGCCTGGAACATATTCACTGTTTAACAAGGCCTTTTGAATAATTTGATAAGGTCTCCTATGAAGTTTTGTATTTTGCATAATGGGGTTCTGAAATGGTTGTGAACGTTAAAGTCAAAGGCTTAACAGGTTATGAACTAAGGTGAAGCTTTAGGCTTCAAACGCTGTTACTATTTGCAAAGGCCAGAGAAATGTCTTAAAATAACAATAGCCTGTCAGTACAATATGAATTAGAAACTACCTGAATAAAGGTGTAAAAAGTTGAGCAGTTTTGGGAAAAAATATAATATCTCAAATTATTCTTTAAAGAAATTACACCACACAAGCTCATTGGCATGCTTTGTATTCTATGTGATCTTTTTGATTACCTTTGCATCCATTTGCTTTTCATTGCCATTGGTAAAATGCTTTCAGACAGTGCAATCATCTGTCCCACAGGGTGTTTGTATCGGTTTGCATGTATCAAACAACTACACAAGAGGTAAATTTTTTTTAGAGAAAGGCATTACATGTCCATATGTTTCAGTCAAGTAATAAGTTGCATAATATCTAGGACTTTTGGACTGTTCAGTATTATGAACAAGAGTTTGGAAACTTACCACCAGGGGAAGAACACGAAGACTTTCACAAACAATAAACAAACACATTTTTAAATTAATTGTTTAAATCTTAAGATAAATTCTTCATACTGCCTGGCCTATAGGCCCAGAGTTTACAGTATCTGACTATCAGCAGCGTCAATCCAAAAATATTGGTATCAGTATCGGCCTTCAAAATCTCACATCGGTCAAACCCTAGAGTTGTTTCCTGAGATGTAGTAAGTCGTCATGTTAGCGGATTTCTGACTCCCGGCTGTATGTGTTTTTCCCGTCATAAGTGACACATTTGGCTGCCTGGTTAATGAGCTCTCTGTTCTGCACTGTTAGCATCTCCTCTTCTTCCTCCTCCTCCTCCAAACATTGCCCTCTCTTCGTCTCAGAGGACCAGGCAAGCTGCTGTCAGGCTCTCTTTTTTTTTTTTTGTGAAGAGGCTCGCTCAAAAACCACTTAAACAGCCACTCACCCAGCCACCAGGCTCATCAAAGGTTGCCCCGAGTGAACTGAGGGGCTATTCACAGCCAATTAGTGTGTATCATACAACAAGCAGGGGAGCGCTCTCAAGGCTGGCAGATGAGACAGGGAACATGCCTTGTACCGAGTGGGTGGATGGACTGGTTTTATGTAGACTTAAGTTGCGTTTGAAAGCCTATGCGTTCTCTGAGCCTCAGGGTCATGCGAGGCTGTGTGTTTTCTAGTGGCTGCTTGGATCCCCCAGCCACAGAACATTATTGCAGGGATAAGCCAAAAATGTATTTCAGTCTGTCAGTCAGTCAGGAAGCACCATTCTACAAAATGTCTAGTAGATGAGCATGTTCCCCCATGTGAGAATCGCATACGCAGGGCTTATCCTGAGCCATCCACCTAGCAGGCCATTGTAAGCATCACTGTATCAGCATACTCTTCTGCACGGGGATCAATTTCCCATTAACAAAATCTCTTTCTTACCATGTCAATGGGTAGTCTGCATACCACTGTTCAGTGGCTTATTAAATGGCCATCGGGGTTCAGGTTCTCTTGAGGTAATCAGCTGTGAAAACTGCAGGTAGCAACTAAGATTGAACCGTGGACAGACAACAGTGTTGTCTCAGGATGTTTCGCACATCCCTAGTAAGTGAGAGAGAGAAGAGGCAGATTAATAAAGAAATCATCTGTTCTACAACCACTGTCCCAAATTTTAACCCAGGTCTTTCGTCTTGAGTATGAGGGTTTAGGGCATGAAGAAAAGCAGCTTTTATTGTTGTGTCACTCTTGTCATTTTGCCTTGATTCTGTCGGGATAACAAAGATGCCAAATTCAGCAATATTTTGACAGAAAAGAGATATTGGAAAGGTTTGAGAAACAGGGTGCACATCCAATGCAGTACACAAACTCTTTTTGGGAGATTTGAAAGATAAAGGTTCAGTTTGGGAGATTTAAAAGGAAATAATTGTCACAATTACTAGGTAAGAAAAAAAAAGATTACTGTTCCTCACTATAGCATAGCTAAATAAATTGGTTTTCAAGCTGCAAACATTAGTTTTCTTGTTCAGATAATCTTACCAACTCTATCAGCCTGGGCTTAAACCTTAACACTGCTTTCTCTGTAGACAGAGGTTCATATCCAGTTACTCTGCTATGACGTAGGTAACTAAGTGTGAGGCCCAAAACAATCTTTGGCATCAAAGCCAATTAACAAAAACAAAAAATCATTCCTTTCCTCTTCCTGTATCATTTTGGCTTGCAGCTATTAGAAGTTAAAGGTGCTACACTTTCATACATCAATATATCATTCAAATTAATTGTGATACCTTGGCATAATTACTGTTAACAAATGGAACCATGGTGGAGACAATCCCATAAATCCTGTTGCTCTAAAAATGATATGCAGTATTGCCCTTATAGTGGCGTTAGACAGGGTTAGCTTACTGGCTAACAAATTTAGTGTACTAAGCTGGCTAACACAATTGCTTGGCTTGGGAAGAGGTGACTTGTCATTGGCTGAGCGCTGAGGAGTGGAATGAGCCTTCCAGGCTGCAGCCTCATGCTTCATTCACCTCATGTCGGAGGAAGCAGATAGACTTCCCATTACTTCAACTTGGAAGCGTTCACACGTTCAACTCTTTGGGAAGCCCTTGGCTATTGCTAGCTAGCTCCATAGCAACAGCTCATTAACAAGTTGCTTTGTCAACCAAATGAACTGCAGCAGGTATTTCTAGTTAATCATAAACCGAGTAAATTATGCAGAAGCGGATTAGTGTGAATATACGTAGTCATTGTGTTTTTTACTACCGTGGACTGTATTTATATTCCCATATTTCCTACTTGGAATTACCACCAGCGTGTTTAATTTGAACAGGTTCTAGAGTGCATAGGCAAATAAATCACCCTTTGTGCCATAAAGCAGTACAGCAGATTTCCCGCCAAATCTGACCCGGTGGCACACAATGTAAAATGCAGTGTAGTGGCTGGTAGAGGCTGCCAGTCTGTGATTATTAATGTTATGTGCTACATGTAGCACCCTTACTGGTAGCTGCCATTTGATCCCTCTGATAGTCTAGATTGGTTTGCCATTGGGGTGAATCATTGGCGTTGGCATTGGTGTATGACAAGGTGTGGGCACTCGCCATACTTTAAACCTAAGGGAGTCCAACTTTGATCTTGTAATTTTATCATTACATTGGACAGCAAAGATCAAGTGAAAATCTGTCTATTTGGAAGCCATATGTAAAATAAATCACACCATGCCAGCATTCAGGACGGATGTTCCCTCTAAACTGGTAGTTTAATGACCTATAACTAATAGTCTATCACACTGACCAAATAATATCTCGTCAGTCCTTACAGCTACTGATTTCATATTGACCAAACAATAATATCTTGTCCATCATCAGTTGTTGCTGTAGTTTTGGTGTCAAATGGTACACCACTGGGGTGCATTAGCTTGGAGGTTGTTGACCATACAATTTGTCAAGTCTTCCCCATGTAGATTGTAGGGATGGAACGGTTCAAGTAAAAAATCCGAACCGTTCGGTTCGCTAGTCACAGTTTGGGGCATGTATGTATGTATTGTTCGGTTCATTTGAAATAGGCTATGAAGCCTACTGTGTGCTTTTTTCATGTAGAGTTAGGCTACTGTTTCTATTTATTGTTACACTAGAAACGGGGAATAGCTTCACAGGTTTCAGTCAAAAAGGCATGCGCAGAAAAAACCTTCAAATAAAGTTATTGGGTTCGCTTTTCGGCGAATGCCGCTTTTTTCACGTCAATTTGGGTGACTTGTGTGATTCGTCCAGATCCAAAGATTTTTTTTTGTGGGGGGGTGCATGGGTGACGGACGAATCTCCTTAACGATTCCTACAGTGTATTTCTGTCAGCTCATATGAGTGAACTGCATTGAGCAAAAAATTCTACTCAACTGTCAGGACCTGCTCTCAAGCAACAGCAGAGCAGACAATCTGCTTCCTGTTTACACCGGCACGCGCATGCCCAGTGTAGGTGAATGGTTACGTGATATGCGTTTTCTTCTGTGGACAGAGATCCTTTTAGTTTCAAAACTCAGTTTTAAAACGAAAACGTATTAGTGTGGATGTAGCCTGACACAGCAGCAAACGCTTGTCTGTGAACACACCACTCTCTCCCTGCACTGCATGGCTCATTTTGAGTGAGTGGCGAGATCACCTGAGGTAAGGACATTCGCTTTTTTCACTTGGCTGACTATTTTATATGGTTTTGACTAATATCATTAGCTCTGTAGGTTATGTATGTTATGTCTTTTCAGCTAACGTTATTATCAGAGCAGCTTCTCTTATGCTAGATTTCCACTAATAAACTTGACAGATCCCACTCATTTATTAGTAAAAGAGTGCCATCTAGTGGTGGAAAGAGGCCAGGTTACCCTAACAAAAAAACTGTCATAGTAGTTTGATGGTAATTATAGTTTTACCATGGTACCATGGTAATTATTGTATAAATAATTTACCATGGTACAGGCCATATTTAAACATTGTTGATGTCGAGTAGTACAGGCCATCATTTAATTTCACTGATAGCTTTAGTATTGAGAAACTTAGCACTGTGCTTCATCCATGAAACCTTAAAGGGGAATTCTGGTATTTTTAAACCTGGGCTCTATATGTACATATTCATCATTTATACCCCAAAATAGGTACAAAAAGTTTTGGAATTGCCCGTGAGATCGCCTTAGCC
Organism: Hoplostethus atlanticus; assembly: GCA_034670405.1. NCBI lineage: Eukaryota > Metazoa > Chordata > Actinopteri > Trachichthyiformes > Trachichthyidae > Hoplostethus > Hoplostethus atlanticus. The sequence goes on along the minus strand of JAXDDX010000168.1, from coordinate 54,717 downwards.
GGCAGTCGCGAAATGGACTGCTATGGCTGCAGTGTAATCCGTTGGGTGGTTATATGATATTATGCTGTCGCATTAATTTTTTTTCCGACTTCGGGTAGCTCTCTCTTTTTTCACCATGCATGTGTTTGCATCCCTGCAAATAAATGAAAAGCATTTTGATTGACCCCTTCCTGCTGTACCAAAAACGTACCGAACCGAACCGAAAACCGTGACCCCAAAACCGTGATATGAACCGAACCGCGAATTTTGTGAACTGTTCCACCCCTAGTAGATTGTATTGTCAGTATTTGTTCTGCTGCACACGAAGGATTTGACTGAGGGATCTCGACAAGAGTGGGACTCTCTGGGAAAATGTATTGTTTTGGGGTGATTGCAGTTCAGTGACTATACTGTCTATGTGTGTGCGTGTGTGTGTCTATCATCTGCTGTCATGATTGATTAGATGGTTGAGGCTGTGATATACTGTACCTGTACCTGTGTGTCCAGACTACACAACGGTGTCCACCCAGCAGGGCCCGGAACAGTTTGTAAATGGAAATCGATGCTGAATATCAATCAAGGTCTTGGATGTCGAGACACAATGTTGGCTCCCTTGCGAGGGCCCATACTACTGGGTTCCCACAGGACTACATCCAATTATGCTCTGTGTGAGTGTGTGTGTGTGTGTGAGAGAGAGAGAGAGATAAACAGGCCTCTATTCAGATATGGTTAATCTAAGGTAATTAATCTACTCTCATTCAAAGTGCTGAGATTGTGAGAGCTATTGTGGTGTTGATAATGCTCCTTTCAGCAGCTTGATTCTAGACTTGGACATAAGAACCTGTCTCCTCTCACTAATATCAGCTGCTCATGTTCAAGGACGACTGCTTTGTGTGTGTGAAAGAGAGACGTTTGCTTAGGTGAGCTATATCAAATATATGGTTTTGATAGTGTAAAGGATCTGTGTTTGTGTATGTGTGTGATCTATACATGGGGGGTCATAAGTATACAATCAATTGTCAATAAATGCTCTGCTCACCTTCAGAAACTTGGCTTATTAACATTTATTGTTAAAATTATTTTATTTATTTTATTTATTAAATTTTTTTTCTCTGGTATCATGTGAGAGTCCAGTTTACATTTTTTTTTTTATATAACAGCACAGACAAAAAATACAGACACACCATCACATACAGCGGATGGGCAAATTAAATTGACAGACTGTGACCTCCCTCCACAATCCCATCACACTGCCCACCCTGTCCCTGTTTTCCCCAGGATCTGGCCAAACCCCCTCCTCTTATACCCCAAAGAACCTGGTAAATTGTACTATTTATGGAGGTCCTGGAATGCATGTAGTCCACAACCATCAATTATATCTTATAATACTCCTGGCTAGCCCACTAACCAAGTCACTATCACCCGAGTGATTATAGGGCTAAAGTTGTACTTGGAAGTGTTTTAAGGGGATGTTGGAATACACCAGGTCTTGGAGTCTGTGGGGTGTAACTATTTTATTTTCTCGTTCTTGGCACACCACAGGAAAGTTAGGATTAAACCGCACAAAGAGAGGATGAATGACCAAAAATACTGTTACTCAGTCGTAGCCTGCTTCTGCGGGCCTTCGTCTTCATCTTTTAGAAAGACAGAAGGGAATCGCAGCTGGATTCAGTCTCTTCTGCTCACTGCCACCCATCGATTCCGCTTTCATGTCTCGCTCAAAATCATCCAATGTGAAATGTAAGCTGCATACCTGAAGATTTTTATATTTACTTGCCTGTGTGTTCTCGTCATATTGTGGGTGTTTGATTGCTCTGAGCCGCTGTTTACAGAGCTGGTAAGGAACTGAACCTGAACTTTTGCTAAATCAGAAAGTGATGAATTGTAAAATCTTACACCTTATACAGTTGTATTTTGGGTAGAGGTGATTTTAATGATTTTCATTATCCTGGGTGAATGCATTTCACAAAATGCAGGGGTTGGAGGGTAATTACATGAGGTCTCACTGTAGCAGTGATTATTAGCTGTACAGTCTCCCATTGCCCACCACCTTCACTTACTATGGAAACAGGAAAAGTCCCTCCTACTTCAAATCAGTACATTGTTTTTCATCATATTTTGTGTAAATTTTACCAGTCTCCTACACAAAACTGCTAGACTTGGCCGCATGTCATTTTAAACTACTTACCGTTTAATTTTAGAGCATAATAAAATGTATTCTACATAATTTGTTCTAGTGTTAGCGTGGAGCCTACTATATCTCAGTATAGTTTATGCTACAGTGTTAGCGTGGAGCCTACTATATCTCAGTATAGTTTATGCTACAGTGTTAGCGTGGAGCCTACTATCTCTCAATATAGTTTATGCTACAGTGTTAGCATGGAGCCTACTATCTCTCAATATAGTGTATGTTACAGTGTTCGCGTGGAGCCTACTATCTCAATATAGTTTATGCTACAGTGTTAGCATGGAGCCTACTAGCTCTCAATATAGTGTATGTTACAGTGTTAGCGTGGAGCCTACTATCTCAATATAGTTTATGCTACAGTGTTAGCATGGAGCCTACTAGCTCTCAATATAGTGTATGTTACAGTGTTAGCGTGGAGCCTACTATCTCTCAATATAGTTTATGCTACAGTGTTAGCATGGAGCCTACTATCTCTCAATATAGTTTATGCTACAGTGTTAGCATGGAGCCTACTATCTCTCAATATAGTTTATGCTACAGTGTTAGCGTGGAGCCTACTATCTCTCAATATAGTTTATGCTACAGTGTTAGCATGGAGCCCACTATCACTCAGCATATATGCTTAAGTGTTAGCATGGAGCACTGGGGCCAATGATCTACCAGGGACATATGGATGATTTTGGTGTGTATGTTCTCATCACACAATGGCTCATCACAATAAAGGCTTTTTAACTTGCATACACAAGTTAAAAAGCCTGGACTTGGATTTTTCCTTTTCTCTTCACTTAATAGCTAAGTTGACCAATGGGACAATCTACCAAAAACTTGGGTGTCTTTAGTTAAGAGAGCATTCAGGAGAGAGATAGGATTGTGATCTCCCAAGATTCCTGTATGACCTTTTAATGACTGGAAGAGTCCATAGTGATAAGGCTATGAGTGGAGTTCTTCACTGCCAAAGAAGTTATCGTAGGTTCTGTCAGCGCTCTTTCAAACAAATGCAAGGGAGACAAATCTCCTGTCTCTAGTGGATGTACTCTTAAATCCTGAAACACACACACACACACACACACACACACACACACACACTCACACACACTCACTGTCTTCTGCTTCTTTACGTCTGTCTGTCTTGCTCTCGCGTCCTTTTTTTCTTTCCAAAGGCCCTCGCCAGTCCCAAGCTGACAAGGCTGATTAGAAGACATAAGAGAGGGAATAAAACACACATCAACAGAAACTAAACAAGACCAAAAACATGGGAGAGTGCTGGCTGATGCAGATAGGTCCTTATCTTGGGGCTGATTATGCAATCCTAAACACCTCTCTCTCTCTCTCTCTCTCTCTCTCTCTCTCTCTCTCTCTCTCTCTCTCTCTCTCTCTCTCTGAGGGACTCTGGCTCTGGGAATTCAGGCTCCTCAACTATTAGCATCTCATTATGAGCCACGCCAAGAGCTGATTGGGAAATTAAATGTAGCTTACTTAACTTCCATGAATAATGCATTGTGGGCCGAGCTGAGGTCCTGGGGAGGGAGAGGAGAGCGAGTGTGAAGGTTATTGTGTGACTCTTTCGATGTGGGTTAAACCCTGGGCCATTGTTGTTGGCTACTATTCTAGCTGTGAAATACGCCAGATTTCCAGTTAGAGATTTCCAGTTATATCAGATGTTTGACCAGGATGATTTTACTCAACAGCTTTATTGGTGGCAGGCTTTAAAACTTTAAAACTAAAGCTATCTTAAGGAATTGTTCAAGTCATAATGAAAACTCATTTTCATTATCTATACCCCCCCCATGTCATTCGAAACTCCACTGAAGTTCGTAGGACCACCAAATACAGAGCGAGTTAGCCCCCATATTTCCATCTCAGCCTTCTCCCAGAAGTTAACAAGGCCATCTTTCTACATCTCCAAAATAAAAGCATAAAATGTCTGTCAAATTTCTGACGACTGTTGGTGCGTTCTGCAACAAAGCAACACTGTTGAGGAAAATATGGGACATAATAAAGTAAATACTGAAATCTGAAACATTGAACACGCAACATTGACACAATTTTTTTTGTGGCATGAAAATGGTCAGATTTAATGAAATTGAATGTTAGCACAAACTATTGGCTATCGGCAGCATTAATCCAAAAATATCAGCATAGGTTGAACCATAGTAGTGTGATTTGATTACAGCTGATGAGAGAGAATCAATCTTTGATTACGAGGCAAAGATTTGAAGCAGCTTCGTGTACCAGGAAATGGGATGAGAGGGCACCAGAAGTTACACAGATGTTTCATTGTTGTGACTGTCATTACAAAATCAGTGACTGAAAAAAGGGGTGGCGGGGTAAATTGGGCGAAGGAGGGGGGGGGGGGATGAAATGGTGTTGCAGAGAGCAAGGACAAACAGATACTGATGTCTAATGATCCCCTTGCTTTCTCAGCTGCGTGAGGAAAAAGGCAGGAGCGTAAAGGAGACTTGATTTGGGGAGGGGGGCAGCCATTTTGAAGGTGGCTTTTCACGGCTGAGACGAAAGGGGGAAAAAAAAAGAGTGCTGATTCACTCGACACATCTGCGCGGTATCATGCAAATTCACTTCCAACTCCTCCTCAGGGTTGGAGATAAAGAGTCGTCTCGCTTTTTAACACCCCCCCCACCCTCGTGATGTGATGAAAAGTCCACCCCCCCCTAAAACAAACCTCTTTTGAACATTGTGGAAAGAAAGGCGTTTTCTGACGGAAAAGCTCATTCAGAGTTTTTTTTTGGCTCTCTCTGTTGAGAAGCTAAATCATGTGGGCTGAATGTAGATGTGTCTGAGGCTGCTACAGTAATACGAAGGGAAAGGAAATCAAATGGCGCCTGCTGATGGCGATTAACGTGGCTCCTCCCCAGAGGAAAACGCTTCTTGACATCAGTTGTCAGCTACTATGACAATGAGGGTTGCTTCTATTTGCATTTTACATTTTACGCTTTAGTCATTTAGCTGACGTTATCCAGAGGGAAGGAGCAGGTTGTGGGGTGGAATGTCTTGCTCAGGGACACTTCGACAGGACACAGGATCAAACCTGAGACCATCCAGTTAGAGGATGATCTTTTTAACTGCTAGGCTGCACTGCTGCCCCAGGTACATTCATTGGTACGTGTATAGGTACACTACAGTACCAGTCCAACATTTGGACACACCTGACTGTTTCTCATGATCTTAAAGACATTTTGATCTAAAGGCTTATGCTTAAATGCTTGAAATTAGTTTCTTAGACAAATACAAATAGTGAAGTTGATGCATATGTAAGAATTTATTTTCAAAACTATTTAAAAAAAACAAAATGCATCCCTAACAATTAGTTTTCATTCAGAACTTGAACATTTAGAGGTGGAGAATGTTGAACCACAATGATTAAATCATCATTTTAAAGGCACACATAGTGATTATGTGCCTTTTTAAAAGTTAATTTGTGGAATTTCTTTGCTTTGTTAATGCCTAATGCCAAAGGGTGGCTACTTTGAAGAATCTAAAATATGAGATAGTTTTGATTTGTTTTTTGGTTGCTGCATAATTCCTTTTGTGTTATTTCATAGTTTTGATGACTATACTATTATTCTAAAATGTCGAATATAGTAAAAATAAAGAAAACCCCTTCTATGACTAAGTGTGTCCAAACTTTTGACTGGTAGTGTATATTTGTAGGCAACTCCGCCAGTGTTCACAATTTCACATTTTTAAGGGCTATTGAATGTAAAAAAACAACATGGCATCTCTTGTTCACTTGTGCATCATTTTATTTTTACCTGTCCCACTAAATGGCTTTCATTTTTCACTTCTTGCCGTGAAAATAAACAATTAGTTCAATAATTTATTAACTTCATTTATATTAAGTTGTGTACTTATGAGAAGCTAATTAAAAAATAACATTACCACCCCTGAGAAATTTCTTGTTAGCTATGTTATTTCATGTGATATCTCTTGAACCTTAACCCAAGTGAGTGAAATCTCTATTAGCTAGGTAAATAAAAGTGATTCCATTGACTTCAGCGGCAGGGTGACTAGGTGGCTATATTAGTAATTAAATTACTTCTCCCCATCGAGCCCTGTAGAGTTTTTTTTTTTTTTTTTGCCCTTTTGGCTTTTCATCGGCAGTTAATAATGAGAAGCAGGCTAGATGTGGGAGATTGCTTAGAGAGGGAAATGTTATTGTCATTTATTCTGCATTGGCAGGTTCCAGAGTGCGCGTCTGCCCCGGGACAAAGAGTTGACTGAAGAGGATAACATTTGAGTATTGCGCAGCTTATTTATCTTCTTTCGAGTTTGAGACATATTTTTTTTATGACAAGCATCAATAAAACAAGTCAATTGTAAACTAATCCAAAGAAACTAGGAGTCCTTACCTTTCCATTAGAGAGTGTGATGAAGGCACGTATGGTCTGAGGTGGTGTACACACCACCGGTTTTTGCCCAGCTGTACGTTTTAAAAAAATTCAGTACAGAAGAGGCAAAGAGGATCACAAAATTTTAATGAACGGGGTCATTTGTTTGACCACAAAGGGATAATTTGTCTGTTTTTAGTCTGTGTTTTTAGGACTTGCTAAAATACCTCATGTCATATTAGTAGCTTTTAATTACAACATTTTCCAACAGGATAAAGGTGTTAAAGGTATTCTAAAGATATTAAGACCCTTTTCGCCTATGTTAAAATGTGACTAAGTGCAATTGAGCATGCTATCTTTGTTCTATGAGCTGAAAACCGGGCGCTCTAAAGACATAGATGGCATCTCTGGTGAAGTCGTATGAGCCTATAAGGTGCAGAAAAGGCCTAAAGAAGTAACAGACCTGATTGTGTAACAGCCATCCTTGTTACATGTTGTTAATATGGTTGTTACAGGTGCAAGAACTAAGCACAAATCCAAAAGGGTGTTCCTTTGTCTGTGCATCTCCAGTGAGACAGAGTTTTGGCTGAAAAGGACATAGTATAGAAATTGAGACAGAGGTTTCCCTCTGATACCAACTGATACTGATGTCTAATGTTTAAAGCTGCAGTTGTTAATCAAGGCTATGTTTCTTGATTGTGGAGCCCAGGGTTAGACATCACCATAACCATAAGACGTCTGGGCTGAAAGTACTAAAAAACATCGCTTATCTACCATTCTTTAGCATCCGATATTAAAGAATAATGAAAGGAAGGGGGCGTGTCTAAAACCGGGTGGCAGGGGGGTTGTGCACCTCTGACACATTCATTTGACAACGTATTGGCCTACTAGCTAACTAATGTTACACAATGGAGAATGACTTGAGAATGAATGAGTTGCAATGTTGAATTTATGTCCAGTATTGCTAAGTTTCACCATAAAGAAGTCCCGCTCAAAAAACATGATTTTAGTGTTTGCTATCACTTTAAGTAGTTTGGTGTTTGACAGGCATGCACTTACCTCTTCCATCACTAGATGTCAGCACTGACCACAGCCTCCATCATCAGCCCTGCTAGTCTCCCATACGAAGAGAGGGAGGGTGCTCAGCTTTGATAAGTGCCCACCTACAACCACTCCAGCTCAAGCTGTTCTGAGGGACATATGTAAAAACTGGGATGGGGAGGGGGGGTACATAACTCCTGACCTTCAAGAGCTTGTGGCGGCAATATTTCAGGCAAACAAGTCCGAGGCAGGAAAATCCTTGAGGGATATGGAGAGGAGGGAGCGTTTAACATTTGCATCCCGCCTGCCCGGTGCAGTTAGAGCAACGCTGACAAGCTGAGTTCCAGCAGCAGACAGAAATACTTAATTTCTCTGTCACTTTTGTTCTCTTCCTGCCACCGAGGGCACCGGCGAACCAAAACAGCAGCTGGCACGATGCCCGTGAGGTTGGAACTTAAATATTGCATGTGTTTGAGGGAACAACCACTCAAACCAAAAATAAATTAAAAAAAGGATTTTATTTAGCCTGCGCAAATTAGCAAGCTTTCCTATAGCTAATTGAAGTGCTTTTAGCAAAGATCAGTGGCTAATACTTAAACCAGAAAAAAAACAGAAGACTGGTTGAGAATTCCCCTGGAGTTATTGCAGGACCTCTGTTCTATGGCGCAACATAAAAGGCTGTTAAAGAGTTTTTCTATTTGTTAGTGGTAAAGTAAATCGTTATTTTGTGTGGGTTTGAGTGAGATGTCTGTCTTGTGCATTTTCTTTTGAAAACCTTCACCATGACCTGCCTTTTTACCCTTGGAGAAACCACTAGTTGGTACCGCTATCTCAGTCCAAAAATCTAGGTTGACGGCTTGGTGACCTATGTCTAATAATCTATCATATTGGCCAAATAATATCTTGTCAGTCTCTTATGTCTGATAATTTATCACACTGAGCAGGTTTGGAAGCTTTGGTGGCAAATCATATTAGATGGAGAGACTTGCCATAGCTCAGGCTTTAGTGAATTTGACAACCCTGATTTCAACAGCCATTCTTCTTTGATTTGCGTCTACTTACATAGTGCCATAGTGAATTCTATTATTGCTTGGTTACACTATGTGCAAGGCTCTTTTACACAAAATATGTAAATGGTTTTGTGAAGCCAATGTACACACAAATGATCTATAAAAACATATACACAATTTGAAGTGTATAACCCATTCAAATACATATTTTAAATGCCAAGAAACACTGGGGCATCCTGGTGGCTAAGTTGGCTAGGGTGTTTGTAACGGCAACGTTCTGGGTTTGAAAGGCCTTCTAGAAACTTAATTTCAGCCAAACCATGTAAGATTTCGTAACTCCAGAGTGCATGAGCTGATGTGATGATGATGAGCTCCATCTGTAGATGGTTTCTAGAAAGTTGGGTGGCAATGGACCAACGGTGATGGTGTTTTTTTCCAAAAAGTCAAAATTGCTGAAAATCCAATATTCTATGGGTTTGAACCATTAAAAAAGATGGTTGAAACACGATTTGCTGAGATGGAAGACTCTGGATCACATTGTATTGGTTGAGGTGACTCTTTGATGACATTTTACTTTTGAACCCAATTGGTTCAACCCCCAGGTGGACCAGGTGAGACGGGTTGTTGAAGGAAAGTCCAAACAACTGTACGACCCCCTAATAATGCCTTCTATAAGCACAATTATAAAAAGCCATCTGGAAAACAATTGAATCTGCCGTTGAAGCATCAGGTAAGGGATATTTTTCATAGCTACAGTTCAGTCCATAGGCCTACTACTATCTGTCGCCGAAGCCAAATAAGGGTTTATTGACTCAGTATTCATTTCACCCTATTAATTCTCGTAGCTGTGCTGACAACAAACTGGAAACAACCCAAATCAGCCACGTCCCCTATGGAACATGTATGTTGTTGGTGTAGCAGGCGCACTGGGCATCGCTGAGCAATGTCATGCATCTTTAACCTAGTCAGTGTAGCTCTGGCGTTAGTCTGCAAGATCTCCTTCTGGCCTGACCCTTGGTCCTGTAATGCAGAAAGACTTGCAGCATGTCTGGAATTAGATATATTTCGACTAAATATGTTTGGAATATACAGTGTGCAGAGCATGAAGACAGACAGACACCAACTATCGTTACTTCCCGCCTTAATGTTTTAAATGGAAACGACAAGGGAGAGAATATCAGGAAAGGGGAGAGAAAGAGGTGGCATCTGTTTCCTCCTCAAGTTTGCGTATAGAACTAAAAGGTTGCCGGATAATTATTCCAAACGTGTGACTAAACAGGCCGTCGGGTGGCTTTTTCAATTTCAGAGGGTGGTGGTTGATTTGTTGAGGCTTTTTAGTCGGCCAAATCGTAAAAACAGGAGGAAAAAAACCCTGACTGAATCTTAAATCACTTAAATTTACTAAGCATCACGCAAGCTTTTGTTTGGATACTTGGCACTGCTTACCTCATTTCAGGGTGGGTGAACTGTAGTTGTGAATGCTGCAGTTCAGCAAGATCGAAGACAACGCTTCTATCCTGTTTGATATAAGACACCCGGAAACGGTGTGGCTTTATTTGCTCGATCAAACGAAGAGATTGCGGCCAGCTTTGACCCATCCATTTTAAGCTGAGAACCGCTGTGTCAATCTGTCAAATGGGGAATGGAGTTGGATCGTGGTGGGGTGTTTGTGTTCATGTGTGTGCTCTGTGTTGTTAAATCAGGGTTTGTGTGTGTGATCGGGGGCTGGTGACTGTGGTGATGGCGTCATCGTCTATGTAATGCCTGGTTGCCGTTGGCGGCCATATTTCTGAGGGAAGGAGAGCTTTGGAGACATTTTTACATCCGGCCGAGACGCGCCGTCGCTCCGCAATGGTGATGATAAATGCAGGATGGTGGTTACACAGATGGATGTACATGCACACACACACACATGCATTATGAGAGAGCACGCTAGCACTAGAGGCAAGCTGTGGAGGCCATTATAAATGATTTTATGAAACTGTTTGTATTAGGCTTTGTCTCTGGAGATGTTTTTGTAAACGGCTCTGGAGAGAAAGTGATAGGGGGACTATTCAGTACCTTGCGGCTGTTTTTTATTGACTAGCCTAGGTGCGCTCTTTGAACTTGTGTAAAATTAACTGCCAATGTCCTTAGTTTGCATGCCTGTAAGATGAAAACAGAAGTGATTGCCTGCCATATTACAATTTATACCAAGCTATGGTCTTCAACAGAAGCTTTGGCACTTTAATATTGCTTCCTTTAGCACAGCCTGGGTTGATACCGTGGCTGGTGGGTGTTTATTTTCATAAAACCATTAAGTGACATTAAGGGTTACTGTTGATTACCGTTCCAAATCAATGTGGTAGCGATATTTGTGTTGGTATTTTTGATTTATAGTTTTATGGAGAACAATGAACATAAAAAATGACAATATTCTCGCAATGTTTAACAAATTTTCACAACATTTGTTTCTCCCCAGGAAAAAAAAGAAGAGAATATTAGGTCCCTTTTTGCAACCCCCCCCCCTCAATCCCCCCAAAAGACCTCAATCCCCCATCTTTTGTGCAGTTCAAACAGCATATTATTTGTGAATTCTCCTAAACTTGTCACTGGCTAATGAAAAATCAAGATATGATATCAGGAGGTTAGGGGGATGTAAACTGAGCTGCCAACTTCACTATAATGTAATGTGATGTAATGATGTGTAAGTTTTGGAGAATCAATACAGTGCAGTGACAGATTCTAGGCACAACAAGTCATTCCATATGTAATATATTTCAATTCGTGCAATATTAATTCACACTGTGTGTGACACAGTCTCTGGCAGTACCACTAACTTATCTGCTGAAATGTTAAATGTAACCAGTGCCAAGAGTTGAAAAAGTTAATATGGAGCTCTGGGATGGATGACAAAGTGGCTCTAAATAATGATGATTGTCTTTAAAATCTCCATATTAATAGCATGCCGAAGGGTTTTAAATCCTCTTCTCAGATATACAAAAAGAAGCACAACAATGTCTCTAAGTAAAGTGCCTCTTCATTGTGTTCCACAAGCACTGGCTGCCAGCCAAATAGCAGACTACTAACTTATTTCCAGCTGGCTACTATTTTAATGGTAATTTTAGTTTTTAATGCAGGTTGCATCTGACTCTATTTGCTGTATTGTTGCTTGCTTCTCTCTCCTGCATCTGTTGCATTTCATCCAATCAGGAGACTGCACGCCTACGTCATGAAAACGAGTGACTAGTGAAGTGAAACTTTCACTACAAACTGCTTGTGTCTGACAGTCTCTCACCAGAAGCAGGGAGGCCCAAAGAGAAAGAGGCAGCCAGAAGCAGGGAGGCCCAAAGAGAAAGAGGCAGCCAGAAGCAGGGAGGCCCAAAGAGAAAAAGCAAACCACAGAACCAGGGAGGTCTGAATAGAAGAGGTCTTCATCTTGAGAAAGCTGTTATGAGATCATACTGATGTTTGCTTGTCCAAGACAATTCTGTTCATGAATCCCCAATATTTCAACAATAGAGCCCTTAAAATGTGCGAGAGAGCACTAAAATTGAGCTTGTGGTGCAAATATTTACCATGCCCCCAGACCCCTACACGCAGGCTAATTTTCCCACCCTGCTGGCAACTCCATACTCTTGTGGAACACACTGACTCTTTCCCTCTTACTTCAGATCAGCCTTACACAGCTTAAAGTAGCCAATGGAAAGATAAAAACAGTACGTAATGACAGTCATAGGTAGGATGTCGAAAAGGCAGAGTATGTGTATGATGTACAAAAAAAAACATGCTATTCTCTACTGCAATCTAAGGGAGGGATCATGCTTCTTGTTTGTGTGCAAGTTCCTAACTGATTGTCTTTAAGATGCCTAAATATCAATGTATGTTTCTGAAATTTGATATGTAGTGTCTCAAATAGGTATGATTTCATATCATCTTTTGGCAGGGAACTCTGTGAAGAAATGTGCCACGGAACTGCACAGGATCAGTACTTCTGTCCCTGCTCATTTCCATCTATCTCCTCTACAGTAGCGGCACACCTTCATTACTGCAGTGTGTGTGTGTGTGTGTGTGTGTTGCGCGGACAGTAGTGTTACTGGTAGAGCCTTACTATCCACTGGCTTATGGCGGAGAGCTTTTTCAGCACTCATGTGGCGCTGAGGCGCAATTACCGAAGCATGACAAAAAATGCAGAGCATGAAATTAGCTGTGGCTCCCAGCAAAAAAATCACTTTGCTGCCTTTCTATCTTCCCTCCTCCATTTTTTTGTTTTTCACATTTGACATTCAGTAACGTGTTTGTGCTCTTTCAATATATTTTTCTCTCATATTGCAGTGAAAGAAAAACAGTGCCATGACAAAAGCCATAGTAGGGCCCTGAGTGAAGGCTTTGGTGTAGAAGATAACAAATTGGTTGGATTTTTCCCAGCTTGTTGTATTGCTGTGTGGACACGTTGAAATCAGTGACATCTTTTGAGACGTAGAGCGCCAGAGGGTCCATTGCTCAGCCCAAGTCTATTTAGATACCATACATTTGGTGTCATTGTATGAAATACTTAGGGATCCCAGGCTTTTCTGGAATAATACTATAGACTACTGACTGCACATAGGCCTAATATATGCACACACACACACACACACACACACACACACAGTTTTCCTCTCCTCCCATGTGACAAGCGGCTAGATGAGCCTTGGTTAGCTGAGTAACGAGCTAATCATGAGCATCCCAATAATAAATAGGCCTTGTTCATACTCCACTAATCCCAGTCATTTAGCCTTGGCATGGCAGCAGAAATCAATTACTCCAGCTGGGGTCCCAGTATAGAGCCCTCTGCTCTCCACTGTCCGGCTACAGGCCAAACTGACACCCTTGGCTTTGCTGTATACAAGAAGAGACAATATGGGTATTTTACAAAGAGAAATGCACGAGGGCAAAGGATAGGACAGCTTCTATTTGCACAATTTGGATGCGGGAACACACCATTAGGAAGAAGTACTGAAGTATTAAGTTAGACTGATATATCGGTTTGCTGATATATTGGGCCTATATGGTCCTTGTAACAAAAATGGGATCTGGTTCACCTCTGATATGATGGGATATGATGCAGTTTGATTGATTACATATTTATTGTAGAATTATTATTGTATATTTATTTATATTTATTGTTGTCTATGGGAAGCCCTTAACCTTAATTGATTCTAATGAGACATTTTGATCAGAATCCACAAAAGGATGCATGAGTAGTAGTAGTGGTAGTGGTAGTGGTATCATCATCCTGGGTTTCAATGTTTTAGCATCCCATGGTCTAAATTCTATTTCAGAGGTTTTTCCAATCTGACGAGAATAAAAAACATTGAATACTATTATTTTTATTTATGTTTTGAGGAATTAAAAATTAATATTAAACTAAATAAAAATATGTTTTAAAGATATTGAATATTGGCACAAAATATTGTCTCTGAGCAGATTCAGTCCCAAAAATCTCAGTTTTGGGTCAAAGAGTACTGAAATATGTACTTTTCTCAGACACAAGAAGTAATAGGCTATTTGACTTTAAGTTTGCTTGAGCTCACCCAAAATAACCTATCCAGCCTGCTGCTCTTTCTGGTATCTGTGTGGAATTGATTTAACCATTCTGTGTAATCTGCTGGCTGCCTAGCTCTGCTTCTCCCTACAACACATGCAGACAGCAAGAGTGCACAAAAGGGAAGGCAGGAATGATTCCTAGAAAACAATTTGCCATCTGTGCTTAATAGCATCTGAAGGCCGGTCCATCGACCAGCGCTGTTGGAAATCGGCCCTAGGGCCAACGCTTTAATTACATTCATCCAGAGAAAGAGATAGAAAAAAGATAAAGAGAGATTAGATAAGACAGGTAGCCAAGCATTGCACCTGAACAGACCTCCTAAATAGGGCTCAACTGATATGGTTTGATACCGATATGTTTGGATTGAGGCTGCCAACTTTGTGCCGATATTTATCTTTGGATCTTTAAATATAACCATTTTCAGAAAAATTTGAAGTATTCAGTGTTTCTTGTCAGGATGGAAAAGCCTCTGAAACGGTGTTTAGACAATGGGACGCAAAACTCTCCATTGATTTAATGATAATAATAATACTAAACAGGATAATAAAACACATTGATGCATACTTGTATGGAATCCGATGGTTGATTTTTACTAAGAGGCGAGTATTGGCCTGATATATCGGTCTATTCCTAATGTGTACAGCTGTTGGACCCCTCTCCATAGCCTCCAATAGCCTTCTCTATCATGACTACACTGAAAATACCCGCGTTAGCTTTGTGTAATATACCTAAGGATTACCAATGTTGAACGCAAAGGAATTTCTTACCTGACCTCCCAGCCTTTTATATGCTTTGTAACCACTTGTACCAGTCCAGTTGGCTATATTGTAGGCAGTCAGAAGACTAGTACGGTAAATGAAACCAAACACGTGTTGATGCTATTGCGTTATGTGTTGCCAATGATAATAAGGCTACTGCAGCAACCAAAGATTTTCCTCATGAAAGATTGTATTGTGAGGTCCTATGCAATAATGGATTCCAATTCATTGCTCTTTAGACATCTTTCTCACACCTTTAGACATGCAGGCCCGCATCTATCTTGTTTGAGTGCAGTGCCCTTTGAAGACTTGGTGTTGTCTGTGTGTGCACATATTCAATTAAAGGCTTTACAGCCACTCAAGCTGTTAACTCTGTCTTTTGGATGGTCTTTCTCTGACCTCCCTTTATCCTCTGTAATTACTGATTGCATCTGGCTCAGGGAACGCAAAACGTATACAAGAGGACACAAGTATGGAGGGGATTGCTAATGATGAATGATAGCTTTTACTTTCTTACCAGCGATGACTCATGAATGTTAGAGCTGTTGTAGCTGAAACAGCGTGGCACTGTAATGTTGTCGACTTAATACTAATACTTCTCATTCTTTTAATAATACTTTAACTACTTGTAGTTCCTGGTTCTTGAGGCCGAATCTTAGAACTCTTGAGGTCCAGATCCCTCTAAATGTTCTATGGGCTGCATTTCATTTCCTAAACAGGTTGCACCTCTCTCTTACAAGACCCAATGTCTGTAAACACATTATATTACTCATGTCTTTAAACATGCTGTTCTCACATGTTTGTCCAGGAGCACTCTTGTGATTCTTCATCCTATGCTAGCCAACTTTCTTGAAGAAGAAGGCCCACTAAGAACCCCATGGCTCAACCAACATTGAATGTAGAACTTGACCAAGAGGCCCATAACTCCACAGTGGTTTCAAAACTCTACCAAGCAACACATAGTTTCACCAAGGAGCCCAGAACTCCAACAAGGAGCCTATAGTTCCATCAAGAGATTCATAGGTCCACCAACAAGCCCATACTCTATCTCCACCAAGGGGCTCATACTTTCACCAAGAAGCCTATACCTGTGTCAAGGGGTCACAGAGCTGGAATAAGGTTTTATTCCAGGTTTTCACCCCTGTCTGTCTGTTTGTTAGCAAGATATCTCAAAAAGTTAGATTAAAGCGTTAGAAAATAAATAGGTGGATCGGTAGCCCTTGGCCCAAGGATCAGTTGATTAGATTTTGGTGGTGATCTAGATCTGGCATTTTTGCCATTAGATGATTTTTTTTATTAGTCATAACTACTACTTGCTGCTGTCAAAGTCCGACACCCGGCACTTTCAAGACGTTACAGAGGCTGCAGCTTTGCAAATTGGAAAACCATTTCATAGCTCCACCAAGGAGCCCATGCCGGAACTTATCCAGACATTACTCGGAGGGGTTGTATGTGTGAACGCAAATGTCCGAATCAGTTGGTCTGGAAATTAAAGGGACTTTACCCACCCAGCACCCTATTCTAAAATCCATTTTATCGCCGAGTGAGCCCAAGTGTGAATGGAGCAGAAGATTCTCCGGAGTATTCTCTACGAGCGAGTGGCCGTGTTAATGACATATTTATCATGTGACTGGTGTGAAACCGGGATAAAACAATGTATATTGCTTTCCACCCTTTCGTCAATACTGCGGATACGTCTAACTACATTTAGTAGTGACATCAACGCAAAAGCAGACACTGCGATTTCCGCAGCATATTTTTTGCATCATGTCCTGTCTCCTGCACGCTCTACCCAGGCCCCACCCCTTGCCTAAACTAACCGGAGTATTTTCTGTATGTGTGGAAGGGCAACTCCGGTTAAAGTGCGGACCTGATTCTCTGGAAAATATCCAAAGTGTATATCTGAAATACAGGTTTCCTACAACTTCCATTCCCCTTTGGGTTTTTCATACTGGGTAGTGATATTTTGTCTTTGCTAGTGAGTGGCCTGCCAGATCCTCTTTGTACCCACCTTCCAGCCAACCATCTATACCTGCTATCAATCTGAAAGATAAGGTAGAGGAAGCATAGAAATAAGGTTTAGGGAACACTCTTTTGCGCTCGAACTGAGGTGAGGGTTTTAGGATTTTAAATTAACCTTTTAAATGAACTTTTCATTAATGAACCAAACAACTATTTTTTGAGAAGCTACCAAAAGATTGAGATTGTTGCCCACCACATATATCAACTCAATAAAGGAGGGTATTTTCACAAGTTGCAGAAATGGCCCATGACAACGATGACAATGCTGTTTTTCTGCAAAAAAAAAAGAGAGAGAAATGATTTTAGAGGTAATTCTGAAATGACTCTCTTTCATAACCAGTTCTCTTTCTCTCGGAATCCAATTTTCGCTCTCCTTTATATAAAGTGACACGTCATATAATACAAGAGTGACCTTGCTGAAGATTTAGCTTGAGTGGGCATTATTCATTTCTAACAATATTTCTAGCAACGGCTTTATTCCTAAAATGTTTTATGCACCTTGAAAATAGATGAACAAATTATTCCTTTATCAGAACAAGTTATACCTTGGCTGCATTTTGTCTTTTTTTGTCATAGCCCAACATCGTTTCATCATTCATGCACACACAAGAGACGCGCTTAGGCAGAGCATAATAACCAGCCTTTACTGTTTAGGCAGAGCATTTATTTGTGCTAACTTGTGTTTATCAATTGACCATCTTAGTTCCAGTGTTGCTGGCGGTGTACAAACTAGATGTTTATTTAGCCATCAGTTAAAATGAGTGGTTGTTCTAGTAGTAACCAAGTTTTTCCTGGCTCAGAAAAGGGCTTTGGTTGTATTTGTGTGGGCCAGAGAACGTGCTCAGTCAACCCTCTATACCATGAACATATGGACCCTTGGACCAGCGACTGGCCCCTAATAACTTTCTAAAGTGGCTTGATCATATTTAGGCTGTAGGAAAATAGTCACAGGTTTTGGTTAACAAAACATACAAAATGTTCAATTAAAGCTGCATTATGTTATTTCCTTATGTAGAAATACAAGCGCGTTATGAGTCTAGTTCATGAAGTAGGGCTGCAACAGAGCGGACTGGCCCCTCCCCCTTCATTGACAACAACTATGATTCTACTAGCAAGTGAATCTTAAGTGGCTTAATGGGCTTTTCTTCTATTCTGATTGTTTTATAACAATAACCAAATATGGAACTTGGACCTTGAAGCAGAACTGAACCAGACAGGAACCAAAACATACTAGTAAAAGATATATCCATTATATTTTCCATCATTAGTTAATATCAAATTCAGGAAGGTCTCTATATCTTTAAGCATTTCTCAAAATGAAGAAACAGAAAAATACCAAGTTTGGATAAATATTTGGTTGTTCACAATTAGTGTTGGAACACTGCGTACAAATTACAGGCTAATAAGTCAGACCTGAGGCCAAACACTCATACCTCACATACACATACTTCCACACGCACATGCACACACACACACACACACACACACACACACACACACACACACACACACACACACACCCTTCACTCTCCTTGCCAACTGTGTGATGAGGATAAGTAGAAAGAATGGGCCCGAGGATACCAGGAAGCCGCCACTGAGATAGTGTGTGTGAGTGTGTGTGTGTGTTGTACCACAAAGCAAGCACGTGTCCGATTTGCTAATGGGCTTTGGTCTCACATGTCATTTGATTGGACACCGCATGTGCAGACACGGTGGGCGGTGGCCGGCATCGACCTATCCCGTATCGCTATTCCTCTCAGGCTGTCAGTCGGCATTGCCATGGCAATGTCGTTTTCAAGCTGTGAACCCGCCTCCATTGGAGCACACTGATTACTGATATAGAGGAGGAGATAGAGGGATTGCCAGCGAGGAGAGACAGAGAGAGCACGAGGGATGGAGGGAGGTAGGCGGGAGCGGGGGGGGGGGGGGGGGGGGGTGTATAGGGAAGGAACTGATGATCACATGCATGATTAGGCTACAAGCCATGGGCAAATTGATGCCGGCGTCCACATTCTGATCAGCCCTCCAGGTCGGCATCCATAGTTTTAAAATACACGTGACCTAAGTTTCAACCGACATGGGTTTTTGAAGGTCAATACCGGTAGTTTTGGATTAAAAGGATTGGATTGATAGCTGATGTTTTGTGCCAGTATATACATCTACTTTGACATTTTCCACGCCAATAACTGACAAGTAGTTTCCCTCAAAAATTGTAATTGTGTCTTGGTGGAAAAGCCTCTGAAACTAATTTCAGACCATGAGGCACTAAAACTCCATAATAATAATAATAATATTTCCTTCTCTCTTTTTTCTGTTTCTCTTCTTTCTGTTCACTTTTTACAAAGATATTGTATTTTATACTATTTCGCATTTGTTATGTTGTATCATTATTATGCGCTGTCTGGAACTTTCTCTGCTGCTGCCTCTTGGCCAGGCCTCCCTTGAAAAATAGAATTTTAATCTCAGTGGGATTGGGATTAGAAAGTTAAACTTGTTAGAAAGAGTTTAACTGTGTTTAGAATTTGATTATGTGGAGCCCAAGCAATTCATTTCTTGGTTATCAATGCACTGAAGAATATGTTATAATATTTTAAAAAGTACAGGCATATGAAACTTTGAAGTCAAGGTATGATGGAGCAATTAAGCCTCAAATTAAAAAGTAGGAATGTTTGATACAAAACAATTTAAGTATACAGTTAAGTATTGAGCAGTATTGTGGAGCCATCTGAATGAATGGAATGAAATCCAACGTTTGTAAATACAACAAAATCAAAGTCTCATCATGTTTTATGCTTCCTACAGTTGCTAGGTATAATTATTAGTGGTGTTTGATTGACAGTTGATCTCTGGGAAGTGGAAAAACCCCACAGCAATGAGCGCTTAGTACCAAAGACAGAAATAAAATAAAAACAAACAGAAATCTTATGGATTACCACATCTATACACTTTTCTTTCAGTTTTTTTCAATACACTCAGATTTCAGTTCCTATTGTTTGAAATAAAAAAAATAACTAGCATCCTTCCATCACTATATATAAAAGTACAGAGGTTGCACGTCAGTTTTTTCTTTTTCTTCATTACTTTCCATAGTAAAATTAGAGAAGAGAATATACACTGATAGTACGCCTTCAGTTGTTCAAAACGTATTTAGAATTAATTTTGTAGCACAAGAAAATGTGCAAAAAGTGAAAGGGTATGATTAATCTCAGTGCAGATAGACTGGTGCTGACACAGAACATAATACTGCTCGAATGGATCAAACATCAGTAAAAACCGTAAATGCAAGTGCGTTTGCAAGTAAGGAAGGTTTTACCCTCAGATACGCTTACACTGTTATGTATCATCAATCTGTGATGTCCCAGGAGTTATTTTGTGATGAAGTTTTGCAATTTATCTTTTTATTCTGCCCATTTTCCCTCAATCTACTTCTACTTCAGTTAGTCATTTCCTACATTTCCCAGAATGCCTTTTGACTAACCCCAGAGAACGGGCGTGAACTTTATTATACCGTATTCACGGTATCTTTCATTAGACCTGAATGCAGCATCAGCTGTGGTTTTTACGTGTAGGTGACGAGAGCGGTAGCCGTAAAGCTAGCTGTTATCAGTCGCCCCTTACACGAAATGCAATATATCTTGTCACTGCACTGCATTATGGACTTTTGAGGCTGCTGTCTGTGGAGAAATTGGTGTCTCTTCCTCTCCTATGATGGATTTCTGCCTGTGTGATTGTTGAATGTCGGTGCGAAATGATGAATCTGGAAAGAAGCCCTTGCTGTTTGAGTCTGAGGGACTGCCACCAAAACCTGACGTGTAGCGTTGATGTTGTAGATTGCTGAACATTTTTCTCCTTATTGTAGCTGTCGTAACGACATGAGGCAAAAACAGTCAAATCCGTCCGTATGTGTGTGACGCAAGGCAGTCAGGAATTTAAAATGTGCCTGGTGTGTAGCAGGCTTTACTTGGCATTCTCACACCTGAAGAGATTCCCCTCCTGGGAATTCTCCCCTGCAGCTCTGGGATATACCCACATGTCTTTGGAGCCTTTACGGTGTACACACTCCATCTCCTGGCATTTTTTGGGGTAGATTTTCAGCCTGAAAGAAAACATTTCATTATTAGACATTGTTACATGAAAGCATTTTCTTACTCTTTAGATTATAAATATGTAGGTTATTTAGCACATAGCAACAACACAGACCTTGTAAAATAAGGTTAAGTAAACCATGCTATTACACTATTGCCATCCTGACATTGCACGGGGTTATTTTATCCAATGTAATTGTCAAAAATAATAGTTTTTGTAGCTTTAAAGCTTCATTGAGTAATAATAATAATAATAATAATAATACACTTATTTTGTATAGCGTTTTTCTAAGTACTCAAACATTAACATTTAAAATCACAAAGGATAAAAAAAAACACACACACAAGCACACACAACCAAGATTACAATGAAATTTATTGACCTCTATTGGAGACCGGTAGGAATTGCAACAATGTTGACACAAATCTCTGGTCCACCTTCTATATCCCATTCCCTTGAACTATGGTGGCCTGTAATTGACACAAACTATATCGTCACAGTTTCACAATAGAGAGGAGTAAGCTAGCTGTTGAGAGCAGATATTTAGACACCCCTCCAGATATATTATGATTATTTTATTCTTTGGGGCAATAAAAACTTGTTTCCACCTTAAGTTTTGATTTGTCATTTGTCACTTCCAGTGTGGAGATTTCTGCGTGACCATATTAACACCGGAATTAATAATTTGGGCAAAAGGGGGGGTCTTCTCTGCTGCAGCCCCACTTTGTGGTTTAGGCTGATAAGAGTTTATTTATTTATTTTTTATCTTTCCCAGCGCAGCTTTAAGCAGAAGGCTCATCTGCTGATCTCTGCCGACTTGTTTCTGTCATTTCTTTGTCATCATTGCCCAGACGACACTCATGTCAAATGGTCCTATGGGAACTCAGTTTGCGGGGAGGGTTTTTTCATGGTATTCATGGCGTGTGTGTGTGTGGGAGTGTGTGCGTGCAGGGGGTTCCAGAGGTTAAAGGGAGCTCATTTCACGGCCTTTTATTTGCTCTGGTCTCAGGAGAGGAGCACTCTATAAGCATTATCGGCTCCAGCTGGTTGAAATGGGACAGACGGGACAGGACCCCCCCGCCCCCCCATTCTCTCTCTCTCACACACACACACAACCACACACACGCACACACAAATTTGTCCTATTGAGTTTTTTCCTTCCATGTTTTTTTATTTTCATCTAGATCTCTTCCTGCTGAAATGCAAGTGACGTGAAAACATATGCTGAAATATAAAATTATAAAAAATGAAATTTTATAAAAACTTAAATTATAAATAATGAAATTTCCAACCCATGCTAGCCTAGCCTAGATCTACACACTGTGAGAGTGATCAACCAATGGGAGTAAGGGAACACCATGACCAGCTCTGATGGACAGCCCCCTCATTATCATAGGGACAGGGAAATACAGAAATAAATAAATAGGGAAAAGAATGTATATGGAATGCATTTATAAGGAAACAGATAAAAAGAGACATTTATAAATACGAAATTCAATTCTCAGGGGAATAAATACACAAATAAGTAAATAGGGAAATAAATATATACAGAAATATACATTTATACCAGATTTCATCTATTTATTTATTTATTACTGTGTGCATTCATGCATTATTTTATTTATTTCTATATATATACACTGATTAGTTGATTTTATTTATTTATTTATTTATACAATAATTCATTTATTTATACTTAAATCAGTTTTGGTCTTCCATATTTATAGAGGCTCATTATGGGGCTTTTAAAAATGTTTCCAAGCTTAAGTCATTATTTTATTATTTACTCAAGCCAGTTCCCTACTTTGTGTTTAATACATTACAGGTGTGTACATACAGGCCATTGTTTTAACCACAACCACAGAGTGAAACTCATTTAATTCAGTGATTTTCTGCTTTGTGTTGTGTAGGCTAACCGATTGGTTTACTATAATTTTAACTCTAATTGGCAAATACAGACTTGAATGTGGGATCTGACCAAAATTATGAATAAAAATTTCAGAGACATAGGGGTTTTGGTGGTATTGGTGTGACCAAAGATATAAAAAATAAATAATACCTAAATAATAAAATATAAATAAAATATCTTATTACATTTTCTATTATGTTATTTTATTATATTATTATATTATCAGATATATATATATTATTTCCAGTAGTGTCTTGTAACCTGGGTAAGCTTATGCTCTCTTTTGCCTTCTCTTTCACTTTGCGAGTGAGTTTGCACAGAGGGTGAAAACTAAAAGTGAACAGCATTATGGGTACATTTTGAGGTAATGAAAAACATGGCAAGTAGATCACATAGACTACTATTGGGATCAACAGTTATTTTCCCCTGTCTTAGAATTAACCTGCTATTGCTTAGGGTATCAATGGTTCAGCTTAACCTGAATTAGACCTTAACCAGAGTTTGGCCGGGTAATAGTCGGGTTACTTTACATGTAAAAGTAGCCAATGTATCTTTTACAGTTGCCATCATTTCGCTTTCTTCTTTCTGACTCTCTCTCTCCACCACCGGTAGGTGCATCAGCGGTCGGCGGAGCGTCTTCGGGACCTGTGCTGTGCCAACCGGGGCACCTTCATCAAGGTGGGCCAGCATCTCGGCGCCCTGGACTACCTGCTGCCCGAGGAGTACACCTCCACGCTGAAGGTGCTCCATAGCCGAGCTCCTCAGAGCAACATGGAGGACATCCGGCGGGTCATAAGAGAGGACCTTGGCAAGGAGGTGGGCCATGGGAATAGACTAATATTAAACCTTCAGTACCTACAAGATAGTTCCTTGGATTGATGGCTAAAATAGAAGGCATTTCTTAAAATGTGTAGCCTAATTTCCTAGGAATTCTGCCATTAAATTCTAAGTAGGGGAGACTGGGGCACTGTGGGACAGACAAAAAATAAAACGTTTCTATTGGTGGTGCCATGAAATCTAAGCTATGACCACTTCTTATCAGTTCTGTGAATGATTCACAGCATGTTTCACCAATGGAAAGTTCTGTTTTTAGCCTGTCCCACAGTGCCCCAGTCTCCCCTATTTACCTCCTTAGTTACAGCTGAAAAAGTATGTGGGAAATTAAATACCTAGTAGGGTGACCGTAAAAAGAGTTAGCTTTTCATTTACTGCCTGATTGACCCAAGTTTGTGTATTTGTACAATCAACCAATATGGGGCCACAAATGCCAAAAAGAAAAAAAAAACAACAACAAATAATGCAAAATACCAAATATTTGCATTGTTACATAACAGACTGGAAACTTTGCCCCTCTTCACATTTACTGATTGCTACTGATTGGCCCAAAGGGGGACTGCATCATTCGTAGGGGACGACGTGTTGCATTGTTCAAATCAACTAAGCATGACGAAGCTATTGCCAGCTCTTTAATACACACACACACACACACACACACACACTGGTGGTGTGTGTAATAGAGGGAGCAGACCAAGGTATCCCAGAATAACAGAACAATTTCCTCGTCTCCGACAGCGTCTAAAAGGCTGTCATAACAACCAGCTTTGAGAGAAAGCTCACCGCTCTGTACAAACAACAGCACAACACCTCATTGCAGCATCAGGAGTGTGTGGTTTGTGTACGGGTTGAAGACTTGGGACGTCAGCCATATTTACTTCTCTGCTTTCATATACTTTCATCAGTCCTCCCTTTAGTGAAGCCTGAGAAAACTGGCTACTCTCGTCAATGTTTATGTCATGAGCAAAGTGAACCTGCGCAGACAAACACACACATCCTCACACCTCTACAGCTTGACTCAGATCAGCACAAATGAAACAAAACCCAGAGCGAGCCCAAACCCAAGTAACAAAAGCAGTTCAAACCCTGAACTTGTTTTGTTTTTTTATGCCACAACACCATATTGGTTTTCATAGTTTTTCCCTTCTCATTTCCCAGTACAGCATTTTTCAAAAATATTTTCAGACTCAACCATGTGATTGAGACGTTCAGCTCAAAAAGTAGGATGCATTTTCTTTTTTTACATCCTTTAAACTGGCAATCTGCGAGATTCTTGTTGTTGTTTTTTTTTTCTTCTTTTCTCAGTCTTTGGTACTTACACTGTAGATAGATAGATAGATAGATAGATATTCTGGGGTTGCAGCAGCATAACAGTATCACAAAAAACAGAATATAAAATTTGAGGCCTAAATACAATAGAATACACAATAAACATGAAGTACAACCAGGATGTACAGTGGATGGATGTCATATTAATATATATACAAGTAATACGTTTAAGTATAAGGACTGAGAAGAGCAGCTTGTGAGTGATTGGATGGTACATATACAGAGTTAATGAATGGCAATGAATGAATGTAAAAGGAAATTGTCATGCTTTACATCATAAATACAGGGGGGAGGGCGTGGTAATACTATATTATCATATTTTGCTTCCTTTTGCTGTCCAGTTTCACCATACTTGAACGTGTCTTGCATTTGGAAAGGACGTGGTACGAACCAGGTCAGACCACAGAAATGCACGCCATTTCCTTTTTATAGTCCAATTTCAGCTTTCTCACCAAGTAAATTGGAATGGTTTACTTTGTAATATAAGCAATTATGATAAAGGATATGGTTGGAACCCGGTAATTTCATGGGAACAAACAACACTTTTTTGTACAATCCAGGTAACTTTAATGAAGTCTTTCCAAGTGGGTAGATCCATGAACAATTTCTGTGTAAGAAAAGCTATTTAATTTAAGTATCGTCTTGATTTTTTCAGTCGTCAACACTGGACGTCTTGCTGCCAAGCCACAGTGTTGAGTTCAAATGTTCTTGTTTGCCGGTCACTTGTTTTCTCTCTCTCTCTCTCTCTCTCTCTCTCATCTTCCCTCCAGTATTCTCTGCCTGTATTTAGAAAAAGGAAATATCGGAATCACCAAGATCGCTTGACATATTTAGCGTTACCTTAAAAACGAGATGAAACACGTCAAGCGGGTGAATAGCCGAGCATCTTGAAAACACTCTTCTCTCGCCTGGAAAAGTCAGGCTTTGACGAAAGGCACCATTTTGGATTTTAGGCTTTGAAACCCCGTCAGGTTTGGGTTTAATTATAACGTCAAAATGTCTTGCTGTCACCGTCTCATTATTCACTAGTTCCTTTGGTGAAGAAATGTAACATTTTGACTTTAGTCTACTGCTCATACTTACTTTATATGTGCTACGATTAAATGATGTAATCACGAGCTACATAAATGATTACTCTGTTCACATCAATTATATTATTATCCCTTATCCACTTTGCCTCCCTTTCCAGCGTCTCCAAAGAGATGAAGATTGTATCAGGCAGCTGCTCGTAACATCCCCTTAATTTTTTTTTTATTTTGCCACCTAAAAATGAAGAACACTTCTCTGTTGAAAATGCGCAGGAAGGAGTTACGTATCCGTTGTGGCGTGGCAGTCTCTGAGAAGTGTAATGTGCAGTGAAGGAAAGTGAATATGACACTACTCGAGACCAGGTAGCAGAGCTAAAGCTTGCTTCTTAATCTTTCTCTCTCTCTCTTTCTCTCCACAACCGGGCCAAGTATCCAAACATGTACGTTATTCTTTTAAAGCTTTATTGAACCAGACAAGTTGGCATTCGTTACAGTGGCAGACTGGGAGAGTAGGAATAGCAGCTGAAGTACGGAAGCAAATAGTTGACTTTATTCTAATGTTGTAATCTAATGCAATTTGGAAAAAATGGTGTACACAATAGTATTTTATTTTATCTGGGCATAATTTGGGACATTTTGAAATATTAAATTCAGTTATCCAGTTTTCATTTGATTTTTCATGTAATAGCATGCACCAATAGCATGCACCCTCTGAATGTGAAATGTGAAAATTCAAATGCGATCAAACAGTTTTTCCATGGCAGCACACAATTTCCTAATAATTTCCTAGAAATTAGCTGATATGTTAATATCTTTGTAAATTTCAGAATCGTGGAATTATGTACTAATTATAGGAAAAGTGGAAGTACAGTTCCATTAAGTACTTGGTAATTTCTTTCTGAGTTTCCAAGAAAGAACCATGAAATTATGTAACAGTTACATATTGGAAATGGAAGAGGTCAGTTTGGTGGAGTTGTTAAGAAACTGTTAATTTCTTCTCCGAATTAATTTGTGGAAAAATAGAGGAAGAGGTCGATCTGGGAACCCAAGTAATAATTAACTCGCAAGGAAATTACAGGAAGAATTCATTATCACTATCTGTTGTATCTGTCATGTAGAACCTCACAGGAAGTCTGCATCTGTAGCCTATAGTGATGCACTGGCTCTCTTGACGCTGCATGCAGCCATTGAGTGATCTGTCGTGTTCTGGAAACTGCAGTAGGCTACAGTATTCCACTTGCAATGTAAGCTAGCTGTTTGTAGAGCTGTTTGCTTGAAAAAATGTATGAAGTGAAAAATAACATAGGTAAAAAAAATGGTCTTATAGTAGGTGGAAGGGGTTTCACTGATTAGCACACTGTGGCAAGGTGCCACATAACCGGGGTCCGTGACAGACAGAGACATAGGCAGGGGAGAGTTAAATGGCCAGCACGGCCGTTTTATTCACACAATAAACCCAGCCCGGTGTTGACGGCAGTTGGCGCCGTCTTCCCCGGCGCTGACGGCAGTGAAGAGCGCCGTCCTCCTCGGCGCACGCACCTCCTCCCTCCCGGCAGGTCAGCCGCGGAGCACCAAGGCTGCCCCAGCCTGCCAGGCTTCCAGGGGCATCCCGCCCCAACCCCGACTGGTCAGCCCTTGCAGGCTGCTCCCGACTGCAACCTCCGGAGCTCGGCCGGTCGCCGCCGGCTTTGGACGCCCGCTCTCCCACTCCGTCGTTCGCCGCTCGCGCCCTCGCCTCCGTCCCGGCACTCCAGCCGCGGACCCCGCTCAGGCGCTGCTGCTGCTGGCTCGTCTCTCCGCTCACAGTCCGGCTCGACTCCTCCGTCTCCTGCCGAACTCCACTCGCTCTGCCAGCCTCTCACACTGGCGCGCTCTCCCACAGTCCCACATCCACACACAGGTTAAAAAGGGCCCGACTGCAATCAGGCTTAATTGGCCGCAGCCGGACCCGGATCCAGGGTAGAGTCAGTCCACCGACTCAACTCTCCCCTGGATCCAAGTTAAGCCTCACCCCACCCTCCTCCCATCTGCCACATACCCCCACCGCCAAACTGAGGCCGTCCAGCCGAAGCTACTCCCCCTCCCCTCCCCCTTGGAAAGCGAGGATGAAGGCGAGGAAGGGTCTCGTCCGGAACGGCTCGGAGTCGGTGGGGCCAGGTGATGCCGGGCGGGGTGGTGAGGGAGGCTCCTTGCCATCGCCGGCCGTCTCCCGGAAGCTGGTGGCGCCGTCCACGATGTAAATGACGGCGCGGCGATGACGCTGTTCTCCGGTCCCTGTCTGTCAATTCCCGGTCAGGGAACCAAATGTGGCAAGGTGCCACATAACCAGGGTCCGTGACAGACATAGGCAGGGGAGAGTTAAATGGCCAGCACGGCCGTTTTATCCACACAATAAACCCGGCCCGATGTTGACAGCAGTTGGTGCCGTCTTCCCCGGCGCTGACGGCAGTGTAGAGCGCCGTCTTCCCCGGCGCGCGCCTCCTCCCTCCCGGCAGGTCAGCCGCGGAGCACCAAGGCTGCCCCAGCCTGCCAGGCTTCCAGGGGCATCCCGCCCCAACCCCGACTGGTCAGCCCTTGCAGGCTGCTCCCGACTGCAATCAGGCTTAATTGGCCGCAGCCGGTTAAGTCTCACCCCACCCTCCTCCCATCTGCCACACACACCTTCAACCGGAGAGGAGGAACTCAAAAGTGAAATCACCTACTGTACTGAAACATGGTTGCTCACCCCTGGACTAGACAGTTAGAGCGCGATATTTAAGCCCTGGCGTGACCCAATGCTGACAAAATCTGTCTCTAAAACCAAACTGAGCCTAACTGAAAGCTTCCCATGAGCCTATATGCAACTTATGACTTATGACTGAGATCTGGAGCGCCCCACTTCCTTCACTCCATTTTCCCAGCATTTTTGGGGATTTAACCTGGCGACCTTCGGGTCACGAGTCTGCTCCTGTTAACTCTCAGGCAACCATCCTTTTAACTTAATGCAAAGTCATCATTGAAGCCAAAATAGGTGGGAAAGAAAACATTCACCAACTAATGTGTCAGCGTGCTTGGTTGTAGAGGGTGGCTGTGAAGTGTTGGATTACATAACATTGTATTAATCCCCCAACACACACACACACACACACACACACACACACACACACACACACACACACACACACACACATACATATATCCACCCCCTCACGCCCAGAGAGGAGGCAGCCTCGCCCAGTGCTTCCTGTGTCCATATGGAACACGTCATCTAGTGACTCATCACCTTCCTCAATATTGCCAAACGCTTGGGGGGGTGGGGGGTTGGCAGGGGATTACTACTCTGTCCCGCCTCCACCAACAGATTGCAAATACCCCTTTCGCACATGCTCACACACATTGTAGCACAGCCTGACCCAAATTTGTGAAGGTATTTCACTGCCAAATCGGTTTGAGTATGAAAAAAATGCATTTGTATTTGCAAAGAGGTACTATTTTCAAGTGTGTGAATGACTTGAAGTTGCTCATTTATCATCAGCTCAGTGTCTAAAATATAAAATGTTGTAGACTTGCACGCGCCATGTAGACTTGAGGCAGTGTTTCAGCACCCTTTGACCCCTCTCAAACAGGACCACTTGTGTGAGCAGGTATTACCTTCAATATTATGGATGTTGCCATCAATCCAGTTGCTGTAGCCTTTTGATTTGTACTCTTTAGGGATAATTTGGCCTCCAGCTCTGCACTTCTCTCAAGAACTTCAGACAATTTTGTATATTTTAAACACTTTGCCTAAAGATCGAGTCTGCCATTTCTTCCATGTTTTTCCATCCCTAGACTGACGTGAATCAAAAATGGCCACCATGTGAAAAAGCTGAATTGTGCTGTAAGCCATGCTAGAATAAAATTAAATTTGCTCTACATTATACCCAACTTACGTCCGTGCAGGGAACGACAAGGAGCTTGCATCCCATAAACGGAACACAGGCAGGCTCATAGGGAGTAAGTAAATCAATGATATATTAAGGCACAAGGCAATGAGTATGTGAATAAGTTGAGAAGATGAGAATAAGTTGGATATTTCTAAGTGTGGAGTCGCCATAACAGAGAGCATCGCATTATAATTATTGATTCTAAGAGGGGAAACGAGGTTTAGAATGAGGCAGAGTATGGAGCGAAGATCATCTGATAATCTATTCACTATTGTGTTATTGACGGGATTGCTAGTGAGATTTTGTGTAGCGGATTTTGTAATAGAACTGACAGAGTGTGTCACTTTTAAGATAAAAAAGTGATGGCAATACGACCAGATAGATCAACGTAGAAGTAGAGATAGTGATTTTTTTTTTTTTCAATGTCGGCACCATTTGAGATGACTAAATCTAGGCTGTGATGCTTTCTGGAGGGAATCCTCAGTATGCAATATATATATAATAGAAACTTCATATGCATTTCCACAGGGCGACTTATTCACATTTAGCCAGGATTGGAAGGAAGATAAATTCTCGTTGCCCTCAAAGATCACCACACTGGAGGGATGGGCAAAGACACCATTTCAAAATAAAAGTGCATGAATTGAACTGTTTGTATGAGCATGGGATCACGTAGCAAGAAATTAAAAAATAATAATAGTACTAAAAGTATGTTGGGTTTGTTGAAGTTTGTATAGCTGAAAAATAATCGCTGTGACAAAGAGTGCTTTTGGTTTGAGCATTTCTAGCCACCATTTGAATTTCCCCCTTTCCATTTCCCCTAAAACTGACAATTAACCATGGAGATGTTAATAAAGTGAAAGTGAGCTGCCATCAAATTGCTCCCCTGTGACTAACAGTCAATACTAAAGTATACTATGACTGCTGTGGTTTTTAAAAAAAAAATTTTTTTTGTCGTTTTTCATTAAGGTGTGAATTCGGCTTGATTTTGTGTTATATTTGTGTGGGAAGTTATTATCCCTGAAAGGACCTTAATTTAGCTCCGCTTCCTACAAAGAGGGCTGCATGAATCAAGCCTCCCTCTCTGAGCGGCTTCAGAAGAAGTAGTACTGATGAGCCATGCTGGTAAGCTTTGGGGTGAAGGGAGTGCCTTTACAACTTATTTTTTTTACCGCATGTATGCCCTCTTATGTCTGTGCTAGATATTCTGTTCATGCCTGAGCACTTACGAGGGTGTGCGTTTTTGTATTTCTGTTTTCAGCACCATTTGTGGTGACATATGCAGTCCCACTGTGCGTGGATCCGGAGAGCCTCGCCTCAGTTTCGGCTCTGTAAGCTGTCAGTTCCCCCCCTCTGCAGCGAAAGCGCTGAAAAGCCAGCTTGTGCAATATGCTACTTTACCCAAACAGAATATGTTTCCAGCTTTAGCAGGTGTTTTGTCGGTGCTGAGCCATGCCAAAATAAGTCACGTCGCTTGAGGAAGCCTCAAAGGGACAGCGTTGCATGAAATGGCCTTAGAGAACAGGGTACACAGGGCCTTGTTGAGGGAGGGTGGCATGAGTTTGGGATGAAGAACCTACTACTGGTTATGGGGTTTCACTTTGTTTTGAGGTCATATCATTTTCTCCACTTCATTTTGCCCAAATGTAATCTATAATCATATGTATGGAAAATGTAAGCGATGTCTAGCGAGCTAACTAGCTAAGCGGCTACGGCTAGTTGGATGTGATAGGATAGGTAGGCTAGCAGGCTACCGTTACTTGTTTAGCCTGCTAGAGTTAACGTTAGCGGCTAAAACATTGTACTTCAGCTATCGTTACACTCCAGCACGGCCAACAATCTCTGCCAAAAAAAGAGAAACATATGGTGGGAGAAACAGAAAGCAAGTTGCACAAATATATGTTCATCTCACCTGTCTAAAGCTCAATCCCCTAGTTTCATGTGGGGATGAAAAACGTAAATTGCATCACTGCTTCGTATTTATTCAACATTGCTTACAATATGTCACTCAGACTAGAGATTTTGGACAGTATTTTCATTTTAAAATATTTTTCTTCAGCTTTCTGCCACAGGAAGGAATACAATTTCATATTTAAGTCATAATTAAAAAAAAAAAAAAAAATAGCCTATCAATCTTGAAGCCTACCTCTTACACTTTGCATCATGATCTGGATACATCAAGTGTAATTAGGTGTCATGTGTCCCTTTTTTTTTTGTTGTCTTTGAAACCAAATCTACATATATCAAGTGATTGCATGCCAACAAAGTAGCGTAAAGTTAATTTGAAAGTTTGTGTCAATGTCGATGACAATAATTTAGCCAGACTTGAAGCCTTTCCACATTGTGATTTCCAACAGAATAAACGAAAGGCTAAAAAGTTAAAACCTAGTGATAATAATATCCGTTATATCCACATCCTTGACAGTGATGACACAACAGCTAGGATGGACAGTTTGAGCTATAGTCCATTTCCTTTCCTCAGTAAAAGATAATCTCTCCATCCTGCGCACGTTTCTTCTTTTCTGTCCTGTAGTGGTTTATGTTACTCCATCCAGCTGAGGCGGTGGCTAGTCGCCGGCAGCCAAATTGGCCACTTTGCTCATCTGACACAGACAACAATGTGTTGTCATCCAACTGCGAGGCCGCAGGGGCCATTTTGTTTGTGCCATAACTCATTCCGGGGAACGTATGTTGATGGGAATCTCACTGCGGGCCCCCCCCCCCCTCCCTTGGGGACCGGGGGGCCGCACACATACATTAGCATATTTATTAACTCCACAGCTGCGATTACCATAAGCAATGACTGGTTGCTACGATAGGGTTTGAACCAGAGCCTACGGGGCAGGCAGTGGTGACGCAACCAGAATTGAGGTTGGACCCCCGACGCCGACCCTCATCTTTGAAAAATAAACATATACATAAATTAATGCTGAAACCAACAAAATCTGCTCCAAAATAGTTTTCGTGGTTAGAGATGTGCACTGGAGCAATTGTGTCTTCTCTTTCTGCTCAAAATGACGGGCCCCATCTGAAAACATTACTTGTGCCCTTAACCCAAATAAACAACTCTTTGCATGCCCATTGTCCCGCATGCAGGTTGTTTAGCGTGGAGACACTAGTGGCCGCAGACAATTTCATTCCATTTAGCATATTTGCATGATGAATGCCTCAGCTGTTTCCACCAAGGATCCCCGCGCTGCTTACATAATTAATCATCCTATGGCATCTTCGAGAGGGGTTGTGTTCACCCTCCACCTGACGGCCAACATCATGTTCATATTAGCCTCTTTTTATGTTTCACAAGGTAGTAACAGCACGGGAACCCCCGTTGGTGGAAATTAGCAGTGCATGAATTGGGTCAATACAGTACTTAAGGCTTTGGTCCCGTAATATAAGGTTGTTGGCATAACCTGTATGGGACAAGCAAGGGGGTGAGCTCATGTAATAATAATGATAATAATAATAATAATCATGTCTTACCAATATGATTAATTTAGGGCTTATTAGCTAAAAAATAAAAATTTAAAGTCTAACATAAATATAATCAGAAATATTTATTTTGAAGAGTTAGTTTTGATCTTGAGGGATTAATTGAAGTGCTGTTGAATATTGTAGCATTTTTTTTGGGGGGGTGGGGTTCGCTTTTTTTTTTTTCCATATTAAAGACCCCCAAAGAGATGCACATTAGACCATGGACCTATTTGAGGAGATTCTGTCCTAAGAAAACATCCAGGAAGATATTTGTTGTTACAGATTTTCATAACTGTCTTACTGTGGGGTGGTAATAGTGAATAATCCTTATACTTTCTGTTATTGTACTAACTTCTAGGGAGTGAAATAACCCCCTGGAAGCTTCTCAAGGACCCCTATTGGCCCCCTATATTGAGCACCACGTGTTAACACTGCAATATAGGGTATCCGCTTCATATTTTTCCAGCATGTAGTCTGTTTTGAAAACCCCTTCAAGTAGCTTTCAACGCCAAACCGAACTTGGCTACAGCTCTGCGGGGACGTGACACACCGAGGCCCCGGCAATCGTTTCTGGACAGTTGTCAGTGTGTTTTGGCGACGATGAGGCCCGCGTGGTGAGAAGCAATTGAAAAGCAGAGGGTAGAGTGCCTCCCGGGTCTGTCCTCTTCTCCATGCAAAAGAGATTAAGAAATTACCATAAAGACTCACAACACTATCTTCCCACTACCGCTTTCTCCTTCTCTACTTCCTATCCCCCCCAACACCCCTCTTCCTCTCCTCTCCTCCCTGCGGCAGACTAGTCCTATCTCCCCATCTCCATGGTGCCCACATATTTTTCCTATACATTTTCATATCACCCAGCCTGTTCATATGCTCCACATCCCGTTGCTACGATTCTGGTTATTATGCAGCATGACCAAGAGCTGAACAAGTTTGTAATGTGTTTGTAACATGATGTAAAATCTAGAGGTTTTGTACAATCACACAATTACATTTATTTAAAATCTTTAAGACGTATGAGAACGCTGTGTCCAATGAAACGAGGGACACCTCGTCTACTGTAATTAGTGTGATTGGAGCTTAGCAACACTACATTTATCATTTTAACATCAATAAATAATTTAAAATAAATATTAGCACATTCATTTTGAGACATAAGCAGAATTAAAGCATCGCCAAGAATATTGGCAGCCTCTACCGGCTGCTACACTTTTTGCCACTGGATTGCTTTACGGCGCAAAAGGGTATTGCTTTATGGCATAATGCAGGAAGAGGGCGCTGTTCTTCCAGCGCTAACGGAGCTAAAGCTTTCAGAGTTTCTGCCAACGTCAACGTCGACATGTTTATCCTCTTCAGTAAAGCCAAGGACGCCAAGGAGGGGGGAGGGGGACAGGAAGTAACAGGATTTATGGGAAATGTGGTCTTAATTTTGAGAAACACTAGCATCAGCAATACCCTTGGCGTGTGATTAGAGGCTACCAATCATCTCTACCATGGTCTCATTTGTTTACGGTTTACGGTTTACGGTTTACCAAAGTTATCACAATTAATTTGACAATGATATATTGATGTTTGAGTTGACTAAACTCTCAAATCTTTTACCCCTACCCTGCTATTCCACCTCAACCCCCGTGGCCTCCTAATTTCTGACGGCTAGCCGGGTATCGGGTTAACCGCGCTAACGGCTAGCCATCATTACCAGTCGGAGGAGCTGACAGCTCATTTCTGATCGTGATGTATGTTGCGGCCTGGTTCGCGTCGCTCACTTCTCCTTCTCTCATCCCTCTCTGTCATCAGCTCAGACCTGAACGCCCCACTGTGAATGCATGATCATGTTGAGGCCTCAAAAGGGGGGGGCCTCTATCTCAGACTTGAGATAGCGGAGGGAAGCAGTTATTGGAAGATCGTTAGGCTAACGTGGCGAAGTGCAGATGTGCTGCTCATGAAGCGATTGTTCTGGGTTCTCTTTGACCAAATTGAAGGGAAATGGGATGGAGGAATCGTCAGACAAGATGAGGCTGGCATGATCTCGAACCTCCAGGAGGGGGGGCATATACTGTACTCTTCCCAACTAGAAATGTGGTCTTTCATGTGACAAAAGGAAAATGGTCTGTGCTAATCTATTACTCTGGCTACTCCGCTGCATAGAGCGCCATGCCAAAGAAAGGTATTGTTCGGTCACGTTGAGACCATGCAGTGGGATTGGGGGGGGGGCTTGTCATGAGAAATGACCGCGAGCAGCGTCGTAGTCGAGGGAGGCAATTTGTTTTTTCTTCACGAGTTTACTGAAAGCACAGCGTGGTGCTTCGTCCAATCTGGTAGTTTGTGCCACGATAATCATATCATCAACTATATTGTTCTCAGTCGGATACCCAGATCGACAGACTTTTGCCTTTCAGCTTGAAAACAAGTTTATTGTTCGCATCTGCTTCGCACGCCCTGCAATTTTCATCCGGATGTTTCTGCGCTACAATGTGGGCCCACAACCTGCTATTACCCCTTAGAAACTGATTTTGTGTCCTTGTGCGCCCGCATGTACGTGCACGTGCACATGCAGTTGGAGGATGCACACACACACACACACACACACACACACACAAACACACACTCAGGACACCACCCAGATCATGTAGTATTACTACACTGTTCTCCCTTAACTCTCCCTGGATACGCGAAGGGACAAATAGGGAAGGAAGTGAAGTAGGAAGGAGGATGATAACTGTTTTAATTACACCTTAACAGGAGTGTTGGCGCTATTAGTGTCATTGAGAGTGGCGAGCATCCCAACCACAGTGTGTTGCGCCGTTGTTGTCTACTTTCCAAGAGCAGAGGATAGTCATTAGTCCTTTCAACCCTGCTGCAATGCAACAAGAACCTGAGCAGCGGAACACAACGGCTTCCTAATGACTTGTCAGCCATTGGCAGTGTGAGTGTCTTTGGTAGCCTTTGTGTTTGTATGTATATAAGCAGTAACGAGATGTCAAGTGCGTCTCTTATGTGGCTCCACACTTTTGAAAATATCTTTTGCTATGGTTGTGTTATGTATTGGCCTTGTTTGTGTGCGCCTATTTTTTTTGCTGCTAATGGCAAACGTGTTCAATCCTGAGGCAAGAGATGAAAACGTAATTTTCTGCGGCCCTTCCTTCCATCCCTGCAGCATTTGGATTTATTACCTTTGGTAATCGCTTTTTTCCCAGGGTAGTGCTGGGCCTGATAGATGTGCTATCACAAGCCACGCTAAAGAGCTACTTAAAAGCCCCGGACAGACCTCTCCCGCACTCCGCGAACTTGGCCTCTCCAAATAACGGGTCATACAACCTCTTTGTTATCTCGGTCTCTCTTGTTTTTCTTTTTCCTTTGTTCCACAGAATAAAAAAAAATGCATAAAAAAACAGTGACTTTTGAGAAATAACTGGCCAGCTGAGCGTTATAGCTGGCCACTGTAATCTTCCGACTTGTGAGTGTATCTGTCAAGCCACTGAGCCTCTGATTGCATACCGCCTGGCTTTGTGATCATTCCATTTTGTGGTATTACCGGAGACTGTTGTTGACCATGATTATAGATACAGTGGTGAAGTACGAGGTGCAGCCCTATGAATGTATATGGAATTATGGGCAAACAGATACTACACATCCGTGTAATATTTCAAATTCAGAAATTACTTTACAAATTTAATATACGCAAAGTCATCCTCTGTGATGGATATGATGCAGTTTGACGTAGCATATTTATTGTAGAATTGATTCTAACATTTTGAAAATATTCCACACAAGTATGCATGGATGTTTAATGTATCAGTAGTAGTAGTATCCTGGGTTATTAAAGGGACATTAAGGAATCTATGACTTTGATCAACCTCTTTCGAAGGAATTGCAACGACATTGCCAGGTCTCTACCACAGCTGTAATAAAGTCCCGCAGAGATGCAACATAAACGTCTAGTGAAGAGGTAATATATCACCAGGCAAAATACCGGAATAATAACACTGCTTTGTCCTTTGCTTTTTGGCTTGAGAGCGAGGCTTTTTAGCCTTTGTCTTACCCCCCCCAGCTGTAGCACCATCCTCCATTGTTGAGCGATTTAAAGTGCCAGTCGGTGTGTGTGTGTGTTTGTGTATCTGTGGATGGAGGGGGTGGGGTCTCCAGTGGGTGAGTACGGGGAGTGAGTTTACAAAGGCAGAAATATCAGCATCTGGTACAGTAATTGTTGAGTCATTGGTATTGATCAACAACCAATTTTACACATTTCAATGGAGAGTTTTAGCTTTTCAGTCGTTTTCCACCCTGTCAAGAAGAAACGCCTGGGGGGAAACAGTGAACGCTTGCATTTGTTGGATTTCTTTGGCATTAAAACGGCCAAATTATAAAAGCTATTGAATATCGGCATAAAATATCAGCTATCGGCTGCTTTCAGTGCAATAAAAGATCCCAGTACTGCCATTCATAAACCCATATCAGTCAAAACCCTCAGGTGTGCTCTCTCACACTCACAACCCTGACGGAGAAGCTTCTGCGTTTGATGAAGGAGAAAGACTGACTAGCGGCCCTTGCACTTGCTTCTTTTGGCAGCCTAGTAATTGAATTATGGTGATTTGAATAAAGCGTGTGTGTCCAATTATCGAGTGGTTCCTGGCGTCATCCATTAATCACCTCAAACCCTTTACAGTTCCAAAAACAAAATATTTCCTCCCTCTCCAAATAAATAAGATGTTCAAAAGATGTTCCTTTTTTTTAATAGATGCTGCTCTGGCAAGAGGGAAAGACAGGGAGAGAGAGAGACATATTTTGGAACTGGTTTACATTATTAAAGATATTGGTTATTATGTTTTCAAACCAAATAGTTTGCCATTTCAGTATGGTTTGAATGTAGAAGCAGTTCTTTTTTGCAAACTGCTTTGGCAATGTTGTTTCGGATACATAGCCAAGAATGATATTGAATTGAGAGGGAAAGAGAGAAAGAAGAGGGATGACGACATGAGAGCCGGGGGAGAAGCTGAAATGAAAGACCCAAGTGGCCACAGGGGCAGGAATCAGACTTAATTTCCTGTTAAAATACTCCCTTGGTTCAAATGCCGGTCACGTGGAAAAAAAACATTCAGGGATAGATCGATATATCAGGCTGATATTGGACCTTTTATTAAAATAAATGTGATATGGGCAGTGTCAGTATGGTTTGACCAGTGCACAAGTATGCATGAAGATGTTCCCATTCTTCTTCTTCTAATTATTATTATCATAGGTTTAAATGGAGTTTTAGTGTTTAAATGATGTCCTAGAGGCTTTCCACCTTGACAAAAATAAAATTCTGGAGGAAATACTGAATACTTTTTTCTTTTTTTTCTTTTTCTTTTTTTAAAGTTGCACTAGGCAAGATTTAAATGCAAAACTCCAGCTATCTTATCAGCCTAAAATCACAAAGTGGGGCTGCAACAGAGAAGAGCGTCCCACCCCCACTAATTGAAACACCGTAGATTCAAAATCCAAATTAAATGGAGTAAAATTCAAAAGGCTGAACATGGCGTGCAGATCCACTGTCGCTCCACTGGACGCCATGTTTCCAGTCATCTACACCTGTGTGCCAAACATTCTTTTATTGCGCCAGTTCTTGTAATGTGCATGTATGCGTGTGTTCTTCTTTTTACCCTTATGAGGAATAAATGTCCTCACAAGCATAGACACATAAGGAAATTCTCCAAAGTGAGGACATTTTCATGAAAAATTCATTCATTCATTTTCACATTTTCATCATCTGCTCACTGCCTCTCCAGGCAGAGACAAGAATCCAGGAAGAGAAAGCCTGTAGTTTTCATTAGGCCGAAATCATCGGCGGGGTTTTTGGAGCTTCAAACAGCTTTTCTCTGAGACACAGAACAAGTAGACACCAGGGTTAGTACTTGGTTTAAGATTAGAATTAGAGTTAGGGGTTAGGTCCTCCCAGGTGTATTAGATTAGATTAGATTCAACTTTATTGTCATTGCACACAGTACAAGTACAGAGACAACGAAATGCAGTTTGGCATCTAACCAGAAGTGCAAATAGCAGTAAAGTGCAGAGTATGTACATAGTATTAATGCAATGCAATGCAATGTGCAATGTGCAGAGTATTAATGCAGATGTGTGAGCGGGGGGTCTATGGATTTATATGTGGGTGTGTGTGTACATTTGATTGTCAAAATACAGTGTTTTTTTTTTTACACCCTTTTATGCATGTGTGTCTCCATGACCCTGGCAATCTGTCTCAGCGGGTGCTTTCTGGGGCCAATGCATTGGCCATCTGCGAACACCTGTGATTTCAACCACACACACACTCACACACGAGGATCTTTGTGTCTCCTCCTGTATAATTTGAACAGAGTGCAGCCAATGCAGAGGGCAGCGCACTAAGTGCTTTCGTCCCTGGCTTTTATCCTGCTGCCCAGATTAGAGAGGTAAAACAGGCCAACCTACCTCTGGTTTCCCCCCGTGGCTCAGCAAGGCCACCTGCAGACAGACCAGATGGAGACGTAATAAAGCATACACACACAAACTTTTGCACTATATGAAGTTTGATGACCAACAATGTCATAGAAAAGTTACATACTTACATTACCTAATGTAAGTATACATAGACATACAATAGAGACCCAGGAGTTAGAAACATGTAGCGTAGCTGTAATGTTCACTTTACATAGTCTTACAGTGGAGATACATGTACCGTAGCTGTAACATTAGCTTTACATAGACGTACAAAGAAGACCCAGGAGTTAGACACATGTGGCTTAGCTGTGACATTAGCTTACATAGACTTACAATGGTGGCCCAGGATTTAGACACATGTAGCATAACTGTAACATTGGTGTAATTGGTGTAGTCTTTTATTTAGGTATAGTGTACATGTAGCACTCACATAGCATTGGCTTACACTTTAAGCTACTTTGATAGTTATAGCCTTAGAAATGTCTGACTTCTACATGTTTGAAAAATAGCAGTTTGGTTTTTTGAAGTACAATATTTATACTGAGACTGATATTTATGGATTGAAGCTGTCTATAGCAGTATATTTGTGCCAATATTTAATATCCTTAAATGTACCCATTTTCATGCTAACAATTTACAATTATGGCCCATATTAGTGGCCCATATCTAATTTGTAGTATAAGCCCAGTATTGGCCAATTGCAATTGGTGATTGGCAAACGGATATATCAGTCTAACCCCAATTGCTTTATTCTTTAAAAAGCTTCAGAGGTAACAAGGCCATCTGAGGCCATTTCCATGTACTTCTTTATTTGCCAATTGTAATGTTTCATTTGAGCTATACCATGCCAGCAATATTTTCAAACCATTTTGTAGTGGCAGCAGCAGTAGAGCATCATAAAGGAAAAGAATAGTCTCTTACTATCTACATCTCCCTGTTGCCTGTTCCCCGCTAGTATGACACATTTTTAATCAGTTGGAAACCTTCATTTAAAGTTGATGGCTTGATTAAAAACTGGTGACGCTGATTTCATTATAGCGCTGATGCAGAGTTAAAGACACATTGGCAAAATCACATATCAAAAGTCTTTCTTGGGTCATTTCACCATCAAAAAGATTGTTCAATATTTCATATTTAGAGTTTGTGCTAAATATATGCCATTGTTTGTGGACATATTCAAAACAACGAGAAGTACTTAAGACCCAATTTCTTTCTGTGCCCTCTCATAAGCTTTCCATTCTGGATATTAACAGAGGCTGGCATTTAAATTCAAGTTACATTTTGAGAAGGACAGCAGCTGCCGACCGATGAATGTTGGACACCATTTCAGTCTTGAAATAATTAAGATAACATTGCTTATTACAAAATAAGACTAGCGTAATATAGTCCAGCTAGGAGGTGAAGAAAGGCCAGTTTTCTGTGGAGGGCTGAAATGAAAGAAATTGAGTGACGGAATAATTGAAAAGACACTTCAGCATCAGAATGTTAATACCCATTTCTGCCGGTGTGTGTAATTCTCCCATCTGGGAGATGAAAAGAGAGGGAGAATGAAAGCTATAATGCAACCACTCGTACGACATGGAGAGTTGAGACAGAGAGAAGAGTGTGGATGATGACGTTTCTTTCATAGACGCATTTGAGATCAGTTTGAAAGGTGCTCCTGGTTCGCTTCGTGTCATCTTGACCCGAAAGTCTGAAGAGGTGATTGTCAAAAGCCAACAATTCCAAGTACAATACGTGTGTCCCTTGTGGAGAACGTTCGTCCCAAGTTGTCTTGGAGAGAACAAACCTAACTATACAATACACTGGTCTATTGACTATAGTGCTGTTTGGACGTGATGCGTTCAATGAACCTCGGAGCTTCCATTTCATTGTCAAGTTCCAATTCTACATCAAGTCATCACCAGATGCCTCTTCGCTTGGCAGTAAACTTCTGGGACATTTATCCAATTTATCTATCCTCCATTCTTTGACTTCTTTTGATTCGGTACTTTGGCCTTCAGATATTACATCAAATGTGCCATGGGGGGGGGGGGCACAAGAATGTGTACCGAGAAAGATCTCAGGTTTCCATTCCAGCAGCTGATTTCACTGATTAGTTCCCCCATCCCTGTTTGACGTTGCGCTAATCAGTGAAATCAGCTGCTGCAGTATTTTGTTGGAATGAATCCTGCATGCTCGTAGCGCATGATTGAAAATGACTGCGTAACAGTGGCCAAATGCAGACTCGCACTCTTTGATGTGGTTTCCATTATTTTCTTTCTTTCTGGAGAGTTTCTCTCTGAAAAGCAAGCGATGTAAAGTCATACATATTTTTTTGAGTTTTTGCACATCCTGTATATTGTATATGCTGGGATCGTTCAGTCTTTTCTCATTCTCTTATATCTCATATTCTCATTCTCATATCTTGTTACATATTGCACATATATTGATATTTTAGAATTTTTAGAATTGTCCACCTTTTCATAAAGAACAAATCTCACATTGTCTTTATATCTCAGTAGGTTCTACTGCTATTGATACTACTGCAGCTATTTTGAATCCCCTTAAAGCTGGATTCCACACTTTTTCACACATTTTGATTCCTACTTAATATGTCCGAGTGTGGGAATTATCATTTGAGTATGTTTATGCAACGCCCAAGTTTATATAACCCCCATTTTTTGCTGCAACAGCCTAATATCCCCATGGGTTTCATCTAAAAACACCGGAAGCTGCATCAGAGTGCATGTCCAGATTCGGACAAAGTTACACTACATATAAGCATTTCTCCTTATCCCCAATTGTTTCTACATGTCATCTCTTCCTCCAACATGTCAGCGCCTCCGCAGCATGGAGGCATGCATTACACTTTTGTTCCAGGGAGCATATTCCATGTGACACGCACCTAAACTGTAAACTGCTTTACCCACACACACGTAGCTTTTTGGGAGAAAATTGAATGTGACACACAGCTCCAGTAAGACATTGCATTTCACTGTAGATGGAGGAGTGACCCAGAATGAATACTATTACTGGAGGGTGCAGCAGGGAACATGTTCAGCTTGACACCGTTTTAGATTAGGACAGTCAAATTCACTGGATAAGTACAGTTGTAATATTAAATGTGACACAGCGCTCCTGCATAGACAAACAGGCTTTGCTATTGTGCTGCAAGTAACTTGATGGGTCACTCAATTCTGACTGATTGTGGGCGGTGCAAGAGGCTCCAACAGCTAGCTAGCAAGCGCTAATTAGGTAGCATTAACTGAAAATTAACAGGAAAAACTCAATAAAAATGACTTCAGAGCTTCAGAGCTTCCTAAAAGCCGAAGAGAACCGGGAAGCTTTGAACGGCTGAAATCAACTTCTCATCCATTTTGCACTTTTCACTGGGGGAACCGTTGCCCACGATGTGATGAAATGTGGTGAATTAAAAAGCTGTATACTCCACAATGCCTTGTTTTGTGTTAACCGCTTTCTATAGCCACGAAGGAGGGCCAGCCTCAGGGAGTGGTGGTGGGTTGGGGGTGCCAGAGTGTATGTGTGTGGGGGGGGGGGGGTTACAAAATACACAACGAGTCCCTTCTAATGACTTCACATCCCTTGGGATG
Organism: Hoplostethus atlanticus; assembly: GCA_034670405.1. Taxonomy (NCBI): domain Eukaryota; kingdom Metazoa; phylum Chordata; class Actinopteri; order Trachichthyiformes; family Trachichthyidae; genus Hoplostethus; species Hoplostethus atlanticus. The sequence continues at coordinate 11,193 of JAXDDX010000168.1, read as the reverse complement.
CCTCCTTAACCTTCAAACCACACACTAATTAGTGTGTGTGTGACTCCATGGAGATGAATGGGGGCTAATGAGGGGACTACCCCTGCTGAAAGGGCAAGCTGGGTGTTAAACGCTGTGATGAAGGGAGATGAGTCAGTGGGCGCACAAACAAAAAAGTACGCGGAAGGGTTCGCACTTTTTGGGCGATCACATCGGTTCCGTTGTTCATACACAATTTCACGTTGCATTCAGAAGTGTTTCTCATTCAGATTGCTCTCCATATAAAAATCAGCATTCAAATCAGCAACAATTAGCAGAATTGGCACATACCAGATTCATGATGCAATATAGTGTGACATTTTCTGATGCAGTTATGTGCTTACGATGTGCGTGCGATGACTTCTAATAATGTGTTAAAGTCAACAATTCAAGAAAAGAGTTGCCTTGAAATAATGTCAATGATATAGATAATCCAAAAAACGCATCACTTCCTGTGCACGAGAATATTTCCCGCCACTGGTCATGCCCGACCACAGGAATGGGACAAACCAGGGGGTCTCACCAGGTTTCTGGATTTCAAAGCTCATTTTCCAGGCACAACAAAACAAAAAGTCCTCAATTCTACAATAATCAATCAAACTGCATCATATCCATCATATCAGAGGTAGACGACACATCGGCCAGGTTTTCCGCCAAACTGATATATCATCCCAACTGACCTCCTTCTGCTCGCTTGATGCATATGTATGCTTGTTCTCTGCAGCTGATAACCTGAGGCGGCAGCGCTCTTCACGTGATGTGTGCATCGATGCCGGTCTGTCACCTGGCACGAGCGGGCCAAAAAAAGACCTCTGGCGAACGGCCCAGGCTTGTCTCCATGCCTATGCATTCCCCACCGGCTTACCTACTTGTCGAAATTCTTGTTTAATCGGCCCCGTATTCATACCAGCACCTTGACTGGCACAGAGGGCAAGGGGGTCCAAATTCCCCAACGCTGCATTAAACCCATGACTAATCTGTTTTAATGCAGTCCCTGGATGTGGGATATTCTACAGGGACGGTAGACGGTAGTCTCTTCTGTTTCTTGACCTAGATCCTTCTGGTTTTCAAAGCACAGTGGCTGGATATCCAAAATTTAGTTTATTTTTCATGAAAACAATGGCTAGGAAAATGGAGGAAGTGAAAAAAACACTCATCTACCCCCAACCTCAGTAAACGCCGCCAAAGTGCCCTTTTTTATTTGTATGGAAAATCAAAGGGTTCATACAGAGTACTTTGTGTCTATGGGTGTGTGTGTGTGTGTGTGTGTGTTAGAAATTTAGTGTGCACTTGCTGCTTTTAAAATACAAAAATAACTGATCTTTAAAGAAAGATTATTACACCAACTTTTGGCAAATAAGATATTTGATATTATGAGTTGAGGCCTGTGTATTCATTTGGTACACTATAGCAAGTTAAATATATACACAGATATACATAGTACAGTATATGTTCTCATAATGAGAACAGACAACAAGGTACATGTGCCTGCATGTTGTCATTTTATACTGTAATTTTCTTTTTCTTCATAGCCTCATTTGTTTTTCCTTTTATGTATTTTCATGCTACATATATTTCATGTTTTTGCTACATCATGTCATGCATCATTTTTTGTGTAATATGTTATTGTTATTTTGCAAACCCTGCATACTTTGCATTCATATGTTTCTACGTAATCCATTCTGGCGTTGTAATAGTTACATTATGTTACATTATGCTCAGTTGTTTTATTCCATTTTTCTTTGTTGTCTCTCAATATTTGCTGCTGGAATGACCATTTCCTCATGGGGACTGTTGAAGTTCAAAGTTAAAGATGTGACACTGCTGTCAATTTTGTTATTCATTATTCTTTGTTAGGTTGATCAAAGAGCTTATTTGATAAAAGGTCTGTGTAGTCCAGCAGACATTGAGGAGGGTGTTCATTGCTGTCTGCTGTCTGGGCAGCGGGTAGATGATGCCTGTGGGTGGCGGAAAATGGCGGAAGGACAGATCAAATTAATGTTACATTACATTACATTACAGTCATTTAGCAGACAGTTTTATCCAAAGCGACTTACAATAAGTGCATTCAACGTAGGTAGGCACGAGAACTACTAGTCACCAGAAATCATAAGTGCAATCTCTTCCCCAAACAAGCATCTAAGAGTATAACCAGTGTAGTATTTTTCATCACACATTCTCGCTATCTCATGCTAGTATTAGTATAAGAGTTTGGTAGATTATGTTCTTATGCAATTCCAGTGTTCCATCTATCTACCGTTAAGTTTCCTCTTAATGTTCTGATCTCTCATTGTCAGGGGCATCGTGGTGCCTTAGTGTACACTACGTACTCGCAACATCCACTACATGATCTTGGTCACATGTAATCTCTTCCCCACTACCTATTCAATTCAGCTCAATGGGGGCTTTATTGCCATGACACAGTAATTCCGTACGTTGCCAAAGCAGAAGGTGATAAAATGAATTACGTTCATTACACGAACCTCTCTTTCGCCCATCTTTCCCGGCTCCATCCATTGTACAATATCTAATAAAAGCCTTAAAATAGCGATTATCGGATTTATTATCTCTCTCTCCCTCCACTCTATATCTTTCTCATATTTTCCTTTCTTTATCCACTTCCTTGTCCATCTCCCATTTTCCTCCCCTTTCTTTTTCATTCTCTCTCCCTATTTCTTCCTCCCCGTCTTGTCTTGTCTCACACTTTCCCCTCTTTCTCTCTCCTCCAGCTGTCAGAGCTATTTGTCTCCTTTGAGGAGAGGCCCCAGGGCGCTGCCTCCTTAGCCCAGGTCCACAAGGCGGTGCTGCTTGACGGCAGGACGGTGGCAATCAAGGTCCAACACCCCAAAGTCCAGGCGCAAAGCTCCAAGGACATAGTGGTAATGGAGGTGAGTGTGTTTGAACAGGTACAAATGTTTGAAATATCCCACTTGTTAATTCAAGGTACCCATCTCTAACTTATAGAAGTGGGTTTGTGACTGGAAAGTCGCTGGTTTGAATCCCAAGGCTGGGAAAGTGAATGAGTAACACTTTCCCCTCCCTCAGCAAACTACTGTCGCAGTGCTGTTAAACAAGGCAGCTTAACCCTCCGTGACCGCTCCGGCTGTAGCTGCTCAGTGGCCACCAGTAGAAAAGTGTGGTTGTCCTGGGCAGCTTCCAGTGTTTTCAATTTTTGAAGTTTTCAATTCAGAAACAAAAACCTCAGAACCTTGGTGAATGTTAAGATATTTTTTTCTAATTTGCTGTCTTTACTTTACTTTCAGTTTCTTGACAACATGTCTGCTTCAGAAGTATGACTGCAAAAGCTAGCAGCTACTTTGTCTTGCCTCTACCTGTTGGCTCTCCAAGCCAGTGAAAGAGAAAATGTTAGCAACCCATGGTAACTCTAAAATATGGGAAACTGACAAGGGAAAATTGAGCTCGATTCAGAGGAAATCAATGGACCGTTGGCATCAAGTTGCGTGTTATGTAGACAGGCAGTGAGGTTCTATCATACTTTGAGAGCAGTGTGTTGGACATTGCTGTAGTCGAGTCAGCAAACGTGAGTCCAAGTTGAGTCCCAAGTCTTCAATGCTCAAGTCCGAGTCACCAAGGTCATGTTCGAGTCAAATCTCGAGTCCTCACTGCTCGAGTCCAAGCAGAACATAGACAAATTCACACCTGTCACATTGAAAAAATGTGTATTGGTTATAATGGAGAATCTAAAAGTTGTGTATTTCAGTCATTTCATTAAAATGAAACTCCTTGACATATTGAGGGCTTCTGAAATTGAGTTGTGTTTTGAAGTATAGATATCAGTTTAAGATTTTTTAAAAAATGCTCTTGACATTTTGTGTCACTTGACATTCACTTGACATGCGGACCGATTTCATGATACATTTCAGTATTTGTTTGCCATGAAACAGAAAATTCATCTAGCAGGAAATGAATCTAGAGTTCGGGTTTTGTGTTGTCAGATGTTTTCAAAGCTGGTCTCTACTGCGTGGTGTTGTTGCCTAATCATTCATCCATGTCGGGGGGGTTCTACTATGTAAAATACTTTGGGGTACAAAGTCAAAATCTCATTTTCTCATATTTAAGGGAAAAATGTTTAAAGTTGGACATAACTTAGACGTTTCATGTCGAGGTAACTAGTTTCTATGCGTTTACTATTCAGCAGCCACAAGAAATAGAACTGAATGGGAGGATGAATCTGACAAGACTTGTTTACAGTGATCCAATATTATATTGACTCTAGCAAAGCACTTTCAAGTCTTCGAAAAACCATTTCATGTTTGCAAACAATGGAGAGTTTAGCTTTAGCTTGTAGGCATCTAACCATGAAGCTAACAGCCAAGTGTCAATCCAAGGTAGCATTCCAGTGTCCATCTGGAAGGACACAACTTTCTTTCTTTTTTTTTTTTTTTAATCAAGAAGGTCCATATATCTTGCCTTGTCTGCCTTGTATATCCTGGCTCTACCTTGCCTCCTCTGACCTTTCTAAATTTTCGCAATTTGTGTCCTCCATTATGCTTACCTGACGGCCAAAGCACAATTCCAAAATAAAAGAATACAAGAACGGAGGAGAGGTAAAAGCCCTGGAAATTCACCTGCCAACCGAGGATGCAACGATGGTCACTTGGCCAACAAGAACGATTGGGAAGCCCGAGATTCATGGTGAAAATGACACATTGCATCCAATCAGTGCAACAATCTACACTACAGAGCCTGATGAAACAGATGTGTGTCTTAATTGATGGCATGTGTGATGTCAAGCACACAATCCATCTCAAACTCTAAGGATGCTTCTCTGTGCTTGCTTTCATGAGAAATGTGTCCTCTCCAAGACAACTTCAGAAGAACTCTCCACAAGGACACAAGTATCGACTGAATTCGGTATTTGTCCCTAGATCCATGACAGTGATTGGCAGACCCCCCCCCCCTACCAAATACACACATAGACATACCAAGGCTAGACAGGCGAGCTTGATTTGTGCCCTGGTATGTACCATGATGCACTCAAAGCTGGAGTTTAAAGCTGGCTCATTTAAAACAGCCTGCCCACTCTGATGTCTGATGGACTCTGGTGGACTACAACTACAACACTGGTGTTTGACTACTGGGTCCCATTTGCAAATACAATACTTGACAAACATTTGAGGCAGCGGACGTCACTCAAGCCAACTTAGTATTATTGTAGAGAATCCTTGACCAACCAAGCAGTCAGTCTTGTTTTTTTCTCAGACATAGATAATCTTAATCATTTATTCACAATTGATCAGCCCCATTTCTGATGTCTACCATTCTCACTATTGTAGGGTTTACAACAGCGGTCTCAAAGGGCAAGATTCTACAGCATTCCCTTCCAGCCAAACACTCCATCAGGTGGTTTCATTAGGTCCTCTCACTTTGGTTGAAGGTATGATAATCTGTGAAATCACCTTGTGTAGTGATTGGTTGGAGTGAAAACCTGCACATTCTTGGCCAGCCATGGCACATGGTTTGAGACCCGTGTGTTACAACGAAGTGGAGGCTTGGAAAATGCCAAAGGTGACACAGCAGTTAGTGAGTGCACCTGAAGGTCATTTGGAGAAAACTACTGTGTACATTAAACTGGTGTATATTGTAACCATGTATATTGTGCATTATGCATTATTAAATCTTGTGTCTCTCACTGTGTATTGGGTTTATATACAGTTAAATGCAGAAGTATTGGGACAGTTGTGCCCAATTGGTTGTTTTTCTTCTGTACTAATCAAATTTGTGATGATTGTGATTCTGAAGGTATTGGTGAGGACGGTCCATTGGCTCTTCCCAGACTTTGCCTTCATGTGGTTGGTGGAGGAGGCCAAGAAGAACATGCCGCTGGAGTTGGACTTCCTCAACGAGGGACGCAATGCTGAGAGAGTGGCCCAGATGCTGGCCCACTTCCCATTTCTTAAGGTAGGGAGACACACACACATGTTCTAAGCATAACCATATTTTTTCTTGTTTTCATTCAAAGGTTCTGACCTAGATTGTAATTACAGCTGGGTATTGCCAAGGACCTATATGACTGAAACTTGGAGGTAAATTTGAGGTAAAATATGAACGTAATGAGTAAACATTAGGGTATCTGAGGATCGTGACACGTGTCGATTTATTTGGAATGGACAGAGCTGCAGTCTGGCTCTTGACAGTGGAATCTTACAGCCCACCTCATCTTGAACTGGATTCCAGTCCACCTAAACTGGTTGGCAAAGCACGTGCCAGAAGCCAAATATAGCATTATTTAGCCTATGGAGCAGACAAAAACAGACACGCAAGCGACATCAAAACCCCTGTCCGAGTCATGTGTGGCGGCAACTAAATTAGAAAGGCATCTCGGTGACCGACATGGCCACCTCTACAAAGACTTGGCGGAAAAACGTGTTTGCACAGCAAGCGACTGTTGGCTCTTTTATGCAGACAGTTAATGAGGAGGATTTGGTTGATCGCTACCCATCATATTAGGGTCACAAATTAACACCGGGTCATGGGAAAAATGCCCTTGAACGTTTGTAAAATGCCTGCTCACTGACTTACAGAAACTGGGAAGCTCCCAGTGACCAATAGTAGAAGACTGTGGTTGCGCTGGGCAGCTCCATATTTTCCCCCACCCTTCCTTTACCGGAAGCAAATCACCTCTTTTGTACCACTATTGATCTATCACATGGGAGACATTTCTTGAGTTAGGATTTGAGCAACCCTCTCTCTCCCTCACACACACGGACACACACACACACACAAAAGATAGTAAAAAAAGATAGTATCAAAGATACAAGATAGTATCTTCAGCAGGGGAAGCCAGAACAGCTCCCAGCTCTTATGAATGCTTAATACCTTCACACATGACATGCAGACTTAGGTGTGTGTGTGTGTGTGTGTGTGTGTGTTTGAGTGTCTCCAATGCGACTGATATGATCCCCTCTTCTCTTACCTGTTTATTAGGTGCTCTGTGTGTTCAGTGCGCTTTTTGCAATGCACACTGCTTAGAGGAATTACGATAGGCGCTCTTTAGGCCTTTGGAGCCCTAAGAGTCCTGCATAAGGGAAATCCAGTGTGCGCTCGTACACCAGGCAGTACGGTAGAAGTCACACAAGCATGAGCAGCTCTAGGTTGGTGCACGGTGCGTTCACATACCAGGAAGTAGCGTGGTATATTATCAAATCTACCACAGCACTTTGGTGTTAACAGGAGTTTTTAAAGTCAACATAGTTTCCGTCAATCCAATCATGCATACCCGAACACGCACTACCTCCTCTGTGTCTTGTCTATGTCTCTCAACCCTCTCTCTCCCATACCATCCTCCGCCAGGTTCCTCAGATCCATTGGGATTTGTCCACCAAGAGGATCCTGACCATGGAGTTTGCTGAGGGGGGCCAGGTCAATGACAGGGACTACATGAGGAGACACGGCATCAACGTCAACAAGGTACCGCTTGCTGCTGTGTCAGCGCAATTTGTTTTTTTTTGTGTTTGCTCTTTGTATGTTCTCTACAGAAGTTAATGGTTTATTGACCAATAATGTGTGTGCTATCACACACACACACACACACACACACACATTTCACTGTGTGCTAGCTAATGTCCTAAGGTGGTGTAATCTCTACTTTTCCATCCCTCTCTCTCTGTCCCTGGTCCTGTATGTTCTTGTGGCAGACATCCTATTACTTTACTCTTACTTTAAATAGCAGTTTTGTGTGTGTGTGTGTGTGTGTGTTAGACCACAAACAAAATCCATGTTGACCTAGCTCGTGTGGCAAGCTGTGTCCACCGGTAATGAATTACTCTTTTCATGGGCTGCTTTGCAGAGAACAGAAGCAAGCAAAGATATATTTATATATAGAGAGACAGACGGAGAGTGAGAGGGGCTTCGTCTGTCTTTGGCTGTCTGATTGCCTTTGATTATCTGAGGGCTTGTGTTGTTAGATGTAATAAAAGGAGTCATTGCAGCACCACCTTATTTTCACCTGACTGCAGCTCTGCCCAATAGAGAGGCTTACTGCTTTGCGCTAACCAGATGTACACTGGTTTGAAAACTCCTGCCTTATCACTGTAGAGCCAGGTTGAGTTTGTGGGACTGATTATCAGCTACATACACACAGCACACCTATAAACCCAAATATTCATGTCGACGTTTTCAGGAACACACCAATGTGGATCTAGGGAAGGGAAATTTCAGGGAATATGTGAACGCTCCAACTGAACTCAGGCCCTCTGAAAACAAACCGAAGTGAGACCATCTCAGTAGGTGGTTGGTTTTGCGGTTGTGGAGTGTTGTTTTCTTCTGTGGCTCTCTCATTGGCTATTGCTGGCGTCCACATTTGATTTGTTGACCAGCTCACGCTACAGGAGGACATCAAGGCCTGTCCAGATGTTAGCCGTGAAGGTTGACTATGTTTGAAATAGCGACGGTGGTCCTTACTAGATCGGGTGGCGAGGGATTAAAGTCCCTGAATCCCCCCACACACTTCAGATCATCTGTACCACCGCCACAAAGTAGCACTGACCTGCTCCAATCTTGAAAATCAAATTGTGATGTGTGATTATGTTGCCCAATTATGGTTGTAATCATCCGAAAGGTCGTCTAAAGTGTCCCCAGCCTAATACGTATAAGCAAGTTATGGTGTTTTGAGACGCCCAAATGTGTAAAAAAAAATAATAGGGCATGGTTACACGGTTACAAATGGGCTTAAAAACTACATCCATAATTTAAAAAATTGTGATTTGGATGGGAATACTGCCTGTTTTATTTTCCTTGTTTTTATAGCACAGAGTTTTGCTTCATGTGGTCTTTCAAAACCACTTTGCCATCTCAGTAGTCATGAACGCCACTGAGCATGTGGCATGCCGAGAATGGTACTGCACATTCATACTACGCAGTCGCTACGACTGAGAGAAAGCTAATGGCAGCTTGGTGTTTGAGAGGTTGTGTGCAAGTGTCGGAGTGGTGTTATTTCAAACCTCAGGTCTAAAACAGGTATGGAGCCAAAAGACGGTGAATTACATGTTACAGTGAACAAAGTTTGAAATACTGCTTCAAGTAATCTCCCGGGTCGGAATTCCCGAAAGAGATTCCGACCGATCAGGCCGCTTATGTCAAGTACACGACCACAACCCAGGAGGTGGGGGCCAGACACGTAACACTCCCTGGCTATTGGTAGAGATCTGGATGTGATTTGGGAAGTTGGAAGTTTTGCGGTACAGATAAGAAAAATTCCAAATTTCTACCAAACTTCTCCAATCTCCTCCCAAAAAGTCGGTCTAGCCCTTTAAGACCTGCGACGAAGAAGTCAAACAAACAATGCGCAAAACCTAAATCAAGCAATCTAATGATATAAAACAGGAAACCAGGGAACTTGAATTGAATCTTCGACTAGCTTCCACGTGCAATTTGATTAGAGAAAAATGGGGAAAATGTAGCTTACGGGCCATGAGCTGCACTATAAAGGTTACTACCACAGGCATTTCAGACACAGCAGTTCAACAAGGACCTAATGAAAATACTACAGGCTCTTAAGACACATTAAGGGCAAACATAAAATATATCAAAGTGAAATAGAGCCCTGAGGAAAAAATGCTGCACTCAGGCTACATTGCCATTCAAGATTTTTCCCAATACCCTATCCGTGGCGCCACTCCAAACATGATGTGAATGCGTTCTCTCGTGTTTGTAGGTGCATTATAGACACACCGTGTAAGCTGTTGGGGCCTGAATGCAGCAGTAATGGGTTGCCATGATTGCAGCCTCAGCCCGCAATCATACTTCATAAGGAGACAACCCTGAACCTGGCAACCGCGGATGCCGCTCCTCCTCTCTCTCTGGCTAGCGATGCGCTTAGGAAAAAAACACACACGTGTATCCAACAGATAGGGAAGGCGATGACAAATACACATTAAATCCTTTATCGGGCTCTTTGTGTGCGCACGGACACACACATATATTCACACACACACAGAGACACATATCACACACAGGCACACACACACTGCTGGCCATTAACCAGCGATGATGAGCATTATTAGACAGCTGATGAGACTGATAGGGGACATAATAAAACACACACACAGCAACAGAATGGATAGAATTATTAAGTGGCGGTGGCGCCTGCTGGCCCCTGTGTGTGTGTGTGTGTGTGTGTGTGTGTGTGTGTATATAATCAGAAGATGGATGAGGGTCCAAATAGACTTTCCTCTGGACTCGGCCTTGCGACGTGACCTGAATGGGCCGACGCTTTACATTCTATTTTTTCGCATTCTTCAGTTTTTTTTTTGGCGCAACCAAATTCTTAAGATTTGGCAGGTGTGTGTGTGTGTGTGTGTGTGTGTGTGTGTGTGGTTGTGTGTGTGAGGAAAAATGTTTTTTGTTTCCTTGCATGCATTGTTTATGAGTAGGTGTGTGTGTGTGTGTGTGTGTGTGTGTGTGTGTGTGTGTGTGATCACATGGAAGCCATAAGCGGGAGGCGGTCTAACCTTCCAGATAGATTAGTCTACCTACCTAGGCCTGACCACAGCTACATGTCTCTCTGTTTCTTTCTCTCGTTCCAGAGATGACTGGGTGGAGTTCAACCATTATTATTTTCTTCTTTTTTTGTTCATAAACCTTCACCGTGAACTGCACCTCACCAATTTTTTAAATTCTAATTAATGTTAAATGTCTTGTTCTCCACCCCGCTGTCTGCCACACTTTTTTTTTACAAATTCTGGCAACAGTGAGTTGGCAAAACATCCCTGTTGCTCTTTGGAGAGAAGCGGAGCGGTAGATTGTTTGCCTTAAACAGGCCGAGTAGTTTGATAGTATTCAATTAAGGAATGTCTTGGCTTCAGCGAGCTTACTTGTGATGCCGACACAAAACGCAGACAAGTCAACAATAGTTTATTGCCTCAATAGTTCTGTCTGGACTATTTTTCTTCTGTGATTGTATTTGCAAAAATGCTTATAGCCAGTTTGTGATGGCCCGAGATGGTGCCTGGTTATAGACTTTGGCCTTATTATTGAAATTATTATTAGTGGCTGTAGGATTTCAGGAACATTTTGGATTTGGGTGAGAATACACTTTTCAAAATAATATTCAAAGTCCACATTCACACTACATAGGCATAACTAGGGTAAAGGGAATAAAGGGAATGGTGTGGACTCAGGCTGAGTCAAGCAACGTGACAGTGTCACTCTGTT